>CM051397.1:4429366-5157607 GCA_028052125.1 Melia azedarach
AGCCCGTTCCAGTAATAGATAGTAATTAAGCTATAATGGAAATTGAAATGAGAGAAGAAATTACAAAGGGAAATTTAATTATAAGTAGGAATAATAATAAAAACTTAAAACTCTAGGAATTAATGGGAAGGCAAGAGACAAGGTTGGAGCAGAGTTAGTGTATGGAGAGTATTGTTTTGTTGTAATGATTAATGGGCACACGTGAATAGGTGGGTACGTGATTTGTCATTGTGGAATGGAGACAATGCTGGAAGCAAGGAGCCAACTCCAAACTTACGTATCAACTCTCATCAATTTTACGTATATATATATCTCGTGAGCCAACTTAATTCTTAATTCACAGATCGATGCATGCTTTGCTTTGCTAGCTACCAAAAAATTTCTTTATCGTCAACTCTAATTTCCTTGTTACCATTCGTTAATTTAACTTGGTTTTATGGATCATTCAGGTAACATCTCGTCGATTTCAATGGATTTTTATGTAAGGAGTTTAATTTTAGTACTGAGGGTGAAAGAGACAGGAGCTTTTGAGCTTGCCCAATAGCTGGTTATGCATGTGACTTCGAATACTTTGGCCAATGAAATACATTTGTAGATACTCTTTCACAACATCGATCTTATATATACATATACATATATATGTCAGATGGACTTATTAGAAAATGTTTCTACTCAAATGGGTTAGATAAACAGATGAATTTTTTGACGTTTAAGGTTTAGAACATGATCACGAAAAGATGATTGATTACTTGTTGGATTAGAGCTACTGCATGCATGTTATTATATTAATTGTACTATTAATTATCTCAATTTCCAAGGAAAATTAAGCAATCATCAAATTATTATGAGCATTAGATGAATAGTAATTTGAGTAAAGGGTATAAATTATTGCACGTGTGGAGAGAGAGAGAGAGAAGACAAAACAAGTGACGGCTGCTGAGAGAAGAAGAGAAAGGAGAGGGAAAGGAGTCTAAAAAAGCCCCCGTGAGGAGTGTTTGGAGGTATTCTAAAATCACAACTAAAAATCAATTTGTTTCGTCTTCCCTCTTTCACTTCTTTCGATGGCCAATTTTTTCACTCCTCCATCACGAGCTCATGATTCTCCATTCCTTTCCCTAGCCCCTTAACTATTCACATCCTCCTTATTTTCCTTTTCCCAAATTGCCCATTTGAAAAACCTTTTTTGTATACAACAAATAATACTTTGAAAGTTTCCTGTAATTTTCGCTGTACTACCTCTTTTATTGATACGATTGATTTGATATTTCGCCTAAAACATCAAGACATTGTTTGATTAGGCCATAGGGTGACAACGTGATAAATAATTATGCCGTATAATATGAGGTTAAGGTACACTATATTAATCGATTAATTTTCTACTAGGGCTTGACTTATAACTCATATATATATAAGAGTAAGATTAATGATCTTTTTTTTTACACAAAATTTTATATAAAAATATAAACTATTAAATTTAAGTACATTTAACTGTTGAGATTGCATATATATATATATATATATATATATATATATATATATATAAACACACACTTGAGAAAAGAAATTGCCGCCCATTTACTTTATTTTTGTCTTTCGGTATAAAAAAATCTATATATGCCTAACTAAAACGAATGCCACCAATATTATATTTATCATGAAAAAGAAATTTAAATAAAATGATGTAAGTAATTATTTCAAAAATTTTAAAGGGCAAGGCTCCTTCGTCTCATCCTGATTGTGCAGTATTTTTTTATTATTGTTTTGAGGAGGCTTTATAAAGAAAAATATTAAAAATCGTCGACCAATATTTTTTTATTTTTTTAAAAGGAAAAAGGTGTTAGTGTTATTATTGCTACCAAATTCCATGTCATTTTGCATAGAAACCAGAAGGGCAATCTGGTAAGTTGAGAAACGGACTATATTATTTTTATGTTGTTGAGAAACTGAGGCAGTCATGTGCGAAAGGAAACAGGAGGATCATATAGATTTGAGAGCTCATCCATCCTCTTCTTTTAAGCAGACCTGAGAGCTTTGCTGAGTTGATAGGAAAAAAGAAAAAACGAGAGAGAGAGAGAGAGAGATAAGATACAGAGAAAAAAAAAAAGCAGCAGCCTCTGAGAGAGAAATAAAAGAGAAAATTTTACAACAATGGTTTCTAGGGAGCACAAGAAAGCATCAGCAGCACTGCATGAGAAGCTGCAACTTCTTCGTTCAATTACTAACTCTCATGCTGTAAATTCCCTGCCCATCCTCTGAAACCTTTTCTTTCATTGGCTTTCTTCCTTCTTATCATCCATACATATATATATTTATATGAATAAAATTTTTGTTCTTCTCTCTCTATTCATTTGTTGACTGCCTCATTTCTCACCATTTGTTTTCTTAACTTCGTTCTTCTGTTAAGGAAATGCACCAATTGGAAAGATATGATTCAATTTTACGGGCAGTGATACTGGTAGAATGATAAAAAAAATTGGAGAGACGGGGAAAATTTTCCTTGTGTTATCGTCTCTGTTGACTTTAAAATCTTGTCTTTGTTGAATGTTTTGTTTACTAAATACGTTTATGATTTTGGGGAAATAGAGAAAAGGAGAGGAAAATTGTAAACGTACAACATGGGTTTTAGTTTTTAGTATGTAATTTTGATTCTGTTTGTTGAATATTGTGTGGCAGCTCAACAAAACATCAATAGTAGTAGATGCATCAAAGTACATACAGGAGCTTAAACAGAAGGTAGAAAGACTGAATCAAGATATAGCAAATGCACAAACTTCAAGCGACCAAAATACATTGCCTATGGTACGGTCTTCTGTTCTTATTTAATTAATTTTCTTTTTCTTTTTCTTTTTCCTTCTTTAAATTCCAATCCCTTAATTTGAATACTTTTCTGAACACGGCATTTGATGTGTACTGTTGTTTTTTCTTGGTAACAAATATTGTTTCTATCTATTTTAGCTGGGTAATTATTAATGTAAGTTCTTTTGTCTATATAATTTACTGCTGCAGGTTACAGTAGAAACCCTAAAAAAGGGTCTTCTGATAAATGTATTTTCAAAGAAGAGTTGCCCTGGATTGCTTGTCTCCATCCTGGAAGCCTTTGAAGAATTGGGTCTCAATATCCTGGAAGCTAGGGTTTCCTGTACGGACACATTTAGTTTACAGGCAATCGGAGGAGAAGTAAGAGAGCAAGTTTCTTTATATTATGGAAACGATATGAGTATATGCATATTCGATCGACTGCATTAATTATAATTCAAAAATGCTTTTTGGTTATGTTTTGCAGAATGAAGCCATTGACGAAGATGTTGTGAAACAAGCTTTGTTGCTAGCTATTAGGAACTGGAGTGAGAGTACTGAACAAGAGTAATGGATCAATAACTTCACTTGTTATATATATTGTCCACTTTGAGTTTTGTGTTGTAGGTTGGCAATTAATATTGTTAACCAAGGAATTGATCTTCTGATCAGTTTAAACTAAAAGTGAGTTGATGAAGATCTAAAATCTAAATTAACTGCAAGTATTCCGAATTTCTAATCTGAACTCTTTGGTCTAATTACCGAAAGAAAAAAAACATTAAATAGGTTTCGGAATCAATCTTCGATACCATGCATGTATATGTATGATGCAAACATCTCAGATCTCCTATACTTAGTGTAAAATCTCATTTTCCTCCTTGGATGGAGAACTAGTTTAGTGCTGTCCAAAGTACTAATTTGTTTTTTTCACACCAATTCTAAATATTTCTTGGTTTTAAATAGATTCCATACTTCCCATGAAACTATAGATGATATCTATATGTTTGGTTAAGTGTGTACTCAGTATAATATGAGCATTTCTTGATCCCTTTAGAGGCTTAATTATTGGGGTTAAAGGGTAACCGAATGAGAAACTAATATTAATTTTTTGATTATGAGGTTAATTATGGCTTGGAAATCTGCCAATTTTATGTTCCTATGTCATAGAGTGACGAGAAAAAAAAAATGTATATGGTGAAGCATGGGCATAAAAAGCATTTTTGTTGTCACGGTGAATATAGTTGTAACTCAGATTATAGATCTAACTTTTAACATGAAGTACCCGAAAAATATTAAAAACTAAATAAACCTAGTCCCACATGAACAGTAAGACATTTACTTTTGATTTCCCTTGATTAGAAGATAAAATAATACGATGATTATCAGCTAATCTTTTGTCACGACTAAAGTTGGGAAGCAATTCCAGGAAACATGGAATGGTGCCAAATTGGTTAAATAAATAATCTAGGGTAAGTCTTACTGTCTTAGCTAGCTAGCTAGGCTTATTAAAATAAAAGCTATTAACTATTGACTGCGTGATTAATCAAAGATTAGAACATTGAATTGTTTATATATTAACTAATGCGTTTGGTAAGGTGTCGGAATGGAATTTCCTGTCGGTATCATTTCTGATCATCTCACAAATATACATTCATTAATTAACTTCACAGATATATAGTTGACAATTATAAGGAAAAAATAATAATAATTTATGTCATTAATCAATGCATATAACCTTCCACACAACATATTCCATTCTCAATCAAACTGCAGTGTTTCTTCTGCTTTTGGTATCCATCAGAAATGCCCTTGTAATCTGCACACATAAATGTGGATTCTTTGGAGCAAAGACTTCGTATCTACTAGAGAAAGTCACTTCTTCCATGTTTTTGACAATGAAATTCAATGCTGTCTCCTTCAGTGTTCTATTAGAACAAACATCTGAGATTTCCAGGACATCAAGAGCATTTGATGAGTTCAAAGAACTAAGCATATGCCGTTCACAGTATTCCTGCAAGTATGCGATTCCATACTTGTCGGCAGCAAGAAATAATGAATACACGTGCTTCTCCAACTTTTCACTAGGCAAGCTCCCACTGTACAGAAAATCCAGGAGAGACTCAAGCTCTTCGTGGTTCAACTCAGGCAGTGTAATGATACCACTTGGCGGAGCCTTGCATCCATCCGAATCTAGCATGTTTTTGAAGATCTCTGATCTCGCAGCCTACGCAGCACATACCACAACACAACTTAAGCATTATAGATTTCCCCCAGTATAGACATCTGCACATTATAGATATGGATTTGAGATTGAATCAGTTCAATCTCAAAGCTGTGAGTTTTATAAGGTGCAGACGTCCCCACCCAAATAGATAATATATAGATAGAGAGAATTAAATAGAGGTAATTACGAGTAAGGCTTTGTGTGCAGGAACAGGAGACCCATTATTGCCAGGCATGATTTGTATATCAGTATGAATTTGTTCTCTGAATGCCGCAGCAAACCCACTGAGAAAAGCTATTTTCTTATTCAGTTCATCTTCTAAATCTTTCATACCATTCACCCATTTAGGAACATTGGAAAGCGGCTGTGAGTACTAACACAAGAATAAAAGAAAACGTTTCAGCATAAAAGTTTTCAGTACGACATAAATTCGGGATTTCAACTATGATTTCACAATATATAAACAGAAGAATACATAAACCAATAAGATTGAGTTAAATTGAAATACTTAGACGCGCAAATTAAAAAAGAGACAGAATCATACAAGAATACAGAATCCAAACGTTTCGTGACAAAAAATGTCTAACACTAGCGATGGTGACAAACTTCAAAGAATATATGGTCGAGAAACCTGCAAACGAGAAACAATAGTTATTAGTTGGCCTGCCACTTCGATCAGCATTCTCTTTGGAGGCATAGTTGCCAAGTTCTTGAGACTTGAGAGGCAGTCCTAGGGTTTGGTTTTCCCTATATCTAACATCTCCAAGTCAGTCCATCCCGCGGGAATCAAATCCTCTTCGTATACCCGTAATCAAATAGGATTAATACGGTTCATTGCTTACAAATAAAAATGTATGTGTACTTAGAAAGATTTAGGGGTGTATTCAATAACCTCCATCAAAAACGAAGTCGACACGGAGTGTATGGCTTTCAAGCCCTAGTAATATCTTGGGCTGGATAGGCATCGTGGTTTCTAAGAGGAAAATGGTGTATTTAACATCTGGGGCCGGGATAGAGAAATTTGTATCCTCTCAAGTATCAACTGCCATTTCAACATTTAATCACAACTCTGTTCAAGATAAAACAGGTAGCCCATAACAATGGATCAGCAAATAATTTCATACAATCGAATCATGAAAAAGTTTGCTCGACTTCTTAAAAGAAAAATAATGTCTGTAACTGACGTGATAATGTTTAGTTTTAACATTACATAGTCGAGTCCTAAACATTCTAAATACATCTATCTACCTAATTATGTTTGTCGGTTAATAACTTCGTTTCATAATAATAATAATTGTGAAATAAAACTAAATGTCAAGGCACCTTATTCTGGACATACGCTGCCCATAATCTTACGTTAGCCGGAGTACTAGAAATTTCTATCATCATAAACTATATATGCAATAATTCAGCTAACAGAAGGAATTAATACAAATAAAGAGCATTAAATGGATGAAATATATGGACCTTGCCTTACAAGAATTCGGTGGAGAAAGCAGAGAATTGTTGGGTTTATTATTATTATTACTGTTGTTATTATCGGCTCCTTTATCACCTTCAAGCTTGTTCATCAATGTGATTATGCTCCTGGCTCCTTCATAGCAAGCTCCACATATCGTATTCCTCGGTGGCCTCAGAATAAATGGCATCGAGCTGCATATAGAGCAATCCATCCTCTTTTTGATTCAGAATATTAAACTATAATGTTAAAGAAGAAGGCGAGCGGAAGGAGGTGGTGGCAGCAGAGGAGGAGGAAGAACAAAGGGAAGGAGAAGTTGTGTCTTCTGTTGATGAGGTGAATATAAACTATTGACATTACTGTTTAAAATGCTTATACTTTAAGATTGGTTATTCCTTAATTATATCATTTTATCAATTGTTTATTAATGTGATAAAGGAAACTTCATGATTGCATGCATGTAAGGTGGGATCGTTGCAATTAAAAGCATACTTTTATTTCAATGAAATGACCAAGCCAGCCTTCAAACATAAAATTTATTTATTTATTTATTTATTTATGCTCCTGAGTTTGTACACTTTCTTAAATAAACAAAGACGCCACTAATTTTATATTAGTATTAAATTAACCTACGGAATTTTACTAGCTTGTAACTTAATAACACTAAAAGGGTATGCTTATCAATTTTGTACTGGAGGGCATGTTTATTTTATGTTAATGTAGAAATTATAAAAAAATTAATAAGGACTAAATTAATTAAAATCATTAATTATTATCCCCAGATTTTATGTGGGATTGAGTGAGGGCAGGATTGGAAGATGGAAGATGGGAAGTAGGTTGGTGGAGATGTCTATTTGAGTAAGGTTTAAAAAATTGCTTGAGAAATTAAGAATAAGAAAGTTAGGAGGAAGAAAAGGACTTTCCAACCTTTGAACAGCAAATACGTTCAAGGCAAGCACGCACGTCTTCATTAACCACTCTCTTGACACTAATTAACTATTATTTGTACTTCCTTCCTGCATATGATAAATATTTTATCTTTTCTTAGGCCAGCCTGGCTTGGCCAAAAGTGGCTGGCTTATCTATCAGGATTCTAACGCTCGTTTATCGTTGAAATATATGTGCGTTCATTTGTTAAATAAGCATATTTATTGGTCAGAATATTTTCCAAGTTTGGTGGTCCTCCAGTCCACCAACAGGGTGGTTGATAGATAGTCTGCTAAATAGATAGTCTGGCTTTATTTAGACTTGACCCCTTCTGTTTTCGAAATCCTAGCTATTGTATACAGATTATTCAGAGGAATTGGAACTGGAGATAGCTATCTCTAATCGGAGAATCCATGCCCCAATGCCCATTTACCGATCTAAATGGGGAATGGCAATCCTGACCCGTAGCCATTTTCTGAATAGAAAGTAATGCCTCTCTACTCTTGGAGTCTCTTTTGTTTTGTAACTTTACCATCCAAGGAAAGCAAACCATTGGCACCACCCACAGTGTTTTCTGGTGTTTATTTATCCTAGCTATTGTGTACAGATTATTCTGAGGAATTGGAACTGGAGATACCTATCCCTAATTGGAGAATCCATGCCCCATCACCCATTTATCGATCTAAATGGGCAATGGAAATCCTGACCCCCCATTGCAATTTTCTAGTTAGAAGTCTCTCTGCTCTTGGGGTCTGTTTCGTTTTATAACTTTACCTATCCAAGGAAAGAAAACCATTGGCATCACCCACGGTGTTTTTCTGGTGTTCATCTCTTTTTACTTTTTATTTTCTTGGCCATGCAAGGAGTTTTGAGTGTCAATTTAACTGGGTTACGGGACACTTTGCGTTAACAAAAACTAATTAAGATAGAGAAACAGACAGATCCAGAGGTTCTGCAGAAAAATAAAAATTACTTGTGATTAATTTGAAAATTAAAGCTCTCATTACATTACATAACTCCTACAATATTTATCATCATTATCAGTAGTAGCTACTACTAAATTAATCAACCTCAGACAAATTACACATGAAACAAAAAGGAGCATGTCCAAGAGAAATCCTGAGGTTAATTCAATATATAAAATCAGAGTGCCATATATTTTTCAGTTCTCTTGTTGTTTGGAGTTGCCACTGCTTTTCTCATAGTAATGATAAGCAGCTGCACCAGAAAGCACTGCCAGAGTTATAGCTTGTGCATGCATTCTGGCATGGATAAGCCTCAGACTTGGCTTCAGAGGAGTTCTGCTTCGCGTGTAAGCCAGGGATGCCCCAATTGCTGATGCCCATATTGCTCCTGTAAAACCATAAAATAATTCCACAATGACATTATGTTGCGCAACAGGAAAAGGAAAACTGAGCCGACATAAATGTTGTTGATAAAACTTTTAACTTACCAATGCTGGTGAGCTTGTGGTCAGAAACCCAGGACTGAATTGCTTCCATATCTTCTTCTCTGTAAAACTTTGTTTTCGTAGCTTGAACCGAAAGAGTTGAGTGTGAGTGGAAAGCAAGCTAAGTTTGGTATTTATAGGTAAATAAAAGTGAAATTGAGGTTAAGTGTTTTGGCCTTTTTGTGTGGGCTAGCCCCTGGATTTGGTTTTCACTTTAATTTCTTGGAACACTGTAAGTTGCTTTAAACTTGAGGCTCCACTAACCCCGGTTTTTTAACTGTCTTCTCTGCTGCATGTTTCAAGACTCTTTCTGCTTTGGGGAAAACGTGTGCCCACGTGCTGCCTAGCTGCTCTCGTAAATCCATTGAATTTCTACCTGGATATTGTAATCCAGGGGCCACACAAATTTGGTTTTGATAATTTTACGGAAATCCTTTCACTAATTAAAAGTTAATTAATAAGCCAAAACAGAGGTGGGGGTGTTAAATAACTGAAAAAACGGAGTCATATTAATCCTAATCCTAATCCCAAAAAAGAATGTTAATTTTATATTAGTGGACAAAAATTTGGGATCTGCGTATGTGCACGTGCATGATTCACAAAATGGAGGTGAGATATATTATTGCAAATTAAATTACAAGTTCTGCCGACAAAATCGGGGAAACCATTTATTTTAATTTTTTAATTTTTTGGAGTGGAGATATGTGAAGTTCACAGATTTCCGAGAACTATATTTATAAATTTTAACATTTTCAATTTAAGCCTAATTATGGGAAAATTAATTAGTCAATTTTTTAAAGTGAGAGCTAGCTAAAAGTGTCAAACTTTTGAAAATGATGTAATTCCAAGTCCCTTTGTAAGTATCTGAACTTACCACATCTTCATATCCTTTTAGTTTATCCTTTATTATATTTTGGTCCATAAATAATATATGCGAAGTTGAACCCAACACAATCAGTATGTCTAAAGAAAAATTGAACTTAGCACGAAACAATACCACTACTCTCACATCAAATGGGAGATTTGTAACAAAACTTTAGACTAGTGGCTCATATATATCATTATTATAAATAAGAGGGGAAATCAATGAAATTGACATTAGATAATAGATAGTTTATAAATGGCTTGGGCCGGGGATATGGACTTCCTCGGCCCAATTGCTTTGGAGATCAAGAATCCAGATCTCTCCCGACACCAGAATTTCCCGCCAATCCCATTTAGCTTTCTGCCTATCTCCATACTCAAAGCAGATATTCGTTGCTGATAAATGCTAAACAGAAAAACAGACGCCCACAAAGATGGAAGCCAAACGAAAGAGAAAGCCACTTTCAGATTGCACCAACACTACTACTACTACTACTACTACTACTACTACTACTACTATTTCTTCTTCATCCTCTATTAAGAAACCCTATACAGACTCCTCTGTTGCTTCTGTTTTCAAGAAGTTACTGAACAGCACTAGTGGCAAAACCGTAACTAAATCCAACTCCAATCCTGGTTCGACCGCCAACGCCACCAGTGAAACTAATCCCGAAGTTTCTGCCCCAATCGATTTTACACCAGCAAAGCCTTCGCGGGTTTCCGGTAATTTTTGGTTTTAAGGCGGTATTTAGATTTGGGTATTCTAGGGTTTGTTAATTTGCATTGGGTTTTGATTTTGATCTTTTGTTTTTGGTTGGTGAGATTGAAACTAATGTCAATATTTTGATTAAGTTATGGATTGCTGAGATAGGTTTATTCCATTATCTTTAAAATTGTCATATCCTTTGGAATTATGTTCCTGTTTTATCCTCCGATGAGCATGTTCTGTGGTTTAGCTTCAATTATTTGAAGCATCACTTAAATTCTATTGTCCAGCTTAAGGCTATGAGTCCTGTAATTGGTTTATTTGTTTGTTCATTATATGTTATTTATTTTTAAGAAACAAGTATTTATTATGTGTTCTGAGTTTAGGTACCGGTGGTAAGCTTGACCTTGTGGAGCCTTGTTCGGTTTATGGTCGAAAAAGAATTGCCGATAAAAGGAAGAGTAAAGACAAGGCCCTCACTGTGCCTTTGATGGGATCTCTGGAAGCTAATAACAATACTGCTGGGTATGAATTCTCTAATATTTTTCTGGCATGTTATGTTCTTGTAGCATTTCATATTAGTTAGGATTTGTGTATTAACTCTATCTGAGAAATGATAAAATGAGAGGATCAATATGATTTTGATAGGTATGTTGTGACATATAAGCACGACAAAATGTAGACAGTATTTGCTTTCGTTGTGTTTACTAACAAAGTCTTGGTATGTTCTTTATTATAGGTACAAAAACAAGGAAGATGGAAATACTGTTCTGTCCAAGTCATGTAGAGGGCGTCGAAGAACGTCTTTGGATGGGTATGTTGTGATACATAAGCATGAGAAGAGAATATAGAGAGTATTTGCTGTTGTTTTTACTAACAGAATCTTATGGTATGTTCTTTGTTATAGGGACAAAAACAAGGAAGATGGAAATACTGTTCTATCCAAGTCATGCACAGCACGTCAAAGAAAGGTTTGTGTCATCCCCTATAGTCAAGTGGTAGTTTTATTGTTATACTGATTCAGCTGCAATTGCAGTGAGCGTAATAGCTTGCTTCCCTTGCTTTCAAACAAAGAATACCTGAAGCTTATGTTGGAGCTGATTTTAGATTACCTTTATTTTTTTGCTTTTCTGGATGTGGATGGGATACTGCCTGCTTGATGGGTGGCACTTGATAATTCTTACTTGATAAATTAATTTGTCTTGGCTTTAAAGAGGATCAGATTTTGTTTATCTTAAGAGGGAAGGATATCCTTGATAGAACTATTATTTTGTCGCTGAATGGATTTAGTATCAGGAAATCCATTTTCATTGTTTCGTTGATTGCATGTTGCTGTTTCATTTTGGATTCTGACAAACAATACTCTCTTTTGTATCTGAAGCTTCCTGGTTGAGCATATGAACCTCAATCAAATTTTATGATTAAATCCTTCATCAATAGCCATCCAGCAAGTTTTGTAATCTGCTATAATGTTATTGCAGAAGGTGAAACACGAACCCCAGCATGCCATGCCACAAGACTTCATTGAAAAGCAGAAAGCTTACTTTGCGGAGATTGATGCATTTGAACTGTCAGAGGAGGAAGTTGAGTCAGCTGATCAGTTGGAATAGAGATGACATATAACATAAGTGATGAAGCAATCAATTCACTCTAACTCATAAATATTAGCTGTATAGTCAGAATAGTTACATAGTCTGGTGTAATCACTTCATTAACCACCAGTTGTATCGATGTAATTGCTTTATGGCCTTTTTGTAATAGTCTATTGTACACAGGATACTTATAATTTTTCATAGTACTTGAGAATAGAGTTTTTAAGTACAGAAAACAGTTATTGTCCATTCCAACTTCAGTACTTTGCATTCATTTAATTTCCCTGTGGTTTCTTTGCAATTGTAAATCATCTATGATAGATAGTAAGTTTATACATTGTTTAGTACCATGCGTGCTTGTGTTATTTTTCACTTGGGTATGGTACTCTGCTCAATTTTGTGAATAAAAAAGAGAGTTTATTCGTGTAGGCTCAGCATGCTAACAATAATGCTGTTTATGTAGTTCTCAGAGTTTTTGGTACACAAGGCTAGAATGCCTGCATATTCATATTGTTATTATTGTATTACATAATGCAGATGGTTTTTCAATTGACTTTTCTGCAATTGATCCTGATCTGTCCAGCACTTCCTGTAAGAGGTTTGATGTTGCCCATCTTGATCATACCCTTGACAAAGTCCTTAAAAAAGGCAGCGGTATCAGCAGCATATCTTTTGACCAGAGTATCAGCAGAATTACCATTGAAGAGCTCCTGGTCTGAATGCAGAAGACCCTTCTTATTCAACAGATTCTTGTAGTACAAATTATCAAAACAGGTTGGAGTTTGAAGATCCAGGTTTGCTAGAACATTGTCGTTTCCAGATTTTGGGCATTTTTTCTGCAATGACTTGGCGAAGGAGGTATCAATATTGGAATCATTATAAATATGTCCTCGAAATGATGTGCATCTTGCCAGACCGATTGTGTGTGAACCTGCCAAACCATGAGAGCTACACACATTAGCCTTTCGTCTGTAGAAATATTTGCTGTTAATTTTAAACATTGTGGTTTGGACTAGTAACTTTGAATTTACCAGAAAGAGCTACCATATTCTTCAATGAGAGACCCTGTGCAGAGAAGCTTGATACGAGAGCGCTTAAATTAGAAGTTGGTGGAGGAATTGATGTGTTTGCAGCAGCTCTGCTAGCAGTAGTAGAATCTCTTCTTCCCAATCTAACTTTCCACGAAGGTCCTCCTAACTACAAGCATAATTTTTGGTGAAGCAAAGTACTAAGATCGCAAAGTAAATGTTGTAAATTTAGTAGTATTGGAACACGGAACTTGCTTACATGAACAACGGAGTCGCGAGCTGCAATGGCTAGGATATCTGCACATGATACCACACCTGGGCATGCTTTCTCCAGCTGAGCTTTAATGTCATCGACTACATTGAATCCTCTGGCTGAGTTGTTGTTCGGAACTGCTGTTTTCTCACCCACGAAGCTCGCCGTATCATCCAACAGTACCGATCCATCGCAGCCCTGATCAAATCATCCAAATATCATTTAATAACACAAAAGAGAAGAAAACAAAAGCGACCGACAGTAAGTGAAGGTGCAAATAAATACATTAACAAAGCAATCGTGGAAATGAAGGCGAAGTAAAGATGCTGCCATCCGGGTTTCATTTTTTATAGCAGCAACAACTCCTGCCTGAACAACAGACAAGGCTTTTGGGCATGCGGATTTGTAGTAATTTGGGGAGAGTTTAGCATTAGCAGCAGGAAGAGATGCAAAAACAGTAATAAGTAAAAGCAGGAGGAAGTAGTTTCTTGCCGTTGCCATATCAAAAACTTCCAACTTTTGTAATCTGAATGGAGCCAAAAGAAAATTATGCCCTTAATTTATAATTGCGAAGCCTGTTACTTCACTGCTAAGTAGAAGCAATACAACAGAACGCAACACCAATAATTGATTAGATCTACAAACGTAAAATTTGTTTTTATTTTATTTTTCCCTACATTTAGCTTGATTGATACAATTGTCTCCTGATAAAAGTAACCTGCCTAGCAATGAATATTAAGAGTAACAGGATTATGTTTCTCCTTGGCTTTGGCTTTAAAATTATTATGTAATTTTGCACGAGGAAGGGTCCCTGCTGCATGCTAGGTTGTTTGTCCTTTGTCACTATATCCTATTCATGGTGGTCCAGGGTTCCATCCAAAAAAAAAGATTCTTGACTTTGGCCAATTTTGCGTTTTCCATGCAAACAGAAAACAAGAATCATTGCAACACAACAAAAGAAAGTTACAGGTAAATCAAATTTCACCACGTAATTAATAGATGTATTTGGTATTAGATTTAAATTCATTTCAAATATTAACTAATATAAAATAATAGTCAAATGTATAATAAAAGATGCATAATGATGAGGCAAAGGAATAGGTGTGGGATAAAATACTAATAAACATGGCTTTAACGTTATAGTTAGGGTGTCATTTCAATTGAAATTGACAGATGAGATGAGATAAATGAGTATATAAATAACGCATCGACCATGTTACTTAAAAATGGATGCAAGCAACGCAAAGCAACTTTCCTTAGCATTTAAAAGTATAAATAGAACATCTCAGTCTAAATTAACTTTTAATTGAATTTCTAATAGTTGTCTCCTCACTTTCAACACCACCACCATCATCGTCATCATCACCTTCCGGATAATTAATTTTATAACGAAGAATATCACAAGCGAGGGGGATTGCATGATTGAAGCAATCCGTGACATTGATTGCATGCCTTTTGTCTTTGTGTGTTAATTTAGGACATTTTATTTTGAGTTAGAAGATATAGATTTGCCATTCACTGTGCCATATTTTAATTAAATTTCAAATTCGTCTCGTATTTATATTTTGTACTAGTATTTGAAAGAGAGAGTTGTTTTGTAGTCTTTATTTTTAAGTACAAATTATGTTTTTTTTTTTTTTAAAAAGTACAAATCTCTTTCAAAGTGTTACATTTTTTGGTTCATATAACCATTTAAGAGATTTTATCTCATGCGTATAAATTATCAGCTTAAAAGGGTATCAAAATAAAAAAAGAGAGATAAATACCTTCTCCATATAAATGGATCGAAATGACGTTATTACTCGCGTCGGGCTAATTTAGCCTCAATCCACGCCCAAGCTTAATAGGCTCATGAACAAATTCTATCGGACCTAGATTGACTGCTATTTGGGCCAAGCCGTCCTCTTAGTCCCAGCTAGCGAATTGGATCTCAAGGCTATCTCCCAGGAGTTTGGACTGATATGCCTCCATTCAAAGAAAGAAGATTACGCAAACAAATCGGGTTCAAGTCCCAGTTTGGTTTATGACCCAATGCCCGTACTGTAGTTCCAAAAGTTTTTAATGCTTGCATTGACTTGAAACGTTTGAATTTCCTCCTCTTGGAGTCTAGACGTTGAAATAATTTTAAAAACACATTTATTAGAATACATTAATCGAATAATATCACATTATTTTATATATATAATTTATTTATTATACAAGATTGATGAATTGTAAAACAAATTTGTACTCGATAAAATTACATTACTGTATAAATATAATATAATACAATAAAGATAATTTATACTTTGCAAATATAAATACTAAATGTAACCGCAAAACAATAACAAGACAGGGGAGGCTTGATCTGCTAGAAAGGATTCCGCAAATTTGGATTTGAGTATATTTATGATTTAAACCTATGCCATCAAAAAAGGATTTTGATCTCTTGGATTATATTATCTTAACAATCTCTAGCTTTAAATTTTTTTAATTTTGACTCCGCTCCTATATATTTTGAAGTGATATGGCAAAACTTTCAATCACGAATAATGTAGTATGCTAAGTGCTGTTAATATTTCAACTGAGTATTGATGATTTAGGGAACATGCAGAGTGACTCAACCAAGATTACAGTTTCTGAAGCTGTTAAACCATTATTGAATTGATGTATGCAATTAATTTGTTGTGATAGCAGCTAGCACTAAGCTCTAGTTGACTCCATTTTCGTGTACGCAATGGTAATAAAGATTCTAAATTATCTTCTTCATCTTCATCAGCGAGCATTTGGCTCGAATATACACATAGGTTCATTAGTGGGAAAGCTAAAAGCAAGAATTGTTACGACATGATCTTTCTTTCTTTCGATGAGTTTTTTCTAATTGTAATTATCGTATATATATGTGGATCAATTGTACTAGCTAGCTAGACTACAGGCGATCGAAAGATCTTCATAAATTGTTCTAGCTGGCTGGCTAGGTAGGGTCCGAGCAACATCGATATCTATCTGGTCTTTCTAGTCAATGTCCGTTTCAACAGTGTCACCATTCTCGCAAGTTGCAATGCAGCTTCATTTTCACCTATAATTGACATAGTTCAATCAATATCCTATGGCAAATATGGGGCAAGTTATCCTTTTGGTGTTATCGATTCGACGAGGAGGCATTTTGGCCTCTCTATTTTGAGAGGGCCGGCAAAGTCACATACGTATCCAATTTACTTGGACTAGAATAATTAGTTAAGCTTTCAAACCCTAATTTCTAGAATATATATCAACCAGCATGGAGCAAATATCTGAGCTAGGTGACCCAAAACATATGCCATTGCCATAGTCGTACACCATTTTTTTTCTTTTTACGTCAAACCAATATTTGTTTGGACTTTTTTTTTTATTGGTTTGAAGACTTTAGTTTTGACATCGATGGGAAGAATACTAGGGTAGCAAGTAGCAACTTCCCCATATAATTCCAATTTCTTTGGCAATAATTTCTCCATTCTTATTGGACGTCAAGTTGAATAGCCTTATCACAATCTGAAAATGGTGGGCCGTTGTGCATGTCAGAAGATTTGTCCAAAAATTCAATGAGATCAAATTCTAGTTGTTTCCAGTCTCTATCTTGGTTGGCACAGTAAAGAAGGCATCCTAAAAATGTACAACTAGGTTTTAACGCAAAGGCTTAATGACGTGTTTCCGGTTGCTGCTCATCATGCCAATTTTCCCCTAGTTCCATGCAAGAAAAACTCTAACATTTCAAACCGCTATTTCTCGTTGAACTTAATAACGCCGTTCTTCCAAAAAACGATTATGATTTTGATATATCAAGTTGTCAATCCATCGTTAATCGGAATAATTAAAACTGATCATCAGAGGTCGAGGACGAAGTCGTCAATTTCTGCTTACCCCAGCTCTATCAATTAACATTCTTATTGATTTACTCTTCTTTGCTTGATGAGAATCCACTATTCTTTCGATTTTCAATTAATCCCATTTCATGTAGCGTCCTTTCGTCTTATTTTTTGCAGTGAATTCACACTTCCGTAAACTTTGCTAGTGCCCGACTTTAAACTACTTGATTTAAGAGTAAAGAAAATAAATCATCATTATTATATTAGTTGCTATGGTCATTGATAGATGCCAAAGTTTAAAGGAAACATCATTAATTATTGCATGAAGGTAATTAGTTAACAATCTTACCTAAAGCTTCAGTTCAGTCATTATCTTCAGTTCGTATATTTTGCTGTGATTAGACAATAACTTGGCTACACAACCATGTAATTAGTAGCTAAACAAATTTATTTGCTTAAATAAATAAGTATAACGTTGACGATGGAGACTAGTTTCGTTAGTTGAAGATATTTATGACAATATCTTCATTAATTATTGTTGTTTCGATGGGTATGCTCTTAATTAATTAACTTTTAGGTTTATACAAAAGCACAAGTACTGACCCTCGAAGATTCTTTCTCCTTGAAGATTCGAAAAAGATCAGCATCCCACCTTTAATCTAGTGACGATGACAAGACAATGTCTGCCCTAGGCTTCTGCAACCAATTAGCCAGCAAATTGTGGTCCTTATAGGGTTTGCTAAATTGCTTTCACTATATATATATAATTATATTTATATATATATATATATATATATATATGAATATATATAGCTATGGTGTTCTTTAATTGAAACGATCGACGTCAAAACTTAACACTGCCAGACACACTTCCTCTGCTGAATAAATTTAATTTATATACATTGTTTTCTCATTGAATTATTGAGCAAATTTTGTATGAGTATGAATTCCCTGATCGAAAGGCCACTTGGAAAGTTAATTTTAGGGTATTATTACTTAGGTGTCCATGGTCAAGCAGATACTTGCACTTCACGGAATACAAATTTTTTTCGCAAATTATTGTTAATTAGAATTATTCAGAACTATTTTGCTGCAAAAATTTGCATTTTCAATTAAAATGTGGATGTTCGTGTTCGCAAAAGAGAAGAACATCTAAGAATATGCACTTGTAACTATTATATATGCTGAATGTAGAACTGTTTTCTAAACCTCTATTCTATGTAATATCATTTCAGTTAAATAATTAGTGATTCATTTCATAATAATTATGAATTAAAACCAACACCAGCTCAATTTTTAACATATTGAACCTCATATTTGCGCAGAAGTTGATCGGAGAGAGATGGATGTTGAGTTTCCAATTCTAGTGGCTACAATTTACCAGTGAGCATCGAGCATAATTTCATATATAGAATTATTCCTCAGAGCATCAAATGCACTATGATTTCCTTCAACTTTGGACACAGATACATTCCATGATCGATCATTAGATATTTTCTTTGACGAAATTGATTGTTTTCTTGAAAGACTTAAGTATAACATATTGCATCTCCATGACATTACAATCGTTGATGCCTGCTCTGCAAGATTCTGCCAAATGCCAAGCGCCGGGTAACTCAGGTTGCCCAATTCTACACTACAACATCCAAACACGTGAATCGTAAACAGCATCTACAGGAAAATGACTTGGCGAAAATATGGAGCCAGGAAACCACATAGCTTTTCCTCTCTAAAATTGTTGCGGACCATATATTCGTCCGAAACATAGTACCAACTTGAAGACCGCAGCATGTAAGCGTAATTACAGCCACAAATCGTTTTTCATTCAATGCTATGATTGATATCCAACCCAGAGCAAATCAGGATTGTACACATTTTGGCATTAAAGAATTCCATTTTCCCTTCTAGAGTTTCGTTGACAAGATTAGGGTAAGAATACATTTAGTTTTACCGTACAATTCCTTTAATTTATCTATATTATTTCTTAATCACATTTGATAAATTAATACAATAAAAACTAAAAATTATGATAAAAAGAAATAAAGAAAGAAAGAAATATACAGTATATTTTGAGTGTGCTGTTGCATGACCCGATCGATAAAGTCAATTGTCAACAAGGATCTAGAATTAGATTCCAATCACACCATTAGTGCCTCAAATTTAATTTATGAGTATGTGATACTTTTAATTTAAAAAGCAAATACTGTTGGTGGGTCAATTTGCAGAAGAGAGATTCTCCAGGCCAGGCTCTGTTGATCGAGAATCAATGTAGGTCCATTACCCACCTCAGTCTTAAAAGCATAAAAAGCAAGAAATCCACCTCACCCCAGCTGACTAAGACCCCAGTCACTCACTCACTCACTTTGCTTAACAAAGTTAGGAATTAAGGTGAGAACAATACTAAGCTTGAAATCTAATTACCAAACGCGAGTTAATTACAAAATAACATATCAGGCTTACGCGTAATATTATAAATTGTGAACGTACATCAGAATTTTTTGTTGATTAGAGAGTAGAACATGTTGAAAAATAAGAATTTCGTAATGACTCAAAACACACAAATATATTTATTTCTCATACAAATTTACAAGAAAATATGTAAACACTCTCAAATACTTGAACAATGACTCAAGCTTTATTTCTAACTTATTTTTGAAACCTTAAGGGGGGAGGGGTATTTATAGTTGAAGCAAACCATTCTAAACCATTGATTTAGTCTTCACGTAGAACACCAATGTTGACTTTGTGCAGCACACCAATGTTGACTTTGTCCAGCACACTAATGTTGACTTTGTCTAGTACACCAATATTGACTTTGTCTAGTACACCAATATTGACTTTGTCTAGTACACCATTGTTTACCAAATCTAGTACACCATTGCTTACTAAATCTAGTACATCAATTTAGACAATTCAATATTCTAGATTAAGTTTACAATTCAACACTCCCCCTTAAACTTAATCTAATCACCTACGTATAAGTACACGATCAAAATATCTCCATCTTTGATCTTGATATAAAGTGCGTGTTCATAAGGGCACTTGGTGAAACCATTCTTTTGGAAATACTTGTCGATTCGACTATTCCATGCTCTTGGTGCTTGTTTCAAACCATAGAGAGCCTTTCTCAATTTCAACACCTTGTCCTCTTGCCCTTTAACTTCGAAACCTGTAGGTTGTTGTATGTAGACTTCTTCTTCGAGAACTCCATTCAAGAATGCAGATTTTACATCCATTTGATGGATCTTCCACTTGTTTTGAGCTGCCAAGGAAATGATTAGTCTTACAGTTTCTAAGCGTGCTACCGGAGCAAACACCTCATCATAGTCTATGCCGGCTCTTTGACTGTAGCCTTTTGCAACTAGCCTCGCTTTGTATCGCTCAACCTCTCCTTTTGAATTCTGCTTTACTTTGTACACCCATTTGACTCCAATAGCTTTGTGTCCTTTAGGAAGTGACACAAGCTCCCACGTATCATTCTTCACAATAGCTTTAATTTCTTCAGCCATTGCATTTCTCCATTTTTCATCTTGTATAGCTTCTCCAAAACTCATTGGTTCACACTCAGCAAAAAGACAAAAAAGAGTGAGATTATCTAACCTCTCAGTTACCTCATAGAGATCTTGGAAACTCCTTGTGCGTTCTTCATTTCTTTCCTTTAAAAAGGATGGTGGTGAATCTCCTTGATTGTTTGTTGTTGGTGAAGTTGGTGGAGTATGCGGAGTAGTAGGTTCTTCTCTTGCTTCTCCTGCTTGCTCCATTATTGGTTCTTCTTCAAACAAAGGAAAGAAGTTGAAGTCATCGACATCTGGACCAAAATCCCATTCTCCTTCTTCGTCAAATATTACATCTCGACTGATCATAATCTTTTTGCTGTTTGGATTATACAACTTGTAACCCTTTGAACTTGAATCATAGCCAATGAAGATAAAACTCTCGCTTTTATCATCCAACTTTGTTCTTCTCTCGTCTGGTACATGAACATGAGCTACACTTCCAAAAACTCTAAGATGAGAAATACCAGGCTTTCTTCCACACCATGCTTCTTGTGGTGTTTTTCCCCACACGCTTCTTGTTGGAGATCTATTGGATAGATATACAGCAGTTGATACAGCTTCAGCCCAAAACTCCTTGGGTAGTCTTTTACTTTTCAACATACTCCTCGCTATGTTGAGAATTGTTCGATTCTTTCTTTCAGCAACACCATTTTGTTGGGGGGATCTCGGAACGGTTAAGAATCGTCGAATTCCATTTGCTTCACAGAATTCTTGAAATTCCTTGGAAGTGAATTCTCCTCCACGATCAGTTCTCATGGCCTTAATCTGACGACCACTTTCTTTCTCAACGGCAGCTTTAAATTTCTTGAAAGCTCCAAATACCTCAGACTTTTGCTTCAAAAGGTAGATCCATGTTTTTCTTGAAAAATCATCAATAAAGAGAAGGAAATAATTATTGTTACCAAGAGATCTTGGCTTGAATGGACCGCATACATCAGCATGAATGAGCTCCAGTGGTTTCTTGGCTCTAAAGGTAGACTCTTTTGGAAAGCTTTTTCTGAATTGCTTCCCATGTAAACATCCTTCACAAAGTTGGTTCGGATGATTGATGTAAGGAAGACCTCTTACCATCTCCTTCTTAGCCAATAGCTCTAACCCTCCAAAGTTGAGATGCCCAAATCGAAGATGCCATAGCCATGATGCATCTTTGTAACAAGCTTTCAAACATTTCGCAACATCGTTTTGAATATTCAAAGAAAACATTCTATTCTTTGACATTTTCACTTTAGTAATTAAGTTGCCTTTGTCATCTCTTATAAAAAGACTATAATCTTTCATATGAATATCATAACCTTTTTCTAAGAGTTGACCTAAACTCAAAATATTACTTTTCATATTAGGCACATAGTAGACATTTCCAATAAATTGATGTCTACCATCTTTCAATTGTATAAGAATGTTACCTCTTCCTTTCACGGCTATTTTTGAATCATCACCAAAAGAAACATTTCCATTTGTTGATTCGTCTAACTCCACGAACATGCTTCTTTTTCCACACATATGATTGCTCGCACCAGTGTCAAGATACCATGTGTTTTCTTGGCCTCCACTATTGTCTTTGTATGCTAACAAGACAGTTTCATCTCCTTGATTCTTTTCTTCTACATAGTTAGCCTTTTCTTCCACTTCATTGTTGTAGGCTCTACATGCAGAAGCATAATGGCCAAACTTTTGACAATTATAACATCTGACTTTAGACTTGTCGTACCTTGTATTTGGATTGTTCCTTCCACGACCTCGTGTTGAGCTTTCTCCTTTCTCATAGTTGTTGAAATTATTGTAATTATAATTCCAACCTCGTCCACGACCACGGCCTCTACTTTGTCCTTGACCTCGACCTCTACCTCGACCATGTTGGTTTCTATCATAGCTTTGAATTTCTTCTTTCTCCTTGAATTGCATCTTGAGAAGTTGTTCGGAGATGCCTTGCTTCTTTTTTATTTTTTCTTCATAGGCTTGCAATGATCCTTGTAGTTGGTCGATCGTCATTTCTTCCAAATCTTTAGTTTCTTCAATTGTTGTGACTATGTGATCAAATTTTGAATCCATAGATCGTAGTATCTTTTCCATTATCCTTACTTCACTTAATTTTTCACCATTTCTTTTCAATTGATTAGAAATAGCTTCAATTTTAGAGAAGTAATTAACAATTGACTCGCCTTCCTTCATATATAAAGTTTCAAATTCTCCTCTCAATGTTTGAAGACGTACCTTTTTTACTTGCTCGGCGCCTTTGTAGGATGTCTGAAGTTTATCCCATGCTTGCTTTGCGGAAGTTGCATTTGATATCTTCTCAAAAGCATCATCATCTAATGCTTGATAAATGACATAGAGAGCTTTTTTGTCTCTCTTTCTCGAGTCCTTCAACGTGTCTCTTTGTGCTTGAGTCAAAACAGAAATGGCAACATCATCTCTAGGTTCATTATAACCTTTCTCCACGACCTCCCACACATCTTGTGCTCCAAGGAGTGCCTTCATTTTTATGCTCCAATTATCATAATTGCTTCTATTGAGAATTGGAACTTGAAATGGTGTCATACCTCCATTTGCCATAACTTTCTAATAGTATTTCGGATAGTAATATGAATGTTTATAGGTGTGAAAATATACACTAAGAAAATTCCCAGGAAAGACTGGAGGGGTCACAACGGTCCCACTTAAAACCCAGACTCCTTAGGCAATCTTGGCCTTTTTGACAGAATTTTCTAAATATGCACGTAATCACACAAATATAACATCCAAGTTACAAAACCGAGCTCTGATACCACTTTGTTCAAAAATAAGAATTTCGTAATGACTCAAAACACACAAATATATTTATTTCTCATACAAATTTACAAGAAAATATGTAAACACTCTCAAATACTTGAACAAGGACTCAAGCTTTATTTCTAACTTATTTTTGAAACCTTAAGGGGGGAGGGGTATTTATAGTTGAAGCAAACCATTCTAAACCATTGATTTAGTCTTCACGTAGAACACCAATGTTGACTTTGTGCAGCACACCAATGTTGACTTTGTCCAGCACACTAATGTTGACTTTGTCTAGTACACCAATATTGACTTTGTCTAGTACACCAATATTGACTTTGTCTAGTACACCATTGTTTACCAAATCTAGTACACCATTGCTTACTAAATCTAGTACATCAATTTAGACAATTCAATATTCTAGATTAAGTTTACAATTCAACAGAACAATCAGATGATGAGATGGTGATTAAAGAGTAACGATCTCTTTCTAGTGTACCGCTCGATATTAGATGTCGGTGGAATTATTGTAGTGGTAGTAATTCAAGAAGGGTAATGTTGTCGGCCAAGTTAGTGCGGTCGGTGGAGGTGGGCTGTATAGAAACAGTAGCCCCGAGCTAAACCTAGCTAACTAGGTCTGCTGCAAATTTTCAGGTTAGGCATTGCAAAAACCTTTGGTGGAAGTACCACAAAGTTGTTGTTGCTTGCACACACACGGTGCAATATCTTTTCATTTCTTGATGGGGGGTCGATTTCTAATCCTAAATCCAGCAAATTAATGCTAGGCCCCATTTCAAATTTACGATTATATATATATATATATATATATATATATATATATATATAGGTATTGGATATATATAGCTAACTAGTATTCCTATGAATGATTTGTATTTGTATGTATTTGATCATGATATTCTGCGAGTGTATTAATTTGTATGCATTTGATCAACCTAGAACGAAGGAAAAAAAAATCTTTTCTTATTCTTTACGCCTTTAAATATTATCTGATTTTTTTTCCAGTCTTGGGTGGCCATTTTGTAGAAACATGAACCCCGTTTGATTTTCTGAGCTCCTACAGCTAGTGGTATATATCTTGCAATATTGTAATAATATTAATGTATAGTAGGATTCCGGACCAATATGAATTAACACTGAAAGCAAC
Organism: Melia azedarach; assembly: GCA_028052125.1. Lineage (NCBI taxonomy): Eukaryota > Viridiplantae > Streptophyta > Magnoliopsida > Sapindales > Meliaceae > Melia > Melia azedarach. The sequence goes on from CM051397.1 coordinate 4,453,963, forward strand.
AACGCGGACTCAAGTTGTAAACCGACTGCGGATTCATTTACAATTTCTTGTCTTGAATGGCAGATTTTATTTCGTTTCTTTTAAGTTTGATGTTATGACATGACATTTCTTTTGTAAATTCAATTGATGGTAGGGGATCAAATTGGTCATTGATGAAGCAATAATTGAGGGTCCCAAATGATTATGTATGGGATCTACAATACTGTTGTTATACATGTTTGGTTGTCATGGAATGAGCAATAATCCCATACAGAAAAGTGAAGCTTTTGACAGAAAATTTTAGAACAGGATCAGGAATTGCTTAGCCACAACTTTTTTTTTTTTAAAATTCTGAATGAAAGTGAGAAATCACAATTTAACTCGAGTTTCAATACAGTTATAAAAATTTGTTGGATAATAGGGGCTAAATGACCTTATGTGCAATTATATATATATATATATATATATATATATATATATATATATTGAGGGAATTTTTATATCCTTGAGTGTATATATATGAGGTTAGCCGCAGACCCATTTTACGCCCTCCTTGCTTATTGCTTCTGCATGTGTGGGTGCTCGCATTGCCCACCCCTCTGCCCCATGCACGCACGCAACGCTTGTTGGTGTGAGCTTCTTAAGGGATAATAATAGGCGTCCTCTTTTGCTTGGACCCAAGGGTTGAACGTCTAGTTTTACCTTTACTTGGCCCCGAGGATTAGCCGCGGACGTCTTCTTGTTAAGCTAAGTTCTCTATATTAGAAATACTGCCCCCCATCCCATCGTAATTAGGAATGCATAAAGTGCCTTGCCTTGCCTTGCCTTGTCCTTACTGTCTGTTTGGGGCACACATACACATTTCAACCTTTTCAATCGTAATTAGGAAGCGAATGTTGGTTTTCAATAAATAACAAGTGTATTTTTTTTTTTTACTATTTATTGTATGGTTTTCATTTTCAAGATAGTAAAACGTCCAAACAACCTATATTTTTAGTTAATAACTATGCATGTATAACATCATGTATTAATATAAATGTTACTCCTATATGCATAAAGCTAGCTAGAATATATGCATGTTGAAATAACACATAATGCTTTTTAATACTGTTGTTGTGAGAGAGTACTCGATGGAGTCTCATCAGCCGACCAAAGTTAATCGACTAAGTTGGCTCGTTAGGTGAATGGTGGGGGATGTCTCATAACTCTTAACCGTATGATCATGATTAATGTCTGACTGACTTATTTAAATTGTTAATGACAAAGTACGAGATGTTGTTAGGTACTGTAGATGTGAGTGGAGACTTGCATGTTGAATAGCATCATTAATCCGTTACTAAATCTCTCTAACACAATGTTCTGATACAAACTCAAATCTATCAAATTTACGATTAAATTAGAACAAATTAAAAAAGAAGCAATGAAATGCGTTTTGCATATTAGCCGCTTAATTTACGCAAACGAAATCACCCACTTTAATTTGCTGTTGTATTAAAATTATAGAGCCGGTGGGTTTTGCGTATGACCATTAATTCTATGGTCGCTCACCCCTTCATCCCCGATGGCAATTTATTATAAGAAAGAACTTCATCGTTTTGCAGCATTGGTGGAGATTTAATCATAAAATTTAACGTATATGGATTTTCTTAAGAACTAAGTGTTTATTTGGTGGCTTATCAACTTGACATGCAGCAAAATGCTTCTACACCTTATCTCAGGGCCACCCACTACTCCTACGAGATGTGGCGAACAGTTCTCGGTGTTAAGTTAAGTGACGCGACTTTTCACATTAAAAAACAACTACTTCTCTATCGTTAGCCACCCCCGATATTGTCCACACTACAATTTAATTTCTTAAGGGAATAATAACTTTTGGATTCTTAATTTTTTTCTTTTTTATAAATAAACACATAATTTATGTATTTGTGTCAAAAAAATCTTTGCGTACGTCTTTTATTAAAATTGGTCAAATTATTCTTGATAGTATTGAATCTAGACTGTAAAGTGTATTTCAATCGTTAAAATAGAGGTTAGGGATTTAATTAATAAATTTAGACAAAGTATATCTGTATTTATAAAACAATTAAAAATTAGGGAGTCAATTGTTATTATTCAATTTCATTAATAAATTTATCAAGTTGTATTTACTGTGTCGAAAAATGATGGCAATATAACTTTAACGTAAGTGGACTGAGCCCTGACTCTGAGGTCCTTCCTGCGATTAAACGTTTTACTGTTGATGACCTGCTATGTGCGCAATTTGAGATCGGATTTTAACCGGAAAGATGAACTGTCTAGAGATTTTTAGAAAGAAGACCGAAAAGAAATATTCACAATTTTATGTAAAAAATTCTGAAAGAAATACTCATACAGGGTTTGAATTCATTTTTTATAAAAGAAATAGGTTCTCACCATCCATGTTAAGTCTGAATAACTTGATGACCTGCTATATTTAATAAGTCGTGATGAAATTACTATTAAATTATATATTTTAACCTTAGTCTACGTAAATTTATTTATAAAATTTAAAAAAGTAAATTTGTGCTCATGAAAATTATTAAATAATCTAACAGTTAAAAAAAAATTATAACTTTGAGAACAATATAGAGGAATTTTTTAATAAACGTTGGTAAATAAAATAGAGTTAAATTTTTAATTTTCAAATATAAGATGTTAGTGATAATAATTAAAAAAAATGCAAAATCTTTTTTATTCTTTAATACAAATGGAACTCCTTTCCATCCTAAAAGTGATGACCGAAATTTGGATAGTTTATGATACTTTATTATAATTTTTTTTTTAAAAAAATAATCCTCCGAAGTGGTAATTTGATTAATTAAATTGTACAACAGGTTAATTAATAAGTCAAAGGTTTAAAGCCGGTAACTAGAAGTTGGACGTTGCTATATAAAGAGAGGGTTGTGAAGTAAGAGGTTTTCATTCATAGGTAGCTAATTAGCACACTACCTTCACTAGCTTCCCCTGAGTCTGAATAGTGTGTCCTCTTTCCATCTGTTGTTGCTCTCACTCCTCTGCTGCATACTCCTAAACCTTAAATTTCTCAAATGGAAGCCAAAGGTTTTACCCAGGATGGAACTGTGGATCTTCAGGGCCGCCCTGTACTTTCCTCCAAAACTGGAAAATGGAAAGCCTGTGCTTTCCTCGTTGGTATAAGCTATTTATTTCTTGTCAAAACCTTTTCGTTTTAATGCATCAATCTTCTAATTTTTCATAACTTTGTAGTTTTGTACACATCATTTCAGGATTAGATATTTCCTTTTAATTCCATGCATATATATGTTAGAATAGAAATCTTCCTTCTAATATCTTACGTGCTTTTCCTGTTACATTAACCAGAAAGCTTACATGTATGAACATCTGATGGAAATTTAAGCAAACTCTTCAAAATTTCCCCCTGAAAATTTGTTTCTCTTTTTTTTTTTTTTAAAACTTGGACCGCTAACAGATTTTGCGTCTGTATTTTTTGTTTTCTGTTGCCATTATTATTTAACAGGCTATGAAGCATTTGAGAGAATGGCTTTCTACGGCATACAATCCAATTTAGTGAACTACTTGACGACACAACTCCACGAAGACACAGTTGCTTCAGTGAGAAATGTGAATAACTGGTCAGGAGCTGTGTGGATTACACCGATTCTTGGTGCTTACATTGCTGATACTTACCTGGGTCGATTCTGGACTTTCACTGTGTCATCTCTCATTTATGTCATGGTACTTATCATTTCTTCCACTAAGTTTTTGTTTACTTTAATCTCTATATGTTAATACATCGAATGTAGAAGAAGAAGTACTTTTCCTTGAAATAATTTGGAGCATGAATTTCGTCACTATCTTCATCTTCCAAAGAAACCACACCATCTGTTTGGACCATATTTTAGATCACCTACTCTCAAAGGCCAATTGAATTCATTATTTCTGGTGGGACCAACGAATAGCTAGTGCAATTCATTTGCTATCTGCATGGATGTGAGTATTTAGCTGAGCTAGCCGCAACATTTGTTCTCCACAAGTCTATGATTTCATATTAGGCCCACGAAGAAGTAGCTATCGTGTCTCATTTTACACTAAATATATATGCGGACACTATATGCTTTTAGTTTCTAGCACTGCTTATAAATTTTTTGGAAACGAGTTTCAACAGATGAGAAAAAGACTAGAAATTTTGTATTCTTCAATGAGAACAACGAATTGGTGCATACTGATTCCCGCACGGATCGAAATAAGTGCTTACCCATTGCAATTCCATGAGTGGTAGGAAATCAAATTTTGCATTAATTTTCAGAAGCCATATATGAAATAACGTTCTGCATCTGCAGAGTGAACATTTAATGGTGTACAGTGACTCATTTTTTTTATGATTTATTCTGAATAAAAGAAATATAAGGTCATTGATGATAGAATTAATAATGATTCCAAATGCAATCAACAGGGGATGATACTTCTCACAATGGCAGCTTCATTTAAATTTATGAAGCCAACTTGCAGAAATGGAATCTGCAGCAAAGCCTCAACTTCACAAATTGCTTTCTTTTACACATCTCTTTATATTATAGCAATTGGAGCAGGTGGAACAAAGCCTAACATTTCCACCTTCGGTGCAGACCAGTTTGATGATTTTGATCGCCATGAGAAAAACCTCAAGGCTTCATTCTTTAACTGGTGGATGTTTAGCTCTTTTGTTGGAGCTTTATGTGCTACTTTAGGCCTTGTTTACATTCAAGAAAACCTGGGTTGGGGATTAGGTTATGGTATTCCTACAGTTGGTCTGTTATTTTCCTTGTTTATCTTCTATCTGGGGACCCCAATTTACAGGCATAAAGTTAGGAAGTCCAAAAGTCCTGCTAGGGACTTGGTTCGAGTTCCGATTGCCGCCTTCCGGAACCGGAAACTTCAGCTCCCTAACAACCCATCAGAACTTCATGAATTTGAGCTGCAAGATTACATCAGAAATGGGAAAAGGCAGGTCCATCACACCCCAGTTTTCAGGTTAGTAATTGGTACTACACATGCTGTTATTCATTTACTTATTTAGTAAGAAATTTTGGTTGCGTACACTACACATATTATGAGATAGAGATAATTGCAATGAATAAATGGGGCTGGAATCTAAAAGGATTCAAAAAGTGCTTTAATATCTTGTTGCTAAAGCAGGTGTGAGGGGGGCCACAACCTCCCAATTCATGTGCTAAGAACTAGAAAATCTGCTGTGCGAAATGCATAGTAATGGTGGGGACTTTCTTATGATTTTGCGGCAATTTTCCCAATAAATTTTCTCCATGTGCACTATTTACACTTCTCTTTTTTGGACAACTTTAATGAGTTGTCACAATCTCTAGGTCAAGTTGTTTCTCGCATAATGTGTTTCACAGTGGAACGGTGAGGTGCAATCACCCACGCCAGGGCCACCACAGTATCCATTACCAAATTGTATGTGAAACACATTTTTTTTAGAATATTCGCCCCATTATCTACCATTTCAAGCTATGAAGTTTCGCAATCTAAAACACAATCCTGAAAAATAATCCATCATTTCACCCCCTCACCATGTGACTGAATATTGTACTATATACATAATATTGTATAAAACAAATTCTCAATTTTTTTTGAACCAATAAAACTTTCTCCGTATATTAGGTGCTTGGACAAGGCCGCAATAAAACATGGCAGCGGAGGTGACACAAATCCTCCATGTACAGTGACTCAAGTGGAAGGAACAAAACTTGTGCTGGGGATGGCATTGATATGGCTTGTCACATTAATTCCTAGTACAATATGGGCACAAATCAACACTCTATTTGTCAAACAAGGCACCACCTTGGACCGGAACCTCGGCCCTACTTTCCAGATTCCGGCAGCCTCTTTAGGCAGCTTCGTTACACTCTCTATGCTCCTCTCCGTGCCAATGTACGATCGCTACTTTGTACCATTGATGCGTAAAAGAACTGGAAATCCTAGAGGAATTACACTGCTTCAAAGGCTTGGCATCGGATTTGGCATCCAAGTTATGGCAATAGCAATTGCATACGTTGTGGAAGTTAGGAGATTGCATGTGATAAGATCACATCATATTTCGGGGGCTAAAGAAATTGTTCCAATGAGCATATTTTGGTTATTGCCTCAATACATTCTATTGGGGATTGCTGATGTGTTTAATGCCATTGGATTGCTGGAATTCTTCTATGATCAGTCGCCAGAAGATATGCAAAGCCTTGGGACAACTTTCTTCACTAGCGGGATCGGGGTTGGGAATTTCTTGAATAGCTTCTTGGTGACAATGGTGGATAAAATTACAGGGAGGAATGGGAAGAATAGTTGGATTGGTGATAATTTGAATAATTCTCATTTGGATCACTACTATGGATTTCTGATGGCGATCTCTATACTGAATTTAGGTGCCTTTTTGTGGGCATCCAGTAGATATATCTACAAGAGGGAAACCAAAGAAATGAATGAAGGTTGTCTTGAAATGGAGACCAAAGCCTTGGACACATCTCTAGGGTTACAAGTATGAAAATATTTATATAGTATGGTAGAATTTTAAAATATGAGAAGCCCTTGTAAGATATGTGTGTAATGTTAAATACTAATTAATGTTTTTAATTAGCCGCTTTTTTTTTTCTAATGGAACATCGTGTTTCTATGTATACAAATCTCTCTCTCCACAGATTTCTACTTTTACTTATGCTCCTCGGCAATTTTAATTTTTAAAGGGGTATTATCACATACCTCCTTAGGTATAAGAAATTATTACTTAGATGAAAAAAATAAATTTTCTATCATATATCTCTCATGCACTTTCGTTTGACTAACACTAAAAAGTGAAGTTACGAAAATATCCTCAAGTTCATTAATTTAATTGTAAAAATAAGTTTATATGCTTTTTTGATACTAGAAAAATTACAACTACATGTACATGACCTATCATTTTGCTTATCAGAACATTATATTATTATCCTACTAATATAAAAATATTTTGCCGTTCAATGTTGTATTAAATTTACAATTGTGGTGTTATTTTTCTTCCACCAGACTATTAGAATTCAACAATTATATTTTCAGCAATTTATAAGTACAGTGTTTTTTTTTTAAATATTACAGATTACAAAATTTATTAGTATTTAACTAAATATTTACTAATATGTAACTAGGGATCTACTAAAATTTTATTAGGGAGATAACCTACAATTATAGTACACTCAATATCTAAAAAACTGTCTTTATTATAGGAGTATTCTACTCAAATATTTTTGAAAAAATCTCACAATATGTGAAAAAGGAATCAAACACATTCCCTCTAAGGGAGTGTGTTTTGACCATTAGAACTTAGCTCTGATGGCTATAAGTAGAGTTCTTGAATTCAAATACTTATATAAGTGTGAGTTTATATGATAGTCAAATAAAACTTATGTTTTATTTTTTTTCATCATAATATCCTGCTCATTCTTGTGCACAAACACAACTTATTCTCAATCCATGGCAATCAGTTTCCAACAAATAAATTAACTAATATCACATTAGCAGCAACCAAATTCAAGCAATATCGAACCTGAAAAAATTTCACAATTAGATTCACTCTATAAGTTTAAATGAGTGCAAAATAAATACAAACCAATAATCATAGCCCATATGCAAAATAATTTTGAGCACTTTACAAATGGTTTGGAAGCAATCACAAGAATTTTTCAAAATGCAAGTCAAAGGATAAAATATTAATAAATATGTTGCATGAGTTTTCAGCCATGAGCTCTTATACCCCACTTTCATATGTAATCACTATCAACCAAACACAAACAGTTTTAGAAAACTATAATAACCGAAGAAAATGCAGACTGGGGATAAATAGCAATCAATATATTCAGCAAACAATAAAATACTTTGTAGATAAGGAAAGGCAAAACTAAAATTCAACTCTTATGTAATTTTTGTTATACAATTCGAAATGCATTTAAATCAAAACCATAAAAATAAAAGAAATTATAAAAATAGATACAAATAAGATATATGGTGTTTGCAGCAATAACTAGCAAATTTGTTCACAGGGTCTTAATTAAATAAAACGTATATAATGAAAACATAAACTCTTCCCATTTTTCACAAAACAATTTCAACACAATAATAATTTCTTTTTATTCTGCCTCATTTATTTCAACACAATAACAATATTATTAAAAGGATACAAAAGCAACCCAAGACTAACAAAACGAACAAAAATAAAAAGCCAAATAAAAAAACCAATTAGATTAGCAACTATCTACAAATTTCAGCAGCAAACTGCAGTATTCAGCAACAAGCTACAGCTCGTTGTCAGCACCAAACCAGCAATGGAGACCAGCAGCAGAATAGACAGCGAACAATAACTACAAAACAGCAGAACAGCAGCAAAAAATTAATAGGACCAGCAGCAAATTACAGCAAACAGCAATAGCAAAGGATACATTCCAGCTAAGGACAACAGACCAGAAGGTGTATTGTCAAAAAATAGTTGTAGCAGAAACAGAAACAGAGAACATTGAAAAAAAGCAGCAGTATCAAGAAGCATAACAGCAGTAGGAAATTACAGCAAACAGCAACAAGAAGTAGCTTAGCAAAAGCAACAATAGCAATTTTGCCTCATAACATAACAACTTCTCAATCAAACAAATATTGAAAAAAAGAACTCAAAAAATTCATCACAAAAGTTTCATTATCATATAAATCATCTCAACCAAAATCGCATGGTTATAAATTATAAAAAATCAATCGTATAAAAAACTTACATCTCGATCTAATATGTATTCATAAAAAAAAAACATTTAAAAATACCATTTTAATCGATCTCGGCCAAACTGCCAAGGCTCGATCTCAGCCTCTATTTCAGTCGATATATAACTAAAATATCAAACATTGACCTATGATTTGAGAAAAATGGATGATTTGATAGCATTGTTGCCCTAAATTGATAATTTGTAAGGGGAAAGCAAAACAAAGTTCTAAATTATAATTACCTAGCATCTCTTTGGCAAAATATATGTATATATTAACCACCTCTGATTGGTTTTGGCATGCATATCATTATTCATTTTGATTAATTTTAGCTAAATCAAATTTATGCATAATTACAATTTAAAAAATTAAATTTTAAAATCTTTTACACATCTATTGACAATAAGCATATATAGAACATACCTTTGTAAATTTTTTTTTTTTTTTTTTGGCTTTTGAAGAAGAAGATGATGATTACAGGAAGGCTGAATTTTTCTCCTTGAGCCTTTTTCAATTTTAACCTAAAGTGATAGGTATCCTAGCTAATTGATAAAAATATATATCAATAATGTTTTATAGTTAAAAGAATACCAATTGTTTAATTAATAAGTCTATTATAATGGAGCCCGGCCAATCTTTAGGAAGTAAGCTTCTATGTAGTCAAACAGTAAAACTTTACATTTTTTACTTTAATAAAAATTAATGAACATATTAATATGTATATATATATAGAGAGAGAGAGAGAGAGAGTCCACAAACATTTTATAGTATAGGCTATATATATCTGCATAATTGCATCGTAGCTCTACGTGCTATACATTAAAGTAATCCAATAAATATTCTTTCAATCCCTTTTATGTACTGTTAAAGATTAGCTTTAAAAAAAATATATGGCGTAGCAGTCTGCAACTTACTGTGTCCTTTTCTTTTTCCACGATAATTGTATGCTTTTGACTAGCTAGGCATACACTACACTTTGGATTAGGAAGTAGTTAATCAAATTTAATTTAATTTTGTTATCAAAAATCAACGCCCCAGAAACTTAACAAAACCACCTCGCAAAAATTGACCTCTATCTAACTTAATTTATTGCAATACACACACGCCAAAAATTGACCTGTACCAATTTAAAAATTCATTTGAAATTATGTATATGTTACAAACACACTAGTACTTAAAATTAAAGATTGTCGACAGAGAAAACCCTTTTAATTTTTGCCAAGTGATTGAAAACTGAGCGACGATCTCAAAGTTGAGTTTCTATGGTAGCTTACCCACCAATGATATTCCACACCCTATTTAATTATTATTTTTATCTCCTTGTACTTTCAGGACCTTTTTTCTTTCTCTAGGTCTAGGATGAAATGGACCTATATAAATAATATAACAATATTTTTGGTAATTGATATTTATTAATTATAAAAATTAATGATTAATAAAATTAAATCATCGATAAATTCTTCGAAATTCTAACAAGCTTAACTAATTAAATAAAATGGGATCCTAATCTATAAAATAATTTGGCTAGAAGATTCTAATTAATTAAAAAAAATCTGGAAATAATTTATTGATATATATATATATATATATATATTAATGAATGAAGATTAATTTTCATAATCATAATCAAACATTAATCATGTGTTAGAATATGCCTTGAATTAGTTAGTCTCTGTTCAGACGGGATTCTGGGCTAGGGTTATCTGTTTGGGCCTATTTTTCTGGGCTTTTCTGCATCTGTCTAGAGAGTACTATATAAACTCTCTAGGTCATAACCTAGCCGCAATCTGTAATTTTTTACTCCTCAAGATCAATAAAACTTTTCTCTCCTCTGCCTGTGGACGTAGCTAACACATCGTTAGTGAACCACGTTAAATCTCTGTGTTCTTTATTTACGTTCTTAATTATCTTTCTTGCTTTCGTTATAACAAACTGGTATCAGAGCCAGGTCTGTCTAGGGTTTGAAATTCGGTGAGAAAGATGTCTGGTATGAACGTGAAGATCCACAAATTCACGGGGAGGAATAGTTTTAGTTTATGGCAGATCAAGATGCGAGCCTTGTTGAAACAACAAGGGCTGTGGGCGCCGCTTGCGAGGAAGCCGGCGGATCCAATCACCGCTGAGATGGCCGTTTTGGAGGAGAAGGCACACTCGACGATTATGCTGTGTCTTGCAGACGATATCATTACCGAGGTCGCGGAGGAGGAAACCGCGCAAGGTCTGTGGGTTAAGCTCGAGGGTCTCTATATGACAAAGTCCTTAACCAATAAGTTGCTTCTAAAGCAACGTCTGTTCAGTCTGCGAATGCAGGAAGGTATGCCTCTTCGAGATCACTTAGATCAGTTAAACACAATTTTATTAGAATTGCGTAATATTGATGTTAAAGTTGAAGATGAGGATGCTGCTTTAATTCTGTTAGTATCTTTACCATTGTCGTATGAGAATTTTGTGCAATCGTTTATTGTTGGGAAAGATACTGTGTCTCTGGAGGAGGTTAGATCGTCCCTCCATACTAGAGAGCTGCGCCACAAGGCGACTGGTACAGGTGCAGATAATCAGGCTGCTGGGTTAGTAGCTAGTGGGAGTTATGGACATGGAAATTCAGGGAAGAAGAAATTCAAGAAGCCAGTTTCTAAGGGTCCAAAACCCAATGATATCTGTAACTACTGTAAAGAGAAGGGACATTGGAAATCCGATTGTCCCAAGAAGAAGAGGCAGCAGGATAAACCGACAGGTACTGCTGCTGTAGCAGATACCAATTCTGAAGAAGATATTGCTCTAGTTGCTGATGAGCACATGGATCACAATGATGTGTGGATTATGGATTCTGGAGCGTCTTACCATATATGTCTGCGCAGGGAGTGGTTTACAACCTATGAGCAGGTAGATGGAGGCAATATTTCTATGGCTAACAGTTCTGTTTGTAAGGCGGTTGGAATAGGCTCGATTAAAATACGAACACATGATGGTAAATTCTGCACATTGAATGATGTTAGGCATGTTCCACTTATGACAAAGAATCTGATATCTTTGAGTATGTTAGACAATAAGGGTTTCAGTTTTCAAGGTAAAGGTGGAGTTTTACATGTCTGCAAGGGTTCAAATGTGGTTCTGAAAGGTGTAAAGCGTGGTACCTTATATTTTCTTCAAGGTTCTACGCTGTCAAGTTCTGTTGCTGTTGCATCCTCGGAGATTGATAAGGACAACATGACCAAGTTATGGCATATGAGGCTTGGTCACATGAGTGCAAGAGGGATGCAAATTCTGTCAAAATGGGATCTTCTTTGTGGCCACAAGGTCAAGGATCTTGAATTCTGTGAACATTGTATTTTCGGGAAGTTACATCGCAGCAAGTTTCCTAAAGCAATACATAGAACAAAAGGCACACTTGATTACATCCATTCTGATTGTTGGGGTCCTTCTCGGGTGGAGTCTTTAGGGGGTCACAGATATTTTGTGTCAATGATTGACGATTTCTCAAGGATGACTTGGGTGTTCATTATGAAGCATAAAAGTGAAGCCTTTAAGAACTTCAGGCAGTGGAAGGCATTAGTGGAAAATCAAACAGGGAAGAAGATCAAAAGGCTGCGAACTGATAATGGTCTGAAATTTTGCTGGTCTGAGTTTGATGAGTTCTGTAAGAATGAAAGGATTGCTAGGCATCATACAGTTAGGGATACACCACAGCAGAATGGTGTAGCAGAACGTATGAATCAGACACTTCTGGAGAGAGCTAGGTGCATGCTTTCTAATGCTGAACTAACTAGAAGGTTCTGGGCAGAAGCGGTTAGTACAGCGTGTTATCTGATAAATCGTGGACCTCACACAGGTATAAATCTCAAAACTCCTTTTGAGGTGTGGTCTGATAAGCCTGCTGATTACTCTAATTTAAGAGCTTTTGGTTGTACTGTTTATTATCATGTAAATGAGGGTAAATTAGAGCCACGAGCTAAAAAGGGAGTATTTGTAGGTTATGGGGATGGGGTTAAAGGGTATAGAATCTGGTCCCCGTCTGAAAAGAGGGTTATACTTAGTAGAAATGTAGTTTTTGATGAAAATTCTATGTTTAACCCTACTGTGAAGTCTATTGTTGTGTCAGAAAATGGTAGTGTTGAGAAACAGGTGGAGCAGCAAGTCACTCTAGATGAGAGTGAACCACAACATAAAGATCAACACCCACAGTCAGAATCAGAACCATCAGGTTCTTCATTACCAGTAGCAAGTCAGCACAGTTTGGCTCTTAATCGATCAAAGAGAGCTAACTATGGGATACCTCCCAAGAGATACGGTTTTGAAGATATGGTGGCTTATGCACTACAGGTTGCTGAAGAAGTAGATACTGACTTTAATGAGCCATCCACCTATAAAGAAGCGGTTACATGTACTGAGTCTACCCAATGGCTTGCTGCAATGGGAGATGAGATGGAGTCACTTCATAAGAATCAGACTTGGGAATTAACCAAGCGACCTCGAGACAGAAAGATCATCACGTGTAAATGGGTCTATAAGAAGAAGGAAGGAGAAACATCTGTTGAGGGTATCAAGTATAAAGCTCGAGTAGTAGCTAGAGGATTCACTCAGAGAGAGGGAGTAGACTACAATGAGATTTTTTCGCCAGTGGTGAGACACACTTCCATCAGGGTGCTACTAGCAATAGTTGCACATCAGGATTTGGAGCTTGAACAACTAGATGTGAAGACAACTTTTCTACATGGAGAGTTGGAAGAGGAGATATACATGACTCAGCCAAATGGATTTCAGGTTCCTGGTAAGGAAGACTATGTTTGCAAGTTGAAGAAGTCCTTGTATGGACTAAAGCAGTCTCCGAGGCAGTGGTATAAGAGATTCGACAGCTATATGATAGAGATTGGCTACACCAGGAGTCTGTATGATTGTTGTGTTTATTACAGCAAGGCAACAAATGGTTCTTTGATTTATCTGGTCCTGTATGTAGATGATATGTTGATAGCTGCAGAGAACAAGTCTGATGTTCAGAAGTTGAAGGATCTTCTTAGTGTTGAGTTTGAGATGAAAGATTTGGGTGCAGCTCGAAAAATTCTGGGAATGGAGATTTATAGGGATAGAAGCAAAAAGAAGCTCTTCTTGTCACAGAAGGGATATATTCAGAAGATTTTGTCAAGATTTGGCATGTCTACCGCAAAGCCCATAGATACTCCTAGTGCTGCAAATGCACATCTGTCCGTTGCTTTTGCACCTAAATCTGTTGAGGAGAAGGAGTACATGTCTCGAGTTCCCTATACTAGTGCAGTAGGAAGCTTGATGTATGCGATGGTTTGCACCAGACCTAATCTTGCACAGTCTGTTAGTGTTGTTAGTAGGTTTATGGGTGAACCTGGTAAGGAGCATTGGCAAGCTGTGAAGAGGATTTTTCGGTATCTCAAAGGTACATTTGATGTTGGTCTCATTTATAGAGGTGATACACAGTGTTTGGTGACAGGGTTTTCAGACTCTGATTATGCTGGAGATGTTGACAGTAGAAGATCTATGACTGGTTATGTTTTCACTCTTGGTAGTTCAGTTGTCAGTTGGAAAGCTACTTTGCAGCCTACAGTGACTTTGTCTACTACAGAAGCAGAGTACATGGCATTGACAGAAGCAGCCAAAAAGGGAATCTGGTTGAAAGGATTGGTCAGTGATTTGGGTCTATATCATGATCAGGCTATAGTGTATTGTGACAGTCTCAGTGCAATTTGTTTAGCTAAGGACCAAGTTCATCATGAGAGGACTAAGCACATTGATGTAAGGTATCATTTTCTAAGAAGTGAGAAGAGAATTAAGGTGAACAAAGTGGGTACTGCTGATAACCCAGCTGATATGTTCACCAAGCCGGTTCCGCATAGCAAGTTCCAACATTGTTTGGACTTGCTAAATGTTAGGAGTTGTTGATTGCCCTTTAGAGGGCAAAATCTGAGGTAGAGGAGATTTTTTTTCTTTTGGGTACATCTGGCATTGTGTATGGTGCATTTGGTACATCTATTATTTGTGAGAGGATTCAAGTCAAGGTGGAGATTTGTTAGAATATGCCTTGAATTAGTTAGTCTCTGTTCAGACGGGATTCTGGGCTAGGGTTATCTGTTTGGGCCTATTTTTTCTGGGCTTTTCCGCATCTGTCTAGGGAGTACTATATAAACTCTCTAGGTCATAACCTAGCCGCAATCTGTAATTTTTTACTCCTCAAGATCAATAAAACTTTTCTCTCCTCTGCCTGTGGACGTAGCTAACACATCGTTAGTGAACCACGTTAAATCTCTGTGTTCTTTATTTACGTTCTTAATTATCTTTCTTGCTTTCGTTATAACATCATGTATGACCATTGACGCATTCAAATTCTAAATCGCAGACCATTTACTCTGTAATTTAATGTTAAATAATTACGGTTGTCTATCTTTTCTTCCAATCCCGTGCTCGACTTCCTGTATATTTGTAAAAATAAAAATAAGATTTCTGTCACCCAATCTCAGGTTCACCCACTTGCAAGTTATATATTATGTGGAGGACTGAGAATAAAACAGCAGCGATCAATGAAAATGACAAGATGAATTTGGTTATTTAACTGCTTCCCCGCGTTGATGTTGATGCCAAAGAAAAGGAAGAAGAAAATTCGGAGAGTTATGAAATCTAAAACCAATTTCGTGTACATAGCGGAAAACATGGTGATTTCATTAATCTGAGAAATTCACACGCGGTTTCAGCTGTAAAGCAAATATGAATCTTCATATACCTAGAATATCTAGAAACTATCAATAATATTCCATTTCCACTTAATTTTTTATATACATATGATAGACAAGTCAAGCATTTTTCTGAACTAATTAATTAAGAATCTTCAAATTAATGAAGCACATTGACTTTGGTTTTTCTTATTTGTTTTGTTTGAAAGCTTGCTTTTATACTTTTTTATGCTAAAAAAAAAGGTGACTAGCTCTTCATTATCTTTGAGCGGTGCATTAGAGACCAAGTCAGATCATTTCAGTATAAATTATATTTCATGTCTTATAGAAGAAGTAATGAATCAAACTCAATTACTTTTTTTTTTCGTTAAAACTATAATTGGCGTGGCGGTTCATTATCATCATCTTAGACTTTTTCGCTCTTCAGCTTTTTCTTTATACATATTCTTTACCAATAGTCCAAGGACAAAGAAGTATTTAACAGTTAAAGAGTTACATGTTCCACGTTATGCTGACTGGTTTTAAAACGCTCCGATAAACCGACAAGACATATCAAATTTGATGTTGACATAGATATATATATATATATATATATAAATAATTATTATGAGATGAAACATATATAATAATTAAAACTGTGTTGACTAAATTTGAGATTAGAGTAAGGTAGTACTCATTTTCTCTCTGAAATTAAGAAATTATCGAAGAAATCGATTGTGGGTTGTTTGTTATATGTCCTGATCAATATTCGGAAGCTTCTGGCTTGCATGGCATGCGCAAACAAGTAATTAATTAAAAAGTAAACTCCGCGTATTAAAGATTATGATGGATATATTCTTTCTACAAAATTTACAAGACATAAAGATTCTAAAGAACTTTTAATTTGTTACAGAGAGTTTCAGTATTTTTGTAGCTTTTTGGAAGAGAATAAGTCGAAAAGTCAGACTTTTCACAATTCATATCAGGAAACTTTATCGTCTTTACCAAATTATGAAGATTTAAGTGGTACATTGGGACCCCAAAGCTTGACAAATTGGTACCAAAAATCACTAGACCTATTGACAAATTGTAACTCACCACATCGTAAGTCTTTGTAGCATACGTTTTCAAAGGCCCAAAAGACGTGTTCTCACTCTCTTTTTTCTCTCTTGCTAATTAGTAAACTTAATAATTAATGTATTTGATTAATCAGTCAAAATTAACGTCTAGCTTATTTATTGTTATATTCTATATTACTTACTAATCAAATAACGTAGAGATGCCATGCAGACATAAGAGTCTACGTGTTAGGTGACCTGCCGAGCCTAAGCGCCTCGAGAGAAGCTCTATATAAATCCAAGCTTATTTCCACCTCAATTGCAACACAAACACACAGAAAGTTTTCATCACTTACTGTTGGATTGGATTGATAGCTTTCAATGGCTTCATTTTTCGAGTTTTTTGTGAAATTTTCTCTCCTAATTGTGCTTCTCATAGGAAGCACCAATGCTCAACTCTCCCCGAATTTCTACTCCAGTTCTTGTAAAAATCTCTTTCCCACTGTGAAATCCGTCGTGCAGTCTGCTATTTCGAAAGAGGCTCGGATGGGCGCTTCCCTCCTTCGCTTGTTCTTCCACGATTGCTTTGTTAACGTAATATTTCTCTCTGCCTATTCCAATTTATAAATTTCAATACTTTCTTAATTTTTACTCGCATATATACACATATACATAGCCTAAACCTGTAAATTGAAAGCTTCCCACTTCATACAGGTGCTTAATTCCAAGTTGTTTGAGAAAGTCCTTTTCGTTTTCTTCCCAATCTCGTGTTTTAATATAGTTAAAGTCAGAACATAGCCTCTGTTTTTGACTTCTGTTGCCTTCAGTTGACGAAAAAAACCGTTAATGTTTTTGACCAAATAGTAGTTTAGCTAGTCTGCCTTTCAATAGCTTTTGGTGGTACTGGTACTGTTGTCTTAAAATATTTAGCATTTTCGCGACAGGGATGTGATGGATCAGTTCTACTCGACGACACATCTTCCTTCACCGGAGAGAAAAACGCAGTTCCCAATCGTAATTCCGCACGTGGATTCGATGTCATTGACAACATCAAGTCCGCGGTTGAGAAAGCCTGCCCCGGTGTCGTCTCCTGTGCTGATGTATTAGCCATTGCTGCTCGCGACTCTGTTTCTATCGTAAGTCATCAATCACCACAAATTTTAGAACACAGTTCCTTAATTAAATTATGTATATATTTCTATTGATATGGTTAATTTGTTGAAGCTTGGAGGGCCGAGTTGGCAAGTAAAACTTGGAAGAAGAGACGCTAGAACTACAAGCCAATCTGCTGCAAATAACGGCATTCCTGCACCAACTTCCAACCTGAACCAACTGATTTCCAGATTCAATTCTCTCGGACTTTCCACCAGGGACCTCGTTGCTTTAACCGGTACGTTCTCTCTTTCTCAATCATTTTCCAAGGAGTAAATTTTCAGCATTTTAATTAAATATAAAGTTTATCTGAAATTATCTACATGCAGGTGGTCACACAATTGGACAGGCAAGATGCACATCATTCAGGGCACGCGTATACAACGAGACAAACATAGATGCCTCCTTTGCTCGAACAAGGCAAGGAAACTGCCCAAGAGCCACTGGCAACGGCGACAACAACTTAGCACCGCTTGATCTGCAGACTCCGACTTCTTTCGACAACAACTACTTCAAGAACCTGATCAACAGAAGAGGATTGCTCCACTCTGATCAACAGCTCTTCAACGGCGGATCCACTGATTCAATAGTGCGCACCTACAGTAACAGCCCAAACACCTTCACTTCGGATTTTATTGCTGCCATGATCAAGATGGGAGATATCAGCCCGCTCACTGGATCCAACGGCGAGATAAGGAAGAATTGCAGAAGGGCGAACTGATTTCAGAGTCTTTTTCAAGCAGCTTGTTTACCTTAAGAGAATAAATTGTATTGTAGTTTTGCGTTTTTATGTACTACAGATTATGCCTTTGAAAAAATTCTCTATTTGATCATAGTTTGAAGAGAGTAGCCTGATAGTTGATTGTGTTGTAAGAAAACTTTGGCTTTGAAGTTAAATTAAAGCTCGTGTTGTTTTGCATTTACTGTAATTTCTTTTCTACCAAAATTATATTGATGCAAGCAAAATAAACTTATCAAAACAAATCCCAAATTTCTAAGATTTATTAATAAGTTTTCAAAGATTAAAAACAAGGCAGTCCAAAACATTTAGTCTAATATTCTTATTAGCTTTAATGGTTTTAAAAATATGTTAAAGTCTAAATTTATTAAAAATGACAACTATGTCCTTATATAATAATAATAATAGTTATTTAAAAATAAATAAATTTTAAAAATTTTAAAAAATATAATATATTTATATAAAATTAATTAATTAAATAAATAAAAATATTATTTTAATTATGTATTAATAAAAGTATTTTAATATTATAATTATTGGTAAGAAATTAATTAAAATAAATTATACATTCCTAATTATTAGAAATTAAATAAACTGCACCAAACTTTTGGATTAAAGAAGACTTTTATCTTAACAAGAATTAAAATTAAAAAAAATTCTGACCCTGGACAGGGAAAAAAAAAATTATACAACCCTTATATCGCTAAATAGACCCCTACATCACTGAATACACCCCTCCAATTGATTCCGCCGAAAACGCGATTGTAAGCTGTAAACGCACCTAAAAAATAAAATACGACAGGGCCCAAAAAGTTTCACCGAAGGATGAATCATGATCTGGACCCAAACAAATGATTAGATGTCTGAATACACCAACGCTATGCAATGGAAGCTCTCTGAGTTTACCCTCGAAACTGTAAAAAAGGTCGGAATAACATGAAACGATTTATCTACTTCTTTTGTCGAGATTGAAACTAGCAACACCGTGATCCTTCGATCAATTCAATTTACTGTCACCGTAGTCGTCGTGTCTGACGTTAGAAAAGGAATATGAAAAAAAGATAGTCGCTTGCATTGCCCTCAAGTCATTGGGCTACTATATACCAGAACACGGCTAATTAGCTTTTCCAAGGAGGTGGCTTAGTAATAGAACCCATATACATATGTATGTATAGTATATGGCCATTAATTTTATTTCGTTTTGGGAAGCACTCAATGCTCATCGCTCCCTAGAAGCATACATTATTATATATATATATATATATAGTATTATAAAACAGCTGTATATCATGGTATATAATATTTTGCCGATGCACGAAATATTCCTTTGAATTTACAGCTACAGTTTTCCCAATTATATATATATATATATATATATATATATATATAATAAAAATGTCATTGAGGCCGTATTAATTAAAGATCACGATTCAGTGAGTTTGAGGGTATTTTATATATAGTTAATAATCCACGTCTATTTGCTTGCTCCTACTACGTCCTAGGTTTATTTCAATAGCACTTGTAATATTGACTTGCGACACTTGGTGCATGGTATCACATGCCGGTCATAATTTATAATGTTCATTCAATTTTTGATAACTTAAATTATTAGTAGTAATAGTATTTTATTAAAAATAGGATATCCAAATAAATAAACACAAAGTCTGCTTAAAAATTAATGAAATATTCAAGACAAAAAGATTGCCATTAATTTATTTTACTCTCGAGCACTATGAAATTAAGAGGGTGGAGATTCAAAATTATTGTAAGATTTCGTGAGAGTAATTTTTTTTCAAAAATTTTAGATTATTTGAAGATTTGTTGCTTTGTGTAAATTATAATGAATCATAGGTTATGAAAACATAGAGAAGAGATTATTGGGCAGAGCAACAAAACGATCTTCTTGCCTGCAATTGGTTGATAGTAATCTCGAACTAATATGGAAAATAAATTAAAATTTGACATATGTACATCTACTCGATTTTAAAAAGTATAATAATTAAAATGTCATTATTATCTGGAGTATTAATATTTTTATTCAAAAGCACTTCAATTAATCATAAAGAAAAGCATATTAATTAACTCAATCGTACATTATGCTTTTAGTAATTTCTAAGATCGATGTATATATACTTTAATTGCAAGTTTATTAAATTGATTATCTTTTTACATCTTAAACATTTAACAACAATTCTATTCTATTGCTCGGAGGCCTCATACGAAAGAAGAAGAAAATTATCAATTTTTTTTTCCCTCAGAAAAATGGGAAAGTTGAAACTTTTAATAAACAGAAAACATGCAAGGGGAGCTGTATAGAGTGGAGAAGAGATGCCAATATTTCAAGCAACCGTGACATAAGACCAAATTTCATCACATCTCCATGGATTCTAAGAGATAAAGACATGAATGAAAAGGACTGATTCCTTTATATTAAAAACAAAAAGAGAACATGTAAGAGAGAAAGTGAAATGGAATGAATGAAGTTCCACCATATATAATGTTGCTTGCTTGCTTGTTTAGACAACATATATATATATATATATATATATATATATATATATACATATATTTCAGGTTTCTGTATTCCCCTTCCAACTCAGGCTGAAATCCACACGCCAAGGAAACCCAATTAACATTTTAGATAAATTATTAAACAATTAAATAGCTGGCACCACCATTGACCACCCAACAAATTAATACATGCACACATCTATACAATTCACAATATTCTGTAGCTTCCCCGAGTAGCAAAAGCATTCACTTGCTTTCATTTCATATACGAAAATACCCTTTCCCTAACCTAACTTTTGGACAATTACTTGAACTTAATCTAATATTTAATAGAATAAACAAGCAAATCGAATATTGAGACTAGAGATTCTGATCATATTTTGTTCGGAGAGTATGCAAAATTATCTGCAATAATTTTATGAACTTTCTGAATCCGTGCGTTAATGAGAGGATGAGCAGAAACATTAGAAGTAGTACCGGTGCATATATGTATTAATTTTTCCGCAATAATCAAATGAAATCCTTATTCTTAATGTCAGTAAATTCAGATGCAAAATAACATGCGATCATAATTTTCCTTGGCACCGGTATACAAAGCCGATTAAAAATAAATAAAGAAAGCAACAGGAGAAGGCATCATTTACAATAGATTCCGTAAGCAGTAAACAATTGAGGAAAAAAGACAAGAAGAAGACTACTGGAATATATAGTATATACTCTAATTAAACCCAAAAAGAAGAAAAGAAATTAAAACTTTAAAGGGTACTAAAGTAATATTACAAGTGGAATGGATTTCGCTGAATGATTTTCAAATTAACATGATCAAATTCTTAGAAGTTTCACTTACATTGGGATGATCACAACTTCACTTTTTGTCTCCTCCATTGAAATACTATTTTTTCACATCCATTGATGGCACGGACTAGCATGTGCAGATACAGACTTTGTTGTGACTAAACGTATTAATTAAGATATCGCCACTCAACAATACCAGAGAAATAACTGGAGTTACATCATCTATGGCATCAGACTCCACAATGTATTCTCATGATCAATTAATTTGCTACAGTTTTGATAATATTTCTAGGGTTTCCATTTCTTTTTCTTCGTATATAGAAAGAATAAACTACAGGAACATCAACACATGTATATATGAGGAGGATGCATCATATAAGTAAGTTGACAGAACAAGTCTTTGAACAGGGAAAACCACAATCGGGAAGAAATTCATATATAAATGAAGAAAGGATAAATATATAATAATAATTAACAATGGCTGATATGAACTTTCAGTTGTAGATTTAGACAGTAACTCAGTGACTAAACAATCCCAAAGTAATAATTCAATAATGATATGATATATCCTTCCTCTTCCTCTTCCTCTTCCTCTTCCTCTTTTTATTCCACTTGTTTTTTGATGGATGAGATGATGGTTCGAAAAATAAATATTGGGATCGATATTCTTAGTCTAGAATAAATTTAACCAAAATAGGAAACGTTTTCACTTGAAATCCCGCTATAATCGGCAACACTGGTTGGTTGGACGTACATGGAAGAAGTGCACGAAGTAGTACTAGGAAGAGTGGGAGGAGGAGGAGGAGGTGGCGGTGGAGGTTGCGGAGCTGGGACTGGTGACGGTGCAGCGACCGAAACAGCCCCAGAAGAGAGCAAAGCTACATGAGACGATGGTATAATATTAGCTTCTCTATACTTGTATTTCAATATCTCAGTTCTTACTGCATTTAGTTCTGCTTGTAAAGATTGAACTTGTTGTTGCAAAGCAGAAATTGCACCCATGCATCCGTAAACTGGATCTCTAAGCCTGACATTTGCCTCGTAAACAAGACTATTTGCAGCATCTGCTCTTTGGCTTTCCGGTACTTCCTGAATTAAACATGAAAACTTCATAATTACCAAAACTTCATAGCGAAATTGATGTTAATGTAGCAATAAATTTGATTAGGGTTTACCATTAGCATCTTGGAGACGTTGCTGGCACCGAAGACCTTGTGAACAGAAGCAAATTTCTGAGGTTCATGTGGGGAGAAATATGGAGAAAAAGGACATTCTTGTGCACAACGACGTCTCAAGAGTTTGCAGGCTGCGCAAGGTGTAATAGTATTTAGGGTTCCGGGAGGACCCAGCATGTGTCTTCTTCCCATATGAGAAGAGGCATCTGCTTCTCTCTTGACTTTCTTTCCTATCTCGTCAAATCTCTCCCTAGAAACAGACAACAAAATTAGAAAATTAAGCCAAAATTAAATTGAAAAGTAGCTGGGGTTTAATTAATTTGAGAGATTTTGCACTACCTTTCTCTGGACATTCAGGCATGCTCTCGGGGAAGGAAGGGGGAGTTGCTGAGAGAGAGAGAGAGAAAGAGAGAGAGACAGAGAGGGGAGAGAAGGGAGAGAAGGGGAAGAAGAAAGGAAATTGAGAGAAAGGGAAAAGAGTACTTAAAAGGCAAGATATACAGAAGGGAAAGGGATGGTTAATTTAATAATTAAAGAGAAGGAAATTAATATGTAGACAAAAGCGAAATGAGTTAAAAAAAAAGACTAAAATTAGAAGCTAATTTTGTTTGTTTGTTGGTGATGTTTTACACCTAGCTATCTCGTTTTGATTACGTACGAGGAGGAGAGAATTATAGTTTGCAGAGCAATGAAATGGAGATGAAAGCAAGCATCAAGGGAGAATGGAAGTGTATGTATCTAGAGAGAAAGAAAGAGAGAGAGGAAAGAAGGGCAGCTGAGTATTGTATAAATGCCAACTCTGACACTGCTTGCCCACGTGTGTTGTCTTTAAATGTGTTGACTTTGAAGATCAAAACCATCTGGCTTTGCTTCGATTGCTTAATGATCTTTCATGGCTGCATGTGGTCTTTGCTTTCTTTCTCAATAGATACCTAAATTTATTCTTTTCTTTTATTAATTATTTATCAAAATTTCAACGTGTTTATGTCAAGTAGCCTGCCGATAATACATATGCATATATATTTAAAGGCCAATTAATATCAAATATAAAACTTTAATTGTGTTTATAAAATATTTTTAAAATAAGTAAAAATCCAAATTAAAATTAACATATTAATTTTAAAAGGGTTTTAATTACAAATTAATAAAAAATGAAAAATGAGATGATGATTAAAGATTGTACTTTGAAAAGAGGCAGGCAAAGCATGTTAGTTTCTTGTCAAAATCAAGAAGCCATCTACAATATTAATAGAATGACCATATATATCTGGGATCGATCTTGATTGTGAAAATGAAATTTAATTTATATGAATTATAACTTATCGCCGTGTAGAATCCGCAATCTGCCCCTTTGGAGATCGCTTGTAAGACCAAACGCAGACTCAGTGATTATGAGCCTGTAGCTAGTCTTATTCAAATTTCAATATGTATAGTTCTTGCCAAAATGAATTAATCAAAATGGGTTCCTTTACTTTAACATAAACAATATAAACCATCTACTTGACTGTTGTATATATAGATATAGATATATATATATATATATATATAACTAGTTTAGATACTATTATCTACACAATTATCTTCAAATTACTTTAGGCCAAGTGGTACTTCAATAGTATCAAAATTTGGTCCCTGATTTTATTTCAAATCGTACAAAATTTTCACAAAATTTAAGTTTGTTGATGCTAGTTGATTAGATTATCATATAATAAACTTTTAATTGAATTATGCTCAAGTCAAAATTAAATAATTTAGTAGCACTTGGGAAGAGCTTACTCTTTAAAATTATATATACTACGTTTTCATTGATGTTCATCGAAAAAGATTGAACACCCTCAAGGATAAGTCAATTATATATCTTTATTAGATAGCAAACTTACTTTAGAGAAGGGATCCATAATCACATGTGCTGATATTAAAGACTTCTCACCAACAATTGTTTTTCTCATAAATAGAAAGCATTACAATTTAAGGATCCTGCGGAAGAAAATTGTTTCATGTCGACTACCCAGATATTCAATCACTTCCATAAATTTATAAGATTACCTTAATTGTTTCATAATTTATTATAGATTAACTAGTGTTGTCAACAGATTATCTAGATCTTTCTTTATTCATATAATTAAATTATTATAATAATTACAATCATGAGCCATTGACATATATGTGTGTGTGTGTGTGTGTGTGTATATATATATATATATATATATATATATATATATATATATACTAGCTAGAGAGATCAGGAACCCCGATGTGTTTCGACTTTTGTGCACACACATGCATGCTTGATTTATCATATAACACCATTGAAGACTCAGTCAGAAAATTAAAAGCATATATAATTAACTACAATAATGAAACAAAATAACAACCTGCGCATTTATCATAAAACTGCAAGTCAAAACGTGTATTAATTAAGACCTCATGTAATTAATGGTGAACTGAAGTTTTCATTGAGAACCATCAGAAGGGTTTTATTTGTTATAAATTTGCAGCTTTGGGTGTGATTTTAAAGAGTTATATCAAAGTGGGTGGTGAAAAGGAGGGAAAAGGATTCAAAGAAAGGTACATATATTTTTATGTATATATATGTTGAAGTGGATTAAATTGCTTAAAATTTAAGGAAATGGCACAATCGATTCTTGTTTGACCCGTATCTTGAGGCAAACAAGTCGCCCCGTTGTTCTCTCATCCCCAACCTAACTTTCTCTCATTTTCATTCATTCACTACTGCTCTCTTCACCCAAACCCAGAAGAACCCCGTTTGATTCTTTCAGTCATAAATGCAGTCAAGTTCTTGACTTTTTATTTCTTTAAACCCTAAATTAAACCCTTGAAAAAAAAAAAAAAAACTCTCAACATATGTATAAATTTTATGGTCTTAAGGAAACTACATTATTTTCAACCATTCTTTACCAAACAAACATTCGTTTCAAATCTCCACATATATTTAGGTCAAAATATATATTAATGGTTGCCCCATATCAGAAAAAACCTGTAGCTAGCTGTTCTGTACATGAACTTGGAGCTTAACTGTATCTATCGACCATTTTCGTCGGTCTTCGTTTCCCCAAACTCTTTTGAATTCTTTATTTGCTCTGGCTTTTCAATCTCAGGCTGCAGTTTGGTGGTGTTGATAGTGAATGACTTGGGAATTCAAGTCAAACTGAGTAGTAACTATCAAATTTAAAGCTGGTGGAATCCAGCTGCTTTATTTTAGATTTCGTTAAGGTTGAATTTTTCTCTTAATTTTGGTGGTTTTGAAGCCAAACCATATTCAAATTTTCTGTTCAGATTTTCTAGACTATTCAGATCGATAGTCTATTAATATAACTCTCTAGGCTCTAGACAAGGTCACCAATTAACTTCAATAGGTTACTACTATAACTCTCTAATTTAAGTAACTCCTTCTTATGAATGTTTTTTAATATATAAAAGTATTTTTCAGAAATATACTTAAATTAATAATTTTGGATCCCAAAAATATTTTTATTTATCTTAATTAGACATGATTATATGTATATATAAGAAATATTTTCAAATTAATGTGCCACCCAAAATGACATCGTAATTAATATTAATTATTAATGCATTTAATAAAAGGAAAGTATAATTCTCTAATTAAAATACACATTTAATTACAAATACTGAACGGAGACACGTTCACGATCTAGCCTTGTAAATAAAGTACAATTCAATGCAACTGACACATTTAATGCATTAATATAATTAATTATATATATCTACAAAATCATGTATTTTACTAAGAATGTACGTATTTATTATTATTATTATTATTATTATTATTATTATTATTATTATTTTTAGTACTACTCCTGTAATATTATTTAACATGTACTTTAGCATATTAATTTATTCGGTATGTACCTTACCTTAATCGGATTCACTTCATGTATAAGTTTTAAATTTAATACGTAATAGCTTAACTAATTGCATTATTTTCTCACGAAGATAAAACATCATTTAATTTGAGTGCAAATTATTAAACAGTATTAATATAATTTCATCAAAATTATCGACAAATTTTTAATGTAAATATTGACATATTGTATATGTAATATATAATATGTAGTATTCAAAATGTGTCTTTTATTAAAAATATTGAGACTTATAATTATATTCCACACATTTTGGTTTGTTTAGAGACTCCAATTTTTATTTTAAGTTGTTTTTCCAATCTTAAAACATTTTATAATTTTTTTAGACTTGACATTTTAAGAAAACTATTGTCATTCTCTTTTACGATTGAATAAAATTTAATTTCATTAGAAAATAAAACTATTTATCTTTTTTAATATTCACAAATTCGCTCAGTTAATTTTCTAATATAAAATAAATTTCACCTTTAATACCTAAATATATATTCACAAAATAAGAATTATAGGACTTTTAATTCGTACAGTGCATATATATAATATAATTGTAGGATTTCAAAGAATGCGAGCCCAATAAGTATACATACATCGTACGAATGCGTGGGTTCAATAAGAAAGTGTTTGCAGTACAGTTAGTAATCTGCTTATTAGCTGCCCTTGAAAACCAGGTCAAAGGTCCAATTTATTATATTTGTGTATAATAATTTTTAATAAAAATAAATATTACATTCATATAGTGATATTTTTAATAAAAATAAATATTACATCTATATAGTGATATTTTTAATAAAAATAAATATTACATCTATATAGTGATATTTTTAATAAAAATAAATATTATACATATAATAACTTTATTTTATAATATTTTAAAAAAATAATAAAAAATTTATTATAAACAATACCTATAACTTTAATAATTTAAAAAAATAATATTTTTTATTATAAGGGAAAAGTCCACATACCTCCCCTGTAATTTATAAAATTCTCAGTTTAATGAAATATTTATAAAAAATAAAATAAACCTCCCCTATAAATAAAAAACTTACTAAAATACCCCAAGTCTATTTTTTTTAAATTACTAAATCTTAGAAAAATAGAGTAATACTTTAACTATTACATCAAATACATTTTGAATATATATTTTTAATTTTTAATAAATAACTCTTTTGAGAATGCATATTTAATAATTTATATAATAATTAAATTTATTTTATTATTATAAAACTTATAATTAAAAAAAATATATAATAACTTAAATTTAAAATTGTTATCAAATAATGAGAATATGAACATTGTCCCCCTATATTTTTGGCCAATTAATCAAATTACCCCTTATTTTCAAAAAATTATCCGTTACGTCCTGCCGTTTGGTTGATTGACCAAAAAATTAATATTTTGAGAGCAAATAAGTAATTTAACGAATTTAATTAATTTAAACAAAAATATTTTGAGCACTTATTTTTTAATTTTCTAAGGATTATTTATGTCAAGTGTAATAAATATAATTTAATATTATTAAAATATTATTTTATTTAAAATTCATATTTTATTTTTAAATGGCTACTGGTAGGACCTACTTTATTTGTAAAGTTAAAAGTTCAAGGTATTTTAGTAAATTCAATAATTTGTCGTCAATCAACAAAACGGCAGGATGTAACGGATACTTTTTTCAAATTAAGAGGTGATTTGATTAATTAGCCAAAAATATAGAGGGGAATTGGTCATATTCCTTCAAATAATAATAAAATTATTCTTAAATAATTATTAAAAAATGAATTTACATGATTATAAAATAAAATTATTTTAAAATTATATTAGCACTAATAATTTTAAAAAATTATTTCTTAAGTAATTGTTAGATAAAATAAATTATTTTATTTAAAAAATCTAAATAATGATAATTGTTTTAAAATTTTATAATTTAATGATAATAATAATTTTAAATTCAAATTATTATATAGAATTTTAATGACTATAAAATTATTTTTAAATTATAAACTTTTTTATAATAACAAAATAATTGTAATTATTATAAAAATTATTATATATTATGAATTAAAAAATATATTATTAAAATTTACTTCGGTATAGTGGTTAAGGTATTAACCTTTTTTTCCTAAAATTATGGGTTCAAATTTAACCAAAATCATTTTATTTTATAATTTTAAAATAAATTTGGGGTATTTTGATAAATTTGTTATTTATAGAGGAGGTTTGTATCCTTTTCACAAATAATCTATTAAACTGAGATTTTTACAAACTTTGGGGAGGTATGTAGACTTTTTCCATAATTTTAATAATATTAATTATCTACTAAATATTAAAATATAAATAAGATTATAAATATTATGAACATATATAATATATCAATTTTAATAATTTATTCTTTTAAAAGTAAAAAATAAACAAATAAAATATCTCCAAATATCTAATATAATTCATCGTATATTCATATGTATAATTATTTAAATTAAAATTCATTTAACCCTAAAAAATAAGATATTTAAAAAATATAATTTTCAAATTTATTTAGGGATATTTTGAAAAAAAATTATCAATTGTACAAGTGTTACTCTTTTAAACACTTGAAGTGTTAATTTATAAAATTACTAAATTTTTATTAATTAAATAATTATTTTAAGTGATAAAATTATTTTAATAAATATTTTTATCAAAATTTATGACGTTGATCTTGAACAGATCGATCTGCTTCTCACAACACTATTGACGAATTAAATAAAACGTCAGTGTGCAGTGCCTTAATTATTATAGTTAGTTATACGAAGCAGTGAGGTGAGGATGAATAGCCTGGCCTATAAGGAATTTGTGAACATAAAACGTATACGTACACAGTACTAATTAATACTTATTTATGCTTTGTCCGAAAATGAATGCATGTAGTAGATGAAGACATTAATTACTAAGGTACGCAAAACCCAAAAGTTAAACCCAGAAATATTAGGCAATTAATTTGTTAATGCTATACATATATGTTGACGACAAGGAGTGGCCTGCATGCCATTGCACGTGCATGCTTATAATTAATTAATGAAAAGAAAGAAGCTCTTCCATATTATCATAATTCATATATATATATATATATATATATTTGTAAAAAAAATTTAATTTGTATGCATCGTACGTATATATATTAAGCCATCGATTTCATCCTTTAATTCTCGTCTGATTGATATATATCGATAGATAGAGATAGTGTTCGGAGAAATTTGCTTAGCAAACTCTTAATTAATTTACGTAAATTTTCATTTAATATCTCCGTGCGAACGCAGTGGAAAAGTAGAAAAAAAAAAAGTTCAGGAAAACCGGGGATTTTTTTTAATTTTTAAAAATATATCATAAATTAAATAAAGAGTCCTTTTAATTAAGTGAACATTCATGTATAATAAGAGTATTGTTAATTATATAAACTCTTATTTTAAAATGATCTTAAAAATAATAAATACGTGAAAATTAATGTGGCGTACTGAGGAGGACACACAATTAATTGTAACAAAATCAGTAAAAAGAAAAATTATTATTACTGCTAGAAAGTGCATGCAAGCAAGCAAGCAATAATATATGTATATATATGTAGTTTGTGCGATTCTGCCAATTAAAATTGTTTTCCATTTTGTTTAACACAACAAAATATAATATATAATACCCATATATATGTATACATATGTCTAATTCCTCAAATGGCATAATGCATGCAGCTAGAATTTGTTGAATAATGAAAATTCTAATTAATGATTAAATTACATACAGATCATTAGAGAGAACTGAATTAGAAAACTGAACCATCTCATATATAGCACTGAAAACGATCGACGTCGAACAAATATTGTTTAACGAATTATATATATATAGAGAGAGAGAGAGCACTCCAAAGATTCTACATGATACCCAGAGTACTTACTATAAATTGAGAGATTAACAAATGATAATTAATTAATTTCTCATCTAATCTCTAAGCAGTACCTTGACCTGCTGATTCATGCCCTCCAATGGAGAGCAATGCATTCTTCATGTTCACCATGAAATAGCAGCCTCGAGGTTTCCTTAAACTTCTGGGTCTGCCACTGAAGCACAATGTTGAAGTTGGCGATCTAGGGCCTGGATTATTTTCTTCGTCGTCGTCGTCGTCCGTACCAGTTGAAGATGAAAATTTGCGTCTGTGAGATTTCGAGTTCTTTGAATTATTGCTCGGTGGCAATAAAGACGAAGATGATGATAACGACGACGATGAAGAAGATGAAGACCTACAACACCAGGAAGACGAAGGTGAAACATGGTTCTTCTTTGAACTGAGCCTGGGAAAAATGTTGGCCAAGAGATTTGGTTTCAGGTTCTTCTGAACGGTTTTCGATTTGGAACTGGATTGATAAGAGGGTGGCGGGGTAAGAGGCGGGAGAGAGTTGTCATTGAACAATGTATGCTTCGGAGTTCCTGGCTGAGACTCCCAGACAAACGGGACAGCTCCGGATGCTCCGCCGTAGTAAACTCTGGAAGAACAGTTTGCGGTGGAGGTTTCTTTGGACATAAGCCTGGTGAAAAATTTGTCATCTTGCTTGATTTGGAGGGATTTCTGAGGAATTTCATGGGTGCCATTTACCATTTTGGAACGGATTGAATGGCGGACGGGTTATTGAATTTGGAGTTGTGTACGTAAGTTTGAGTTTGCAAGATCTGAAGATTCAAGATCGGAAGGAAGATGAAGCTAGCTGGAGATAGTATAGTATAATATTAATTGATCTGAAGGCTCCAGCTGAGTTACTCTTACGAAATTTAATTTAAGGTTCTCGGAGAAGACATTTATTTAATAATTCGAGGTCTCAAAATTATGGCATGGAATCAGGTGCCAAGCCTAGCTACCTAGATTAAAATAAATGAAGTAGGCCACGCAGTTTGCTCGATCGGTTAATTATTTATCTAGCTATTATTTTATTTTAATCACCAACGCTACTCTGATAATTTAAAAGATTTATACATGGAGACGACTTTTTTTATTTTATTTTTTTCTGGATGAAAGTATATTACCTGGGTATTTATTTCAAAATCAATTAATTGACAATGACATTGGTCTCTAATATTGTATAATTTTTGTGAAAATATCATAATATATATAAGATTTTTAAAAAAATAAAAATAAAAATATATATGTATGTGACAGATAAGATGATGGATGAAAATAATTAATAAGGGTAGATGAAAATTAATTATGATGCATAGCATAAATTAAATTGGTATGAAAGGAAGAAGCAGTTGAGGAAATAAGAGTGAAGAAATATGGTTAGAGCATAATAAATGAGAACTTGTGGTGGTCCATGACTACTCCACGGAAAAGCATCCAATTTTAATGTTGGGGTTGCAGATAAAGTTTTTATATATTCTAGCTGGTTCTGATTTGTGTTTCTTGTGGACTCTTGTCGGTTAATTATATTATATTTGCAGAAGCAATTGGGTCCTTTGATTGAACGCACCATTGCGTCTTGGACCACAATTACCAATACCACACACCC
This sequence comes from Melia azedarach, assembly GCA_028052125.1. Classification (NCBI taxonomy): domain Eukaryota; kingdom Viridiplantae; phylum Streptophyta; class Magnoliopsida; order Sapindales; family Meliaceae; genus Melia; species Melia azedarach. The sequence goes on from CM051397.1 coordinate 4,486,230, forward strand.
CAGTAATCAATCGTTAGATGTATAATATACTTCGCCGAACCCTCCACCTACTTATCCAAATTCAATGGCTAAGCTATTTAATTTATGCTTAATTATTGTGAGCTATGTAATAATAATAGAAACATTCATCAATTCATTAAATAATTAATAAAGAGTTTGTATTAACTGAATGCAACATTTGAGTACCAAATAATTCACCCACCCGGTTTCTATGCTGAGCCTCATACCTCAGATCCCGTGCATTCTTACCATTAACTCTCCAAAATCACATCGTATTCATCAACTATCGTTCATAAGTTAATGTTACAAATAATCTTCAAAATTATAAATTATATTAAATAAATACCACCACTTATTTTATCATTTTTAGTTATGATTTAATTTTAAATTCAGATTACCTTAAAACGTTTTAAGTAGAGTATCACACGGTTAGTTTTTGCAGCATTGTCTTACATATTTCAAATTCCTATGCATAGTTTTATCGACATGTAAAGGTAGAGAAGTTGATTAATATTTTAGTGGCACGTGGGTAGTTTATGCCCACAAACATATACCACGCACATGTTAAAACATTTATACATCAACAGTATTAATATGAAGGCCGAAATTCAAAATAATTCATTTTGTTTGCAATGCCTAGCTAGATGGTCCCCCGCAGCGAGATTTTTTTTTTTTTTTTTTTTCCTTTGATAGAGAAGAAAGATCTTTGATTTAATTATTAGTTGTTACAACAGTAATTTGATCTAAGTCTTATAAATAATTATAACACATGTTAGTTGAAGATCATTATGAGCCATCATAGTTCAAGAATTTCCCAATTTTCCTATTTAAGAAGACACATTGGTTGATTAACATATATATGCACAGTGATGTTCATTTTTTATGCTTAAGCATGAATTACTGGAATATTGATTTAACTGTGTATATTATGAAGACGAGACTAGCAAAGAGTTTTTGTGAAGATATATTATATATTATAAACTGTGAGTTTAAAATGGAAATTCTAATTTTATATGAATTTATTAATTAGGCTAATTAATAACTGCTATCAATGAAAACTTGTTTGTGTATATAATGTTAAAGTAATTAATGGAACTTCTGAATTATATAATAACTTATACAAGAAAATAAAAATATTTGATTTTTTAATAAATTAAGAAGAAGTAACCTAGCTAATGCCTAATTATGGCAAGAAATTATGGAGTAGGAAGTGATTATGCATCCATGGTTATAATGACAATCCTCTTTTTGTTTTCATGGTGCACATGTTATCCTTTCATGAAACTCTCCATGTGCTCAGTTTTACCTCCTCCATTCACATTTATAATTACCCTTCCAACTTTTGTTTTTTTCAGTCTTTCAAATTTATCTGATTAACTCTCATGTGTTTTTTTTTTTTTAAAATGTCATTTATGTAATTTCTGATATTTTTACTGCTATAGTGTTCGCACTTATTGGAAGGGGTGGTTTATTTATTATAATGTTTGTAAAAAAAAAAAAAGTTTATTTCAAAAAATGAAAACCATAATTAATTTGTTCACCTAACTATTCACTTGCATGAAAACGATGTCGTTCTGTTGCATGATTACACATTTTACCTTTTCATAAAGTCAAGCATAACCGCAACTGCCATTCCCAACACCTTTCCGAAAACCGCAATCAACGGCCAAAATCAGTGGACCAGTCAACCACAAAAACAAAATCCAATCTCAGAATAATTCGCCACGTGTATACACGCCATTAGTGAAATGCGTCCAACCTCAACCAGTAAACTTTGACTTCCACTCCTTCAACCACTCACTGATGGCCACGTCACCATCGTCTGCTACATCTTCCCGCACGCTCGTCATACAAATTACCGGGAAAAAGCTTACTCTGCCACCTTTTCTCTCTCCTCCGAGTGCCCTCAACAAAATCATCACGCGAACACACACATAAAGTCTAGACATTCACTTTTAATAATGTCTTTTACTTTCTCAAGCCAAAACAGTACATAAAATTCCCTTTTAAAAGCCTTGAACTTCAAACATTCACTACTCAAACGTTGAGATAGTCATGGATTCTGTCCACGAGCCAGTTCCGGGAACGCCGGGAATCCGGGAAGTGAGGTCTGAGTCCGGGACTGAGAATTTCGGTTTCTGCGAAGTTGGCGGCGGCGCGAGTTTTGGAATAAGGAAGGTCGGATTGAGAGCTGAGATTGACACTTCGCCCCCCTTCGGGTCTGTTAAAGAGGCAGTGACCCGGTTTGGCGGAAGCGAGTCGTGGCCGCCACTATATAAGCTCGGCGAATATGTAAGTGTTTTATTTCCCAATTAATTAGCTGTTTTTAATTGGTTTAACTATATGAACGAATGCCTTTCCTTTGTTTAACCATAATGTATGCCATTCATTCAATGGAAACGTGGACGACCTGTCCCCTCGTCTATAATGAGTCCTACAATTCGTTGTTCATTTTCTGTGTCTTATTGACGTAATAGTTTTCTGAAATGTTCGAATTTAAGATGTTTTTGTGCTCAGTGAAGGGTTTAATTCATGTGTAGATGCTATTCGTAGAATTGCATTCCCCATTTGAGATTTAGAAAACAAGTCGGTTTCCTTTTTTAATCTCGGAACTTGCTTATATTAGTTCTGTTACAGTACCGTCCGAAATATTACATTAATAATTTCTACTCTCGAATAATGAGAGAACTCTGATTTCTTATAAATGAGACCTCGAACTCACGCTCCCAAATTTCGAGGCGAATGGGTGATTGTCGAAAGCAAGGTGGTTGAACTTGAAAACTCTCTCACTGGAACTGCATGCATAACTGCAGTGTAAATTGATTTATAGGATTCGTATTTGATTCTCCTGCCATTGATTTGTCATAAACAGCATGGTGTTGAGGAATTTGATATAAAGAAAGTGGAGGAACAGGCAGCAGAATTGGAGAAGGACTTGATTGTGAAAGAATTGGAGACTCTTGATGTGTTGGAAGAACTTGGAACAACGAAGAAGATCGTGGAAGAATTAAAGCTGCAGCTGCAGAAGGAAGCCCTGAAATGCATGGCAACTCCAGAAATCAAAGAAATGAACCAGGAACATCAGAGAAGCTGTCCTAGCAACAATGAACAGATCCCGGTGGGAAATTCAAGCCCTTGCCCTGTATCATCTCCTGATTTGATTTTAATGGAGTTGAAACAAGCAAAATTAAACCTTGGTAGAACTATAAACGATCTTGGAGTGATTCAAACTTCTGTTGAATCGTTAAATAAAAGGATGAAGAAGGAGAAAACATTACTTGAAAAGACGCGCGAGAGGATGACAAGAAAGTTTGCAGGTGTGTCAACTCTGGAAGAAGAGCTAAAGCAAGTGAGAGAGCAGCCACAGATTGATCGCCACGAAGAAATGAAGAATTTCCAAGTGAATTTACAGGGAGAGCAATTGAAGAAATTGGCTGAAGTTTCGAAAGCAATGTTGGGGAACGAACAGAGTGTAAAGACAGCTGAAATGAGATGGGTTGCAGCTAAAAAGATGGAAGAAGCCGCTAAAGCAGCAGAAGCACTGGCTCTGGCTGAAATTAAAGCTCTATCAGGCAGTGAAAAGACTTCAGGATATTTCCTGCCAGAACCTGAAGGAAAATCTCCTGTGTCTTTCAAGACTAAAAAATCTGATCAGGGACTGCCCAAGAAAAAAGTTGCTCTGGCACATGCCGTGCAGCAGCTTGAGGAAGCAAATATTTCAAAACTTGCAATTCTGAAAATGATGGAAGAAGCAATAGCAGAAGTTAAGCACAGCAAACAAGCTTTAGAAGATGCACTTAACAGAGTTGAAATTGCAAACAGAAAACAACTTGCTGCTGGAGAAGCACTTCGTAAATGGGCACCGGATTGTAATTACAAACAAGGACAAGCAATGTACAGCCCAGCCAGGTTCAATATCATCCACCCATCTGAATATCAACAGAATTCTCCATTGAATGAAGTGAGCAAACCAGAGCTTATAAGTGATGAACCAAAGCCAGTTTTAAGGCCGACAGTTTCGATGAGAGATGTATTGAGTAGAAAACAAGTTCTGTCAGAAGAATGTGTTGTGAGAAGGCAAGCTGAAGGGCCAACGGCAGTAAGACAGAAAGTAGCTTTGAGCCAAATGCTTCAGGAATTAAGGGAAGATCTAACTTATCCCAAAAAATCTGAAATCGATTGTGATGATCAACAGAAGCAGTTCTTTGCACAAAGGAGAAAGTTTGGATTCATCCATATCTCACTTCCTTTGACAAGGCAAAGTAAGAAGAAAATGCAGGGTCTAAATACAATGGGATGATGCAGTAAGAGAAGACTGAGAAGGTTTCTGATTGTGATGATTTGCTTATGGTTGTTTGTAAAGGATTTTAATTTGTAGTTTGTGATGTGATCTTGCTTGATCACAAATTGGTTTGAAATGATGGCTTGTTTGTAAACTCGATGTGTGAAATCGTTGTGGGAGATAAAGATATGTAAACCTTTTCTCACTCTATTGAAAGTTCAGAAATAAGCAATGTGATTGGTATTCTTGTACAAATGTTTGTAAAGTAAAGTTCTAAGAATTTATTAATATTTGGTATGAATTAAAATAAAAGGTTAGGATTGTATTTTTTAAAGTTTATTAATTAATTTTAAAATAATTTTTTTAATTTTTTAATATAATAAATTGGTGTGATAAATATTTTAAAATATAATTCAAATTTTTTATTTTAATTTATGTTACGTGTCAATAAAATTTTAAAAGTTTAGGGTAAAACAAACCGAATCCAAATCCAATATTTATAGATGATTTATTGGATGAGCTGATTTTTATTTTTTTTAACGAAGAAGATAATTAAACTCTTGCGTAAACAAGATGCTAAGAAATCTGAGGCCTAGTTCTGAATCTGATATGTTGCTTGCATCTGGTTGGACAAAAAGCAAAATACTTTCTATCAAATTTTTTACTTTTTTCAATCCGAAATCCATGTTACCAACATCATTTCAATCAATCCCACCCTTCGCAAATCTCAAAAACACCCTAAAAAGCACAAAATATTGCTACTAAAAAGTATAAAAAAAACTCGTCAAAACGGCACCCTTCAACGGCGTTTGAGCCGCTATCTACCGTACGATTACTTGTATCTTGTACGAGGAAGGAATAAAATTGGTTGTTTTTAATTCATTAATTGTGCGTATCAACAAAATACATCACCTGACGTCATCTACTCGAGCTCCTACGTGTCAGTCTTCTGTTGGACTGTCAACTCACCTAAATTCATTTTAAATCAGTTTGTGCGCCATTAGCTTTACCCACTTTTGGGTTACCGCCAAATTCTTTTTCACCTTTATTTATTTTGGTTTTCACTGTCAACTTGACCCGCCCAAAACTGCATAAAATACCGCACTTCTGCTTCTTGCCCGTCCGCTAGCATGCACCAAAGACAAATTGCTATTGAGAAAATATCATCCAGCTCCTTGAATTTTACATTTCTACGAATAAATTTATAATTTATCTATTTCCTAATCTAATAACTCCTATAAGTATAATTAAAATATTCTTAATATTAAATTACAGATATTAATATTATCTATATATCAAATATATTTTATTCTTTCTATTTTGATACAGTTTGCAACATAACATTCGAAGGTATGCCTATAGAAATTACTAATTAGTAATTAGGAACCTATTTATTACAAATAAACAAACTATATTGTCCTTTGTTAAAACTTTAAAACTCGGGGATCTACATATTATTACGGAATTTTTAGTAATAAAATTCAGAACATACACTAATGCAATGCCTATAATAAGTTAAAAATCATTATAGAAATTTTATTTGACATAAATCTCCGGCGCAAGTTAGCAAGACCGACAAAATGGAAAAATAAAAATAAAAAAGAATTGAGCACTTCTTCTTCATCCATTTATTAATGTAAGTCCTTTTATCACCGAAGTTAAAAAGGTGCAGAGCTTGAAAACGACCATTAATGGGGAATCGACCAAGAATCCGCAAAAGGGTTCATGCAATACGTCGGGCTCCAGATGGTAGCGCCTTTCAAAAGTGGTATTCACATTATATGTTTGTTACAACGTTGTTTCTTTTCTTTCTCATTTTGGGTTTACTGTTAAGATTTTCCATTTTTTAATGTAGCAGCGATTCTTGTGGAGTTATGGTGCCGGTTGCATTGGCTGACATGCACGAGTGTGAAGCCGAAGCCAAGAATAAAGTGAAGAAATTCAAAGGCGTTTGTCAAAAACCAAGCGTTTTGAAACAGAGCTCTTATTCTGACCAAGTTAGATCGCCTTTTGTATTCTTTATGTAAGTTCTTAACTTCTATTGTTTTATTGGTTTCATTCCCGTTTTTAATAGGCTTCCTGTGATAGAATTTGTTGGACAATTTTGGCACAAAATCCTTTTTAATATCTGCTAACAGATCCTTTGTTTTTTCTTCAATTCATTGCATTAACGTACATGCGTGAAGGTTCTAGCTTGTAATCACTGTATTTGAACTTGTTTTTTGAATCATTTTGATGTTTTTTCTCTCTGTCGAGACTATTACAAAAAAGAAGAAGTTTTGTTATTTTTTTGTTAGAACTCCTAGATTACATAGGGGTAAGAACGTCTGGGGAGTGTTTTCTCATCTTGTTAGAAGTGCTTTTAAATAGTCAAAAAGTGTTTGTTTGAATGGAGAAGTGATTTTGAAGGTCAAAATAGCACATGGGATGCTTTCTTAAAGACTATCTTGAAGTCCTTTTGTTGAATCCACTAATACCGGAAAGTGTTTTTTGCAGAAGCATGTTCAAATCTATCCTTGGTTAGAAGGGGTGTCATAAAGTATAGAACATTTAGCAATAAAGAAACTTATGTTTTATATGGTGGGTCTTGCAGGGAAAGCTTTATCAAGGCTTGTAAAAGTGGGAAACGGATTGACAATGATAGAAAAGGCTTTGCGGCTTGGAAGAATATGTCAAATGAGGTAACATTCAGAAGAGAAAGTTCTTTGTAAGTCCTAGCTGACTGTTATACATTGGTGGCTTAATAAGATTGCCATATATCTTTGTGTTTTTCAGGAGAAGCAACCATATGTTCTTCAAGCTGAAAAGCTATATGCAGCTCACCAGAGGGCTTTGGTTGAAGAGCTTACTAGTATGCCTGTGGTAATTTACTCCTGGTTTCAATGGTGTGATTTTATGGATTTAAATATCATTTAAGCTCGTTCTGTTGTAATGGTTAAGTTCTTGGCTTATCATCGATTAGGGGTTTCAAAGATTACATCTACAGATGTACTAGTGATTTTCTGTCATTGCGTAGCCTAGGAATTAAATTATAATTTTGGACCAACATAACTTGGCAAAAGAACTTTTGTCTTTTCCTTCAGTTTGGTCTCGGTAGTAGTTTCCTTCACTACTATTAGGACCTTCTCTTCAATGAAGAGAAATAGATAAGAAATCCACTCTCAACCATCATCTTCACAGGTTTTTTATGCATCATTTGGTTTAACATATGTGGACATATTGCCTTGTGATCTCTTGTGTTTGAGATGGTAGAAACATAAAGTTACATGTTTGTAGTTTGTTTGAAATGCATAGTTGTATGAACAACGTCTCCCTACATCAGTATCCTTCATCCTTTTTGAATATGTAGTCTTTGATTTCTTCCCATGACGAATTTCTAAAAAGTTTACCCCTCTTATCTTCCAACTCACCTATTTCCTTCTGCATGGAAGATCTTTCTTTCTTCTAAACTTGCTCTTTCAGGTATTGAAATTGAGGTAATTGTTCCTGTAGGTGGATGATGAAGCAGATTCAGCAATGGTCGGGAAGTATGATAAAGTTTGTTATTTTGAAGTTCACAAAACCTTACTCCTTATATAATTTGGAAATGTACCCTCCCCATTCTGATTTTTGTTTGTTAGCCTTCACATGATCTATTTGTTGTTTCTTTGTCATAGTACTATTGCGACTACGAAGACTTTGAATGCTCAGATAGTTCAGGATATGACAGCTTAAACTCATATGAGTGGTATTATCCAGCATTTGCCAACTTTTCATGTTAATATTGTTGGTTTCCCAACTAATTCCTTTCACTTCATGAAACAGGGAAATGGTTCAACCATGGATGGTTGGCAACTCTCAAAAGAAGTTAAAGACCACACTTGATGATTCCCTTTGCTGAATATTTTTTTTGGCAAGGGATGAAACACAATATGCAATGGCAGAAAATCTGAATTCATAAGCAGATTTTTTTGCTATTAGCTATATTGTCGAAGGCAAGTCATTTGGCTATTGTAAAGTAGAAGTAGGAATTCAGGATTCTACCGGACAAATTAGCTATTACTATCCATATAGGTTAATATGTTCTACTTGGAGGAACAATTTTGTTTATATTTTTGCTGTAAAATTAACTTGCTTCCTCCCCATATCTGTCTATTCTCTGCCTCTATAAAAAAAATTCGCATTGTAATTGTAGTAAGTATTGGGGATAGATTGGTTGCAGATGGGCAAATTATGTTTTGATACGTAAAACCTCATAAACTTGGATATTATTTTCTCACATAGGAATAGAAGCATATTGAAAATAATATTCCTGTCAAATATTAGCTACTTGGCATATTGAACTTTTGTGTTTGTTTTCGGGTGGGACGAGATTTAAGGTTTAGATTTCCTTCACATTAAACTTGAGAAGATATAATTTATCAAATTCACTTGTTTCATAATTAGAATTATGAAGGGTTTACACTTTACATCGTGTTGGATGTAACATTGAAATTTTGTTTTTTTTTTTTTGTTTTTTTGAAAATAAAAGTTTACCTAACTTAATAATAATAAATAAATAGGCAAGGCTCGAGTTTAAATATTCAATAAAAAATTAAATCAATTTACATAATCTTACCCGCTCACCCAATCAATGTAAATTCTCGCCATTAGGGTAATGGCTGACATCCAGATACGGCATCGTTTGAAGGGCGTCTCCTATTGCACGTACTTTGAAAAATGACATGTCACGTAATCCCATTGAATCCACACGAACCTTACACGTGCTCCCCTTCAATTTTATGTTTTATTTTTATTTTTCGAAGACCCAAAAAAAAAGGGACATAAAATGAACTCCAAAATTAAATCTTCTTCTTCTGCTAAGCTATTCCTCTAATGGACTGCGCATACAGCAGAATCAGAATCACTTCTCTGCTAATTCCTTTCAGACCTGCTTTTAGCTCCAGTCATCAGGCTCTCTTTCCTTCAACGCTCAAACTATCGGTTTGTCTTTACTTTCCTTTTGAAAAAAAAGAGAAAAAAAATTCTTTTTTCGAATTTATTTTAATTTAGCATTGTCATTTGATTACGTTTTGCAGAAATTTAAGCGTCTGGTGATTAGAAACGCATGTGGGTTCGATGAAAATGGATCCTTTAATGGGTTTCCCATCACACCCAACAAGCTTTTTATGCAAGAGGTATTGTATTGTGTTGTTCTGTTCTGTTTTGTTTTATTTTTTATTTTTGTTTTTGGTTACTGGATTATATGTAAGAGTTTAAAATAGATAGAGTTTTTCTTGTTTGTTTGTGTTTTAAGGCTATTGGAGCTGAATATGGGGAAGGTTTTGAGACTTTTAGACAAGACGGGCCTTTGAAAGTCGATGTGGTTAGTAATTTCGTAGGTATTAAAAGAGTTTAGTTTATTTACCCGGGTAGGTATTAACATTCTTGTGAACAGGACTTTCTGAACGAGAGATTACAGGAAGGATTTCTCAAACGAATTCGGTATGCCATGAAGCCGGATGAAGCTTATGGGCTCATTTTCTCATGGGACGTGGTGGTAAATTCTTTGGCCTTGCTTATGTTTACTGTGTAGTCATGTTATTTTTATGCTTGTTATAAAATTGTTGAGTAAGTCCCTTGTTTCTTTCAACAATATAATCCATTTTCCAAAATCCTGTCACGTGGTGGTGTCCAAAGGAGATACTTAGTATACTGTACTGGGTGATCCATTCGTGTATATGAAAAATTGGAAATCTTTCTCCTCTAACTGTGTGTTAAACATGTTCTAGGTAGATACTCGAGCTTTGAAGTTGAATGCGTGGAACCAGCTTGCGTCTGAAGAGGGTATGTGACAACTTTTTCCTGTCAATTTTTTCTTCCTATTTCATCCTAAGAATGAAATCCTTAAAGCTTATGGCTCAAATGATGTGCAAATAGTGTATTTAACTTAGTAAGTACCTTTAAGGAGGTAACAGCAAACCATGGCTAGTTAGCTCACTATGTGTGGATAGCATTAAATCATCAAGTTCTTGTAGTTAAATCATTAAGTTCTTGTAATGAAATTTGAAGAAGTCCATAGTTCTTTCCCTATCATAAGCAGTTAATCTTGTGGGTTTGTCTTCTTAAGTTAGATCTATGTTCTGGATTGGTCTAGTAGAAATGCTTGAGTTCTTCTCGCATTCTTTGTTTGCGCAGGTTGAAACTGCATTTCCTCAGCCAGTTTAGTAATACTTAAATTGCTATATATCATCCTTTTGCAGGACAGGAAATTCCTGAAGATGGTGATGTCCAAAGACTGATACTTAACGCAGGTGCTGACCAGGTTCTGCATAAGGTTTGAAATTCCTGGTCATTTTAGAATTTTGAATTTTTTGTTCTTATATGCATGTCAAATAATTATGGCATAGTATGCTGCCTCTGAAATGCATTTTTTAACCTAATCTCTGATATCTTGCCATTCTCCAAAAACATTCAGGTGTTGCTCTGGGGTAAAGAAGAAAGTGAAATGGATAGATTGAAGTTAAGGCTTACACAGTTGTATTATGATAATCTCCTCGGAGTAAGATCTCCCTTCTATTAGTCCTGTGTTTTGTTATGTTTGTGTGTTAGATGCAGCAAATTATATTCACAATCTCCTTTGTTCAGGTAACAGAGCCCATGGAGGGGCTACTGGAATGGCTAGATGCGGTGTCCACAGCTCGCATCCCTTGCGCTGTTGTCTCAAGTCTTGACCGGAGGCAAATGGTTGAAGCCTTAGATCGAATGGGACTTCTAAAGTATTTCCAGGTTGGTATCTTGAAGAGATAAAATGTTATTCCAGTTATGGATTTATAACAATTGTTACTTGTGGCACCTATATAAACACAACCCTGCAGGAGATTTATCCTGTTGAGATTTTTTGGTGGTTAAATTTGTATGTGATTGATTGTCATCACACTTCATTTCTCATTTTTCTCTCATTCTATATACAGTAATTTCGTGGTTTCCTGTCTGAAATCTGGTTGCATTTTGTTTTGTTTATGTGTCATGTCAAACATACTACATATTAGACGAGGTTTCAATTAAAAATTTGCCTGAATGATCATGGACTTTTCAGTATTCTGTAAATGCATCAAAGTAGTGAGGTGATCAAGGTTTCTTTGAGTTTCAGGCAATAGTGTCCGAGGAAGACGGCATGGAGTCAATAGCTCATAGATTTCTCTCTGCAGCTGTGAAGGTATGCATTTGAACTAGCTTTTAATATCACTGTATTGGGGTATGGAAGCTATTTTGTAATAGATTGGTGCTGATAAATTGCTTTGTATTGTAAATAAGTTCTGATGACAGTGCTTGATATACTTGTTTACGTTTCTTGCAGCTGGATCGGAAACCATCTAAGTGTGTGGTATTTGAAGACGACCCTAGAGCCATAACAGCTGCTCACAATTGTACAATGATGGCTGTGGCATTAATTGGTGCTCACCGTGCGTGAGTATTTACATATTTAATTTCAGCTTGTTAAATATCTCGTAGAAGGAAACCTTTTTATTGTTTGTGATACATAGATGCTAAACTCCATTTAATTGGAAAAAAATTTTAAACCTGCTTGTGTCACATACTGACTGATGCTGAAAAACTGCAGGTATGATCTAGACCAGGCTGACCTTGCAGTCGCAAACTTTAATGAACTTTCAGTGATCAACCTTCGGAGATTATTTGCCAACAAGGGTTCGACTTTCATGGACAGGCAAAAGCAGATTATAGAGAAAGCTCCTCCCAAACGAAAACTTACCATTGACACTATTTTCTGATTCCTTGCCCCTTCTCTTTCTTTTCCCATGTTCCCGTTGTAATCAAAAGCAGCTGAGGCGATATTCTGGTTTTCTTCTTTGCCTAGACGGAATGTAACTTTTGTTTTGGTGTCTCATTGTTCATCTGAGTGTTGTATATTATTAGATAAAATGTATTCAATTCTTTAACTCATGATAGAAACCTTAAAATATCAAAATTCAAATGTCAACTCATTTATTTTCATAGAGAACTATTTCATTTGTTATTGATGATGATGTTGCACTAATAAATCAAATTGCGTGTTTTTCATCCAAGCTTTTGAGTTTGTTATTTTCTCTTTCGCAGTCTTCTTGTGATTTGAATGTTTCTAGTAACATTGTAGTTATTTTGATACGGACATAATTGTTAGTGCAGATCATTTCCTTGACACTCATCGAGTGCAAAGGACTCTTGTGAAAAAAATTTATAAATTACTGGGTTATTTACAATTTCATGAAAACCTTCTAGATAAAAATGTGATTAATAATATGTTAAGCTTGTTCACATATTTATTTGAAAGCTTTCACAGGTATAAAGGTTAAATCATCGGTTATAATGGTTTCTTATTATTATAAGAATTTGACGACGGAAATTTGTGTGAAAAATGTATAAACTTTTATCGTTTGTTGTGATTTCTACAAAAATGAGGGACCCAAATATTATTTCCTCCTTCAGTTCTATTTACAATGGTGACATGGGCAAAACGACAGAGCCAATGCAGATCAAGATTACAATTTTCCTTATCTTTCTATCGCTCGGGCTGTAAGAGAACCGAAGACTTTTTTCAGTTTTCGCATAAAAATGTGCTGAAGATTCAAAATCGAGTTAAATCTAAACAATGTCTTGCACTTCAATTTCAGCTATTTCAGTTTCTCCGGTGAAATCTCCGCCCTCCTCTGCTTTTCACTCCACTTCAAAATCTCGTCTTGTCCGCTGCTCCGTCGGAGGTAATTTTGCTATTTTTTCTAACTATATTATTGGTTGGCTGGAAGATGACGGAAACTCATTGGAAGTCGAATTTTAAAAACTTTGAAAATGATATGTATCTGTTTCGCTGAGTTGAATTGTTGTACACCAGAAGGCTTAATTTTTCTGATGTTTTCTTGGCAGCCAAATGGAAAGTGCTGTCGAATTTGCTGTTCTTGCAATCTATACTTTCAGTTGAAAAATTCAGTGTCCTTTTTTGTTAAATTTTTTGATATTATCATTTATTTCTATTGGTGGAAAATGAGATCATTGGAAATGATTGTTAATTTGTCATTTTGGCTACTATATGGAAGTTGATAATCGATCAGTGTTTCGAGTGTGAAATTTGTTAGACAGAGCTTTTTCATTGAGTAATTTGGCTTTGTTTTCGGATTTGATAGACCTAAACCTAATAAGAATCAGATTGTATGATGCATAGAATTGATATTATTTTTCTTTTTGAAATTATGCTTATCATGCTTAAATGTATTATGCTTGCTAAGAATTGGTAAATTCAAACTTGTAACTAATTTTAGCAATGCAGGGACTGTTGCGGACCCAAAAGCAGTTTCTGTTGCTGAACCCCTTTTGCTTAAGGCTCTCCGAGGGGAAGATGTTGAAAGACCTCCAGTTTGGCTTATGAGGCAAGCAGGGAGGTACATGAAGGCAGGTTTATTCATCCGTCATTTTAATGACATTTGTTATGCTCACGTGTCATATTTTAACAAGACTTCACATTTAGAAAATACTTAGCTGATATATAGTACCGATATCTTCACCTTTGAATTTCTCAGTTCTCATTGTGTTCTTTTCGCTTTGATAACTTGCCTCAGGAAATGATGTTTATTTTTTATAAAAAAAAATTAACATTTCATTATGTAATTAAAGGTTGGAAATCATTCGCTTTCCACTGAATGCAAATAGTTTACAAACAGATACTAGGAGTGTGGAACTTGCTAGGATGCATGAGTCACTTGTATATGTAATATGCCTTTTCTTCCATGTTGGGTTCTAAGTGCATCTTGTTGGTTGAAACGAGGAATTTCAAGTGCTTTTGTTATCTACTAGGCACATTGTTTTCTTGTCCTAGATCAGCTTTATTTCTGCTGTGATTTTGCATCTCTTGTTTCATAGATTTGACTTTGATCTCATGTATTGATTGTTATCTTTCTTTCTCCATTTCTCTTCTTTATGATAGAGTTATCAAATCATCTGCGAGAAGTATCCATCATTTCGTGAAAGATCAGAAAACGTTGATCTTGTAGTGGAAATTTCTCTACAGCCATGGCATGTTTTTAAGCCGGATGGGGTAAGAGGATTCTTCACCACTTGTATAACGTATTTCTACTTCGTTTCAAACTTTGAAATATTGCATGCCTCTTTTTTAAAGGCGTTGGGAGTTTATTAAAGGCGCCACTCTTTGCACAGTTAGGGCTTTCAACAATCCGAGTTCAAGTTTCTGTATTTGGACCACAAACTCACCCCATAATTGCCTGTTATCTCTTCTCAGACTTTTGCCCATTAATTGTTTTGACAGGTCATTTTATTCTCGGACATTCTAACTCCGCTTTCCGGAATGAATATACCTTTTGACATAGTCAAGGGTAAGGGTCCTGTCATCTTCGATCCTATACACACAGATTCTGATGTTGAACAAGTGAGAGAATTTGATCCAAAGGAGTCAGTTCCATATGTTGGAAAAGCATTGACAATCTTGCGAGAAGAGGTCTGACTTGGCTTGTTATCCTTTTTGAGTTCCTGTTCTAAATGTCTTCTTATGTTTATTTTATCTATCCTGTTTCAGCGGAGTAGCTGTGTTTTAGCAGATTAGCTGTGCTCATTATGCTCAATTCTTCCTTTGTTAAAGTTTTCCAGTATATTTTGTTTGTCAGGTAAACAATGAAGCAGCAGTTCTAGGTTTTGTGGGGGCTCCTTTCACCCTCGCATCGTATGTGGTTGAAGGTGGTTCGTCAAAGCACTTCAGCAAAATAAAACGACTAGCTTTTTCTCAACCTAAGGTAATTTCTAGATTTTCTCATTTACTTGCTCATGTTTGAGGCCAAGCAGCAAAATCAAATTTCCACTAACCCCTGTTCCTCTGCATGCAGGTTCTCCATGCATTGCTTCAGAAATTTACGACTTCCATGGCAAAGTACATACAATACCAAGCTGACAATGGTGCTCAGGCTGTTCAACTTTTTGACTCCTGGGCCACTGAGCTCAGTCCAGTAGATTTTGAGGAGTTCAGTCTGCCTTACTTGAAGCAAATTGTAGATACCGTGAAACTAACACATCCAGATCTCCCTCTAATCCTTTACGCCAGTGGATCCGGTGGCTTGCTCGAGAGGCTAGCTTTGACAGGCGTAGATGTTGTTAGCTTGGACTGGACTGTTGACATGGCTGAAGGTAGACGGCGATTGGGATCAGATATAGCTGTTCAAGGAAATGTGGATCCCGGTGCTCTTTTTGGTTCTAAGGAATTCATCACAAATCGGATAAATGATACCGTGAAGAAGGCTGGTAGAGGTAAGCATATTTTGAACCTTGGCCACGGCATTAAAGTAGGTACACCGGAGGAAAACGTTGCACATTTCTTTGAGGTTGCGAAAGGAATTAGATACTAGAAGAAGAAGTTAGAAATTAATTTGTTCTTCTTCGTAATTGAGTTCTATTAATTTGTTTATCTTTAACTTGATTGCATTGTTATTCTTCCGTTTTTAGTGGGTACACAAAAATATCAGCTCGATGTAATTCTTCCGTTGATAACATGCTCGGATTGATTTTAAGGATCAAATATCATATACCACAACTTTTTTTTTTTTTTTTCATTAAAGAAAATCTCGAAGGAGCTAGGGATTCTTTTTAAAGTCCTACACCAAATGATGCAATTTCCAAGCGAAAAATATATTTAACATTAATCTAAACTAAGAGAAGTTAAGAGCTATCCAGGATTACACTGTTGCATGATTTTTAATAAAATATTTGATTACCAATAACAATGTAAATTTAAGTTTAAGCAAGATGATGGTAAATACCTACCCAAAAAAATTACACTCTAAATGCAATTATGTAAATTTCTAAAAAATTATTAATTAAAAAGAAATATTTGTTTTTTTGTGTCCCTGAGATTTAATTTAATGTCAGAGTTATTTCGTATTATAATATATTTAAATTATATATGTTGACCCCAAAAAAAACAAAAGTATATAAGAAACAATGTTCATGCATGAATTTAAGTTAGTTCATCACGTGCAAATTGTGTATGAATGTGAGGCTAGTTGGTTCCGAGTTATAGGTGATAATGATATTTGAATACTATAACTCAAAGCATAATAAATGGATGGATAATTGGAGTCAAAATACTTAAAAAAATAAAAATTGATTGATTGATTGATTGATTGATATTTTAAAAATAAGTAATAAATTAATAATTTTATAAAATATATAGACTAAATTATATATAAATCTAAAAAATGGATTAACGTACTATTATATTAATTTAATTTAAAGAAGTTTTATATGTTATATCATTTATTGGTTTAACCATTATAAATAATTAGTAAGGGTATTTGAATTTGACTATTCGTGGAATTGTATAGGAATCGTTATCCTTAATTCGAAGGAAAGAAGATAGCAATTATGAATTTTTTTTTTTTTAAGAAAATTATACCAAAATTAGTTTCAGTCACATTATTGTTCCATTTTTAAAACGCTCAACTATAGAAAATAGGTTTGAAAATTTCAAAAATAGAGGTTTAAATGTTGTTAAAATGGTCCTGAACCAATGGAAACCCACAAAAACAGACATAAATATTGTCGTTTTTAATTGTCAACAAATTATTTTGTTTTAAAACGGCAAATCGAATCAGCATCTTCTGGACTCCCATGCTTCATTTCTTTTTTTATTTATTTTTTAATAACAATGCAGGGGGATTTTATCTTTTGAGCCCCTAAACTTCTTCCTCATTTAAAGGACGTAACTTGTTCATTTTTATTGAACGGATCACTAACTAGAGTAGTAACTTCTGACAATTAAAGAACATAATCTCATATATTATAAGCATAATTAAATTGTTTTAGAAGGGGGTCACGGGTCACAGGGTCAGGGAGTTCTTTTAATACAAAAAGATGAACAATGCTCTTATTTAGAAAAACATAAAACAATGGAACCTCGATGATAATCGCCCCCAATTATGGATATTCCTTCACCAAGGGGAATTTTGAAATACCTAAATCCCCCAACGAGTTCGGTCCCACGTATGACTTGTCAAACGTCCATTGGTCCAAACCGACCTAACTGCACAGATTTGTTGTCTTTGTGACAGCGGAGAAAACTCCACGAAAAACCTGACAGACCATATCCTGTTGTGTTATATATGGCCGAGGCTCAATAATGCCTTTAACAGACATCTCCCTTGTACTTGGGTCTTCGTGTTTCATTTTGTCTGCCTCAGAGGCCTCTTTGCTCTCCACATTCTCTCTCATTTCCTGCCTTTTCTTCTGAGGTAACGTCTACATTTCTCTTTTTGGATTTAATATTTTATTTTCAATTCTTTTCGTAACATTTGATCCGGTTTGTTTTGTTATTTTTATGTACAAATTTATGCATGGGTTGATTTTTCTTTTTTTATTTTCATATTCTTCCTAAATGATTCCATATTGCTTCCCATGTTTGACCTTTGCTTGAATTTATTCTGCTATTGTTGTATTGTCATCATTTCTTGAAGCTGGTGGATTTCCATTGAAGTTTTGTTTCTGGGTTTGTTTTCTTTTGGATTGGCTGTGATTCTATTCGTTTTTCTTTTGATCCAAAACCTTGATCTGTTCTCTGATACCATTTTCCCTGTAGGCATGCATGGCGATATTTTTTTTTTTAGGGTGGGAGCAATTTTTGTAGTTCTTTATTTTTTTAACATCTATGTATGTTTAAATTAGAAATGGAACTATTATTGATTTAGGATTTTGATTTTCAGAAATTTTTAAGATTTTATCTGTGTCTGAATTTGTTTTGCATTTGTGTATTCCTTATTTTTATTTAACCTTCTAGACAAACTACATCTGATTTATAAATGCAATGAAATTCTGTTTGGTTGTTGGGAAATGTCTCAAACCGCCATTGTTTCAAGCATAAAAACATTGATAACATTAATTGTTAAGATTTCTTTGGTATTTAAAGGCTAATACATACCCTTTCCCGCTTTACTCTTTTATTCTTTTCGTGTAGCTAGCAGCACTGAAGGAAAAGTACCAGGGAATGCTGAAAGATGTGCTTGAATGGTAACAAATTCTTCTCAGAGGGCTGTGAGGCGCTATCCTTTGGACTGCCTCTATTGATTGTTGATGGGGGCATATCCTCGACGCAGAGGAGGACATTGTTGATGGGCCTCTGTGTCTCAACACACAATAAAATCTCAAACAGAAACTCTATTGTGCAGAAGCACAATCTTGCCGACGACGGTTGAGTTCTGACACGTTGAAGACTCCTGCATATGGTATACTAGTTATCATAAAAGCGGGAGAGAATAATTAATATAGTGTACTAGGATTCAGTGTTAAAAATGGAAGGTAAAGGGAAAGTGCTAATGCAAAAGTATGAGTTGGGGAGAATGTTAGGCCAAGGAAACTTTGCTAAAGTTTATTATGCAAGGAATCTTAAAACTGGCCAAAGTGTAGCTATTAAGGCAATTGACAAGGAGAAAGTTTTGAAAGTAGGACTCATTGATCAGACTAAGCGAGAAGTATCTATTATGAGAATGGTTCAACACCCAAATGTAATGCAGCTTTATGAGGTCATGGCCAGCAAAAGCAAGATTTACTTTGTCATAGAATATGCAAAAGGCGGTGAGCTCTTTAGAAAGGTATCAAAGGGAAAGCTTAAGGAAGATACTGTGAGGAAGTATTTTCAACAGTTGATCCGTGCTATTGATTTTTGCCACAGCAGAGGTATTTCCCACCGTGATTTGAAACCAGAAAACTTGCTACTGGATGAAAATGGAATTCTAAAGGTTTCGGATTTTGGGTTGAGTGCCCTTGCCGAATCTAAGCATCAAGATGGATTACTGCACACAACTTGTGGAACTCCTGCTTATGTAGCTCCTGAAGTCATTTGTAGACAAGGCTATGATGGGGCCAAATCTGACATCTGGTCTTGTGGGGTGATCTTATATGTCCTGTTAGCTGGTTATCTTCCATTCCATGATTCAAATCTAATGGCCATGTATAGGAAAATAGCCAAAGCAGATTTTAAGTTCCCTAGTTGGTTTTCACCTGAAGTTTGCAGGCTACTGTCAAGAATCCTCGACCCTAACCCAAATACAAGGATTTCCATTGGAAAACTGATGGAAAATCCTTGGTTTAAAAAGGGATTGCACTCAAAATCTAGTAAAAGTAAAACAGAAGTTAAGGAATTGATTCCTCTGGATATTGATGCAGCTTTTGGTCTAATTGAAAACAATGCTCCTCCTGAAGCCCCAAAACTGTTGGTCAAACCTACCAATTTAAATGCCTTTCATATTATATCTCTTTCAACTGGATTTGATTTATCTGGTTTGTTTGTCAAAAATGACCAGAAGGAAGAGGTAAAATTTACATCCATGCACTCTGCTTCAGCTATCATATCTAAGCTTGAGGACATTGCTAAGCCTCTCAGGCTGAAAATAATAAAGAAAGATGGGGGGTTGTTGAAATTAGAGGGATCAGAAAAAGGAAGACTGGGGGTACTGTCGTTCGATGTGGAATTATTCGAGTTCAGTCCATCTTTTCATTTGGTAGAGTTGAAGAAGTCCGGTGGCGATAATTTGGAGTTCCAGATGATGTTGAAACAAGAAATAAAACCAGCTCTCAAGGAAATTGTTTGGGCTTGGCAAGGTGATGAGCACCAACTATTACAGCAGCATCTGCTTTCTTCATAAGCATGTTCGCTTCGTAAGTTTTCTTTTGTCAATTTGTTGAAGTACCTTAAGTTTATTTTTGTAACAGTTGTAAGTTGGATAAATGTTGGTTGCTTTGAGTGTATGTTAAAGGCTACTTCCACTGCAAACTAGCGACAGTGTGGCTGTTGTTAAATTGTTAACTGATATTATGTAGTTTTTATATCTTAATAACCATGTGCTCGATACCCTACTTTTCTTGAGTGAGTAGCTGGTGTAATTTTAGTATCTACAATGTGATTATGTGGATGTGTGATTGCTGTGCTTTCTGGTTGTCTTACAAAGGACCATCATTATTGGTATTAGTAATTTCAAGAAAAATAATTTGACAAAACTGGAGATGACTTACAAATAGATAAAGACAAAACATAATTAAGGTCAGAAATTAGTTGGTTCTAATTGAACGCATCAGAATTAAAGAAATGGACTAGTAATTCACGATTCAGATCCGGGATCAGTTTTCTTATTGGGCTTGATTAAAGTTGTGTGAGAACTTAACTATAAACTATCTAAACCAGATCCACTCTATATATTATACGCAGGTTCAAGACAAGATTTGAAGACCTTTCAGAATCTTAGGTTAGGATATTTTCTAGTATTAAAAGACCAAATACTTGCAACATACAGCTTGCAGACTCTTGTATTTGGATGTAAAACAGAACGATGAAAGCATTGAGTTAAACTATATAGTGCTACATTCGGCTGTTGTGATATTAGGAAATGATAAAATTTGTGAATTTGTAACATGCTCAGCCAGTCTTCTGAATGGTATCACCACGGAATCAATGTGCTTGAAGTTATCGCAATCTTGAATGGATGAAAGTTACATATTGTATGAATTGTATTTTCTCTGTGTGGGTGGGTTTCGACTACTGAAGTTATTCCTAAGACTGATTGTTTGTGATGGAAATTGGAAGTTAAACTTCATATTTTTCTTATCCAACAGCTGGCATGGCATAAAATGAGAGCATATTTATTCACCTTTATGAATGACATTACGCATGTCAAAGTGCAGGGGAACATAATGTGGAGCATATTTTTGTCTCAAGACCATTCCCTCTCACAACTTGTTGGGCCACATTTTGAAGCTCTCTCCCATGCTGAATATATCTCTTAAAATCACAGATGAGTTGAGTTTACTCAGGTCAGGTCATCACGTGTGCCAAAGCACGTGATGAGAATATAGAAATGAACTGTTGTGTTTGTGCTGTCATGATATAGAAATTTTTCTGTCATATGATTCTCCTTGTTATAAAATTCAGATTCTATCATACCATCTTGTTTATGAACGATGCTGAGGTTTGTGCGAGTGAACTGGTAAAGGTAAAAAAGTAAACTTCAATCGTTATAAATACTCTATAACACTAAGGAGGGATTTGGCCGATCTTTTTAGCAGTATCTCTAGGGGATTTGGTTTCATTTTCAGCCTGATTATTCTATTGTCCTAGATTTTTATTATTATTATTATTATTTTTAGCTGGGTAGGATTCGAGTAAAGGATCATTATTTTGTTGAAAACGTTGCAAGCAATGATGAGCCCACATGTCCAAAAGGTGTTAAAATAAAAATGCCCATCAGCATAATAAACCCCAAAAAATTGTTCTCCACCGTGTCGTTCGACCCAAAATATTAAGGGAAAAAAAAGGGAGAAATATAATCCCGAATGAATGGTCTCCGACTCAACGCAGAACTGGTTCCACTTACAAAAGCATTATTCATTGATTTGTCATTCTCATTCTCATTCTCATTCAAACCCTCAACTCTCTTAAGTTGTATATCACATTCACGTATTGAACTGACAGACATCGCCATCCTCGTGCCCATCTCCTAATTCTCTAATAACAATAATAATAATAATAATAGTATCATCAACAACAATCGACACGTCTTAAGTTCTCCGGTCTGGAACTAAAATCTTTTTATTAGTTTCTCATACATACCCTCCAAAAACTAATGTCATTAGTGAGTTAGCCTCATCTTCCCATCCTAAATGATACACATATATAATCTCCAATCTCTGCCTTTACAGCAATACAGATTCCTGCATGCTCCGTTTTCATTTTCATGATTCTTAATAATTTATTTGTTTTGGATATTTTATGGGATAGGAATTAATCCGCAACAGGGGTATGTAATCAGGTTCAGATATTTTTAGTGTTATAAAAGAAGAGAGTTAATAATAGAATCCGAATATATTTATTTGAGAACAGGTGTCGCTATCAAAGAACTCGTCATATTTGTTTAGTTTTCGGCGAAATCGGTTGTCAAAAATTTAGTATGAGTGATACAATTTCACATTTCTGCACGGAACCACTCGGTTTGGAGGGCCATCAATTTCAATCTACGATATTTTTATTTTATTTTATTTTATTTTTAGGCATAATAATATAATACCACTTACAAATTCGTGTTCATTGAGTTTCTTCTCTTTGATTGAAGACAACACTAGTAGCCAGGTTTAAGAAAAGTGTGGTAAAATTCACATGATTCTCGTCACGACCATTCGAGAAAAAGCAGGTGAAAGATATAATACGAAATGGCTTTCACTGCTGCTTTTTTATTATTATTACCTTCTTTTGATTGACAAAATTTTAGTATTTACATGTATTTATTTCATATAATATAATATAATATAATATAATATAATATAATAGGGTTGGAGTAATTTTATGTAAAAATATTTTTAAGAAAGAGAGGGAGATAAGGTTGGATCTTTTGATGCAAAAACAACAAATGAGAAAATGAGAAACAGATAGAAGCAACTTGTACTTTCACCTCACATCACCTTTCACTAGTGAAAGGGAATTAATTAATTGCTTTTATTTTCCAACACATAATCCACACAAATTAATTAATTAATTAATTAATTTTTTTTAAAAAAAAAAAGACCATTCAAAATTGAACTAGATGAGTGTGTGGACCCATACCTTTAACATTTTCTTTTCTTTTCTTTTTCAAGAAAAAATTAATTAATTTTCGTGTAATTGTGTCGTGATTTGAACTGCAATTCTATTTTATTTTAAAACTTTTTGTCTAAAGTTAGTCGGGGTTATGATTAAGGAATAAGAATTTGTTTCAAGAATCCAATCCATCTATTGCCCACTTAATGATAGTGCTTAAGTTAAGCTTACCAGTTAACTCCCCTTTATTAAAATTAAAAAAAAAAAATTGGTAGTAGTAGTCAATTAAAGCACCTCAAATAGATCATGTGTTTTTAAGGAATTTTATTATCAAATAATGCAAGTGTCATTAGCTGATATCATTCCTCACAAAAATATCTTCCATAACTTTCGTCCCTCTCAATTTTATTCCAAATAAAATCAATATATTATATTATTTGTTAATTTTATTTATAAGGTGATTTATTGATTGATTCTTAATAAAATTATAAAAACGATAATAACGTTGTAAATTTGATAAATGCGAACAGGAGTTACGGGGGGTGAAGACCGACATTTACCATTAAAATTAAATAAAAGACTTTATACCAAATACGGGAGGATTATGTATATATATGGATTAATTAAAATTGTGGTTACTTGTCATAATCACCGGAAGAAAAATTTGACATAAAATCTCACAATCACAAATGTCTGTCAACGTTACACTAATCTTTCATTTGAAATTAAAATCCATATATACGTATATATTTAATTTAATTTAATTTAATTTAATTTAATTTAATTTAGTGCTAACCTGCCTGCCAAATCAATTTCACTATTTCTTTTTCTTCTAAGCAAAACAAAATAAAATTATGGTCTTTCATTTTTATTTTTCTTGCTTAGTGGAGTTTCTTTTTCTGGATCTTTCTGGTTATGATATATGCCATATTTTCATTTAAAAGAATATATATTATAATTCAGAGTGAAAACCTACAAGTCAACGAAAATGAAGCAAAATGATTTCTTAGATGTCCATCCTGTCCATACAAGTAGATGAAGCATTCAATGCTAAAAGGTCGTACAATTTATATTTGTCAGCTGCCAAAAAAAAACAGCACTATATTGTATATTTATTTAATGCTATATTGCTGGATCAATTAAAATTGTATATTTACTTTTCTTATTCTACACCACATTTTTTTTTTTTTAAAACAAACAAAACATAAACTTTCGTTGCATACAAACAAATATATTACAAGATGCAGATTTGCACTCATAACAACATATATATTAGAGAAATTGATTACAGTAATCAACTAGTATGATCTAAGATCTTCTATAGAATAAAAAAAATATAAAATAATATTTTTTTATTCGATATTTTTTAATACTATAAATAAGAGAAAAAATTCCATTGCTCCATTTTATTATTTTCTTTTTTTAGTTGATTTTTTTATTGGTATTACAATAAATCTGTTGTAATATATTTATTATAGTAAAAAAATAAACTCGTCAAATTTATCTATAAAGTTCTTTATTCTTATAAATATAAAAAAAAATATTATTACAATTATATATATAAATAAAAAATTATAAAATCACTTAAAAATTTAAATTTAGGGTGAAAATAAATTATCTTTAAGTAGATATAATTTGTTAAATAAAAATATACTATCATAAATTTAAATCTAAGTAAAAGATTATCATTATTTTTGAAAAATAAAACAAAACATAAAAAAAGAGAAAAAAATTCTATCGGAGATGGAAAATATCTCCGTCTCTGATGAGAAGAGGAAGAACAAGATTTACAGGTATGCAAAAAAGGAGAGAGGAAGGCGCAGAGAAGAGCCTGAAAAGAGTAAAATTTTTACTATTCTATATGACATTTACTGTAATGTTACAGTCATCAATTTTTTTTTTACTATATTTTAATGTTATTGAAAATTTAAAAAAAATATTATTATTATTTTCAGAAACAATCGGAGGAAAAAAGATGTTTTTTGATATTTGCGTGATGAAGTTTAAAAGATCGGGTTTTCTGTTTTCAAAAACAACAAACAGACACATTTTTCAATCAATTTTATATTTTATTTATTGGTATTAATTTTAGAAATGGATGTGATGGGTTTGGTTTGTCGAATATGAACGAACGTACGAGACAGAATGCGATGAGATTAGATTTCAAATTTAAGAGTTGACCCGTAACCATTGGTAGATCAACTAAACCCAAACACATACATACATACATACATACATACATACATACAGACAGACAGCTTTCAAATTTAATTACCGAACAAAAAATAAAATCTAATCTAATTTATTCTGCCCTCAGACTGATTCAGATCCATGAAATGTGGGGAGGATTATTTTTCAAATGCCCTCTTTCAACCCCTTTGACATAATTAACGTGTATATATATATATATATATATATATATGTATCGGAGAAAGAGGAAGACAGTAAGTAGCTGTAGCTGCTAAACAAGAATCTTCTCTCAATGTTTGGGGATAATAACATTTGGATCCCTACTTTTTCTATTTTCATCAAATAGATCCCTATATTAAAATAAAATAAAATAAAATAAAAAATATCATTTAAAGATAACGTGTGAGTGATCATAATCTATTATTAATTGGGAGGGAGAGACGAGAGAGTGGTAATCCAAATCAAACTGCAAAACCGAGCCAGCCGCTATTCTATAATTCTATTTGCCTGGGAAAATTGAAGTCCGCTTTTAAATTGCAAGAAAATTTTTAAATAAGAAATTCAAAAAAAAAAAAAGAAACAGGAGAAAGTCGTACCTCGAAATTATATTATTTTTATTTATTTTTGGGACGAGGAAGTCAACCCCAGGCATTACTCTGATTTGTCAATTTATAATTTGCTTTCTTAGTTGGCAACTAATAAGCAAGTTGCAGCCGGTCATACATGCATACATACATACATACATACGTGCATGCACCCAAGTATTACATAATTTCAACCCTAAAATTAACGTAATTTTTAAAAGTCTCGTTAACACATTTTGTAAAATTTTCTATTCAAATTTCTTACTTTAGTCCACTTTCATCATCTAATGTCTGCATACATACATATGGTATACAGTTGTCATTTCTTCACGTTTTTGTTTGACCAAAATTTATTAACTAATTTTCACATGCCAATTTTGAATCAGCAAAATTTATGGTTAGTGAGTTGTTGAAATATAATTTTTATTCAATTGTACGTGCAAAAAAGTAACACGATTAATGTAAGCTTCGCGTTATGTCAAAATTCAAAATGCAAATTATTTTATATAAACAAAACTTATATTTAGTACATAAAAATAATAATATGTAGGTCCCTAATTTTGTATGTTTTTATAAATAAAGATATAATTCATTCATTTTTAACAAATAAATCCTAATTCTAATTGAAATAATTTTAATATCTTCCGGGGAAAAGTTATACAATAGTGACTAAAATTAAGTACTGCAAACGATAATTTTGTCTTTTTAATAGAATTAGAGAACTATTTATTATAAACAGACAAGCTGTACTCTTATTTGTAAAAACATAAAAGTACAGGTACATAAATATTATTATCCTTTTAATAAATTTTAATTTAAAACCGAGTGCCTGCCACTAAAAGATTAATAAAAATTGTCGGGGCTCCGTTTGCGTTAGGGTGATGATTTCTTCGATCACCACCTAACACACCATATAAGCAAAGTAGTTTTGTTTTGTCAAAATTAACGCTACATGATTCATTGTTTTTGTTTTGGTTCACACTCCAAACCAGGTTGTCTGAAACTCAAACTCAAAACTCGGACAGAATCATTAACCTACTTGAAACAACCCAGATACTTTCCCCTATTTAAAAACCCAGAATCTTTCTTCTTTTATTCACTAATCTCCAATTTCTGTGTCTCTCTGTGTCTCTCTGTGTCTCTATATATATACATACATATAAATATATATTCATTCATACATACCAACCTGCAAAGTACCAAACTTACTTCCATTTCTTTCCATAGCCTACATCTTTGATATTCTCTCAACATGGAGGAGGCCGCGGCCGCCAAGCCCGTAACAAGGCTCAACGCTTTTGTCGCCAAAAGTCGCGTTGGCAAGCGATTCAAACTCGCCGAACGAAACTCAACTTTCACTACTGAGTTACGTGCCGGAACAGCCACGTTCCTCACCATGGCTTACATCTTAGCCGTCAA
This sequence comes from Melia azedarach, assembly GCA_028052125.1. Classification (NCBI taxonomy): domain Eukaryota; kingdom Viridiplantae; phylum Streptophyta; class Magnoliopsida; order Sapindales; family Meliaceae; genus Melia; species Melia azedarach. Next base: position 4,513,270 of record CM051397.1, read on the forward strand.
TGCATCCATCCTCGCCGACTCTGGTGGTACCTGCAGCGTTTCCGATTGTGTCCCACTCTGCTCAGACCCTGCAGTCCCGGTTTCCAACTGTACTGGGTCGACTCAGCGAATCATCTTACCTGACGAGTCATGCAAGTTCAACCCGGTTAACCCGGGTTACGCTGCGTGTTTAGAGGGAATACGTAAGGATCTTATAGTAGCTACTGTAGCTTCATCTCTTATTGGCTGCTTGATAATGGGAGCTTTTGCAAATTTGCCATTGGCCTTAGCTCCGGGTATGGGTACTAATGCATACTTTGCTTATACGGTTGTCGGATTTCATGGGTCGGGTAATGTTTCTTACCAGAGTGCATTAGCAGCGGTTTTCATTGAAGGGTTAATCTTCTTATTCATTTCTGCAATCGGGTTTCGAGCAAAACTAGCTAAACTTGTTCCGAAGCCCGTTAGGATCAGCTCCTCCGCCGGCATCGGGTTATTTCTGGCGTTCATTGGGTTACAAAATAACCAAGGAATTGGGCTGATTGGATACAGTTCATCTACTTTGGTGACGCTCGGAGCTTGCCCCAGATCTGCCAGAGCTTCACTTGCTCCTGTCATAACGGCAGCTAACGGTACCGTTAGTTTAATGCCTGGGGGTTCGGTTTCTGGGGATATTCTGTGTCTCCGGGATAGAATGGAGAGTCCTACATTCTGGCTTGGCGTTGTTGGCTTTATTATAATTGCTTATTGCTTGGTAAAAAATATCAAGGGTGCTATGATATATGGGATAGTATTTGTAACGGTAGTTTCTTGGTTCCGTAATACTCAAGTAACGGCGTTTCCGGACTAATGAAACGGGTAATTCGGCTCATAAATATTTTAAAAAAATAGTTGATATACATGTAATCAAAGAGTACGGCAGGGGCATTAAGTTTTAAAAGTATAGGAAAAGGTTATTTTTGGGAGGCTTTGGTCACATTTCTGTATGTGGATATTTTGGACACCACAGGGACATTATATTCAATGGCTAGATTTGCTGGTTTTACCGATCAAAATGGTGATTTTGAGGGCCAATACTTTGCTTTTATGTCGGATGCTATGTCAATTGTTGTGGGGTCACTTCTTGGGACATCCCCGGTGACTGCATTTATCGAATCGTCTACGGGTATTCGAGAGGGCGGACGGACGGGGTTGACAGCATTAACGGTGGCCGGATACTTCTTTTTAGCGTTCTTCTTCACGCCGTTGTTGGCGTCAATTCCGGCGTGGGCGGTAGGGCCACCGTTGATCTTGGTTGGAGTATTGATGATGAAATCAGTGGTGGAGATTCAATGGGATGATATGAGGGAAGCTATCCCTGCTTTTATAACGTTGATTTTGATGCCTTTAACCTATTCCATTGCCTATGGGTTGATTGGTGGTATTGGCACTTATGTGGTGTTGCATATTTGGGATTGGAGTTGGGAATTTTTGGTCAAAATTGGTGCTGTCAAGAAGACGAGTAGCGGAGTCAATGGATCTTCACAACAACAACCAAGACAAGAAGAAGATGGAACTGTAAAAGTAAACGAACTTGAAGTTTAGATCGATGTGTACTTAATTAATTAGAAAATATGTTGATTATTATTATTATTATTAATTTCATTTCAAAGAGATGATAGATAGATTCGTTGTTTCAGAAAGAGATGTAAATATATTTTCTTCTTGCAATTGCACGTAATGTAGTTATATGACAAATACTACGACTACTTTTAGTCAAATGGTTGACGATTGATTTGATTGATTTTCAACTTAAACTAAATTGAATGGGACTATAAGAACTAGATGATCTCATTTGAGTGCAAAGTCGGAATTTATGAACTTCAATTTCTTTCCTTTAATTTGATTAGCTATAAGTTAACGTTAAAGAAAAGGCAAAAAATTGAAGAAAGAAAGCATGCAGTATGATCAAAGAGATGACGAGCCGGTACTGATAAAAAAAAAAAAAAAACAAGAGGAATCATATTTCCAAAACGGAAGAGCACAGTTGTACTGTAGACAGACCTGAAACAGGTACACCATTATTTACAGTAGATAAAGATTCTTGCGAAGGTTCCATATATATATATATAAAAATAAGATTGGAATCATGCGTATTTGTCACAAAGACCGAAGATAAAAAGCATAAAAAAGTAGGACGATAACATGTGAAACTTTTAGCAGATTGTAACCATCTTATAACAAAATTTGTTGATAAAAAATTTTCAACCCATAAATTGTAAAGATTTCGTTCGTGTCAGTGCTAGTCACTTTCCATCTTCAAATAATGATCTTTTGTAGGCCAGGGCTGGGCTGGCTATCTTTTGTGCCTTTATTAGGTATTTTCTGCCCCCTCCCCTGTAACCCAATAAAAATAAAATCCTCCACTTTAGGATTTGGGTTTTCGTAGTTTCCTTATGTTAACTAAACAATAATGAATATATTATATATATATATATATATATATATATATATATATATATTGTCCTTAGAGATAAGATAATAATGTGCAAATTTGTATCGTAAGTCACAGCAAATTAAATATTGAAGCATTATTAGGGAATAGGGATAACGCTAACCGACTGGATTTGGAAAGGTCAGTTTTTAATTAATTTGTGTGCACTGCGAGCAATTGGTTGTGGACAGAGAGAAGAATGATATTCCAAGTCACAGGCAAGTTTTAGTGGGGGGAATGAAGGAAGAGATATCAACTTCGAACCACACATTTGTCCTGCTGGTGTTGTGTTAGTGGGGTTTCAGGTACATAAAATCCAGAAACTGATACTCTTTTTCACCAGGGAAAATCCTTAAATGTACTGATAGATGTACATCTAGATTGACAGAATGCTTGATTCCTGCTTCCATAGACTGCAAAAACTTTCCTACATGATTGGCCAAAATTTCTAAATCATGCTCCATTTAGCTTTGAAAACATGATTGATTATTCTGTTGTAAAACATGATAACCATTAATCTGATTTTTAAAGTAAGAATGTTTGTGTTACCAGCATATATTCGTATTCTTGCCTGATTGTTGATCTGACATTGGAACATCGCAAACGTGTCAGAAATCTTTGGAGCTCCTGTTCCTGTTAAAAAAATCACGGAGTCCAAGTCGGGATATTTGATCAAAAATGAAGACACGTATGAAGATTCTACATGACAAGAGACAGTTTACGCCCAGTTCTAGTATTTTTCTTTAATAATCCCATCCTGGAGAATATTACTCTGGAAATTGTAGAAATAACAGAACAGTCGTCACTGAAATTATTCCAAAGGCATGTCGAACTGTAAGACAGTCACAGGTAACTTGGGGCCTATTTGCATTAAATACACCATAAAGTTTCCCGTCTCAACAGGGTACTAAATTTTGGGACCTATCTGCATTAAATATAATCTAAATTATTAAAGCTCGTCTTTAATACAATAATGGAGTTTTTATCCACTCGTTTAAATTTTTGGATCCAAGTGGGTCACTAACATTAACATATACAATACCAAAGGCAACAATTTTTTTGTTCGAATTTTGCGTGCGTGCGTGCTTGCTTGCTCCTTAGTTTCAATTAATTCTTCTCATATATGAAGTCGGCTAAATTATTTTTAATACTAACTAATGTTGAGCTTGAGAATTATTCTGTTAATACTAATTCTGTACTGATGGTTATGGTATTTTGGCAATCCGATGTGGCTTGGGCCAAATAAGAGTTGTACCTTATAACGGGGTGCATTCAGAACCTTAGTGCGGTGGTTTAGACGTATTCCTCTTATTCTTCGACCGATAAACAATCGTATTTTATGGGCCGGGCTCGGCAGTTATAGAAATGGATGGTTTTGTCTTCTGACTTTTGTGAAATATGACTTGTCGTTCAGCTAAATGCCTTTACTTTACTACAGTATGTTACACATGTTTCTAAAAATTTTCAATCCTCTGGAATTCATTGGTGGTTGAGATTTTCATTTCAAATTTTAGGAAATTTTTTATTTATAACCACCATTCACGCTTTAAATTCATAAATGACTATAGTTTAAAATTGTATTAAAAAATAATTACCATAATAAATTATGAAAAAATATTTTTGTAATCAACTTTCTGCAAATAATTTTTTTTCTTAAAAGTGTATTTTCTAATAAAAACATTTTTTTTTAATTAAAAAGAACACTTTTGAATATAAATTTTTTTTATATTTAAAAGTATACTTTCTAACACCATAAAAAATGATTGTTTTATTTACTAAAAAATAAATTTTCGAACATGAAAAAAAAATTATATTTAAAAGTACACTTTTTATTTTAAAGAAATTTTTTGCATATTCGAATGCGTATTTGAAGTAAAAAAAAATTATTTGTAAAAAATTGATCGTGAAAATATTTTTATTCAAAAATTTTTTTTAGTTTAATTATTTTTTTAATATATTTATGAACATAGTGTTTTTTAAATTTGAGATGTGAACAGTGGTGATAGATGAAAATTTTCTTTTAATTTTTGAATTTTATTTTGGACTACACTACTTTGATCAGTCGAATAATTGCTTTTTTTTTAATAATAATTGTGAAAATATTGACTGTATCTATCTTACTTTTATTTTTTCAGGAAAAAAATAAAAAAGAAATTGAACTCCGCAAATCTATATCATATTAAAGGGCATTATGGTCAAACAGTTTGTATGCTATAAAATCCTCTCACCCAATCTCACATAACAGAACAGAACAGAACAGGTTTTGGCAGAAAAAAAAATAAAGGAAGAAAATGAGTTCCGTAACTTCTGCTGGTGCTAGAAGTTACCTGTCTTCTGTATTCACATTCCCACTTGAAAATGAAGTTTTGTTGTTGGATAAGAAGAAATATCAATGCAGTCTTATTGTCTCCAAGACCTCATTCAAAATGGGAAGAATTTCTTGCAAAGTATCTGAGAATGAAATTGAAGGAAATTCCTCAAGCAGTAAAGTGTCGTTCAGAACCAAGAACAGAATGGAAGAGTACAATACAGCTATGAAGAAAATGATGAGAAACCCTTATGAGTATCACCATGATCTTGGTCAGTGTTACCGACTTTCATTTTTCTTTCATGATTTTGGTTATGTATTTGTTCATATACTTCTGTTGAGGAAAAAAATAATTTTTTTAATGATTTTTTCTTTTGTGGTGGAACGGAAATAGAAGCAAGATAATTGATATGAATAATGGGATTAGATTTCCTGATAGATAAGTTTCTGGGTTTTTTCGTTTAAATTATTTCTGTCTAACCGTTGTAAAGATATATTCATTTGCGGTTTTAGATTCATTGCTTTGTAACATTGATCGTGTTATTTGGAAGGGTTTAGTTGTTGAAATTGAGAGACGGTTTTATGTAGAAATGATGGATAAAATGTTATTTTATTAGTTGTGAATCTGGATCTGTAAAGCATACTTTTGACCTTGGGTTGTGTTATATCATGTGACTTAACTTTATGAGGCAGATGCCTGTTAGAGGAAAGGGTTTTAACCGAAAAGGATCTCAAATTAATTTTTTTTATTAACTTTTTTCTAAGGAAGTTTATTTCTTTTTCTTTTAAATCCTTTATTCTGATATTGCCGCATAGGGAACTTGTTTATTAGTTCCTTAAATTTGGTGCATGTAACTAGTTGGAAATATTTTACCGTTGAAAATATTGAAAGTATGGATACTAAAAGTCTATGAGAATTCTATACTGGAGTAACTGGGTTTCTGCATGTATTTTACCACTGAAAGTATGCATGTAGAATTTTTTTTTTTCGGGTTCACGATGAGGAGCAGTTGAAGCCAGACGCTGCTTTTTGTTTGGCTATCTTCAGCGCACCTGTTTTATGATATTATGTGCTTTCACTACATTTCTGGAAGGAAACAAAAGATGTGATTCATTTTCGTTGCTTATGCATTCGAATATATCGTATCCCATTTTCAGGCATGAACTACACTCAGATCACTGATAATTTGATCGTGGGCTCCCAGCCCCAGAAACCTGAAGATATAGATCATCTGAAGCACGAAGAGAATGTGGCCTACATTCTAAACTTGCAGCAGGACAATGACATTGAGTATTGGGAGATTGACTTGCAACTTATTGTCAAAAAATGTCAAGCACTTGGAATTCGTCATATGAGAAGGCCTGTAAGCAAATTTTCTCCACTATTTTTTAGGGGTTCATAACTAGTAACTGTTAGGATCAAGAGATAGCACATCCTTTGATTATCAGTATGGACAAAAGGAATGGACCATTTAATTGGTTGAAGTACATTTTTGTGTTTTGGTTCTCTGTCTTACCATGTCCATAATATTCAATTTGCAGGCAAGAGATTTTGACCCAGATTCATTGAGAAGTCAGTTGCCTAAAGCGGTTTCATCGTTGGAATGGGCCATTTCTGAGGGAAAAGGACAAGTGTATGTGCATTGTACTGCCGGATTGGGAAGGGCTCCAGCCGTTGCAATTACTTATATGTTCTGGTTCTGTGGCATGAATGTGAGTCCCCAACTGCTTGCTTGCTGTAAAGAAGTTACACATACAATGTCTAATTACTTTTTCTTATGCATCAGAATTTGAGCTCTTCTGATTTCTGGCAACTTTTTATTGAAGCTGGCATGAATGTCATCCAAAACTGATTTAAATTCTACAATGTCATGCAATGGGGCTTTTTCATTTTTTTACTTATGTTTGGCTTTTATCCATGAACAGCTGAGTACAGCATATGATTTGCTAACTTCAAAGAGACCTTGTGGACCAAACAAAACAGCAATACGTGGAGCTACCTACGATCTGGCCAAAAATGACCCTTGGAAAGAACCTTTTGAGAATCTTCCAGAATATGCTTTTGAGGACATAGCAGATTGGGAGAGAAACTTGATTCAAGAGCGCGTGCGTTCCCTACGTGGAACTTGAACACTTAGGTAAACTTCTTTTGATGAATTTCTGGTGGCTGGATTTTTCACATTGGCAAGAATTCATGACGGTCGCCGGTCTTGTACAAGGAGTTCCAGGTAGTGGTATAATATAATATTACTACTGTTAGTACTAAAACATGTGCTAAATGAAGTGTTTTGCCTCCACCTCTTTTTTTCACTGATCAAGTACCGTTAAGCCCTAACGTTATGCTCGTGTACTGAATTTAGCTGTATGGATGGCTTACAGGTTTCTGCTACATTACAAGTTTTGAACACAATGGAGCAATTTGAGAGATCATTATTGTGAAAAGCAAGGCTACCATATATAAATGACGGAGGGAGAGGGACAATGCCATGCCAGCACACGAAGCTAAACATCAAGAGTGACGGCACTCCTTCCCACCGAAAATTTTTAGTACTATAATATTGTATATAACAAATCAGAACATTATATAACTACACAATAAAGCTTTATGTGGAATTTTAATAATCTGGCCACATTCTGTACCCGAAACTTGAAAGATCTTCATGAAGCTCAATTGAAGGACTAGAAACTGTTTCCTTGCAATTTCAATTTAAATGTGTGCTCTTTGTTCCATTAGTTGTTTTGGTACATATTTTCAGCTCATTGTAATGAGAAGTTGGTTTGGGGATGACATTTGACGATTATAGTCTATGTATGACAAATTTCAGCTACGAGCTTTTTTTGGCTATATTATCTCCATGAAATTGCATGTCAAAAAAAAAAAATGAGACCACCCTTCAATTAGAAAAGTGTGGTCTTTTCTGCAGCCTATATTTCACAGCTAATATACAAAGAACCATCATCAGGCAAAAATTTTCAGGAAGTGGTGGTTGTCAAATGCTTTGATAGTTGGGCTTGGCGGCGTCCTAAATGGAAAGCTGTAGCTATCCACAGTAAACAGACCTGAATTCAAAAGAGATATGCAAATGATCATTAACCGTGGATTGATAAGATATAACATAAGGGTAAAATGCATTATGAAATTCAGTCGCTGCGTTTAAGAACACAAATAGCAACAAAAAATAATTGGCATAAATCAGAGGGAAGTGGGTTTGTACATACAGGAAGGGCATATAGGGAGACAGTTGATGTTTTCCCATGGAGAGTGCTGAAAAGTAGTTTGTACATTCCAGCTGCTGATGCATCCCCAAGTCGTTGAACAATTACATCTATGCACACCTACAGCAGCGTAAGCCCAGAGAAAGCCTATAATTTTGATACTTTTGCCATTTTGAATACTAGTGAGCATGGCAGATGCAATGCAGCATAAGGATCCAAAGGAGACACAAAATAAATCTTAGATTAAAAGAATGTCGAAGCACATGCAAGATGATGATATGCTCCAGCATATGAAATACCAAATAAATACACATATCTTCTAAGATAAAAATCAACTAAACATAAGTTTTTCATACCTTAGCTTTGTATTTCTCCTCTTGGGAAACAACAGTAAATAGGAGTTCTCTTCCAGGCCTTGTGACAACATAAGTAACCACCTGAAAGTAATGAAGATGCCTAACTGTGAGATTTCCTAAGCAAACAGAATATGGCCCTGGTAACTGTAAAACTGGAAATTGAACTAGTTTATCATGTGGCCAGACTAATAGCTAATAAGTTATGCGTGACCAAACAATAAGGCAGAGTAGAAGAAGGAAACAACAAAATAAAAACTCAAGACAAACCTTTCGTATGGTTTCAGAGACAGCAACCATTACCCAAGTTGGCCATAATACAATAGCAATCATATTTGAGAAGGCAATAAATGGAGCAGAGCATATGGCTGCAGTAACCCCAGCAACTGAAAGTATGCGTCCCTGTACATAATTAGATGAGCCAAGAAAGACAAAGAAAACCCTAAGATGATATAATAAAACAATAATGTTGTGTAAAACTATGACATAGCACACAGAAGCTCAGATGCAGGCATACCATTTGAAAGATAAACTGCAACAGTATCATTAAATACAACTTCAAGGGGTCACAAAGAATTTTAAATTAGTATGAAAAAAGGACTATGGTAAGTTATTAGAAACTTAAAATGCTAGCAAATAGTACAAGTGTTAAAATTAAAATGTTAGCATATAGTACAAGTGTTGATGTTTTCTCTCTAAAATATTCTGAGGATCAAACTTTTCTTGGTCCTGACTCGTGATATTAAATAAGATTCTTATAAATTATACTTTCATCATCACAGTCCAGGCATAAGACTAAGAAACATTACGAGTCATATCCCCAAATTAGTGCCCACCCCAGACCTCATATTGATAGGAAGACTTATATGTTGGCCACCTTTCTAATTCACAGAATCAATGTTGAAAGACTCAAAAATCAACGCCATCAAAACCGGATATTCCAGAGGAAAATCACAGTAATTCCCAACTGTAACATCAAATACCCAAAAAAAATTGGACAACCTAGTATGAAGTGTAGCATACCGTTAAAGTGAGTTGTCCAGCAAGAATAAAAACAGCAATAAAGCTATTTATCTGGGCAAACAATCTTCTTCTACCAAGAGAGCTTGTAACAGTCATGGCAATAACAGTGACTTTCTGCAATTGAGGTAAGTGAGGTGCACCAGTAAGTTCGAAATATAGTATAAGACATTAATCAAAACTTTGAGGAGAGAGATGGGATAATTTAAAGAAAAGTGATCACAGTATCAGGAGAAGTAATGAGAAATCAGAGCAGATTTAACTCACTCTACTCTTAATTCTTAAGCCATGATAGAGTGAAGACGAGTAAACTAAGACACAAGGAAAGAAATGCTCCATATGATATGAATGGGCTTTCCTAGTTTTCAGTCAAACCATTTAATACAAGTGAGAGGTCGGCCCAAAAACAACAAATAGTAGTCCAGGAATAGAAAATGTTTTACCTGAAAATAAAAAAATGAGGAAACAACTGCACCCAGCCACAGGAATAAAGACACGTACAACAGATAAGTTGAGGAGAATATAAGCCGAAGTCCATCTAGGATGGCTGAGAGCTGAGGCTTCACCATAGAAGTAGATGACCTAGTTGAAGATACTTTGGCTTCGGATGCAGTCTGCCCATTACCCCCATTTTGTTGATCAGAATCAGCTTTCCTAAAAGTAAAAGCAACCAAGTTAAGAGGATAAGCCTTAAAATATATTTTGCAGTAAGTTACCCATGCTTCAAAGACATAAAGGTACTTTTTGCTAGTGATCCGCACATATATCACACAACATCAAAAGTGAAGCAATGAAAATATAAATATATAGACCTTATTGTGGATAACTCTTCAGGAACGTGGGATATCTCCTTGTTGATCCCTTTGGATGACTGTGCAGCAAGTTCCATCAATACAGCAGCAAAGAGAAGAAGAACTATAAAGAACCAGTCCACAGTTTAAAAAATAAAAAATAAAACTGTCAAAATTTACAAAACTTTGTACAAACACGACTTCCAGATAATTGAAGAAGTATACATACGTGGACCCAAAAAAGCCATTCCTGTTGCAAACAATGAACCAAAAAGCTGGCCAAGTGTAGCACCAGCACCAATGAACCCAAACAATCTCAAGCCTGACTGAATACAAAACAAAGTTAAATGTGCTCAAAAACTATAGTTGTCATACAATGCCATAGCATACAAACCTCGCTGTCCATCACATCAATCACTCTAGCCCAAGTTGAAGAAATAGTAATCAGATTAAGCAGAGCCACCTGCAATACAGAAGAAAATATCATGATAAAGTAGACCTCAAAATACACAAAAATCCAATCAACCCAAACGATATCCAAATAGCTTAGCCATTGTCGTACCCAAAGGAAGAAACCAATTCTCACTGAAACATAAAACCAACCACGGTCACCCCAATCCATAGAATTTGCTCTAATGGCTTGCTTAGCCGCAGCCTCAGGATCCACTTTCAAGTTAGATGATACCACATCCAAACCCTCCAAGTGGGAAACACTCTAGTTTAGCATACAAGAGAAAACACACAAATTATTACTTCGAATGGGAATAAAGATAGCAAAATAAGCCATTGCCCGCTTCTTATCTTACCTCCAATTTGGAAGATGAATATCCTCCTGAGGAAGAATGCCATAGAATGTAGAATAATACAAGCGATACACTAAAAAACCTGTGTATCAAAACCAAAGCCTGGAATTTCAAGCACATATTACAGAACGGTATTAATTCACAACATCAGCAATTAGCCAAAAGAAAATTCCCGTTTTTCTCTTATGTTCAATTGATAAAGATTTTACCTTGGCTTTGGAGAGATTAGGCATAGAAAATATAAGGGTGGAAACAGGGACAGCAATCAAAGTCAGAACTAATGATCCGACAAATAGACCAGGCAAATTTGATAAACCTAGCGAAATTGCACCTTCGTCGCGTAAAGGAAGCAAAACAAAATACGCACTCAAAATCTGCGGAGCGAAAAGGCAAAAATAAAACTTGATTTAAAAGAAGTTAAATTCCATAAAGAGATGAGGGAGAGGATGAATTTGTAAACTTACGAAGAAGAAGCAGGAGAAGGAATGGAGAAGAGCGGAAGTCTCATGTGGGTGCACGGTAACGAAAATGGAGAGGATCGCATCTAAGCGTGATTTGGTTATTATCAGCATCGTCGCCGTCGTTGTTTTACTTACAAAGGAGAATTTAATTTTGATGCACTGATGGATTGATGATTCTTTGGAGAATCCGATCTCTGTCGTCGTCTCCGGCTCAAGGGTCAAAACTCAAAGCGTTGCCAGAAAATGATCTGAAATTGTCCGAAATTGACCACTGGGGCAATAACATCCAGATTCCTAATATTTTTATATTTTCACAGATGAGGGTATAGCTTGTTCTCGTGTATCAAATAGGTCCCAATTCCTAATAAAAGGACAAAACCAACCTTGATCTTAAGTGTGTAATATCTAAATCATATTAGTCCCTAGTTGTTAGAAAATGGTTAAACTTAACCAAGTAAGGGAAGGTAGTTAAGTTCCTATTTGTGAAAACGTTAAGCAATGGGAGGACGGATGTTATTATCTCATCTTTAAGAGAAATGAGCCACCCAGCCAGCCAGCCATTCTGAGTAGGAACAACGAGAAATAACATTAAAAAGGTAAAATTCTTTGAAATGAAGCACAGAAATGGATTTAAAACACCAAGACAGCCCCCGGTTAGGATAGGAATAGGACGGAGTAAACATCCGAAATTCAGGAGAGGTCATTTAAGTTTGTGCCTGCCGTGTAGAAGTCCACCATCAGCTGCCGGACAGAATAGCTATCAAAAGACAGTACGATGACGCATCAAGCGGGAATTATTCGATGAGATTCAATTTTCGTTTCTTGCGGGAAGGTTTTATCATTTTTATGGTCGTCAACTTCCCGCCACATCAATGCGACGACAATTGGAAGTTAAACTGTAGATTTGCTCGTGTGGAATGCAAGAAATCAATTCCATTTCCATTAGCCTTTACTAACATAAACACAAAATAAGATGATGAATATTTTCTTTGTACAGGAAATAGTGTTCACAATTATGCACAACAGACTATAGGGTATATCTCTGATGTGGTTGGTCTACAGCATCAAGTTAGAATATCCGTTAACATTTCCAGGTTCATCTCTGTAATTTGGCTGTGTGCTCCATAATTCACTTCAGCCTCTCCCTTCTCAGCCTCTCCAATTCCTTGACCATCTGCCAATGCTCCAGGGACAAGCTGGTTTCGCCGAAACTTGCAGACATCAAGCGGGCCATTGTCAACAATCTGTTGACAGAAGAATTGCATATGTTTAAAAATGTTTACAACATTGGACCATAATGATAAAATATTAGATATCAGAGTTTCAAACCTGCTGAAATCCTGGCTGCCTAAGCTTCTATCCGCTTGCCTTGCTGCAACCAAGTCATTTTCTACCATCTGTTAAGTATCAGAGCCATGACATTTTGGTTCAGAAAATATCTCCCACTATTTTGAATGAAAGTAAAATGCATATTCTAACTTTCAATGATAAATTATGACCAGAAGACATTAGAGATTATGATCTACAATACTTATAATTGACTGGAAATAATTGGAACTGGATACAAGGAATGGCGGAGATGTATACTAAGACACACTAGTGGAGTTGGAAGAATTATTAACACTACAATTCCATCGTCAACCATGGAATGAAGTACCACAGTTGCAAATAGATGCCTCATTATTAGATCTTGTCAATCTCTGAAAATATGCAAACGGAGAATCAAACTATCCTCAAGGTAGCCACAAACAGTGGCACATAAATGCCTTTAATTTCAGTGCAGATACAGAAAAATAACTTTAAAAGCAAAGATCTCCATGCTTATGGGCAGTGTTCCTATAACTTGTGCGACAGAAATGATGATAATCTAATACAAATACCTTCTGCATTTCTGACTCAATTGAATGCGGCAATGATCTAACAGTAGCCAGGTACCATCTCCAAGCTTCTAGTGCTTCTGTAGGCACAACTTCAAAGGAAACTGCTGAAGAAGGCTGGAAAGGTATAACTAAGTCAGCAGGAACAATGTTTGATTTCCCCTCAGAAAAAACAAGCAACTGGATGTCCGCTGTCATTTCCATCTTATAGTACTCAAAGTTATACTCCACCTGTGGCAAAGAAATTCATATCATAGGTCATTTCAATTATCGTCACTTAGCTGAGAAATAAAAGAACAAAAGCTGAATTCAAATAAATTGCAGAGGGAAAAACAGAAAATCCACAAGAATTTGCACATATCAACAACAGAAGATGAAAATCACCTTCTGGAACTCCATTAGATTTTTCAGCAACCTTGCATTCTCAACCCCAGTGGAGTTAAGGGTCCCTGTTTCCAATTGGGTTTCATCAATAATCAGGTGTGAGCCCTCAGCTAGCTGTAGAACTCCAGGTATCAATCTGGACCATTAACAATGTAAAGTTGTCAAGAAAGTATTAAAACACATTTAGCAATATACATAAAACTATTGATTTAAGGAAACAGTTCTTTCCTAGAGATAACAATTTAAATCTGATTACCTATTTGTTTGATAATCTTTTTTGGGGGCAAGTGAGGCAGTGTTAAGATACTCCAGTGTAAGAGGCATGCAATATGTAAATGGTAGGAGATTCTCAACAGCACATCTAAGCTGATTGCCAAACACAGACACACTTTCTTTGCTTAAAGAAGTGAGATTTAGTGAAAGCTTCCCTACAGCAACATTGTCTACTCTAGCATGGACCTGCTTGACCAAAACCATCATATTACAACTGTACGTGCTTTGGAGAAGGAAAATGGGAAATAAGCCATAAAAAATTTGAGATCAAACATTTTGTGAAAACATAGACCGGTTGGAGTGGGACATGACATAGAATCGAAACAAAGATCATGAAGGAAAAATATACCCTGGAAAGAAGATGCAACAACACAAAATGAGCTGCTATCCCATCATTCCCGAGAACAGCTGTAAGATGCCTCAATAAGGATTCCCTTATCTCTTTTACTAAATCAGGCTTTGGCTGCAGTATCAAAGTTTACAAACATGATTGAAGAAAGTGCCGAACACAAGGCTAGAAAGCATAGGAAAATATAAAATTATGGATCACAGACTACAGTATCAGAACAAGATAGATTAACAAAAGGATAACAAGACTAAAGTAAGCACAGAAATCACCTCAATTGTGGAGGGATTATGCAAGAAGTCACGAACATCAAGCTTCCTGTGAATAAGACAATGGATACGTGGTACCTGAACCAAAAAGAAAAGGAAAAATTATGTAAAAGTGGAAATACCTTTCTTAACAAGATGACATCAGAAGAAAAACTACAACTTATTACCAACAATTGGTGTTTCAAGAGGTGTTCGTATGTCAACCTCATACATGCACTGTGAAACTTTACAAGACTAAAGACATGAAATTTGACCTTTACAGCACAGAATGAGAGTCACACATGCAATCAAATAAAGATCGTGCATTGTGAAATTCCTAGACATCAGTTCTCATCAGAATCTAGTTGAAACTATTACAAGTTCTTATGTGAGCTAAGAAAGATGTATAGAGAATATTGTGCAGCTCAACTGAGCCATTACCTTGAAGGAAGGCAAATGAACCAACTCATCTTCAAAGAAACCATTTGATGACTCATCCAGATCATCTTTATCAGCAATAACATCAGACTCCAAAGTAAGGACCCCAACAAACTCAAATACATCATTAAGCTTCAATTCAGACTCTGGACTATCATAAATCTGCATCATATATTAGGAATTTCATCAGTTCTGGAGAAAAAGAACCAACTGCACCTGCCACAGTTTGCATTCATAGGATTACATGTGTTAAGAACAAGGAAAACATGTGTTAAGAACAAGGAAAAAGAAAAGTCAAATCAGTTACCTTTATGAGACAAGGAAGAGAATTTCTTTCAACATCCGTCAATGTACTCATATTAGAAGTGCCCTCCCTTTTAGAATCCTTAGACCGTGACCCATTCTCTCGCTAGCAGAAGTAAAGGGTAATTGGCATATAATTAGTGCACAATCCTCCAGACATATAGAAACCAATGATGCACTTATATAAGTCCCCAACGGCTATTCAATTATCAACCGGTAAAATTCTCTATTAATTGCTATTCCACTTCTGAAGGGCTAAGTCTTAAACTTCCTTAAGGGTTGATTTTGGTTAAACTTCCAAGAGAGTCACAAGGTCATGGAATCTCATGGCTGACCGTCTCATTAAAGCTTATACATTGAACTTGGCATAAAAAAAAAGATATAATTAACCATTGACTAAAACCATCATTTTAGTCTGTCTCATTTAATTTGAGAACACAACAAAACCATTTTTTTTCTTAATCCAGACAACATAATACCAAAAGCAAGCTATTGATAATATTTTCTTCTTACCATCTTCTTGGCACTAGGAGAACTTTCACACTCTTCATCCAAAACCTGTCAATAGACAAGGATGTCAGTCAGCAAATAGTGACCATTCACTTTTCCACATTAAAGAATCAATCATGGGTTCTATTGCCATATAAGCATTTCTTTGGTCTAATTCATATGTTGAAAATCTACAAACCTGATTGTACTTATTTATCATACAACTACATTGGAATTTTTCTGGTCAGTTATTGTATAGATAATGAAAAGAATGTGCAAATCAAAGCAAAAATGTTGCGAGCAAAAACCCTCACCATATCAGTGTGGTTGGAAGCATCATCATCCATTCTCCGCCGCTTCTCTCTTTGTTGGGATGTGCTATTCATCACTACTTCGGATGAAGATTCAGTCCATGAACTCTGCCCTGGCACCTGAAAACAAGATAAAGCAGTAAGATAAGCACCATCTTATCATCAGGACAGCAACATTTGTCGCAATTCACAAGTCTCATTTACAAACACCTTGATTTAAAGAGTATAAAAGAAAACTCACCGGAACACAATACAACAGACGACGCTCCCAGATTCGCATATCAGGTGGCGAGCCCACCATGCCCATCGGATGCTGAGAAGCATCCATAAACTTGTTCGTCCTCCAGACTGACCCGTCCTTCAAAAATGCAAAGGACAAATATTTTTAGTTCCCATAGCATAACTAGAGTGATCACAATAACACCATAAGAGGGAGAAAAAACTACCTTATAAGCACCGACATAGAGTTCATTTCCCAACATATCTTGTATCATTCCTCGAAATCTAACTAATGTATTGGGTTGAACCCATCTGATAGTTGTCGCATTAAGAATCGGAACCTGCATTAAAATTATTATTAAACAAAATGAACACACTAAAGAAAGCAACACTTCTGTCTCTTCCAAAAATATTCTTGCTTTGCTCTCTTGAAATTCAAGATTTAATAGGAAAATGAAATAACTATTTTTATTATCTTCAAGCTTCTGATTTTAAAAGTGGATTCGCAGTCGACGCTAACTAGAAAGCTAATTTGATAAACAATTAAATTCAGTGAAGTGAATTGAGAAATAACAAAAGGAAATGTAGAGTTTTGGAGAAACGAGTGCAAGGTACATGGGAAAGGGCGCCTTGATCGAAGAGAAATTGACGGAAGAGATCGAGAGCGCCCCAATCCTTGCCATCGAACGACGCCGGATCCAACCCGGATGCTAACGCCTTCTCGAACGTCAATCGAACGGCTCCCAGTGGGTTCGCCTGACAATCGTACTGCGGGCCTACCATTTTCAGTTCTCTTTCTCTTTCTCTTTCTCTTCGTCTCTCTCGCTGCGCGTTGAGAAAATCAGTGGCGCGAACATTGATAAAGTAAGAGGAGATTTTCCCGCCAATTCTTAGTGAGCGTATGGGCTCCCGCCATTTGGGTAGTTGAGATTGCTAAGGATATTCTAAAGTACCCTGTCAATTCTTTAAGTACACTCCAGTCTGAATAATGTGGGTGTATTGAGGAATACAAGAGGTGCATTTATCATTGCTTCTGATAAGCTCCCATATTTAAGCCCACTTATCGATATTCTTTTTGGGCAAAATGGCAAGGCAAATTACTGCCAATTTATTGGCATGGGTCCATTTTTGGTTTGTAAATTGAATTATAATTTAAATTAGTACCATTTTGAACTGAACAAAAAAGAATGTCCGCAAATTTAAATGATTTGGAATTAAATTGAAACATCTCTTGTTGTCAAATTCAATATAACTCATTCATGTGAATATATATTTTTCTATTGTATATGTGCCTCCAATTAAAAAATTCTTCAACTATAATTTAAAAGTTATTTTACATAAGCATACCTTCAAGTTAAAGTTAAATATAATTGTGAATTATAAGTTATTTGATGCTAATGTAATTCTGAATTAATTGATAATGTTGTTTAAGACAATATAATATTCTGAAAATAAATCTCGCTGGTACTACCAGAGTTGGAAGGTAAATTTGATTAATAAAAAATGGGCAGATTAGATGTTAGTAGTTAGACAATATGTATAATTATGAAGTAAAAAAGGAATGTCACTTTTGTAATAACAAAAAGAAAGTTTGTCCGTTCAAAATAGAAAATGACATATTGGGTATTTTCTTTTTCCCTCTTACAAATGCCATAAATCATATATCGATAACCATAACCATACGAAAAACAAAAACATTAGTAAGCAATAACATCCTCATCCTCATCGTCATCGTCTTCTAGAGAACAGTCTGGTGAAAAAGTTTCCAGAATTGGATTTCTCCAAGCAAGCAACATGGACATAGCTTCCAAACTTGTCAACTTGTCTTGGTTCACCCCCCGTGTCTTTCTTGCAGACTTTGCATGTCTTGTCCACCCACCCTTCCTCGACATATTGCCCGTCAACTGATTCCAACATTAGAAACAAAGAAAACAATTAAGAAGATTTGAAAAACACTTGGACTTGCGTGTTTTCTGCTATTAAGAATTAAGAAGTTGTTTCACATGCTTCCAATGTTTTCTAAGTAATTACCCTCTACGTAGGATTTGAAGAAGTCCTTGTATGTCCCTCCAATTTTCCTCCTGAGAGCTCCATACTGCGCAGATAAACCCAGTTGAGTTTCCAAAAAATAGTATTAAGTGCCAACAAATTTTACTTTGCTTTTTCTTTCTATCAACTATATATACACATACCTGCTCTCTGCTCATCTTTCCACCAGATTTGGTAGCTTGTCTGGCGTCCTCCAGAAGCTGAGCATCTTCTTGAGACCTTACTTGAGAGAAATCAAGAGCTTCAGTTACGCTGCTGAATAAAGATTGTTTGTTCTTCTTGGGTTCTTCCTTTTTGGCTGAAGCTCTGACCCTGGAAATCCTGTTAAGCCTGTAATTAGGCAAGTTGTGGGAAATTTCTACATTTAAGGTGAAACCCTTTGGTGAAGGTGACAATTGAAGAGCCCGGAATCCCATATTTGCTTTCTTCTACTATAACCAAAACAGCACGAAAAACTTGCTGCTATTTATATTAGCGTGCAGTTTGTATGCTTTTTGCCTACTTGGACCACTAAATTACAGCCAAGAGCTTATAGAGTTGTTGCCACTCTCACAATACCTGGTGGCTAGTGTTCGACTACGTGGCCTTTTGCCCGACTATTGTGTTTGACAGGAAAATCTTGTTTTTGTTCTTGGGTCAAAAAATAAGAGAAATATGTTGAGACAGATAATTCATGGTTTATGGGAAACTCGAGATTAAAATTGCCATATTTTATGCACTTCGGAGAGGAGAGGTGGAGGATTTTAATACACACAAGGTACGTCCGTCTAATTACAGAACACAGCTCAGGTACCTGACCAGAGATGAGTGTTGAGATCTGTACATTTCTGCTTAGTAATACTACAGTTTCCCATTCCATCGTAATAAAATATGTTACAGATTCATCATTTTCTGAAAGAAAAAAGGTTACTATCTCTACAGAACTTGTTAATCTAAACATTTTCATTACAACGCTCTTTCAGTTCCTCTCTATAGATAGTACACAAAACTACTTACATGAGAAATCTACACGACATAAACCATCCCGACTTCTAGGAGAGAAACTGGCGGCACCTTGAGTGCTACATCTGGGCCACGGCAATTCCGTCGCAAGAAATTATATCCAAAATTAATAGCCAATCTCTTCAGGATAGATGATCCTTGTTTTGCTCGAACATGAGAGTGTCCGAGTATAAATGCAGTGCCAGATTGTTGAGCTGCAAACAAATCTTGTAACTCTTCAAGCAACTGCACATTAATCTCTGATCGTGTATCAGTTTCAGACTCATCATCAAGTGCAAATCTTACTCGTCTTTGAACTGTCCGGACAGGTTCCATTTCAATAACATCCGTCACACTATCTACTGAAGTAAATCCACCAGATACACTAGCTGGCTGTAATGTCTCCTCAATCTCATAAGCTGGAGCACCACATAACGAAACTGTTCCGATCACTGCTAATCTACCGTCACTGGTTGATTCATTTGACCGTGATGCAGCATCATCAGTACATGAATTGGTCCCATCAGTTTTGTACCAATCATACCGGATGAAATCAGCCAGCCTGTCAACTAGTTCTGACTCAAAAGAGTCAACATCTTGATGAACATCGCGGTATCCATACCGGACAATGCACCTGTATGACCGATGAGCTGGAGGACCAACACGACCCACAAGGTACCGCTCAGCATGGGGAACATAAGGGACAGGTACTGATTTTACACACACAAAGACAAGGATACGATGAAAGGCAGGGAGGTTTGTGACAAAACGGGAGAAATTAGCAGGGATGCCAGAGGTTAGATCAGTGAAAACCAAGCCAATGCCAGGAACTCGAGCAATGCCCAAGCTTGGGCCCAACGCTAGAAGCCATTCTAGTGATACTTTGTTGTGGAGGTCAAATTCGTACTTCTTAATGGTGGCATAGTGCCAAACAAACATAATCGTCGTGAGGCAGAGAGCTAGGAGTATGGGAAGCCATGCACCTTCTCGAAACTTGGTCAGCGAAGCTGAGAAGTAAAGCAATTCAATGGAGCCGAAAAAGAACAGAAAACAAAGAGCTAGAACCGGAGGCTTATGCCAGCAGAGGATGATAACCAGGGAAGTAAGGCATGTTGTCACTAGCATTACAGTCATTACAGCCAATCCTGCAACAGAAAACATGGAGGTTATAACGCTTCAAACAAAGATTTGAAATCTGAATAGAAAGATCTAAAATTTAAACATTAACTCACAAATTGGGAATTTATTTTGACAAGAATAAATAAGGTGAATCTTACCAGATGCATTCCCTATATGTTTTGTGTCTCTAAAACCAATGGTCACAGCTATGCATAGAATCATGAGCACCCAATTAATCTCAGGAATATATATCTGCCCATGTATCTTGTCAGACGTGTGAACAACCTTGACTCGAGGGAAGCAGCCAAGTGATTGGCTCTGGTTAATGATAGAGAATGTTCCGCTAATGATTGCTTGGCTTCCCACAACAGATGCAAGAATTGCAACTATAAGAACCGGCCACCTCACACTTTCTGAAAACCAAAATCTTAAGCCGTCATGATTTTCCCCACAGATGGTAAACCTTGTAGTCAATTTAAACAATAATGAGTTCTCATGCAGCATTCTACTGAGCACATGCATCTTTTAGATTGTTTTTGATTTTGATTGTTTTTGATTTATAGTTAACCAAAATAAAAATGACAAAGGAATACCTGGAACTGAGACATAAAAACTGATCTGGTAACTGGTTTCATGATGCTGCGACAAGTAAGCTGCTTGCCCCATATAAGCCATTGTAAGTGCTGGATAAACCAGAAAGGTGAAAGCAATCTGCCACGGTATAAAGAGTCAGGATTCTTATTAGTGGGCTGTTTGAAATTCCCCAGACAATACGAAATCAGAAGTTTAAAAGATAATATTTGTCCAAAATACCTGAATTGCAGCATAAGAGAAGTGGCCAAGATCAGCAAACATTGCCTCAGAGCCTGCATAAAGATTCAGAGATTTCAGTTTGTACCAGTGTATGAGTAAGTTACTGTAAATGCATAATTTCTGAACTTACCGGTTATGCACAACAATATTCCACCCAAAGACATCCATCCGCGTTTCCCCGTCTTCTTAAGGAATTTGAACATGTAATATGGAGAAAGAGCTTGATAAACATGTGGATTCCAGTGGATTATATTGTATAAGCCAAGAGCACTGATGCAGAGTAGCCATATCAACACAACTGGTGCAAACAAAAATCCAACTCGATGTGTGCCATAGTGTTGGAGTGCAAAAAGACACACTATGATGAAGCAAGTAATTGGAATCACGGCATCTGCAAATGAGGGTGCAGAGCATAAGTGACGAACATAAAGAATTATCACAGCAAAACTCAAGATTAACTTGCAGCAAATAATTACCCACTTTTCTTTTACAGAGGCATCAAAATTTTCTACAATTACTGATAGATTGACGTCCATAACAAATTTAATAAGGCATCATTCAACGAAAACATACTTCCTGGAATTTAGCCCCATATTCTTGAAGGAAGTATTATCACCTATTTTGTGTTTCATTTTTGTCAGCCAATACAGGAAACAGCGGAAACTAGGCACCGGTAATAATACTATAGTATGGAACTAGCAAACTTTTTTCAGCTATATCCTGCCACTTAGCAATTTGTTTCTAGGAAAATCAGTTTCAACCAGAGTATATTTTCTTACTAGCATTTATATTTCACTTTTTAGTGTTTCATTAAATTGTTTATTATGTACATAGAACATCTTCTCACTGCTAATTCACATCAAATTAACAGCAACAAGAAGGCGTAATCAAACATGACAAACAAGTACCTCATTGTCATTCTTGCAAGTTAAATAATAACCTCAAATTCCCCAGAAATTCATATTAGATTGGATCAAGAGAGGAGAGGATATGGCAATTCCAGACCACAACTCGAGCAACTTGTGTGGTCCCCGCCTTGGACCAATCAAGTCTTTTTTTCACCAGCAGAATCAATGACAAGGTGGAGCATCTATCCGATCACTTCGAAAGACCAAAAAGAGACTCCGCCTTACTCTTTCACAAATTGTATCATTTTTCAAAGTTTGCTACTTTATCTTCCACTAAGCAATGTAAATATAAAATGGAAGAAACTGTACACGTTTAATGCATGCAGGATTTCTCCCACTTTTTTTCTCCTTAAATAGGACCCATTCAAACATAACTTCCAGTAGAAAATAGTCCAGCAACTAATTCTAAGAATGGACTTGCCTGTTTTTCTTACATTCCAATTAAGAAAGCATTTAAGCTCATTTATAAGGCTGAAAGCTAAGCAACTTACACTGGTGATGTTCCTTGGACATGAAAAACTCAAGACCAGATACTGCAGAGAAAACTGCATAACAGAATACAAGTTTATTACCAAACAGAAAGAAAAGAGTTGACAATAAAACTATTAAAAGAAAGAAGCTTACCGGAAATGGCTGGAGTGAGAAGTCCATCTCCAATTACCATACAAGTGCCGAGAAGAACCAAGATAAGCAAAGCAGTATGCAAGAACTTGTGCTTCTCAAGATATGTTTTCACCCTTGAGCTGTTCTTCTTCTCTGGGGGTTGCTCCAGTTTATATGTAGAGAGCGCTTCATCAGCAGCCTGTCCGTTTGGCAGAAGGCTTACTTTTGCATGCCGGCATATCAACGAGTACAACGCAAAAGTACCACCTGAAAAATATGCATAAATGGTTGAATTTTTCAATACAATGACTAGGCGAAATCAGCAGTGCTTGATAATTGAGGCACTTACCCTCCCCATTGTCATCTGCTCGTAGGACTATAAAAACATACTTGAACAAAGGAACTAAAGTTAGAGTCCAGAAGACAAACGATAAAGCCCCAAAAATTTCTTCATTTGTTTCAGAATGTTGAATGTCTTCTGCAAATGTACTCTTATAGACATAGAGTGGGGAAATGCCCAAGTCCCCGTATACTACACCAAGGCTTTGATAAGCTAAAAGCAATATTGTCTTCCAAGAATCCTTCTGAAATCCAATTAAATGAACAAAATTTTAAGAACTCAGTTGAGCTACAAAAAATGCAAAAGGGTAAGAAATATATGAAATTAGGACATAAAAATTCAAGTATTGAGCTCAAAAACTATATGTACTAACCTTGGCAGCATCCCAACATTTCCCATATTCAAGATCCATGGTTACTGCTCAATATTCAGAACCAATTTCTTCTTTTGAAAATAGTTATCAGCAGATCTGCACTGAAACTACGGAAATCTTAATTAAAAAATAGAAAAGAAATCGGAAATTTTCAAACATAATAGAAAAGGCCGCTAAGGAATTTCTACACCCGCAAATAGAGGAGATAAAAGCAGGTCACATTCCCCCACTTTTTAATAAATTCACATGCTTTCCATACCTCCATCACATCCCTACCAAACTTCTGGAAATCTGAGCAAAATCCTTTTGAGAAGTTTGAGGAGAAGAAAGAGAACTCAAAGCTAAGTAATAAGAACTTGAACCCCAGCAAAATTGAAGCTCAACTACTCTAGAATTACCAGCAGCAGACCCATAAATGTTAAAGGGCCCCCATTTAATTGCTCTACAGTGCATCTACTTTATCGCTTTCTTTTTCCAATGATGTGAAAGAGAAAGAAAGAAATTGATATCTCACTGTTTCTTACACTTGAATCAAACGAAGATGTCCAACCGGAAGTATTGAACTCTTCGGCAGAAAATACGAAGGAACAGATAAAACAACAGCAAAATACTACAAAGTCACCGCACTGTGCAGTGCATAAGTACTCTAGTATGTAAAACAGTCACATCCTTTTCAAAGGGATACAGAACGAATAGGAGAATCTTAGCGCGATGGCGGGGAAAAGGCAGAATCACGTGAATTTTTAACGGCAGTTACATTCACAAAACCCATATCACAACCACCATCTATAAAAACTGCCCACGGATTTAAAGCCGAAACTTTTGAATATTTAATTATTCACTTGCGTTTTATTTACATGTCATTCTAAGTGAGCAAAAGTTTTTCTTGGTTCTTTCAAATTCCCACTTACCTGAAGCAACTCTTTCACTCTCTTTTGCTGGCTAATCCTTGAAAGCAGCTTTTGGAACTTAAAAAAATGATGGGGTGTTTAAGGGGGTTTGCAACTAGTTCAAGAAAATCAATAAAAATTGAAACTTTCAATAAAAAAAATACCACTTTAATCATTTACCAAATGCAATCACTAGAAATTGTCAAAATGGCACAAAGCAGAGAATAATCGCT
The DNA here is from genome assembly GCA_028052125.1 of Melia azedarach. Lineage (NCBI taxonomy): Eukaryota > Viridiplantae > Streptophyta > Magnoliopsida > Sapindales > Meliaceae > Melia > Melia azedarach. Next base: position 4,537,871 of record CM051397.1, read on the forward strand.
GGTGCAAAGATCATGTGAGTCTACCAAAGAAAACCCACGAAAGATGGACATGCTCTTTACTGAAAAATGCACAAAGCAACCAGCTTTTTCATTTTAAAAAATTTCACACCATTGGCAAAAAAGCTAACACTTACATTTTCTGTTTTCTTATACCTAGTGGCCTACTCTCTATGACCCACTTTTTCTTTTTATCATTTTTAGCTAAACAGCTTTCTGGTTTGCATCATCTTCCATCATTTATTTTTAGGCTTAGCTTGAAAGATAGTGACCTTACAGTAACTACTAAACCAAACATGATTAGCCAATGAACATAATAATCAAATCATTACCTTAAACCTAATTTCCAGGCTCATTGAAAATTGTTCTTCTTCTGTTATCTTCTTGTTCTCTGCGCAGATTTACAGATCCAGAAGAAATGAAAGTAAGTGTACTTGAAGTCTTGAAGTAATGGTGATATCTTCTAAAAATTTGCACCACCTTGGTTTGCTCTGAAGGTAGCAAACTTGGGATATTCCGAGTGTAACTGAGTTCATGGGAACTTAACCACGTGCATAGATATTGTAAAGACAGCGAAGAATGGAAAAGTTTGTCTGGTTTTGAAGGTTAAATGAACAAAACATGAAGCTGTTAAAGTTATTACAACAACCGACAATGGTGGCGAATGTTGCTCAGTCATTTATTAGGTAGAATAAAATCAAAAAATAAGATAAAAACGAAAAAAAATCTTATACAGATCGTGAAAAAGATGGAAAATGTATGTGCTACGTATCTGTTTAATATTTATGAGATGCTTCTGCATTTCCTTTCTGGTGCAAATTAACATAATTCTTACGAAGGAATGTTTTCTTTAATTTCTTCACTGAAAGCTGCTTATTTGCTGCTTAAATATGTATTCTTAGTATAAAAAATAAGAGTCCAAGTAATAGTATTAAATTTTAACTAATCTTTTCATATAAAGGATGGATATTAAATGAATTTATCACGTGAATCAATCTTAAACAGGAAGAAAAATGACGGAAATAAGTATAAATACAAATAACAAAAATACAAAATCAAAACTCTCGCAATGCCATATGAAAGTACTTCAGAAAGTTTAAATTAATGAAGAAGGTTCAAATAACAGTATTAATATATTTTGACAGAATATATTTTTACAATGGTCTTAGACTTGCATCTTTCCTTCATCATGAATATGATATTACATATTTACAACATTAAATGATTGAAAATGTGAAGTTGCATGTGATGTTATCTTGTTGATTTATATTAAAATATTAAGCATTGAGAAATGCACCCAAATCCTTATGCATATCAACCCATAAAAACTTAAACAAACAAGAATGAACAAACAGCTTCTGGCAAATTACAAAGAATATGCAGCTTCTGGCGGGTTACACTAGGACTAGGGGATTCTGCACTGTACCGCACTACCCTGTGATATTTTTTTTAATTATTTATTTATTTATTTATTGTTGCTAATTAGTCGGCTCATATATATCTAATATCTTTACCAATATGTGCCTAAATTGGCTTGCTGCATGTACATAATACACACCCACAAAACCTAAATTTAATTGGTTCAAAGAGTTGAAACCAACTCTGCAAACTTTATAATAAGATCTGCTTCTTTAAGCGATTAGAAATGGTTCGCCAATTTGATCGGCTTGTGGTTCAAATTCAATAGGGGTTATTAAGATTGTGGTGTTGGCTGAGGGGCAATTAGGGGTAGGCTTTAGGTAGTCAGTCCCACACAAACTTTGTTTTTATTTGCATTGTTCATTAATTTTCTTTTTTTTTTATTAATAACTGGTACCTTTTTTAAGTCAAATATATACCCAACTTGTCCTAGACCAATGCAACTCCCCCCATATTCATGCAAAATTTTTATTTTTATTATTCTCCAAGTGAGTGGAGGAACTTGAAACCTTGTCATTACATTGTGTTGATGGTGTTGGGTTGACCACCACCCAACTAGGGGTGTGCATTAATTAATTTAATTTAAGAAAACAAGAAGAATTAAAGGCAATTAGGAATAGGATGTTGATTAATTAACTTAATTAGGTGCTCTTTGCATGCTTTTGCTTTCTTCTAAAAGGATGCAACTCAAATGGGTTGAACTTAAAAGTAGTGCTTTTGATTTGTTTAAGTTGTGAGTTTGAAATTTGGAACTTGAGTTGGATGGCAATTTCAAAAGGGCATCATTCTCTTTTAAGATAGAGATTACTTATCTAGTGTTGGAGATAAAGATGAACCACCTACTACATATTAAAAATAATGTTTTATAAAAGGTATTCCGCTGACACTTCTGATAAAAAGCTGTTTGCAATTGTTATTTAAATAAGTATTTATATATTCTACATAAAAACCCTCAAACATTTCTCAAACTTCAAATTTTCTGAAAGCATTTTTAGTAGTACCAAAGACATTAATTGTCGAACCGTGAACCTGCACAACAACAATCCAATATGCACCTAAGACCATGTTAATCCAACTACAAATGCATATATCTTTTGATCCAATCAAAATTCTCTCTTGCTCTGAATTTTTTAACTTCAGTTTACACTATCAATAATAATACGTATTACCAAAAAAAAAAAAAAAAATCGCAAAATTTAGATGACTAGAGTCTAGAGAATTCTAAAGATCTCCAAAAGTAATGCAACCCATGATTTTTCCTTCAATAAATAAAAAATCCCATAAATGTAGGTAGGCTGTGTACTGTTGTCGCCTTGCCAACTGGAAAATGGCGGCAATTTTGCTAATTAGGAGGCAGCAGGGAAGGGAGTGGGGACCATAAGTAGGACCATGCCCTGGCTATACATAATTGGCCACTATCAAACATCAAGCAAGCACAAGTACGTATCAATTGCATGGAGCCCAGAATCCTGTGGTTGATGGGGACTTCGGGGCAGGGCATCCAAAGCAATCAATCAATCAATCAAAAACGGATCTTAAATTTGGGTCTGCTCGAGATTTTATTTTAGGCTAGAAGATTCGCTGTGGATAAATTAGTCCAGGTTGGTGAGCAAAGCAGTCCAATTCGGTAAAGGCCAAAGCCCAGTAATCTTTCTACCCAAGGTCCACCTAACATTAGTTTAAGGGATAAATAACATCAAGATCCCTTATTTTTTTTTATTTTTTTTATCGAGTAGGAACATAGTTTATCTATTTGTATTCAATAAGTTACTAATTAGTAATTCATGATGAAATAATTGAATTACCTTATCTAATACTGTAATGTTCAAAATTCAATATCACAAGTATAATTTTGCTATTTTACAAACTATTTGTATTTATTTTTGAAATATTGAAGAAAGGAGAAATCCGCGTGCTATCGTCCTGTGAGATATTTAATTAACAGAATAATATCACAAGAGTCCCCATATTGTGTACTTTATCGTTAAAATGTATATGGTGTATATTTTATATCAAATGGATCCCCAAGCCATGAAATGATTGAAATATCCTTTTATTTTAAGTTATATACTCTTCAATTTTAGTATTACAAGATCAACCTAGATATTCTTTTAGCTGTCAAAACTACTTTTTCCTTGCATAAATAAAAAATATATATATTTTTTTTAATTTTAAAAAATATAAAAATTCGTGAATCCAAATATTATTATTAGATTATAATAAGTTGTTTAATTATATTGTCAGTTTATTGAAGTTATCAACCATTTGAAAAGCTGTAATCATTAAAAGATACATAATAATGTTTTATCAGTTATCAGCACTGATGATTAGGCATGGGAGTTCACTAGCAAGTATTTATCTCTTTAGATCAACATTATCCTTACAGATAGACGCATAAATTAAGGTTCAGAACATGCCCTTTTATCATATAATTAAATCCAATTTCATCCCAACATATAGCCTGTCTCACTAATAAGTCTCCAAGGTTGTGCATATCTTTTTTTCTTTTTTCTTTTTAAATGTAGTAGATATTGTCTTTTAACTAGCTAGATTCTTAATTACCAAATGTATGATAACTTTTTCAGTGAAGAAAATGCATGCAATGAATGAGAATAGTCAAAAATTTCATCTTTTATTATGAAAAATGATAGGACGGCTTGACTTTGCACATGGGATTTTGAAGAAATGAAGCAAAGCAATGTAATAAGTATGGCTCTAAATTTGAGCTACATATATAAAAGTAGATGTATCATGCATGTTCCTTTGTCTGTGAGAAAATATACAACAAAATCGTAAATTCTACTTCATCATACTGATTTTAATTTCCTTCACTGCGAATTCAAATTGCTCTCTCACCAACTACCAATTATTATGCCGTGCTTGCTTACACATAAAATCCAACATACAATGGTCGTATTTCATCATATCATATACTTAGAGTATTGGGCTATATATATTATAACATGAAAAGATAAACGTACGTCAAAGTATTAACAGGCAGTGTTTTGCGAACGTCTGCTTTTTTAAAATGCGAATTCAAAGTAACAGAACATTATTTTATAGTAAAACAACGCTATTAGAACACTACAGAATAGTATTATATATATATATATATATATATATATATATATATATATTACAACAAAGTACCTGAAAACTTAACAAGAAAAATGCAAAACAGATATTCAAATTAGAATATCAAGAAGAGAATTCAGGGGTACTAATCAAACAAAACTTAGAACTTTATGCGTACATATATAAAAATCAAGGGAGAAAAATACACGTATATATGTAGGGATAGAAATAACTTGGATGAGTTCAGTGGCCAACACCGGGGCTTGGAACATCGCCTTGTCTTCTGTAGAAATCGCCATCGTCCTGCGGCGGAGCTTGATTTCCGGAATCATAATCATTTCCCACGTCGACTACAAGTTTCCGTTTTCCTGCAGAACTGCTTTCTCCGAAATGACATGCAGCAGGGGCAGCAAAACTGTTGCCAAATCTGATAGCAACTTTGCATTGGAACATCAGAGACAGAAGAAATAATGCAACCAGCACAAGAGTAGTACCCTTCAGGTTTTTCCTAGCCATTCTTCCGGAAGATGGAAAAATATATATTTGATCGAATTTTTTACAAGAGCAGAAAAGAAAGCTATTGAAGGAGGTAAAGGAATACCCATCTGAATTATTTATAGAGCATTAAAATTTTGAAAAGAGAAAAACAGAATCATTAACTTTTATAAATGGAGGGCCACGCAATATTGAATTGACAAAGAATGTATGATGATAACAAGAACTTTAATCAATCAGCTGCTTTTATTTATTTATTTTGTTAACGAGCAATAATGAATATGTTATACATATATATATTGAATATAAAGAAAATCTCTTTCACAACTTAATCAGTGAACTTTAATTCTTTGACTTCTCGGTAGAGAATAAACAAATCCCCCAATTTTGATGAAGGTAACCAAGTAAACAAGGTGCGATTGTATAAAAAAATACATTAACAATTGATTCTTTATTTGGCTTTAATTAAGTGCTGCATCGAGAAGAATGGGCTGCAGTTCATTGAAACTAAGCTGTTTATGTGCCTCTTCCCGACAAAAGATATAAATTTCATGGCACATGGGATCGGGCTGCCTGCAGGCCTGAATATTAATTGCAACTTGTGAATAATCAAATTAATTATCTTCTGGTTTTCTTTTCTTGTTGTTTAATTAATTTGTTTGATTGTCTCTAGTTTTTATATATATATATGTATAAACTAATTAAGACACTCATGCATAATGGACCCGCTTTGCTTGCTCGGCTCATATAGTCACGAGTACTCGTTTCTATATATATATATATATCATTGAGTGGCAACTTAATTATAAAATATAGGGTATTATTTACAAACCTACAGAATTTTATTAAAGTTTGAACCCCTTTAGAGACAAAAATACGCAATATAAGTTAATGATTTTTTGTTTAATTTAAAAACCCCAATGATCTGTTAAAGAGTATTATTGTTGCAGTTTGAATATCCTCGACCTAAAAATTCTTTATGGGATACAGATAAAACGACAAATAGACAATATATAATGAATGACAATGATTTAATTTTGTTTTTGTGTATAAAGAACGTAACAAGCAATCACATATGTATACAACAAAGAAGAATCACTATGAAAAAGAAAAAACCTAATGGTCTTTACAGTCGAGAAATCTATTGGAATGTCTTCCCCTAATATGGATAAGATTGGAGCACCAAAAGAGGAAATAAATAAAGAAATCGATGAATTGGTCACCTATGTTTTCATCTGTACCTCTTTTTGCTTATATAACTAATTAATTTCTTCATCTAAAAGCGGCTTTTTTATGGCTGTATATAAAAATATTAGAGCCCCTAATCCCATGCAAAAGCACTTTCGGTTTGCGGGGCAAATACAGTTACTATCAGATACAGAAAAAAGGAAGAAAAATAAAGTAAGATTTGGTAAAATAGATTAGTTGTTAAATAGTGGAAATTTGACCTTCTCCCCGTCACTCAGTTAATTTCTTGTCATGCCTTTGTCATGTTAACATCACAAAGAGTTTTAATTTCGACCTGAATTTTCCAGTCAAATCTGTGGATTAATATATATGTGCCCAGGACTTTTCCGGGAAAATGTTTTGAGTGACAAGAGAGAAAATTGAATATTGCTTTTGCAATCCATTTTCATGGGTTCAATAATTAGTATGGTCACATGTCCACCACACTAAAGCAGCTTAGTTTCAGCATACCCAGTATCCAAAACTTCTAAAATATACATATACAGTCGATGATGGTACGTATTTTAATTTAATTTAATTGTTTTACTAAAATTAAAACACTAAAGCTTTTAGCCATTAGTTTCCTATAATTCAAATGTTGAAATCTATATCAAGTAAAAAAAGAAAAAATAGTTTATAAAAATACCAACTTAAATTACATGTAATTAATAACTTAAAATGATCACTATTTTAAGTTAAAAGATTTAGATTAAAATAACTCCATCCTATATACTATATAGTGTGATTAGGATAAATAAAGCGGAATTAATGCCACTGAGACTAATATTATAATTTGAATCAAAATGTTACAAGAAGACATCAAAATCAATTGTAATTAAACAAAATATATATCTTGATGTACTTATTCTCTCTTTTGTCAACTAAAATATTTGAAATTATGTAATGTTATTTAATAAAGAGATGCTTTATATCCGCAGAATAGCGATGTTTTATTATAAAATAACAATGTTTTGTTTCAAACAATATTGCGTGGCTACAAAATTTATGTATTGCGTAACGTTTTAAACTCTCCCTCTTTTAAAGTGGTGACATTCGTATCTGAATAATTTTATGCATATATAGACATCTTAATTGGATGTTGGATTTGATAGTTAATTAATTTAATTGTGAATTAATAAATTAATTAAATCCCAGGAACGTAACGTGTGATGTTAGATAGCAACTTCCCAAGAGCGAATATTTTTGTTGGGTATTATGTGCACATTATTTATTATAAAATTAAAGAATTTATATGTATTTTATAAAAAATATATTGTGATCTACCCTCTAATTTTTTGAAAAAGAGTAAATACTCTATAAATTTTTAAAGAATATTAGATATTCTTTAACTTTTAAAAAAATAGAAAAATATCCCGTGTATTTCGAGAAAATAAAAAGATATTCTCTTAAATCTAAATTAGCCTATTAGATATTAACATTTTAATATCTAAATTTTACTAAATTAACAAAATTGAATATATTTTGTTCATTATTAACCATTCAGTCCTTATTTCTAATATATTTGGGTATAAAATGTTAAACATAAAAAAATTAATTTATTTAATTACTTTTAAAAATTTAGAAATAAAAATATTATTTATTCAAAATTTATATTACTTTTATTGACACAATAATAAATTTAAAATTTAGATATTCCTATACACATATTCTCCTGACTTTTGAAAAATATTAAATTCTAAAAATAAGTAAAAAAATGTAAATAATTATTTGGTAAGAAAAAAATTGGGTTAAGTGTATTTATAGTATATTAAGAAAATATTTTTAAATAAAATAAACTAATAAATTATATTATATGAATTAAATTTAGTGTTGTATAAATACTTACAAATCTATATCTTAATTAGTAATAAATATTAAAAAAGTTAAAAAAAAAGAAGGTTAGTAGTATTATAATATATAATTTTATCTAAATTAATTGTTAATATTTTAGTTGAATAAATAATATTTTTATTTTTAATATTATTTTATAAAATAAAATAAATTTAATATTTTAGTTATAAATCTATTAGAAATAAGGATTAAATTGTTAATAATAAATAAAATATATTTAATTTTATTAATTTAATAAAATTTAAAAATTAAAATAATAATATTTTAATCGTCAAATTAATAGAAACTTTAAGTTTTGAGAGATATCTTGTTATTTTTAAAAAAATTAAGAAAGTATTTAAAATTTTTTAAAAATTTAGAAAATATTTATTTATTTATTTTTAAATTAAAGAGTATATTATAATATTTTTGTAAAAAAATTATTTTTAAAAGGATATATAAATTAAATTTAGTCGATAAGGAAGAAACTTTTTGATTGCCTTCATCAACGCGTTTTAGATTGTATGGTCGTGTCAATACAAGATCCAATCCTATTTATTAAGGGTAGGTAGGTGACCGCTGACCTCACCCTCACCCTCACCTCCTCTCCTTTATTTACTATCTTCTTCGAACTCTCTCCCTCTCTCTCTCTCTCTCTGTTTTTTTGTTTTTATTTTTTTTTCTTTTAAAAAAATATATTTTTATGATCACAAACAATCGAGCATTTCATTAAAGAATAATTATTTTATTTTAAAAAAATTATTATTGTATTTAAGAGTCTATCTAAAGATTGAACGTCGACATTTAAATTGAAAGAATATTGATCTTAATAGTGGGAAAAAGATTATAATTTATTTGTATAAATATATAAATAAAAATTATCAGGAGGGATGTCTGTGACCATGCATCTCAAATTACTAAGTAATAAATGGGTTATGCAACTCTTAATTTGTACAATGTGCTTCTATCAATTTTAAATTTTCGAAATATATATATATATATATATTCTGATATATAAATATTAATAATTATTTCTTCGAACTGTTTGTTTGTCGGTGAGTGAAGTAGGGGCTGATATACAGATGGAAAACTACAGCGAGTAAACGCCGTGTCGTCTTGTTCTTGGGTTCCTCCGTCAAAATTCTGAAGTTTCTTTCTCTACAAGACACGATGGAGACGAGAAACGCGTACTTTCCATTCCAAGATAGCATAGTCAAAGCCTGACGTGTTTCTGTGTATTGTTGTCCCCACGCTCCATTTCTTCACGTACCTTCCACCTCTCCATCATAATTGGTTCATTTGACTTAACTATATATATATATAGTCTTAACCCTAATTATTTCAATGCATATATATATATATATATATATATGTATAGTCTTAACCTAAAATTCTTATGTGAAAGCAATTAAGAATTATGGGTTTGGGAATTATTTGTTATTACCCAAATGATGCGACTATTGACATTTTAATTAGACATGTTGCCATTATTTTATTTTGATAAATTTTATCAAAATTCACACGAAATCTTCTTTTTTTTCTTAAGGGAATTGAATTAAATCTTGTTATTTTTATTGATATCCTAAATGGTCAAAATTATGCAGATTTAATCAAATCAAAATCCAAGTGGAGGAGTGGAGAGTAGTCGTTGGTTTCGTAGCGCGCGTGTCTTGCAATTTCTCATGCCTTTGACAATCAAACCTATGACTTTGTCAACTCCACAATGTAAAACGCTGCGTTTCACTTGTTCCTTCCCACCACTCTGACTCCTTCCCTCCCATATAAAAACCTCCGTGACGCCTCAAACTTCATTCATCGACCGAACACGCAAAACGCAAATTCTCTCTTCACAGAGCTTCCTTACAGATAATCAATCAATGGCGAAAACTCAGAAACCCCATCACCTCACAGCAATAGTAATGCTCCTCTTCTCTCTGCTACTTACAATATCACAGTACTCTTCAGCTAGACAACTCCATGATTATCTCCCTCAGAACTTAGCAGTACCTGAACCTACTGCAACATCTTTCCGCATCGCGCTCCCTAGCGACAAAGTTGAAGCTTCGCCGAAGAAAGTTAAGCAGCAACCGCGTCACGACATGGAAGCAAAACAGAATTCGGAAATGCGAAGTTTTGTTTCGGCGTCAGCTCCAAAACTCGCCGGAAAATACCGACCGTTGGTTCTTAATATTCTTCCGAAAGGGACGGTGCCACCGTCAGGGCCGAGCAAGGGAATCAATGATGTGAAGAACTAGACGCAGAAGTTTGTCTGTCCCCCGCTAGCTAGGATCATAATTAATTTATTAATTAGTCTTCATATATATGTGTATACATATGAATTTGTTATATATTCTTTAATTTAGTAGAAATTTTCAGAGATAATTTTCTAATTTGGGTTTTGTTTTTGGTGGTTGATTATGTAAATAATCATTACACAATCATGTATTATTTTCAGATTCTATTCAATGATTGAATCCCATTCGTATTGATATCAGCCTGTATCACAATTGACAATGGTTTTAGTTGCTTTTTGTGACATATATCCATATTTATTAATTATCGTATATCATTTTATACATATTGTATTTTATTCAACTTGAAGTTTAATGTGGCTCTAAAAAATATGTTAGTCGTTCTCTCAATTCAATTATAACTTAACTAATCAAGATTTAATGACTTTTCACAATATCGCACTTTTTATGACATACACGATTATAGAATAAATAAATTCTTAAATATCTTATATTAGCATTAAAACATCAAGTTAATAATTAAAATAAATATACATATCACACGTTATTGTCAAATGATTGTAAGGCGATTTACGTATGTATAAGTTAAAACGTTTATGTTTGTAGAGAAAATTAAATGAATGTATTAGAAGATAATAGAAAATGGGATTGAATCAAAGAGGGTTATTTCTCCGAAAACCTGTTGGATCGTCAAGTTGGCGGTGGATTATTCAGCACGAGTTGACAACTTCCCGACGGAGTAAGTAAAGTGTGGTGGTGACTGGTAACACAAAAAATTATCTCCAAGCTGTAAGAGGCTAAAAGTAAAATCTTCACGGATAATTGATGGTTGCTTTTGAAAAGGCTAAGGTTCATCAACGACATTGACCATGACCATTCCACCAAATTGAGGTCTTTATCTCCCGTTTACTGTCTCCTAATTCCGAATTCTCTCATCAAAGTCTACTATATATGGTATTCAAAATTTCCACTATTTTGGTCAAAAAAAGAAAAGAAAATAACTCGTATAAAATTTACATAGATATGCCGTAAAATTTGGTTTGTGAAATACCGGCAAATTTTTAATGTTTCTATTTAGTTATTTTAAGAATACTTTGTTGATTTTTTTTATTTATGTATATTTTTTGAATTCGTCCCCCCACCACCGTCATTTGTCAATAATATCAATCAATGGGAAACCGGAAATAATTTTGTAGTTAAGATTGTAACATTTCACCTAAACATTCACATAGTCCCCACAACAAAAGTTGACTTTGAATTCTAATCCAAATTCCCAAAATACCGCATTTTTAATTATATATACAAAATAATTAATAGCAATTGAAGAAATTATCGAGAATAGAATTCACCGCATGGCGCGTGTGCTTAGAATGTTGGGAAGTGTGTTTAGCAATACTCGTTCGAGAAATGGGCCTAGAAAACCACAGAATATTGAAAAGTGTATGGACTTGGGCCGATAATTAATATGGATGAATGCGCGACAACCATCTTTCCGTTATTCTTTAATTTGGATGTCATTTTTTCACAAAACGACATATAATTACATAAAAAAGTTATGTAATCAATTACTTGTTAATAATAATAATTATTTTTTACAAAAACAATATTAATAAGAAAGTTAAAGGTAGACACATATTTATACTTTATTATCCAAGAAATTAAAAATGGATTGGGCTGTTTTAAAAGTAGTGAACTGAAATGGAAGGCTTGACAACCAATTGATTTCATTTTAGCTATGAAATAAGAATTGTCATCGACCAACTTTTACAAGCAAAGCAATGCGACTCATGCACCAATGAAATGTAATACCTTTGATTTGGCACTTCAATTCATCATCGTTAATTAGATACCTACCAGTCAGAAGATTGAACCAGCTAACTAGAATTTGGGATTGGACACTTCAACAAGCAAATATAAAACAATCTAAAAGAAAATTATTAAAGTTAGAGAGATGGTTGATATGCCATATTTGAATTTTCCCTTTTTCTTTAAAGAAAGAAGTCTCTTTGCTCACTAAGTATTTAGTCCTAAAAAAAAGCCAAAAATTTAAAATATCAAAATTATAACATAGAATTCACATAGGATATTAACTATCAATCATGATAATTTACTTATTCGAATGAATTTAATTTTGATATAAAAATTTATTAAAGCATATAAAATAAACTTTTGGAATATAACGAAATCAATTATATTAAAATAAGTTCAAAATTCATTTAAATATAAAATATGAGTGGATCAAATATACTCTCTCTAAATCATTTCAAACATATTATCGGTATCAAAACATTTAACAGGTGCTACCTTGCTAACTTTATCCTCGAATTATTTATTATTAGACAAACAACGAAAGTATATTGTCTTATTCTTAAAGAGAGTATTATATTATCTTATTGGATGAACACAAACAAATAGAATAATCAATGAATTGACACATAATATATTTCACAGCTTGCTTGCTCGTCGATTAATTAGTTAATTGATTGATTAGCACGATGATATGAACATGATGATGATAATAATAATAATAATAATAATAATTAAAAAAGAAGTTGATTGATATGTGTATTTAATTATCCAAAAATAAATTGAAATGGGCTGGGCTGGCTGGGCTCTTGTCTCTGAGTGCTGAATTGAAATAGAAGGCTCGAGGGAGGGACCATAACCATACCAATTGCTTTCGCTTTTGGCATAAAGATATATTTGTCATCCACCAACTTTGCCCCAATTCCCCAAACCAAAGAAAAAAAAAGAAAACTATTCCACACATTGAATCCGCTAATTATAGTTCCGGATACGACACTTTAGAACATCTAAACTTATCAATATTTATATGTGTCTACATCTCATGAAATCCAGCCGCGGAGTCTTTAATCTTTTTGTATAATTTATTTCCGATATTAAAACCATAGAGAAAAGTTCTGAAATAAAGTAATATATACACTTAGGATCTATTTATTTTTTTACTTAAATTTAAATAATTTTATTCAAATATATAAGAACGACTTAATTTTTAATTTATATTTAAAAAATTATTAAAAATATCTAAATATAATTAAGTTAAAAATTTTAACTTAAATTTAAATACTTAAATGTCTGAATATAATAAATATTTTATTTGATAATAATATATTTAATTTATTATTTAATATTAATATATTAATTTTCATATTTTAAAAATATATATGTCAATATAACAGTTTAAAAATTTTTATTTTTATAAAAATAAATAATTTAATATTTTTATTAAAATATTTAAGATAAAAAATAAATATATTAACCAATTTCAATTTTAGATATATTCAAATTTTTCTGTAGACAAAATAAAATATACCTAAATTGAGTTCAAAAGTACATTTAAATATCATAAACTCAAAAAAATTATATTCACAAATTAAAATATTGATTGAAGGGAGAATGAAATGACACTTTCCTAGTGGATAAACTCATTGTATAATCCAAATTAATAATATCCAAAATGATAAGTATTTGATTAAAAGAAAAACGTCTAATCCATTAAATAAGGATATAAAATTTAGTGCTGACCTGTCAGATTGAAATCCAGACAAGATTTATATTTCCAAGTTTTCGTGTCTTGCTGTTCAGTTCTTCCTTTCTTTCACGTGTTTTACCGAAACTAGCAGAGCCTATATGAGAAAATGAGAGTAGGAGCAGAATTTAGAGCATCAATAATGGCGCTGCCAACGAAGAAAAGTTTGGTTTTTGCAGTGATTTTGTGTCTGATCAACGTGGGATTTGCGGGAAGAGTGGGGAATTTGTTGCAGAGTTATGAGAAATCCGGTTTTAGTTATGGGTTTAGCCGATCGTTTCATAAAATATTTGATACTTCTAATTACGGAATTCTTCAACTCAATAATGGCTTGGCTCGTACTCCTCAAATGGGGTCAGTTCTTTTTGACTTTTCTTAGTCTTTCTCGTGTTTTCTCCATTTTTCAAGGATTTCAGACTAGACAACACCACAACCATACCAACTCCCCCTCCCCCTCCCCCCCCCCCCCCCCCCCCCCCCCCCCCCCTTTCTGAAGTGAATTTCCATTTTCACGGGATTTAAAGGATTTTTTTTTTGGCCAATATCACAGATACAGTCTTAGTAGAAAATCATCCAATTAAATTATATCACGTTTCAATTTTTTTTATTTATTTTTATCATAATCTATAGCATGATTGATTTATTTTAAAATGAATATATCTGTGATATAATTTTAATAGGCGATTGAACAGATGAGTTGTAGGTGGGTCCCATCTGAGACTTCCTCCTGGATTGCGGTTCTAAGAATTTTGATTTACTGTCTATGAGATGGTTTGTGTTGATGCATGAGTGTCATGTGTCAGCAAATTTTGCATTTTTCTGGGGGAAGAAAGGTCAATTAATTGTGTGTGTCAAATACAAAATGATGACTTTTATCATTTTGTTTTGTTTTTTTGTTTGTGTCATGCAGATGGAATAGCTGGAATTTTTTTGCCTGCAATATTAATGAAACCGTCATACAAGAAACTGGTATTTATTTATCTGCCTCATTTGGATTATATGCCTTTGTTTTTTGTTGGTATTGAAATAGAGTGCTGAGAAGCAGTTATGAATATGGGTAAACTACGTGCATTTAGAAAATTTTCGAATAAAAAATAAAAGAGGAAACGGTTTTATTTATTTAGGCTGGAAACGTTTTTATTTATTTAGGCTGCAGAGAATTTGGATGAATGGGGAGGATGGTTGTAAAGTATGGTAGAGCTTTAATTGTTGCAAGTTTCAAGAGAATTGGTTGGGGAAGAAAGAATGAGCTTTGGCTGATAGGATGGGCTGATGCTGTGTTTCTACTGTTATCATTGAAATGTTTGAACCCAGCAGATTTGTTCAACCATCCATTACACTGCATTGTTATATTGTGTCTGCATAGAAATCAATGCTTGCCTGTGCATACTTCATTTAACTACGATTTTGTCTACAGTATGATTATTTATCAATGCACATTGAATAAGATGAATGAGATTTGATTTTTTACTTTTTTGCACTTTGCCTGGATTTGTCATGACTAACAACGTTCCTTTTCTTCCTTGGACAAAATCCATTAGTACTGACCTTTGTTTTCATCATTGACAGCTGATGCACTTATTTCAACGGGCTTGGCTGAATTAGGTTATGTCTATGTAAATATAGGTATTCTTCTAGCATGATTCAAATGTGTTAGTTTTACTTTGATTTTGGTTAAGATTTGTATTTAATTAATGAAAATTAAACGTAGATGATTGCTGGTCTGCTTCAACTCGAGATTTAAAGGTTAGTCAAGTCATATAACTTTTTACCTCCAATAGTTATCACAAACTATAGGTTTTGTGTTTCTTGGAGAACAATGTCCGTATTTTATCAGTAAGATTGAATAAATTATCTTTATATTGGACTGCTTAGGACTTTTAACTTGTCAAATAATGATTTGCTTCCATTAAGACGTTGTGCACACCTACCCATGTGCACACTTATGCTTCCTAGAGATTCTTCTTGCAGGAAAACAGAGAGCATCTAAAATATAATTTGAATTTTTCTTTTTGTTGGTTCTTTGCTGGTGCAGGGTCAGTTGGTCCCTGATCCAAAAACTTTCCCATCAGGAATTAAAGCTCTTGCTGATTATATTCATGGGAAGGGACTCAAGCTTGGTATTTATTCTGATGCTGGGTAGGATAAGATTTTTGAACTTCTATTCAAATTTTTGAAGTTAGAAAATAGTTAGAGTATCATTTGTTTGTCTAACAATTGCTGGATTTTCATCTGCTGCTCGCTGTTGTTGACTCACACAATTGCATCTGTTTAGGGTGTTTACCTGTCAAGTTCGACCAGGATCTCTTTACCATGAAAGAGATGATGCAGAAGCATTTGCTTCTTGGGTTAGTTTCTGTATCTCACTCTTTTTATTGGCAAAAGTGTAAAAAGTTTTCCATTTTTTTCCTCTTTTTTCTTTTAGGTATGGAGGTCTCATGGAAATGAATTGTTATATATATTTCTATTTTTTTTCTCCTTTCCTTTTAGGTCTGGAAGTCTCATGGAAATTATCTTTTCTAAGATATTAGAATTATTTTTATATCTTATTGTAGCATAATAGTCAAATCCATCATTTGAGCATAGAGCCTTTATTGACAAAAATGAAGGAGGCAAACATTTGCTGGAATTTCTGTTACCGACATAGTTACCATCTTTTGTTTGTTATAATTTGCACTCAATGCTACACATTGTGTTATTAGGGTGTGGATTATTTAAAGTATGATAACTGCTTCAATCTGGGCATCAAACCTAAAGAAAGGTTAATCTCATTCAAGTCTCGTTTATGTTGTCAAAACATCATTATTGAGTACCTTTTAAATTGACTTGATGTGGTTCCACATTTCCAGATACCCACCAATGCGTGATGCTTTAAATTCAACTGGATGCACGATTTTCTATTCACTTTGTGAATGGTAATATGCTTTCTTGATTTTTGTGCAAGTGCCTGAGCTAAATTTTCACTACCCCGAGATCAGTTTTGTCATCTTATTTTGGTTTTACAGGGGTGTTGATGATCCTGCCTTATGGGCGGGAAAAGTTGGAAACAGTTGGCGTACAACAGATGATATCAATGATTCATGGGTTAGGTAAAAGTTCTGGATGGTTTGCCTTTCAGGATCTCCCTGGGACTGTTTGATAACAAAGATGGAATCATAAATTATAATACATTGTACTGTTCAGAAGTTATTAGTAGTGTGCAAATTTTCTGTGCTTCCCTAGCACCAAGTCAAGTGGTAGACGTTATTATTATAGTTCATTTCAACAAAGGGATTGTGAAGAAACATCCAACTTTTCCATGAATGATAATTGTCATGCTAATTGACTCTTTGTTTCTTTCTTGTGAAGCATGACTAGTATTGCTGATATAAATGACAAGTGGGCATCATACGCAGGACCTGGTGGATGGAATGGTAAAAATGTGAAGTTTATTGATATCATTGTCTGAAAGCATTATTGACTGTGAAGTTTGTTGATATCATTGTCTGAAAGCATTATTGACCGTACTGGAAACAGTTTATCTTATTTGCCATCTTATTCTCTGAGTAGATCCGGATATGCTAGAAGTTGGCAATGGAGGCATGACTTACCACGAGTATCGTGCTCATTTTAGTATCTGGGCCCTAATGAAGGTTTGTCTTCAATTTTCATTTCTCGCTTACTCGTTAGCTTTCAACATAACTTGAATAGGCTTTATTAGTTGTGGACTTGTTTGAAGAAAACAACCTTATAAGTGTAAATGCCTAAAATATTTCTCCTTATCATCCCACTGTCGGCATAGTCTGAATTAGTAGATTGGTTGTCTCCTGTATAAAGCATTCCTTAACTGTGATTGTCAATTTGGCCTATATGCATTCCAACTTTGCCTCAATGATTTGGCAGATTTTCTAAAATTTGACTTTTGTTCTTCATTGGCAGGCCCCGCTTTTGGTCGGTTGTGATGTAAGAAATATGACTGCAGAAACTTTTGAGATTCTAAGCAATAAAGAAGTGATTGCTATAAATCAGGGTGAAATTTTTGCTCTATTTCTTCATTGATTTGGTCAGATATGCCTTTCCACGTTATATTTTTCAGTTTATCATATCTAGAAAACTGAAGACCTGAGAATTTGATTCTTTTTTCAGATTCACTTGGGGTTCAAGGAAGGAAAGTTTATGTTTCTGGAACAGATGATTGTCTTCAGGTTAGACTATTTGGGGGTCATTTGACAGCCTTAAATATGGAACATATTTGAATTTTTTCATTTCAAATGTGAATACTCTCCAAAATGTTGACTGTCGGAAATTTAGCTTTCTTCTATGACAAAAACTCTTATAAATTATAAACACAGGTCCTCTAATGGGTGTGTAGCCATGCATGCTTTTGCTGTCTAAAAGAAGTCAAGCAATCATTTAGTGAAAAGAAAATGAAAAAGAGAAATAGACCTGATTATGAAGTAGGTAAGGAAGAAAAGGATCTTGAATGAAATTTAGAGTTAAGGAGAGGGGAGGACATGTTAAAGCAGACAAAAGTGCTTTAGGCTTGATTGGAATTGATTCATGTATTTCTGATTCTGTCCGGCAGGTTTGGGCAGGTCCTTTGTCTGGACAACGTCTGGTGGTTGCTCTCTGGAATCGATGTTCAAAAGCTGCCACTATCACAGCTCCATGGGGTGTACTAGGGCTTGAATCCAGCACAAGTGTCTCAGTAAGAGATTTGTGGCAGGTGAGAAACTGTGTTTGCATTATGCATATGAAAAGCCTGAAAAATAGTAAGACTAGTGCTTCAAAAACTAATTTGATATACTCATGCATTATTACTGGTGCATGTTCCTCAATATACGCTGCTAAATTTCCTTCAAAGTTATCATTTGAAGGATACTACTGTGTAATCATAAACATTTTCTCTTCTTTTGACTTCAGTTCATCTAAGATTTTTGGGATTCTTTTTGAGTCTCTAAAAGCTCTCAACTTACTGCTCAACAGCCTAGATTTTCATAAAATGCTTACTGGGTATCCTCGATGTTTTCAGCACAAAGAAGTTACTGCAGATGTTGTGGCGTCGTTTGGTGCCCGAGTTGATGCCCACGATTGTCATATGTACATTTTCACTCCTCAGACAGTTGCCCGCTCTGTAATTTAGTTCAATTTTCTGCACTTTCTGTGGGGTTCAAGCTCATGGGATAATGCCACTCTTGAATGTGTCAATGTCTAGGAAATGTTATGGACATATCTTTAATTTATTGCAGTTATATATTAGTGTTGTTCAAGGCTGTCCACTACGATAGGTTGAAATCTAAGAACTTTCATCCATGATGCTTGTAAAAAATTGTCCGGCCAATCAGATTTTTCCATCCGAATGTATTTGTGGAACAAGATACTGATGTTCTGTCAATTCCCTGGAATTTGGTCACAAGTCTTGTGTCAAAGCCTGGTATGTAGAAAACTGGAAACACTTTGATGCGTCTGAGAATAGAATGGATAGTTCTCAGTATAACAATCAAATAAAGTTCTTTTCTGTATACATTTATTTTGAAAACTATTAGGTATAAGAACACTGGATGGTTGTGTTGAGAATAAAAGTCGATAAGTGATACGAAAGAGAGAATTTCTATATTAGCATCGGAGGAACCTAGCAGGCAATGGAAGACCATCGCATCTGTCTCTGATCTACTTTGAAATAAACATTCTTCACATTCAAGAAAAAGGCAAAGAAAATGAAAAATCTATCAGAATTCCACAAAGGAGTGGATAAGAAGAAGCAGGAAAAGCTAAAACAACTTTTGTTCTTTCAAAAATCTCTGTAAGTTGGTATTAACTCTAGCACTGTTTATTAGGCCAAAGGAGGGAAATCCTTCACATCTCTCAGATGGTACGGATAAGGTTTTATCAGAATCCTGCAGCACAAAAACAGCAAAGAAAAAGTTTAGATAGTAGTAGCTTACATATTTTTGAACAGCTCAGTAAATCAGAGAATGCCGTACTTTTCTTTATAACAAGTGAGCAGTTCTCGTCTACTCTGCTTTTCTGTCACTGAGTGACCTGGTTCAGAGTCCAAAGACGTTGAAGCACCAGAGTTTTTCTTCGGTCTAGCTAGTGTCAACGAATGCTCGTAAGTTCCAAACATAATAGTCGTCGTAGGACAGCTATTGTCAACCTGTGTAGAATTATCAGTTGACTCGTCAAACTGATGGTTGGTTTCTGATGGTGGGTGCTTCTTACTGACCGGAAGAAGGGGAAATTCGTCTATAGAAAGATTGAGAGAACAGCCATTTTCACAGTTGTTTTTTTCCGGTAATTGTTCATCCCGGGCAGTCTTTTTATACGATTTCATCCACTGAACATGATGCATAGATTCTGAGTTCCTTGTCCTCACCGGTGTATGTATCTCTTTGGGAGAATGACGGGTCTGCAATATTAAAGCATTAGGTTTTGCTAAATCATTTTTCCGGTTCAAGCCGCAAAACTCAGATGGAATAAGATTTAAGGCTTAAAAGTGTAATATACCACGTGAGGAATGTATGTGCCTGTCCCTCGTGACTTCTCCCCTTCATCAAGACTGAAAGTAGCACCTGGTAATTGGGAAGCATAAGGCTGGCAGAATGGCAGTCTTGGGACAAACACCTCTGTTCCCCATCGATAAAAAAGATTCCTCTTGCAACTCACAAACTGACGCACGGTGTCCCATGCACTTCTGTTAGAGATTTGAGAAGGAGATGATGGTGGACTGAACTTGGAAGTAACAGGCAATGTATAATCGTGATACCACTGGCCATACAGTAGACTGTTATAGTAACTGTCATAGTCTCCCCTGAGATCAGCTGCTTCAGATTTTCCAGTTCCAAATGCATGGATGGGAACATCTACATCTGGCCTTTGTCCCTTTCCATTCCTATCCAAAGTGTTCATAAAGAACTTTTCGAGTCCCATACCTATGCTTTCGCCCGGCAGTGCAAGGATCTCTCCAAGCCTTTGAGCCCCGTACGAGAGAGCACATCTTATTCTATGAAAATTTCCTGCAGGCAAACAGGAGTATTTTCATTAATCTAATATATATATAGCAAGTCATATTGAGAAGCATCAAGAATGAGAATTTTTTAGTATAACTCATGAAAATTCTGGGCAATGAACTAAGACATCAGTGGATATGAGACCTTTGCTGACACTACGCCCTAGGTTATTGTTGTCTTTTAAAGGATCCACTATGTTGAGGTGCTTAATGGCGAATTCATGGCCCGTAGTTTCTAGTGCCTTGATTGGAACTGAATATATCTCTCTGCACTGCCTCAAAAATTCCTGACTAAGCAACAGCTCATCTCCATCATTTTCTGGAGTTTCAGCTACAAGAAGCATAAAGAGAAGAATCTCATGTAAACAAGTATATCGTGCAGTAGAATTTCATCGTTATTTTAAAGCTACCTACCCACAATTTCGGGAAGTGAAGATATGGCTACTGGCCCATTTACACTGACGCAATAATTGTCCCAATCAAATGTGCTATAGTAGACCAAAAATCTATAGAGGACCTGCAAACAAAAAAATAAGGCTTGTATAATTGATGTATTGGTGGAAAGCACATGAATATGGAAGAAAGAAGTACTAACCGCCAAAGGACCACATAACGATGAATGAAAGAGATTAATAATATACAAGACCAGCATTTCTAACGCATATGTTGAAATCAAACCATAATGGGCACCAAGAATTCGGCTCTCATAATAGCACCAGGCTTTTATCAAGACAATACTTTGTTTGAAAATATGGTCTCTCCCAATAAGTTCGTCAACCTGGGTAAAATGCAGCAACAAAACACAGTTTAGTTTTTGCTACTATGAGAATTTAAAGCCAAACTCATATATCAACCAATCAATCATGATAAAGAAGCCAAAAATGAGTAGAAACTAGAGACCCTCTTGAAAAATTTGAAAACAATTCAAAGTTATCATGAGAAGGAAAAGCATATATTTTATGTTCCATGCCAGATGATCTCCACAATTTCCATTGTAATGATTAGTTCTTTTCAAAAATGATTTATTTTTTGCACGTTCATTCCTGCCTTTCAGTGCACGTGAATGAAGTGACCTAATTACTATTCTAAGACACACAGGATCTTTCAAAGAATATCTCAGCCTGGAACTTGTCTTAATGTGCAATACAAGCCTAGAGATGTCAGATTACCTTCTCAAGAAAGCATAGAGCAGATAGTCCTGCCATTTGATTGAAGGATATATCCACCGGTATATTCTTCACATTGCATTTTATGATCTTCACCTGCCATTGCAACTCAGTTTAAAAAAAAAGTATTTGTCTCAGATGAGCAATCTCACAACAGCAACATGTTGAAATGAAAAAAAAAAGAAAGAAAGAGAGAGAGAGAGAGATCACAGTTTCATTTGTGTTCTATAAATTTGTTAACATAACAACCATTAACTATACACTGATTTTCGCAACAAAAAAGTCCCATTGCGCTTCTAATACAATGCCACATTTCGGCTCTGGGTTACAACATTATCTCAAATCTACTGCATGCTAATCTTTTATATGGAGAGCATCCTATGAGGTAGGTCTGAGCATTTTCGTTAGACCCATTGCTCAAATTCTCATTGTTACCAATGATGCCAAATTGAGGGCATCATTCCCACAAAATACAAGAATAAAAAAGGTAGAAGAAAAATAGAAAAATTTCTGATCCTTTGGACATTTTACATTATAAAGCTCAGAGCAAGACCCACAACTCCAAGTTGTAGCAACTGAAACAAAAAAACACCAACAAGAAGAAGTGCAAATGTTTGAGAAAAGATACTGATATGGTGCCAAGGTGCAAGTTAACAATATGCATAATATGCATATTTTAAAATTTCAGTAGATTATGAAGTTGTCACTTCAAGTAGTAAAAGATCAATCAAGAACTAAACCTGTGCAGGAACATATTGGACATCCTTTACTTCAAACTCGGAGTCCTGCTCTTCCCTTTCAAGGATATTGCAGATGTCTCTAGCCAAATCCTCTTCCGCACTTTGATGGCTAAGCACAGTCAAATCAATATCGCCATCGGGAAGATAGGTTTTCAGTGGTACCGAGCCAAATGGGAACACCTATTGGAAAGTGCATGGCAAAGTGAAATAACTTCAGATTATATGAAGCCTGAAGGTCAACCAAATAGTCTCATGTACATACTGAAATAAATTGGTCATTCATCCTGTCCAAGAAAGTTTTGGGTTTTTCTTTATTTTTATTAATCATGAACTATTAAAAATGCTGGGGAAACCCATAAAAAAATTTCAATAGACTCTTGTACATCTGTATTTTTCATATTTCAAAATCTCCTATCCTCTCACAGGATCAACTGTATATCAGAGGAGTGAAAATTGAAATCCTAGAGAATGTAAAATTTATTAATGTTAGAGAAAGACATGAAAAAGGAGTTCATAGCAGCTGGATCAAATCTCAGAGAGCTGAATTTTGAATTTTTTATTTTTTGGTAAAAACTGGATCCACCAGAATCTACTGCACTATATGGGTTGGCCACCCAACATAGTAATAAGCCATCAAGCTTCAAATGATTGACATTGGTACTCCAATAAAACAGCAATCAGTAAGAAGCTTTGTCATGATTGTGATTTTAAATGGCACAGGAAACCTCATCTATGATCATTTTGGGTAATTTAATTATAGTGGAAACCATAAACAGATATGAACTGAACAAGGTTCATTTCAGGTTATATGTTTCTTCAGCTTCCTGTTAGGCTATAAAATGGCAATACAGGACAAATCACGTGGGCATTCCAATTGCTACCCTAAAGAAAACAAATCACCAAGGCCACTGCATTTGTGTTAAAAAGTTTAGTCTGGCCAATGATTAAAGGAAACAAGAGATTACACAAGCTCTTTAGAGATCTATGATTATAATGAATTCTTTTACGCATTGAACATTGAAACAGAAATAATCTAGTTGTCTAACAAGAAAAAAGTACCAAATATGAGCCAAAACCACAAGTGCAGTACTCAAAGCCCTAACAGCACTAATACTGTAAGTCTGCAATGCAGAGTAATCTTTTGCAATAAACTAGTTGCTTTGCGGCTCTAGGCTGAAAATTTGGAAACAGACTAGCCTCAATCATAAAATTCATATAATGGTCATATTTATTGCTGAGAAAGATCAACCACATAGTAACCACCAAAAGTAGGAAGCATAAATTTCTAAACTAACCAAACTTTAATAAAGAAAGAGATATAAACTATATGAAAAGAGAAGAAAAGATACAATGGCAACATTGACAACAAAGAGTCTGGAAAAATAGGGTGTAGTAATTCTCACCTCAATTCCATAGTAACCATTAATTAGCCTCCAAACATTATTGATGACTTCCTTCCTCTTTGTCTCAGAAACTACGGCGGGTTGAATAGCGCATAATATCTCTTGGATCCTCTCCTCGGCCAACAGCCAGAGCTCAGTGTCAATTGACAATGGGTGTGCATTAGGTGAAGAGGAGGAAGATGAAGAAGACATATAAGAGGACGAGGTTAATGATTCTTCTTGAAGATCTTCCGTAAGCATACAAGCTGAAATTTTCAGCATTGGAAAAGGAAATCTATGAAGGCTCACCAACAAAATGCCCCATTGTTGATTCCAATTACTCACGTAGAGACCACAACTGGAAACCTTCGAAAGCAGAAATTTGGAAATATAAAACAATATTCGGGAAAAACTGAAATCGGTGAGTTAAAGAAACATTGAGTGAGGATAAAAGGACATTATAATCTTGGGAAATTTTGAATAGATTCCTAGAAATAGAAAATGCTAAAACAATCAGTAGAAATTAATCTATTATCTAGGAAGTTAGCACAGAGTTTAGAAGAAAACTAACTCCTGGTTTATGTCAATAAAGGTCTAATGAACTTCCGTATCTGTTCCAGCCTCTAACACTTTTTTTACAAACTTCGAATACGACAAAACACACATATGCTCTAGAACATAATATTGAAGCCCAATATTCTAAAAAAATATTAGGAGATTTTGAAAGTTTGGGATATTTTTCTTCCCTGTGGATGGACAAGATACTGAGATATATATCAATGAATGTAGATCTTGAGGGGGAAGTCTGGAGGCAAGACTCTCTGAGCACAGAAATAAATAAAGATAAGTATAAAGGCGATATTAACGGAGAAGAAAAAGATAATACTTTTTCCTTTTTCCTTTCTCTCTTTTTGTTTTTTCCTTAAAGAGAAGATATCAATTGGGATTTAGCAGAAAAGATCATAGCAGATGTGAACACATAAAGGCATACAGATAAGAAGAAAATGAAAACACATATTGCAGAACAGAGTCTCACTATCTAATGGAAAGGTCTTTCCTTGAATCTCACAACTCCACTTGGCGAAGCGTGTTGCTTTCCTTCCTTCTGCAGAGCCTCTGCTGGAGAAATAGATTTCTTTTTCTTTAAAAAGCCAATCCAGAGTAAAAAACTAAATGCAATGAGATAATAATAGTAAAGTTTTTCAGCTTTCCACATAATTACAACCAGCATTAAAGACAAAGTTAATGCATTTTGAGTTTTTTCTCATTTTAGCCACCCGAATTCTTACCCTGCTTAAATTCAGATTATTTAGATAACTATAAAATGCATGATCCTCTTCATTACTGAATCTCAACTTGCCTTCACTGAAGATAATTTTTAATTGCATTGATTGAAACGTAATTTAAATCTACTCATTTTGCCTAATGCCCCTTAACTTTTTAGGGAAATGCTAATTAAAATCTGTCAGTGATGAATGAAATGTGTTAAACTGTTAGGGAAAGTCCAAATCATTCCAGATCCTATAGTATTTTGACCAAACCAAGTCGCTGATTGCGGCCAACAGCACTTAGATCGTCTGTATTACCGTCTTTAGTCTTTTATAAGTGATTGGAGATCTTCAAATGGTGTACATAGAAATTATACATGAAGCATTTGTAAGATGAGTGTAATATTGGATGTCTTAAACAATATTCAATTTCTACAGCGTAAGACAGCAGTTCTACCAAACAATCTACAAAAATAGGATAAAACTAGCATGCGGAATTTGGCAATTCTAGGCTTTTCATTTAACCAACGGAATGTACCTGATCTCTACTCATGCAATGCTTGTACTAACTAAAACATGGGAAAGAGAGCTCCACAACAAAATAGAAAAATATATTAGGTACAACAAATTGGCTTACTCTAATCCACATACACATTACAAGAATATGCCAAATTTAAGTCCTTTCATGTTCACCATATTTAGAACTCCCTTAAAAAGTAGCCATTTGTTCTATCATCAAGCATCATATGTTTAAATATTGAAAACGAAAATTCTCCAAAACCACCACAGGACGCTGAATAATTCTTCCCAACACCACGAGGGAGAAAAAGGTGACACACATGTTAAGATATTGCCTTAAAATCCTTGTGTAATAGAATTCCTCTCCCTACTGATGTGTAACGAAGGAAAAAACTTATCGGGTTTTCTTGTGGCTCAAACAACTGATTTTTTTATTCTTAATCCATCAGAAGATATGATTTCTTCTCCAATTTATGAATGTATTTGACAAGCAGTTCATGGTGTTCCAAGTTTAGCTCTTCACATTATGATGTAATCAGCAATTAGTTATTATCATTAGTGACTGGCAATACTGTGTTTGCTGTTTTCATATGGGTTATTGGTTTCGGTAAATTTCGGCATAAAGACAATTTTGTACTTTTCCAGATATTAATGCAACTTATTAATCATTCTCTCCTGCACACGTACTGCTTATAAGTAAATCGTTTTATAATATGTATTTTTGCGTGATGTTCTTGATATATTAAAAAAGACTTCTCTGTGGTGCTAACAGGAGGAAAATACTGATCCATGGACTTTCATATTTTTTCTTCTTCAAATATTTTCAATGGACTCTATCCTAAACCGCAATTTGGAAACCAACCAAAGTCTTGAGATGATGGCCCAAATTCTTTAGTCCTCCATGGAAATACCAGAAACCAGCGGATATAAACACAACAAAAAAGATAAGTACTCAAAAATATGTGTCAATATACATTGTACATGCATTCATATAGATAGCTTTGTCCTGAACCTGAAGATAAATTTAACTTCAGATTCTGAATCTTATTCAGCAAAAGTTGGCAAATAATGTAACCCATTTTGCCCACCATGCTTTAATAGTTGTTCAGATGGAGTAAATACATCTTCAATTATGAGCAATGATATACTTTTGAAAGTGACATCTGAATTTGATCAAGCAAGAAACAATAATATGACTCTTTTACTTCTTGAGGACATATAATAAATTTGTCCAGACTAATTGAAACTGAAACTGCGAATTGCTTATGTTGGATGATTGAAGTTCATTGATTAAAGTTCAATGACATATGCATGTACATCACAGATTTTTATAAAGTTCATTCATGATTAAAATATCTAGACAGTTAATATCATCTAAATGCTAAACAGATAAAATCATACAAGTTTTTCTTGCTGTACAGAGTGGAGATCCGCAGCCTTGTTGGTTTAGAAAAACAGAAACACAAACCAGAGTTGTTTTCAGTCATTGATGGAAAAATTGTCATGCCAAAGTAGATTTTTCCAAGTACTAATTCAACAAACACACACCAAATATGCCAAAAACACAAACAGTACGATCATCTCTATCAAATACCAGATAACAAGCAAATTTTTCATCATATTTATTTACTGTAACTTCTCCATTGAAAAAACAGAAGCTTTACCTTTAACAAGTGTCCAGATGACTTCTTACTTATGTTTTGCTCTCTTGCTTTGTTCAAATCCCAATTCTTTGCTGGAATCTCTCCACTCATACAAGTAAAAGAACAACATCCTGACAAAAGATCAAAGAAAAATACAAAAACAACATCTGGGTAAGTGTAATAAAAGACCAATGTTTCAAAATTCAGAAAACAAAAAACCCTAACCCCAAAACACAAACCCTAGAAATTGAAAGGATCACTAAAACAAACCCATTAAAAGAAACAGTATCTTCAAAACAAGTAAGCTCCAAAGAGTGGTCCCACTATCCATTAACTCAGTGAGCCCAATAATTGACGTGGCAATTATCCACTTAACGACTCACATATAAAACCCAGGATAAATCACCTAACCCTAACAAAATTTTCCCGCCATGTTAACACTAACCCCTGAAACCCTATCCAGTTTCACAATTTTTCACAAACCCTTACCCAAATCCCCAAACCCTAACCCTAAACCTTCAAATTCACCCCACATTCCGCGCTTTAACCCACCAATTTATGCAAATTGTTACCAACCCACATACCAAAGCGAAAGGGGTCTCCAGTTCGAGACCGAAGACACCTTCTTTCGCCATGAGAGCGCCACGGGGCGCGACCTCGGTGTTCTCTCGGCCGCACTGTACAAGCAATCAAAGCAACATCTGCGAGTGTTGGACGCGATGTGCGGGTGCGGAATTCGGTCCCTCCGGTACCTCGCCGAGGCTGAAGCAGATTTCGTGATGGCAAATGATGGAAATGATAGTCACAGAAGGGTTATTTTGAATAACTTGAAGAAAATCGATCGGGGTTCAGGGGATGAAAAAAGATGGGTTGTGACTCATTTCGATGCAAATCGAGTTTTGTCTGAGTGTTATCTGAAAAGGGAATTTTTTGATTTGATTGACATTGACTCGTTCGGGAGTGATTCTAGTTTTTTGAGAACTGTGTTTAATGCAGTGAAGCGCGACGGACTGCTTTATTTGACATCGACTGATGGGTACTCTTCCGGCGGTCACCGGCCGAATAAGTAAGTGAGTACTTGATCGCATTAAAGCTGCTTGGTTATAAATGAAGCAAATTGGGTCATTAGTTTAATTGCTGTAAGTTACGAATGGTAACTAATTGAAGTTTTTATCCGTTTTTTTTTTCTTTTTTGGCTTAAATAATCAATTCCATTGTAGATTTAGCAATTCTGTTTCTTCATAACGAACTGAAGATTGCCTGTACAGCTCAATTGCTCTTTGTACGATCTCAATTTTGAAACTTTCTTTTTTGTCTCTGTTTATTAGATTTTCAAATCCCCGCGAGCCTATCACAGAAAAAATTATATTTCACAAGATTATTAATTGCTTACTTTACAGGATTCGACCATAGTTCTGCCGAAGAAACCCAGAAAAGAACAAATTTTCTTGAATAGTTTTTTATTCTATCTTAGAAATCCGATTCCATGAGTTTTAAACTGGGGCTATTGCCAAAACCCTACAATCTTGGAAACTGGTGGGTTAATCTTGAGTAGTGTTGTTTGTCCCCAAAGAATTGTGTATTCACCTCATTGCTTGCATGTTTTCTTTTGTCATTGTTCTTTGCTCTTACTGCATACCATGTGAAGTTTGTTCCAGGTTTTAACAGGAGTGATGACTTTGTTTTTCATTTTCTAGTTCTTTAGCTGCATATGGAGCGTATATTCGTCCTATGCCATATTCGAATGAGATTGGTTTGCGAATGCTCATTGGTGGGGCGGTGAGGGAGGCTTCTGCACAAGGTTATCATGTTGCTCCACTCTTTTCATACTATTCATACCACGGACCTGTTTTCAGAGTAATGCTTAGAGTGCATCGCAAACCATTACCAGATAGCAGGTAATATTTAGCCTGATGTTGTTCGAGCTGGATGAATCTGATTCCCCATTTTTATCAATGGTTTGTCAAGTTCATGGCAGGCATTACGGTTTCATCAGCTACTGTGAACAGTGTGGTAACTCTCAAGCATATTGTTGGGAGGAACTCGGTCAAATCAGTTGCTCCTGCAGTAATTCTATTGTATGATTCCTTTTTAAAGCAATACTTTCTCTCTTTTTGTTTTTGTTTCTGTTTCTGACTCCCTCGCTACCGTTGCTGTGATTCTTCCAGGGTCCTAGCTCGCCGGTGGTTTCAGGTCCTCTGTGGACAGGACCTCTTCACGATGCTACCCATATCACAGCTATGCTAAATTTAGCTGAACAATGGGGATGGGTAGGAGATGGCGCAGGAACTGATCTGGAAAAACTTTTAAAACGGATGATAGATGAAAGCAACCCCAGATTGCCATTTGGATACATCAAACTGGATGAGGTTCTCATGCAAATTTCTTCTTTTCATCATTTGTCATTCAATCAAAATGTCATTGTCTACTATTTGATTTGCACATTTGCAATCTTTAATTTCGTGGGGCTGATAAGTTTTCCAACCCCCCTCAGATGGCAAGCCGTGCAAAGATGAATTCTCCCTCCCTAAAGACAATGATGAGCGCCATCCAAAAGGTATTCCTCCCAGTATACTATTTGAAAAGCAATTTAGTGGTATGAATTGATTAGTAAAATCAAGTCTTTTAGTCATGAAGGATGATGTCCGGATAGCAACTTTTCTTCTCTCAACTGGGTGATTGCAGGAGGGTTATGCTGTTAGTAGATCACACATTGCCTCCAATGCAATCAAGACAAATTGTCCCATGAAGGAATGCGTCAGGATTGCCAAGGAACTTATGGTCCACTGAGAAACCGAGGGCAATTAATGTTGATATGCACAAGTATGCAGCTTAAGCCACAAATTTTCCACAGGCAATCAGAACTTTTAAGACGTGACTGTTTATTGAAAGAAAGAAGAATTGATTACAGATATGGGCTGAACATAAAGGATTTTTTTGGAGCAACAAGCACTTAGGATTTTGGTGGCAAAGAAATACAAACAAGAAAAGAGGGGAATGATCTCAAATTGTTAAGACTCTCAAGAACAAATTCGTAAATTCTAGTGGAATTGAAATCATTCAACTACAGTTTTAGGATGTGATTTCTCACTTGAGGGTTCAAACTGCAGTCTCCAACCTGCTGTGTTATGGTAGCATTCTCCCCTAATCTAGTGGCAGCAAAAATTGTAATCAAGGGGAAAAAAGTCAGTGTTTCGTGGTATTTTAGGTCCTAATTTGCGACACTTTCCTTTCTACCAATTTCGAGTAATCAACCACGCTTCATCACCAAAAAATTTCTCTTTTAACCTGCTGCTAATACTTGTAAATTACTAAGGTCCTAACTTCAACCAAATAAAGCTCCTGTTTTGCTTTCGATTCCCCAAGAAAACTTTCTCTAATCGGCTAACAAATTGAATAAACGTAATCCTAATAGCAGTACATGGAGAATCCAAGTACTTGTCAATTTTTATTGAAAGTGTGAAGAGGCAAGGAAAGATAAGAATAACTGAAACTAATACAAAATTTTATGATTCTCATCAAAATTCAAAATTTCGCAACAAACTCAAAAAGATATATCCTTTAAATAATGAAAGAAAACAATCAACTTGAAATATTAAAACCTCCTACACAAAACTCAAGTTCTAGGGATGCAAGAGCATAATAGCAGATTGAGGAATCTTGTTAACTCTTCATGCACGAGCAGGAATCCCAACTCCAGCAGCTGGACGCGGTGCTTGACCAGGCTGACCAGGCTTTGGCATATCATCCTGGGAAAGACAAATTATAAGAACAAATAATAAGAGTTTAGGGTACAATACACAATGCAGAAGCCATGTAAAACCGACAAGTATAAAAAATGTACCCTGCGTCTGATAAAGCGCTTTGGTGGCTCCCGGTTCCTGCGGTCAGTGCGAGAGCGAACCCTCACCACATGTGAGTGAATAGCACATGAGACACAGTACTGCATCTTTGCATACAACTTAGGCAACGTATATGCTGCATCCGGGGAAAAAAATTCACATTAATCACCATTCAAATTATAATATAACCACATAATATGAGAAATAGCATATATGTCATAGATAATTACAGTCATAGACGCAAGCCTCCTGAACGTCTCTAACAGCAGCTTGCTCAACAATGTTCCTCACCAAAAACCTCTTGATGGCCTTGTCCTTTTCAACCATTTACAACCCAAAATCACAAATGTTGGGCAATAATAAACACAAACCATAATATATAGGTTTTTAGTGCAAAGATAGCATTTTTGAGCTTGTTAATTAGGAATAGAAAAAATTTTCATATCCTCGTATAAACTGATCAATGCATCGCAATCAAAAAGGGTCAAAACAAGTAAAAAAACGGAGTTCACGAAACATGACCGAGTAAAAAAGCAAATGAATGAAATATATATATCTTTCGGCTGTAAAATCGGTTAAAAATAGAAAAATTTTTGTTTGGTCGAGGTAAAAGCATATGAATGAATTGTATGTTTTGATATTATATTAACGAAAACAAGAATCTGAAGCAAATAAACGATGCAAAAAGTGTAAGAATTTAATACTTTGGGGCAGCATTTGCCGCAGTTGGAGCAGCGGATGAAGTTGACGTGGCCGCGGCCGTGCTTGTTGCGACCACCGTTTCTGCGCTTGAAAGTCTATTAAACAAATAACGAAAAAAAATTAATACAGAAATATATTTGTTAATACAAAATTATGGATTCGAGGGAAGAACAACTCACCATTTTGTTTGCTCTGGAGAGATAGAGGCGGCGAAAGGAGAGATCTCGTTGTTCGACTCAAGCTCTGAGACTTTGCGGTAGGGCTTCTAAAACGAACTTGGCCTTTTATATGAAAGACTGACTTCTTCTAATTGCCAATAGAGGCCTCTATGTTTTAATATTTTCACGTGGCCACTAACGTCTTTTATTTTATTTTTAAGTTCATTCATTAACCGTGAGGTGACACGTATAAAATCGTAACTGACTATATAAATATATACACATACATATATTAAATAGAGAGAGAGAGGTTAAATGTTATAATTTTTTTATGTAAGGAGTTGAATTTATGTTTTTAATATAATTATTGTATATGACTAATATTATATAATATTTTAATTAATATTAAATATAAATAAAATAAGTAAAAATGAAAAATCTTATTTTTATGTAAAATTTCTACGTCCTTATCTATTAAATTAATTGAGAAATGGAAAACAAAATGAAAACCGTGCAGAGAACGGAAAAGACCTCCCCACCCTTACGTCATTGTACTTCACCATTGCAAGTATAGAGAGTTTTTAAAGTAAAATTAATTTTAAAGATTAATTCAAATATACTTTTAAAATATAGATATTACATGACGAAAATAACAATATTTAAATTTAAATTTAAATGTATCTAAAATCTCATCTAGAATAAAATTCATGATTTGCTAACAAATTCATGATATCCACGTACGTACATACATATATAATCCAAACATTTTCTAAATAAATAAATAAATTCCACCTTCTAGTCATTTTATTCTCTCATACAAAATTAAAATATAATAACTTTATTCTCACATACAAAATTAAAATATAATAGTTACTATTTATAATAATAAATTTTAAGCTTTCTTAAAATTTTAACTTTTTATATATATATATATATATATATATATAAATAGAATTAAGAATTTTTTTTTACACAAAACTTTAAATCAAATTTAATATTCAACCATTAAAATTACATCGCATTAATTATGAATACATTAATTATATGATCAAATATAATCTCAACTGATAGATGTGTTTAGATATAATGATCTATATTTAATACAAAATTTTACATACATACATACATACATACATTATGACTGTCTATTGACGTTATTATCTTATCATTGCTATTGAAGGCTCAAAACCAAACAACAGTACCTACCCAATGCATCATCAATTAATCCTTCCACAGCGAGACACCAAATTCACATTTAAATACAAAGGCATTGATGAAATTGACACAAATGTCTCAATCCCATGATCAACTTGAAAGAGATGCCCAAAGAGAACCCAGTACATGTATAGCTCAGCAGCCAATCTTGAACAAAGCATGGACAACAGTTACTACGCCATTAAAGAAACAAGAGGATACAAAATGATTTCAGCAGTCATTCAAATGACGCCACACATAAAGACAATAAAGTTCCGACATTATTTTGGCTTTTCATACATGGGATAACACGTAGAAGTGACATTCACTCATATTATTGAATCTTCGACCTGATAAGCTGCAAGGGCATCCATCTCCCATATCTAGATGATTCAAAGTGCTCCAGCTCAAGGGCATTCTTTCTCATACACTTCACTGGCATACTTCCAGTTCAAGACTTTCCAAATGTTTTTCAGATAATCCGGTCTCACATTCTTGTACTGCAGCATTGGAAAAGAGAAAATAACGAGAGGTACAAGAATATTGAAGAGAATTATATAATAAACCGACAAAAATCCTGTATTTATGCTACCATACATATTATTCTGAGAACTAATGATTGAAAATTTACCTGTAAGTAGTATGCATGCTCCCAAACATCTATACCAAGCAAAGGAACCAAACTTGTGCCTTTAGTTACCAGTGGATCCTGCAGCAGAAGTTCAAAACTTACTGACTCTAATAACAGTATATGCATGCACAGAAATTTGAAGGAGTTCATAGCAAATTCACCAGCGTTTACCAACTTCTAAAAATTTTTTAATGTGTAGAACTTCTAAATACATGTTTAAGTGTTTGTGATAAAAAAAAAGTAAAGAAAAAGAAAACTAGCACTTTCTGATGGGATACTGATATAGTAAATGTCACTTGATTCACAACATAAACAGAAATAACTAGAATTTTAATATTAGAAACCTGAAACAGTAATTGTCTGACATCTTTTGAAAAATGGTCTGTGGGATTGTGACAATAAATGGAAAATCTTGTAAAATTACCTGATTTGCAGTGGTTTCAACCACGAGCTTCTTGAACTCCTTGTCCAAACCAAGCCACTGCCAAAAGAGGGTGTGAAAAGAATCAAAGAAGAAAATACAAAAATGAGCATTGGCTTAAACAATAGAGCAATGACCAAGCTTATAAAGAAATGAACAATTTTAGGAAATTTAGCAAACTGAAATACTTACCACCCATCCAGAGCCCTGTAAAGCTGCACCTTCTGCATTCATCTTTTGAATCAATGCTTCCATCGAACCAAAATGTGTGTCAATAGCCCAACCAAGGGAACCCTTTGGTGGCTCACCACCTCCTTCCTGGGAATATGATCATATTTAAAGCGTTAGACAACAGATTTAAAACAGAACCTTAAAAATGTAGAAGTATTAACTTACGTGAATAGGAGCGAGATTATTCCAGAAAATTGAGTGGTTCACATGACCTACATAACATATAACCAAATGATATTAACCCAAGTCCATAATTGATATAAACAAAGAATAACCATGGCTCAAGAGAGAGTGACTGGAAACTGATCCAAGGTGATAATTGTTCTCCATATGATAAAATTTGACTACATTCCTAGTCGGCGCTCCCACATACATTTCATCCCGAAAGGATATAAGGTACACTACGGCTGTGCTGAAGACTTTGAAATCGCACCCTTGGGGCATTTTTTGGTAAGAAACAAAGGACAGCCATAGGCTTCTTACACAGAGACATTTACATTTACACGATATAATGGCTCTAACGATCAAACCCATTATCATTCTAAAACATAAAACTACAATCTGACTATCATCAATCGGTTTCCATTCAGATGAGAACTCATAAAAAACAGTTCTTCTGTTTGAATCTAGTTCCACTAATCCAAAAAAAGCCAATGGCCTCCTAACACACTTTCTGTTATCTTCCATATACTCACATAAAATTTTATCAAAACAATTTTGTAAATTGCAAAATTAATGTCAAACCCACGTCAATTTTCATCAATTAAACGAAAAGGAAAACACCTTAGATTTCTAACCAACCCCAACTCAACAAAACAAGCACAAACCCATCAAATAAACAGAAAAAAAAAGACAAATATCTGACCTCCACCGTTGAACTTGATGGCGCTCTGCAGCTTAACAACAGTGGAGGCGTCGCCTTTGTTCATGGCTTGATCAAGCTGCTCAAGAGCCTTGTTGTAGTTAGTAATGTAAGTCTGGTGATGCTTCTGGTGATGAAGCTGCATAATCTCCCCGCTGATCGCAGGCTCCAAAGCACCGTAATCGTAGGGAAGATCAGGCAAAGTAAAGGTCTTCAGACCGCGCAACCCTAACGCAATGAATTGGGGGTTACCACCTAGGGTTAGGGTTTTCCGGGTAAGGAGAGAACGAAGAGCCATGGTCACGGAGAAGTATTAGAGTCTGCGTCGAGATTGTTCGGAGTGACAAATGAAAACTAAGGTGTCATGTTTATAGGAGTTGAGGAGGGCATTCGGGGTGCGGCGAGCGTGTTGGTTTACTTCCGTGGGCGACCACTGGAAATTCCAACGCGTGACAACCAGATGCCTTGGATAAGCAACTCGTGTAAATCTTGAATCCTTTTTTTTTTTTTTAAATTTTTATGTTTTTACAAAGGGAGAATTTTCCCGATTCTTTCTTATTATTTGATATAATATCCGAATATCCTATTATTTAAAAAATATCTCTAATTTCGTCCTATTAACTGACCGTATTAAACATAATAATCCGTGAATTTTTAAAATTTAACGCTCTAAAATTCAGCCTATTAACATAATTATTCTTAATAATTTTTAAATTATCTATAAAAATTTTAATTTATTAAAAAATAATGATTATATTTTTTTATAATAAAATTGAGTTAAAAAATTATTTTTAAAGTTTTAATTAAAATAATAATAGTTATTATTTTATAATATATTAATAATTAAATATTTACTAATATATAATTAAAATATAAATTTATTTTATTTTATAATAAATTAACAATTAAATATTAATTAGGTATTAGAATGAGTTTCACAATTAAAAAATATTTCAAACTATTTTGTTTTTTTGTGAAAATATAGAATATATGATAATATGTAGATGTTAGACGATATAAATAATATTTTTTATATTAAATATTAAATAAAATATTATAAATTATCTTTTTAAATAAAAATTTATTTAAATTTTAAATTTTTTAAACATAGTAAATTTATTTAAATATTAAATAAAATTGATTATTTAATTTATAAATATCATAAAAATTCAAAGTTTAAATAAATTATAGTTAAAAAATAATTTATAAATTTATATGTAATATATTATAAACTAATATATATTATTATTTTAATATTTATTTTTAATTAAGAGCTGAAAAATATTTTTTTATCTAATTATTATTATATAAGGGTATAATATTTATTTTTTAATAAATTAAAATTTTTATAAGTATTTTAAAACCTATTAAGACTAATTATATTAATAGACTAAATTTTATAAATTCACATGTTATTAAATTTAACTTTGTCAACTAACAAAAAAAAATCGAGATATTTTTGAAACAATAGAAAAATATCGAGATATTATGTCAAATAATAAAAAAAACCAAGAATTCCCTTTTTTACAAATAAGAACATAATTCGTTGCATTTGATATGAAAATGACTGAAATACCTACTAGTGGTTTTATATTCATGAGGTTATTACTTTTTCAAATTTGTGTTTTTTTTTTTATCGATTTAATATTTTATACAAAAGGAGCTTTAGAAATGAGAATTATCAATTATAGAATAAACAATCTCTCTGCTTTTGTTTTTAGTATTTACCAAGTTTGAAACTAAGACCTAATATCAAATCCTCCAACCTTAATATTCAGTTTAACATAATTTTATATTTATACTATACTAATCTCTTATTTACTTTCAATTATAAGTGTCACGGATTCAACCCAACACAAAAAAATAAACACAGATACAATATGAGAGCTTGTACGAGGGGTCAAGCTCACATTCATAACAGGTATAATAGGAAGCATAAATAAAAACATTATATCGTGCTAACCTTTTAAAGGTTTAAAGGTTAGACAGAACACAAATTAAACTCTAATTTGGAAGTCATATCCGCACCTCATGCTCAGACCTTCATTTTGGTCCTGATTAGATTAACGTCTAACTTAATCCAAATTTTAGAAGAAATGGGATTACCCGATGCAATACTATCATTGTAATGTTTCTCAAGTTTTATATATTAATATGCAACTTCTTTTTCAAAAACTTCTCTTGTTCTGACAATTGGATTGCATTTTTGTAAATATTCTAACACCCAAAAGAATTTAAACCACAAAGGAGGGGATCATAAAAGGGAATATAATTCTTAGTAACCCCGAATGCTAGATTAAAACACAATGC
The DNA here is from genome assembly GCA_028052125.1 of Melia azedarach. NCBI lineage: Eukaryota > Viridiplantae > Streptophyta > Magnoliopsida > Sapindales > Meliaceae > Melia > Melia azedarach. The sequence goes on from CM051397.1 coordinate 4,575,773, forward strand.
TGTCCAAAGCAAATTTGGCTTATTTTCAAGTCTAACAAAATGTATAACATTGTTATCTTCTGTCTTTTCAATGGAGCTTTCCAGCTTGGTGTTTTCTTCTGAAAAAAAACCAAGTGCCTGGCCTGGTGAACTACTTGTTATTTTTAAAATCATTTCTGTTTCTACTTCCTGATGCAATAGTTCTATCTTTGTCTGCTAATAAACACACTCAGACTAAATTTGAAGCAGTATTGAAAGTGAGAAAAATGGATTTGGAAATATTAATGTTGTTCCTAAATTAAATATAAACTCTACCATGCATGTCTTATGATAAATATGTGACGTGGAAACAAGCTAAGACATCAGTAAACTTATCTTCTATTTGCCTTTCTCTTTGCCTGTCTGTCTTTCCAGTCTTGTTCTTGACATTTGCCAACGTGTTCTTCAAGTGAATCCCAAGTACTTAATTCAGAAATGGCCAGACGAAAAAGCTTTCATCAGTGAGTTCATGGACTGGTTGCAGAAGATCAACGTAAAACTTCATTGCGCTTGTTTGTTCCTTGTTCCTGCAGAAACTGAACTTTTGGCTGAAGCCATAAAATTATCTCAAGAAAGGTGGATGACGTGCCTGAATTCACTTTACGTTCTCTAGCTAATAAAGATGACATGTATGTTATAGTAAGGAAAGACAATATTATTAAGAACTATTGGACTTTCATAAAGGCATACCAATTTTGGCACTCCAAAATGACTCAGCTTACCTATCAAGAACAATAACAACCATTAGTTTTGCTATTCAACATCACATATTCAATTGCTTTGACCCAAAATTAGTATATATGCAACGTCTTCTGATAGCATATATATATGCGTGTGGATGCATGTGTTTGTCTTAGAAAAAGATGAACAATATTAATTTCATTAAGACTAATTATAAGAATAAAGATCAAGCTGACAGTATCAGTCCGGCACCCCATGCATAAATAAAGCGAAGAGCATTTCTAATCATCCTTGAGATGACATTGCCTTGAGTTGTGATAAATGACATGCCACATTTTTTCAATATTTCATATGATATAGCTCGTTCTTATTCGTCCACTTTAAAATCTAAACTACAATTATTGTTGCCGACAACTGAGACTGATTACTAAGGCAACCCAGCAACCTTGCCATAACCAATCTTAAGTATTAGAAGTCTTACGTGTTCGGCAGTCTGAGCATTCATTTGTCAATCAGAGACTTAAAGTTTTCAAGGAATAATTAATAATGGCATAAAAGGAACCAGAAAAAGGAATTAATGAAAATATAGAATTTACTTAATGTTACCAGGTTGGCAAACAAAAATTGGTTAATTTTTTCATTCTTCATATACTCAATCTTTCTCCATAATCTACAACAGCATTTATGGGACATATCTATCACTTGATAATTTCCTGAAAAACCCTCCTACCGCAAGTCATGACATACTAATTGACAAGTGAAGTTATTAATATAAATTATGAAGAGAATCCATCATCTTAATACTACTAACCAACATTTCTAGGTGTCAATAAACGCACCATGATTTGGTGCGTGCACCTTCTAGTAAATTATAGTCGAAAGGCAAATTTCTGCTGGACTGTTATGGTATATAATCTGAATCTGGTGGCTGGCTCTGAGCACATTCCTGAGTTACAGAAATAAGTCTTTTCTATAGCCAGCGTTTTATAGTCTCATAGTTAAATTCAGGACTAGAAGAGCAGGCTCTAATTGAAGGAGTCAAAATATCTAATCCCTAATTTCTTAAAACGAGCGAGCTAATCTCAGTTGGAGGCAACCAGATCTTGTGAATCTCATTGTGTGATAGTATTTCTTTCAACAATATGGTAAACAAAATCTTCAACTAGATAATGAAGGAGTAATTATATTTTCCAGGTTTATGTTTGTATTTGAAATGCCTGGCACCTCATGTGTGATTTAATGCAGGTAGCAGAGGAGCTAAAATCGATAGGAAAAATTGCATGCCCTGTAGCAGTAACAAGCCTGCTTTTTCATTCCAAATCCATCATCTCTATGCTTTTCTTGGGACATCTCGGGGACATTGAGTTGGCTGGGGGCTCCCTCGCACTCGGATTTGCAAACATAACAGGTTACTCTGTCATTAAGGGGCTAGCGATGGGGATGGAACCCATATGTTCACAGGCATATGGAGCAAAAAGGTGGACACTTCTCAGCCAAGTGTGTAGAAGAACTCTCTGCCTCCTGTTACTCGCAATTTTTCCAATCTCCCTTTTTTGGTTGAACATTGAGCACATCCTTCTACTGTTGGGTCAAGATCAAGACATTACATCAGTGGCCAAGGTATATCTCCTCTATTCCATTCCTGAGCTGATAGCCCAGGCACACCTCCACCCCTTGCGCATATTTTTAAGGACTCAAAATCTAAACAAACCCGTCACCATATCAGCGATTTATGCAATGATCCTCCATATTCCAATCAACTATGTACTTGTAGTGCCCTTACAGTTAGGGATTAGGGGTGTTGCCCTGGCTTCTGCCTTGCACACATGTAGCGTAATTTTGGGTTTGCTAGTATATCTTATTCTGTCAAAAACAGCGCTAAAACCATGGGACTGGCAAGCGGTGGATACATGCTATCAAGGCTGGAAGCCATTGTTGGCCTTAATGGTACCAAGTGTATTTTCAGTCTGTTCGGAGTGGTGGTGGTATGAGATAATGATAATACTATGTGGCTTACTTAGTGATCCAGAAGCAAGTGTGTCCGCAATGGGAATTCTCATACAAACAACAGGATTGCTGTATGTTTTTCCTCACTCATTAAACCTTGGTCTATCAACTCTTATTGGCCAAGCGTTGGGTGCTGAGCAGCCAGGACGTGCTCAGCGCACAACGATAATGGGCATCATCGTGGCAACGATGGGTGGACTACTGGCCCTTACTTTTGCAATTGCAGTGAGAAATGTATGGGGAAAGCTCTACACAACCGAGTCAAAGGTTTTTGCCTTGACAGCAGCTGCCATGCCTATATTGGGTTTTTGCGAACTAGGCAACTGTCCCCAAACAGCTGCATGTGGAATCCTAATAGGCTCTGCCCAACCCAGGATTGGTGCTTTTATAAATTTTGGTTCTTTCTACATAATTGGTATGCCAGTTGCAATTCTCATGGCGTTCACACTGAAGATGGGTTTTTTGGGGTTGTGGTATGGACTGGCAGCAGCACAGGCTTCGTGTGTAGTTATGATGATTTTTACTCTAGTTCACACTGATTGGAAACACCAAGCTCAGCGGGCCAAGGAGCTGACTCAGACCTCAGAAGATCAAGCCAGTCTTCTCTGTTAATTTTACTTCTCTATAATTAATGATAATAAGGACCTTGTATCGTAACATCAGAATGAGATAGTGATAACTACAAGAACAATGAGAAGAAAAGAGTCTTGTTTTTATTGATTATACTTGAAGGTCAACATGTTATATCTCAAATAATTCCAACTGGGAAAAGACAGAAACAAAAATTAAGAAAAGTCGTATCCTATTTATGAAAAGCCCTTAAAATCGTGCAAGTAGCAAATGAGCATATTAACAAACTGAATTCAAATTTTCTCACATCACCAAGAAATAATATATAAAAATAAGCAATTGTCACTAGAAAAAATTATCAGCATGCAAAGATATAGCGCTGAAGTGACCACTACGGAAGGAAAAGAGGGGCCAAAACTGTGGAAGTAAAAGACAGAAGACAAAGAAGACCTTTCAATCCAAAATTCAGACATCTTTATTGCCAGAACCCAGACAAAGATTGGCATGAATGGAGACATCTTCATTGCCAAAAAATTTCAATCTGTGGATCTTGGATGCCTGAATTTTATGCATGAAAATATTTGTTCAAGTTCCTAAAAGGCTCCATAATCACCTTTCACTGGCTGTTATGACTCAGAAACTAAAAGTCCACGAGATGTAGCAGATTATAATTCATACAAGTAGCATATACTCGAGGCAATATAACAAGCGATAAACAACAGAACGCTAGCATCTGGGACAATTCTTTGAGCCAAGTGGTCCTTTTTTCAACTCCCTATCAATACAGCTCTGAAAAAATGGAATCGTCTCAGATAATATATATATATATATATATATATATATATATATATATATATATAACCAGAAGTGAGAAATAGATTTTGTACTAATTTGTTGTAGACATTAAAAACAAAGAAGAAAATCTAAAAATCAAATCAAAATGGCAAGAATTGTAGTTGAATCACCGCCAATCTGAACTCTATCGCCCAACAGAGTATTAATTTTAATTTGTTTGGGTTCTTCTAACTTCTAAGCTTCTTGTTATTGTTTTGCCTACTCTCTTCTCTCTATTTCTATTTTGTTAAAAAAATCTACACCCTTTTAACAAAGAAAGAAAAAAGAAACCCAGGTTGAGCTCAAATTCAATAAACGACAATAACAAATCGCATACAAATGTAATACACAAGCTATTTAACCAAAAATAGAAAAGAACAACACCGAAAGTTTGCAATGGAAAACTTGATAAAAAAGCGTACTTGAACAGGAACTGGACTTGCCGTGAGAACCTGACGGGGTTTATTGACGTTCTTGATATATATGCACATAGCGCTTTATTGCCGTTGCCATCATATTGACGTTGCCACTTTGCCCGCCACTCTGTTCTGAAGTTGTCGTCGCTTTCTACATATATATGTATTTTCTATCACATAGACTTTCAAATAAAATATTTTTTTGGTAAATTTCAAAATTAATAAAATCTGGATATCCAGTCAGGTGATAATTTGAGGCAGATCCAACGACGAATGTGCATAAAAATCTTAAATAATTAATTATTATGTTATTAAATTTTTTAAAATTAAGTTAAAATATATTATTCTTGTCCAAATATCGTAAAGCATAAGAGTACAGTACTCTAAAATATTAATATAATTAAACATTTTTTTTATCTTATTTTAACTTGAAAATTTTTATTTACATATACTTCTAAAATGTGTCTGTAATGTCAGTCAACGTTGACATTTAAAAGATTATACTCATTTAAATGTGAAAAATTTAACATAATCACGCTAATTTCATTGAGAAATTTGACAATACCACGTCGTTATTCAAATGAATTTCTCCTCCTAACTTTCTAGAAAATGAAATTTACTATATACTATTTATTTTAATATTCTAGTGGCTTATTACGTACGACAAAGAATTTTCGGCCGAAGTAGACGATCAGCACACGTGGCCAGCTCTCTAATCTCTCGTATACCGACACGTGCACCGTATGATCAACCGTGGCCGCCCCCCGCCTTCTAATTTCCAAATAGTAACTCGTAAGATCTACAACATTTAAAAAGATCAATTTATCAGGAAAAGACGTGATTTTTGTATTCGATTTGCGTTGACCTGTGGTGTTTGTGCGTGAATCAATGGACAATTCGGGAGATTCGTGTAATATAGTAGATCGAGATGGAGAGGCAGACTCTAGTAATTGCTCCGGTGGAGGAGCCGGTGGTGCAGGGTTTAAGCTGTTTAATCGACCGGGCTCAGTTCACCTGTTCATGGGCGGCGGTAAAGGTAAGAATTTTATTTCTCTCTATACTATAATTGAATTGCCATGACCGGAAATCTGTTTTTCTATTTTTCTCCGTAAAATTAACTGAAAAATTGACTCTCTGCAATTTAATTTTAGTTTTTGTTTCATTCGGAAATGTTGGTTTTCTTCCTTAGCTGCCGATCTTCTGTTATGGAAGCGACGTCGTGTTTCGTTTGGCGTGATTGTGGTTGCTACTGTTGCGTGGCTGATATTTGAGCGGTCCGGATTGCCATTTTTGTCTGTCTGTGCGGATGTATTGCTTTTGTTGATCGTCTTGTTGTTTCTTCGCGCCAATTATGCTGCCTATAGAAATAAGTATGCCCAATCTGCTCTCTTATGTTCCGCCTGATGTTTTGGCATATAGACATTTCCTAATGAGGGTTTACTTTTATTTTGAAGCAGGCAACTAAACACATTACCAGAGTTAGAGTTATCAGAAGAAATGGTTAATAATGCTGCGGCATCCTTTCGTGTTAAGATGAATTATCTTCTACTTATGGCTCACGACATCACAGTTGGCAAGGATTTTAAACTTTTTTTCCAGGTGAATATAACGTTGGATCAAAGAGTTTGTAGAATGTCCTCTGAGTGTTGGCACCTTGCTGAATCAGTGTTCTGGCTGGTCACCTAAGATTTATTTGTTAAATTTTATGCATGACTAATTCCATAGGTAGAAAATTAGAGGGTAAATAGATAAAGATAGGAGCAATGCATATAAAATTCTGGTGTGACTGCATAGGAGGTAAATTTCCTAATCAGTTGAGGGCGAGACTTGCTAGTCCCGTTGAGCTTGAGCTGTGTAGAAGGAAATTTGGTTCTGCAAGCTAGAGAAGTAAGAGAAACACAGTAATAGACCTTTTTACAAAAGTTAGGAGTGTGTAATATGCTCCAATACCTTATTGCCATGTTAACATTCAGTTTTGATTTTGCTGGAGAGCATGCAAACCACTGTATTTGGTTCATAACCTTATATGCTTCTGTGATTTTTCTATTTCTCTTTAATTCTGCATTCTGTGCCTGATTTATTTGAAATATTTTTAGAATCTCACCAAAGTATTGTTATTTGACAGGTAGTGGTCTGTCTTTGGCTCCTCTCTGCCATTGGTAGCTACTTCTCATTCGTCACTCTAGCCTATATTGGTATGCACACCCATCCTTTGTCTGTAAACTGAAATGTTTGGCTTTCTGTTCATTTCACTCTTTATTTGGTTTTCCTTTATATTCTCCTCTAGGGCTCCTTCAGCGTTTTGCTACTTAAATGCAGTTGGCTGTTTCATAAGGTTTTGTGTGATCATTTCTTATGCAGATAGGATGTGCTATAAGCTCCAAAGCATATTGCGTATGAACTAGTGTTTGACAAAACAAAATTCAACATTTTTCTGAATATTTGTTTGCAACAAATTCTGGCTTTTGTTGAAATAATGCAATTTTGCACATCTGCTTGTGTGTGCCTACGCCAGTATGCTGTGGCCATGCAAGTTTTCCTTGTAAATTTTTAATAATGTTACAGTTAACAGAGGAACTATTTTGTCAATTAATTTCTTTACGTGGTTCATATGAAGTTCATCAACTATGATGTTTCTATTTACATCATTGTTTTTACTTGGTTGTAGGTACTCTCTTATCCATTACAGTTCCTGCTTTATACAGCAGATATGAAGAACGTGTGGATAAATGTTGTGGGGTGATCCATAAGAAATTGTCTCAGCACTACAAGATAGTTGATGAAAATGTTATTAGCAGAATTCCAAGGACTTTATCCAAGGACAAATATACATAAGTTTCATATCTTTCATACAGGTAATAGTTTATCAAAAAGGAAAGACAGAAAATCTCAAGATCACGAATGAGTCCATTTTCATTGATAGCAAAATTTTGGAGGATCAGAAATTGATATGAAGTTGTTAAAAAGACCTTTTCCTGGCATAAGTAGCCAACTGTTTTGAGGTTTCATGTAGCTTTTGTGAAACCATTGTGTAATGTTTCATTTCCACTGGTCAGAAATGACTTGATTTACTAGGTTGTAATCTTCATTAAATCCTGAATGGGTAAATTTGCAAGCTCAACCACTTTCTATGTGCATCAAAATAAGAAGAAAACGTGAGCAGGCGTGTAGAAACATGCAATTCTGTAGTTTCAGCAGGCCTGCCTCTTTTGTTACTGATTCTTGAAGACCCTCTATTTTTGTCAGTTATGCTGGGAAAGATGAACTGGAGAGCTTATGGCAGTCAGTCTCTAATGTAGAAAGGTCAGTAAAACGTTGCCGTAAAATTAAACCGAGGGTACAGAATAGTGGATCATTTTTGCTAGTCCTGCTTGGGTACTGAATAAGCTGGAGAAAAAGATGAAAGTGTTTAGTGCATATTATCCTCATGTTATTTTCGGATGCGGATTCTGATTCTTTTCAAATGCCGAGGCCAATTTGGTAACTCTGAATTTGTATGTAGTTGCATACATTCAGTGATATATGATCTTTTATATTCATCTGGTCTACCTTATTTTCAGAGATAACTGCAGAATTGGTTTTTTATTCTTTTTCGCATATCGAAACATCCCAAGCAAAAGTCTAGATCTAGATCCCAAAATCGATGGGAGAAAGGTGAAATAGCTTAAAATAATTTGATCCTAAAAGGAAACAAATGCCCAAAAGGGTTAAATACCAGACACATCATAGGACAGAACACTACCACAAATATCAGACTTAATATGAAAATGACCACTCATCGTAGATCCATTTAACAAGAGGCGTTATTGATAGGCGTTTGGGGGGGTTCATTTCATATAAATAAAGCCTAATGATACTTGATACCGGCATTAAAGTATTTGATCTCAGAGAAAGCTAAAAGACATAATATAATAACTGCGTAGAACCCCTCCAGCTTCAACGAAGATTAATTACAGAGTTCTCGAAAATGCTGAGATGGTACTTAATCTAGCCGCTAACAAGCTATGCCTGGGGCAATTCCTTTGCCTTGTCCAACCAAATGTTGTAGATATCGTCTTGGAACAGAACAAAGTACACCTACAAAGAGCAATCAACAATGGCAATAAATTTTCAAAAAAATCTATCAATCATTGACAATTACATTCAATTGTTTTATTTTGATAAGTGGAGAAGATTAGCTGCTCGTAAAGCTTTCGGAAAATGAAGGCCAAACGTCGAAACATTTAAAATGTTGGCCTTCACTATCACTAGCACCTAACATCCCAGTGTGCAGATCAATTATAATTCGGCCAGAATCTAATAATTAAAAACTTCTAGAAAATTTCAAATAGTGCAACAATTTAGTATAATGAAACAAAATAATAGAATATGATACCTCTTTGATGTCATTTGCAAATTCTTTGACTGTAGAGATTGCAATGGTGGCAGCTTCATCATAAGGATAGCTGAAAATTTTTTACAGAAGAATTTGCAAAAAGAAAACAAGTGGTTAAATACAAGTTATAGACACCCGGAGTAGCAATCAGAATACAGAAAAATTAGCATCCAACTCCTGAAAGTGGTACAAATAGGACAAGTGAGATTATTATCTAATAATCTCTAGAATAAGCTTCAGTGCCTATAGGAGGCTGAAATTTTGCATGTGGGCAAGCACCACAGATACAAAAGACTTTCTCTGTCAATCTACTTTCATACCCAGGGAGTCAAGTTTCTCATCTAATTTTAATTCAGAATGCACAATGCACAATGTGATAGGTACTTTTTAAGATTTTTCTACTTGACATGCAAGTGCAAAGTCCACATGCATTTATGTCAAGTGCCAACTTACCCATAAGCACCACATGATATGGCAGGAAAAGCAATGAATTGAATGTTGTTCTCTTTGGCCACTTTCAAGCTGTTCCTGTAACAAATTCGGGTGAAAAGCATATCAAACTTAGAATATAAAATCAACCTATTACAGGCATAGTACATAAAAAGCAATAGACATACTTGTATGCATTTTTTAGATTGACTTCATGGTTCCCATCAATATCATAGACAGGGCCAACAGTGTGAATCACATGAGATGCAGGCAATTTGAAACCTCTGCACAGTTTTGGCATGTTAGTATGATAATTATGCACAATAGTAAAATGATAGAATCAGAATTACAGAAGTTACAGTCAGAATAACATACGGGGTAATTCTTGCTTCTCCCGTGGGGCAACGAACTTCAGGACGGACTTCTGGAACTTTACTGCAAGCTTCTCGGAGTTCTGGCCCTGCAGCCCTATGTATGGCTAACAAAATCCATCTAAGGTTATTACCAGTTTGTTTAAATAGACATTACTGTCAATAAAATTATAACACAAGAGGGAAGTACCTCCATCTGCGCCACCACCTCCGAGCATTCTCTCATTAGCTGGATTAACCTATATAAAAAGTAACCATTAAATCAATGAAATAATCAATTTCAACATCAACTGTTAATCAAGCAGTCACTATGTTCAGGAGCAACTGATATCCTTGAAAATTCAAAGCTCAAATTTTACATTAGATTGAAACTGAAGCCACAAATCCACCATACAAAATAAACCGATCAGCAAACAATAAGGCTCCGTTTGGGACTGCAGTCCTGCTATTTTCAGAGCAGGACAGTCAAAAGAGTTTGGTAAAAGCTAAAAGTCATCTCTCCATGTCTAGTGATTTCTTTCCACAGTAGTTGTAGCCTCAAAGAGTAGCCTAAAGCTACCATTGGAACTAGCAAGTTATAACTGGGTTTGAGAATCCACAAAATTAAATCCCCAAATTTCAAACGTTCACCATCACCACAAATCGATACAACATAAAACACGTAATAGAATTCCACAAACCAAAAACCAAAACAACAAAAAAAAACTGAAACCCAGAGAATATTACACGGGAAAAGAGAAAGAAAGAGGGTACTTACAATAGCGTCAGTGGAGCGATCAACGAACCACCTAGCGATATCACCTTTCGTGATCACGAGAGAGCTGGATTCAGACAATTGGAAACGACCATCACCACCACCTTGACTACTCGAAAACGACATCGTGAGAACTCTAACACCAAAACTGCTCCCAGAGATTTTCCTTCCTCTTGTAATTGCAGTGTCTGTTGATGATGGGAAAAGTTTAAGGAAAGGGTTGTTGGAATTTACAGTTCTAGATTTTGGGTAGGATGAGAACGCAGTGCAAGTGTAACTCTCAATTCCTGGTACGAGAAATCGTCGTATCAGACTTGCACCAGAGAGCATGCCTCTCGTTTGATGATTTGTTTACAAGGAATGAATTTGTAAAAAAAAAATCTAATTTATGATCATGATTTCGGCTGGATTTCCTACACGTGTCCCCTAATTATCACTCTCCACTTGTCTGTATATTTTATTTTATTTCTTTTAATCAAATTATATTTCCTAAATTGAAATATGCACCCATATGCAATTTACAAGATTATCATTGAATTGTAGAAAACGTGCAAAATGAAATTTTTATCATGTAACGACCATCGACAATGCCTTCTATAAAAAGAAAAAAAAATGATTCCAACAGTAATTTTTAGTGAATCATACGGGGATATTTTCACATACCTCTCCTAAGGTTTCTAGAAATCACACTTAGATAGAAAGTTTGTGAAAATTTACAGCTACCTCCCTTGCTACAATAAATCCATCCATTTGACTATTTGTTGACCGCTTAAAAAAGGGTAATATGGTAACATTATACTAATTTTATTCTTCCAAATTTATTTTCCAGTTTTATTTATTAAAAATTAAATAAATACAAAAAATACAAACCAAACTTCTCTTTATAAATTCACTCAAACCAAACCAAACTTTTTCGAGATTCATCGAAGCCAAAACGCATATTTACAAGCCAAGTTATTATGTGTATATACAATGTCTCAAGAAACTTTCTCTCATATCTAAATCATTAACCAAAAAAATAAAAAACTCCTAAAAAACTCATGCATCATTTGATTATACCAATCCATTATAAGAACCAAAACTAAAAAATTGAGTTCAGTTACTCATTACAACCCAAAACCAAAAATGCGTTTGGCTATGCATTTCAAACAAAAATCAAAATCTGAGTTTTGTCAGATATTGTAAGAATTAAAACAAAAAATTAAGTTTAGTCGGAGAGTGCTGAGTGATGACTTGTGGTTACCTATTAGAACCAAAACTGAAAACAGAGTAGATGGTGTTGTGGTCTTGATTGTGCAGCGTGAGAGCTCAAAAGACTGTCTAATGTTGGTGGTGAGTGTGAGTATGTGCGAGGATGAGACGACAATGGCCTTATATTGAACGAGATGGTTTCGACAACGGCGATTCGATGACGCGTATAACTCGACAAGAGAGAAACTTCTGATCTGGCTGCAAAGTGGGTGCGACAATGACGAGGGGAGCAAGCGGTTGAACGCGCCGTACGGGAGGGAGGCAAGGTTGTTTTGTTTAAAGGGGTGGGTAAAATTAGGGTTGTGTATTTGGGTTTTTTTTTTAATTGACAATACTATATTATTTGGATAGGATATTTCAGTCATTTAACGTTATTTTAATAGTCAACAAATAGTCAAATGGATGGATTTACTGTAGCAAAGGAGGTAACTGTAAATTTTCACAAACTTTCTATCTAAGTGTGATTTCCAAAAACCTTAGGGGAGGTATGTGACAATACCCCGAATCATACGACTGTTTCGAAAAATTAACTTGGAATAATCAAAGAATACAATTGGCGCAATTGCCTCATTTCAAATAATATATTAGCCATGGTCGGATTTGCTAAAATGAGTGAACGAATTTAGTATAATCAAAGCAGAGCAACTCGTCATCCTAATCGATCGTGTTGTATCGTTTACAATGATATTATTGTATATTATGAAATTCGTGATGTGGCTAAAAATCTTGATACTCACAAACTCTCGAAGTGCGTACCATTTGTTTCTCAAAACTAGGATGGTTTATTTGATATACCTTACCATATTGAACTTCTTGTAATCAAACAGAAGTTATTAGATATGATAATTGAATTTTCTTTCAACAAAATCTTACAATCTAAATTCTAAATATCAATATTGGTGAATCGGATTGCCATGCCAACCACTTTTAAGTAGGAAGAGATATATTCAATCGAGCATTGAGACAGATTTCTCATATAACTAATTGGGGTGTATAATAAATGAATATTAATTGTCATATATATATATAGCAGTAGATGCATTCAAGGCTACTACCCGCAGACATGGATATCAAACATTTTAGTCAAAAACATAAGTTGGCATTGTGTGATTGTGAGCAATCCATCCTGCTGAGGCTTGTGCTTGTAGAAAATCGCGGGGCCGATTTCAACTGCACACATCATGCATTGCTCGGAATTGAATTGGTAGGAGCCTGTTTAGATGGGTGGCAAGTCCCTTGCTATTAAAAAAGGGTAAACCAACATAGATTGCAAGGCCTGTTTAGAATTAATTACAGGCATCAGCATGTGCTGTGCTAAATGTTAACCTTCATGCACGTTTCATGTGTTGCTCACCCCCACTGAAACATAAAAGTGTCACGAACTCCATTTGTTTTACTTTAGCTAGGAGAAAAGTCTCGAAATGCGCATATTCCGATGCATAAAATGTCCTGATATATGTTGAAGAAACAGACGATAACAACAATTCTGAAACAGAGAGTAAAGATGATGAAATTTTCTAGTCAATCTCAGATTTGTAAAGCGACTTGGGATCTGAGCGACAGCGTAATATTCACATACGTAGTTAAATATTTGCACACAATCTACAAATTTTTGAAGGGTTATTCAAATTTGTATTTGTTAGTTTTCTCATAACAACATGAAATGCAGGCAACTAAGCACATCAACATATATAGTTTCATCATGTCAGTATGCCAATAATTCGTGATACACTGGGGACAAAACCATTTATAAAAATCATTTCATCACTCACTTGGTGAATATCAAGTCATTTGATATTGAATATTTGGGATAACACTACTCAAAGTCACAGTTTATATAGATGAAAGTTGAATTTGAAACCATTAAAAAAAAACATACAAATAATTCACAGGTTAATCTTTCACCAGATTTGGAAAATATCCACATATTATACACCACCTCCATCACCACAGTACACCAGTGCCGAACACAAATTCATTAAATTTTCGGACATGCAACTAAACTTCATAGCAATTCTCATACATGTAAGTAAGATATGATAAATTTAATAATAGAATCATCACCTCCATGTTGCATGCGTCCTTCCCCTCCAAAACTACATCAGAAAGAGCAATCACGACCGCCCGCTCCTGATTCAGACAACTTGAAATCTGACGAAAAGGACTCTTCGTTTTGGAACTCTTTAACGCCAACACTACATTGATCTTCAACTTGAGTTCCTGATATATCGGAATTTTAGCATACAGGTAAGAAGGGGTAGCTTTGCTGTTCTGATAGAACTATGTACAATGCAGGATGAACAGTGATTGAATAATCTGAACTGTTCGTATTAACACGTGTCACTTGTATAAACTATAAAGATAAATGGTAAATTCTAGTTCTAGAGGGGTTATAACATATGGATTCCTAATATTTTATTTTTTATATCAAATAGGTCCACAATCTCTATTCATTACCATTCTAATATCAAATTTTTTAATTTAAATTTTTATAGTTATTCTAATTTAAAAATATATATGTTTTTTTTAATTCAAAAATATATATTTTAATCATTTAAATATCAAAGACTTTTTTTTTAATATTACAAATATACTAGAATTTAACTAGGTATCTACTAATATTTCATCAGAGATTTAAACTTTTTACTAAAAAAATAACATGAATTGTAGCACACCTAATGTCTAAAAAGGCAATTTTCAAGAGCGAAGAAACTACTATCCAAAATTTTTTGAGAATAAACTATACAATGTGTGGGAAATTCTGTGAAAATACTCACAGATTCAAATGTATTCCTTCTTTGTAAAAGGAATGTGCTCTATCCATCCAGATTGAGTCTAAATGGCTTAAATATCATAGACTTATCTAATATAAATTGATCAATTGTGTGATACCTGAAGATTGATTAGTGTATATATATATATATATATATATATATAAATTAAAAAGTAAATACATTTATTATAAATGAATTATTTAATTATAGATGAATAAGTTTTAATTTCGAAAGAATTGAATTTTAGGATAATATAAATTTTATTGTGGACAAAAAGTATAATAAAAATAAATAAAAGATTAAATTGTTATTAAAAAATTTAATTCATTATGTCTTTGTCGGCTGAAGGATTAAATTGAAATAAAATAATATAATATTATATTACTTAAATAAAAAGAGGCGGTGGTTATGTGTATATAAAAATTTGCTTTAACAAATTGAAAGCTACGAGCAGTAAGGAAGAAAGAAAAGAAAGAAAAAAAGATGTTCGTTTTAAATTTGTATTTTGGATTATTAGCCTTCTGTTTTAAGAATTATAAATGATTTCATATGATTTAATTGTAGAAATATAATTGTTAGTATATATATATGCAGATGTTTACATACATATATTTTTAACTAATTAAGTTTGAATTATTAAATAATTACGTGTTATTATTATTAAATTGATACTAGGGAGTGATTCAGAGGAGAACGAGCAGTCAGTAGAAGTGTAGAAATAATCGTTTAATATTTAGGTAGGTATTTATATGCATTTAGGAGATTTTAGTTTTAAAACTGAAAAGTAGGGTGTTTTATTACATTAAATGTTTTGATAAATGTTTATGAAATTTCTGAATTATCACATGTTGATCCAATTGATTGTTTTTCGAATCGGATTTGAAGAATAATTTTTATATGAATGTCATATTTATAAATACAGTGAGAAAATTGTGTTAGCACGTGTTGTGATTTTATAAATGAATTATTTGTATGGATATGTTGTGAAATAAATGAAAAAATAAAAACGTGGTGGCCATGGTTGTTGTTATGATATGGCACCGGTGTTTGGGGCGACGGTCCCTCGGAATAATGCCTGTAAAGTACTTTGGGGCGACGGTCTCTCGGAATAATGCCCGTAAAGTACGTTGGCCAGTTTTTTGGGTGGCGGTCCTTTCGGAATAATGCCCCTAAAGTACGCAAGAGTAAAAATTTGTGAAAATTATTTTAAATGATGGAATGAATATGTTTTTGTTATCTTTGTGAATACTAAAATTGAAATATTGTTTTGGATTTTGTTAAGCTTGCTGTTCAAAATCGAAAAGTGTTTTATATACGCAAATTTGTTTATTGTAAAGTTCTTAAAACTACCTTTGCGTATAAATACCTACTGAGTATTAACTCACCCCTACTTTTCAGGTTCCTACGCAATGCTGGAGATATTGTATATAGAAGACAAAGATACTTCAGAACAAGAGTTTTACCACTTTGGAAACTATATGTAATTATAGATGCAAGAGTTTGTAATGTGTGGTTTTGATGTACTTTTCTATATTTGTATTTGAGTTTTAGAAATCCTAAAATTAGTTACATATTTTTTTTTAGATAATGAAATGAAGCAGTTGGTGTAGAATATTATTGGGAGTATTTAGAATAAAATCTTAAAGTTTGCAGGTTTATATATTTTGGTATACAATTATTATAGAGGAAATTCTGCCAAAATCTTTTTATATAATTAAGGATGCTCTAAATTAGATTAAGAATATTTACTTAAGTAGAAAAATGATTATATTTTGAAAGTTTAAAATTTTTCGTAATATCCTAATTCGGTGTCACTTTCGTAATGCCGGAATCGGAATGTTACAAATTATATCTTTATTTATGAATATAACATAAACATTCAATTTTATGAAATATTGTTAAAAGTAATATTTTCCATTGCCCATTACAAAAATTATGAGTGTAGATTTAAAATTATTATTTTAATTACTGTAATATTAATTTGACGTGTCACATATTAATTTTCAATAATAATATAAAAATTAATAATTACATAACAATAATTAATTGTTATCACATTAATTAAATATAGAATTTATATCCCTATTTTATCAACAATAAATTTATATTTTAATTAATATAATATTAATTTGACGTGTCACTTATTAATTATAATAACAATATAAATATTAATATTTACATAATAATAATTAGCTGTAGTCATTAATTAATTAGATATAAAATTCATATCCCTATTTCATAAATTTTGACATGTCACTTGTTAATGAAAATGTAGGATTCAACAACCAAAAATGATCAAAACAAGGGTTTCATTCACGTTTATACAACGATGAACACATATTCAACAAAAACTTACTCGAAAACCACATAATAAAAACTCACCAAACACAAAGATTGTTGGATAACACTGAAAAGAAAAAAAAATACAAATTCTTAGCTTTGGTTTCCTTCTTACCCCTTTGTGTGGCGTGAAAACAAGATAGCTTCTCCTAAACTATACGCAGTTCCCTTCATTTTTTTCTTCTTCTCTGTGACCCATATCAAACAGTAATTGACAAGAAAGACGTCTGATTAGATTGAGAAAGAAAAATCGAGATTTCACACTATTCATATGCATGTTTTTTCTTTTTCAAAATTTCTTCTAACTGAAATTTCATTTTCACCCTTGTCACTGTTAACTATAATGGTCATCTGCTATTAATTAGACTATTGTTGATGATTTTCAAAAAATTTAGATTATATATAAAGATTATCAAAAAATTTAGAGATAAAACTAAAAATAACCCAAATTTTTATTAATGGGAATAACGTTAGGGGTAACGAGATATTAATAAAAAATTAGAGAGATAAATAAGACATTGTCCCTTAATTAAATATAAAATTTCTATCCCTATTTTATAAACTCAAGACATTTTATGAATTTTTAATATCATTAATTTATTTGGTGAGAGGACTTTTCCTAAAATAATATGACCAATTAGTATAGTCTAAATAAAAAGAAATTTACTTTAGAAAAAAACAGAAATAAAGCCTATACCTAAGACAAGTGAAAATAAATTGGGGATTTTCCAAACAAAAAAAAAAGAAAAAAGAAAAATGGGATCTAATAATAAGACAAGTGGTTATCCATAACCATAACCATAACCACTAACATTGACATTTATTTCAATATACAAAATTGACAACCTAATTAAATCCCAATCTTCAATAAAACTGGTAGCCCTCAGACTCAGATGATCAAACAAAAGATGTTAATATATATTCCTCCTCAAATTGGAGTAATATGAAAAGGTAACTCACAATAATCTTTTTTTTTTATTACATAGAGAGGCCCAGCGGGTGCCAAATAAACCGCCACACCACAGCAACAAACAGGCCACATTGCCCGACTCTCACCTTCACCTAACCCCTATTCTCACCCTTTTCTTCCCCAAACAATTAATTTCATCAAATTACATATACAATTTCACTTTTAAATCTTCAAATTCCCCTGAAAGTTTCTTAAAATTGACCACCCTCAAATGTTTGTCCGAATTGCCAGTTTCCAGGAGCAACATTGTTGCTGGTAACAGTCCTTCCATCACTAGTTGTAACCTGGAAAGAAAGACTTTGCCCATTCAGGTAAGAATTGCTCTGCCAATTTTGGCCCCAGTTCCTTGACATTGCTTGCCATCCCGTGTTCGATCCCTTGATTGATACTGAATTCACATCTCCTGCTCCTGCCACGTTTGTAATCAGCACCAAGTTGAAGTAAGAATGTCCATTGACGGTAAATCTCATCCCTCCTTTCTTCGCACAGGGTACTCTGTTTATACAAAAAACACGTCGGTCAGATAACAGATGAAAGTATAACAAACGCATGTGATTTGGCATCGTTGATTTTACCTTCTGAAGGAAATGGGGACAATTCCAGCGCGGTACTGAGCTATCTGGAGGAAAGCAGGCTCAGCCATATCGAAGTGCTGGAGGGGAGGGTTGCACCAGCCGCCGTTGTCGTTAGACAAGGCCAAGTTAGGGGGGCAAAAGTTGGTGGCGGTGACGATGACGGATCCGGGGAGGCACCATTTAGGATCATTGTCACATCTCATTTCATAACATGAACCACAGCTCAAACCATTGTTGAACAGAGCGGTACTAAGTGCTGCAGTGTTAGTACCGTATCCTTGGCTGTACAAATTTCCGTAACCACAAGCTCCGCCTGCAACATAGAATAGAAAGATTAAGATTAATTACTTTTCGGTGACAAGAAAATTAATGCAAAGATGGAAGAAGAAGCGGTTGAAGAAACATACCCATTGTACCAGAAGCATCTCCTCCACCATAGAAAGTAGCATGGCCACTTTGCCAGCCTCCTCCATAGTCGGCAAATGTGGCCTGAAAGCAAAAATTGAGAAGAAAGAAGAGAAGGGAAAGCGAAGAAAATGCTGCAATAGCCATTGCTGATTCTGTCTTTTCTGTGTTGTCCGTGAAGAGAAAGAGGGAGAGAGAGAAGATTTGAGTGCCGAGTGAGAAGAAAGGGGAGCACACATATATATGTATATATAGGAAAATGAGGACGTGGAGTTTGAGAAATAGGAAGGGTCGAAAACGGTGACGTAGTAGGCAGAGAGAAGGAAAGCCACAAATAGAAAAGGAAAATATTTACTGTTTATTAAAAGATTTTTGAAAAGTCTTATATGTATTTACGTGGATCAAACTGCACATGCAAATGTTGTTGTTAAGACTACCAACTGCTATATGTCTCCATTGGCTTTGGGCCCCCACCCCCTCACATGCATTTTATCAACCGTTTCCGTTATCGTCTATTTTTCTCATTATCTTTTCAATTTTATTTTCTATCGGGATGTTGAAATTCGTTGCTAAATTGCCTGAAATATCGGAAATTAATTAGACTAACTTAAAAAGTCTTTGATTGGGGAATAAGACTGGCTAGCTAGGATTAGTTTTGCTGAGGTCTAAGATGGTTGGCTGTGTGGAAAATACATCACAAATTAAGTAGTTACGGAGGGAATAAGTCAATAATTAACAAATTAATTATATCTAAAGTTACTTACTTAATTACTAGAAGAAAAAAAAATCAAACTCATGGATGCATGCTTCATAATCATCTTGAAAAGAGCCAGCTGCTAGCTGATTTTAAATCAAGTCGCTTTCATTTTTTTTTACCCAAGTAAAAAGCAGGTAATATTATACATCCCAAATATAATTAATATATTATACGTTATGGAAGACGAGTCTGAAATAATTCTTATACATTATAGAATTTTATTAATTAAATAGACACGTTTTTTAGATTGAGAAGAAAAAAACAAAAAGAAATTACTAGGAAAATGCATGAGAGAGAAGGGGAGATTGCCGACTTACAAACAAAGAGCATCTCCAATTAAAACCTCGGATTTCTAGTGCAATGTAACGTGCTGTTTGTTTAAACGGTCAAACAGTTTATTAATTATTACTTCTTACTTATTATTATTAACAATATTTTTCACGGAAAAACAACTAAACCAATCATATAGATTTTAGTACTAGAGATGAGGCATTTCCAAAAAGGTAATTATAATAGTTGTACTGCAGAATCTCTACGGTATCAATTAGCTATATAGTCGGTTATTATTATAAACTTTATAATAACATTTTAAATCATTAGACAACAATAATATGTAGCAGCGTCGATATTATATTATATATGTCACACGTGGTGAACTCCAATACAACGATACCATCAGAGATTTAGATGGAGAGGGTGTAATAACTTAACGATTATTTAATTAATTAAACTGGGATTATTACATAAAATTTATAAGTCAACATTATATAATCCTTATGATATTAAACAAAATTAGTCATTAAGTGGGGGACGATTTTTGGTTGGGGACCTACCATGTTATTAGCACATGGAAGTTCCGAATTTCGCGGTCCATTGTATTCGTGCATCATTTTCATATGAATTAGGATGCCTTCGTATTTCAAACCTTATTATATATATAAAAAAATGTGATGCCGACTTGATTTGACAATTACAAAACTATATGCAGCATTCAAGGATCAAGATGCTTTTAATTTGGCATTAATTTATTTAAACTTTGTTTAATTTCTTAGAAAGAATTACTATTTCTCGTCAAAACTACTTTCAATCTGTTTCTTTTATATTATTAATACTTGCGCTACTATCATCACAGCATCGTTATTATTGAATCATTATTTATTATGGATGAGATGGGGTTGGTTAATTAATTAATAGAAGTCTAATTTTTTTTTTTAATTTCTAACAAAATTAACGAAAGATAATTATTTTAATAAATAGGCGGTGAATTGGGTTTCTCTATTTTTATTTTTTTTATAACTAAGTTGAATTATAGTTAACTAGCCTTCTGAGATCATTAGGAGCAACCATTTATATAATGATATATATATATATATGACAATTAATGCGTGAATTGTTCTTGACGTGTAAGCAAGGTAGCTATTTCTGTTTCTTATTATGAACAATAAGATAGAAAAATGACAAGATTGCTGTATCATCTATTCATGGCTTTAATTAAATTATTAACAAAAATAAAGACAATAGATTTATCATGGGAAAAATTAAACAGACAATCGTTAAATCACTATAAGTAATATTTATTCTCGCCTACTAAAACAAAAGCCCCTATAGCTCAGTGGTAGAGCGTCAGTCTTGTAAACTGAAGGTCTGTAGTTCGATCCTGCATGGGGGCAAGACGAATTTTTTCAAATCATTGTTTAATCTTCGAAACAAATAATTGACAATTTGCTTCAAATTTTTTTTTTTAAAAATAATTCAATTTATCATTATTTAAATCCTTCAATTTGCAAATGTTGTTATCTTTGTGCAGAACACATAGTGGACAATATGCTTTTCTTTTGTTCTCTATCATTGTGCAAAATTTGGTTGTTCATTTAATGCATGTTTTGGCGCTTTGATTGTTATCACATCATCAGCAATTTTAGCCTTAAAAAAATAGAAGACCCGTGTTTTTTTTCTTTTTATGAAATATAAGAAATTTAAATGGTTTCAGTTCTTCCAAATAAAATATTTGCATAAACTACTTTATAGTTGTGGGGTGAGATCAAAATATGTGATGATCCTAAAGCAGTTGAGCAACTATTGTTGAGGGGACAACGTAGACCAAACCAGTGATGACATCCACAAAAAGGCATGTGCATTTTATCCAAAATGTTGTAGTTTATCAACAAATTGAAAATGCCCTTCACAAGGGACTGTCTGTTAGTTTCAAGTTGTTGATTCTGAGATCCCCAACACATGAAGAATTGGACCATCTAATTGCTTGCCCCATACAAAAACTTTCTCAATTGACTTGTCACTTTCTTTTGGTTTGTTAATTAATGAAATGGTCACTTGTAAATTTCCAACATTGTGCAATTCAGAAACTCATCTTCCATGTGCATTTATTTTAATAGCAGATCGGTGGCGTAGGCCACCCATGGCTCTCTGCTAGCAGACAATATGTTACCTGGGATAAAAATATCAGCTTTCTGCAATTATTGGATCGTAACCTTTTTTCATAGTTGTGAAAAAGAGGCCTTTGTGTTTTTAATTTTAATTTTTGCTTTTTATTCTCATTTTTAGATGCTGACTACGCTTGATTTTCAGTTTTGAAAGTTCACTGATACCGGAAAGTTCCAATGTCTGGCTTTAATGGGAACCCCAGGAGTCCTCTTGAGATTTCTAGCAACGAAAGTTATTACAAGCATTACTTTCTTATTGCCAATATTCTAGTTGAAGTTCTACCGGCACTGTTGGTAGTATCATCCAGACATCTAAACGTAAATTAGGTAATAGTTTTGAGCTCCTTATTTCAAGAGTTGGTATCTATTAGAATGAATTCAATCAAAACGAGAGTATTCAGAAGATGATTCGAGTATCAAGACTGTCGGCACAAGGGCATAAAAAGCATGCAGGCCAATACCCTAGAAAGTTTCCATCACTATCCACTCCTCCATGCCAATTTAGCGTAATGACATGCACGACGCAACTAACAAATATAGACGGTGGGGAAAGCTTCAAATTCAAGGCACTTCTACAAGCAGAAATGGTCCACTATCAATGTTGCAGTTAAATGTAGACGTCATATAATTTGGTAATATTATATTTGTGGTTGTTGTACTTCAAAAAGTTTTAAAAAGTGTAACTAAAATGTACAGTATATATCTACTTTTACCAGATAATTAATATCTACACTTGAAATTTTAATCCATCTCAAACTCAAACATACATGAGCTGAGCTCCCTGATACCATGTCGATAATATTGCATTCTTGAGCCTCTTTACCTCCTTAGAACTTCATTTTTAAGTGTCAAAGCTTTAGATAGATTCATGCAAAGAGTACCACCACTGCACGATTAACAAAAATGCAAGTTCAGCACTTAGAAACTAATTTCCATTCTGAATTAATACTTATACTACCAATGACCATTTCCTCGGTATTTTCTTAATCCGTACCAGTGCAAAAACAAAGCAATAACTGAATGGAGTTTAACTAGAGGACAGGCCAAACAGACCACAAAATCATCATCCCCATAAATAGTTTAAACCGCCATTCCAGTTTGGTGATATGGAAAAGTAACAATATTTCTGTGACCTTATATGCAAGTAAAGGCCTCCATAGCTAAATGATGAGATGGCTAACTCTTGAAGAAAATGAGATATCGGAAAAATGAAATTTATTCTCCGGTAATAACAGTTTAAACAATAACAAACAAACAATACAGCGAGGGGCTAGCAAGAAAAGCTGCACTTTCTAGTCTTTGAAAAAGTAACCTTCTATCACCTGATTAGAGCCCCCATGAAATGAATATCAAATTAGATAGAGAAAGAACTCATGAATAACTTAAAACCTGGAGAACCTACAGAAAACCTAAACTCTCAATCACATAAAAGAATTGAATTCAAATACACAGTACCTTTTGGCTGTCAATAAGGTCAGTCTATGAACAATTCAACAAACACGGAGGGACCAAAAATCGGCAACATTTGCATCAGAATGTGCTGCTGCTTTCACTAGCAGAAATCGAGGGACCTTCAGACTTCACTAGATGAGTGTTTCTGCCATTGATATCGAGGCCCTGCAATCTGCCAAGAGGATCTTGCTGCAACATCTCTGAGAAAGCATGTGAGTTGGCTGTAGGTAGCATTGGCTGATGGGGAGCAGATGACATGTTAGGCTGAAATGAATGGAATTGTTGCATTTGTACATTCTGTGGGTCTCCCGTCCCAGGTAGTGGTTGGTGTGGATAAAACAATGATTGATTATATGGAATATTATGCATTCCTAAATTGTAGGTATCTGTTGGTGTCATTATTTCTCCGGTTGCAATCTTGAGCCTTTCTACTTCCTTCTTTAGAGCTTCATTCAGAGCTGTATTTTGAAGAAATTGTCATGCAAAGGTATTCAAATTTAGTGATTTCTCCAAAAGGAAAAATGATATCAGATGAGCATATATCTCCTTAGATATGGATCTAATCCTTCATTATAAACAGAATACAGAGATTAGTCTTCAGATGCTTCAAAATTTTATACTGAGGTACTTGTAAAATGGAAAGCAAAGCATATCCGAAGGTATGAATTGTACATCAATTAGAGTGGCTTTTTCAATATTCACCATTGATCAAATTAGGAATCATTCAGAAGTTCTGTCACAAATAAATGCATATAATAAAGGTCCAAATTCGGGTTGTGAATCAATGGGGGAGACCAACGCTATAAAATGAGATGGGCTTGAGATTCTTATAAGCTAGATGCATTGCAGATTGACGTTAACGTATAACTTGCTCATATAGCAAGAGGATCGTTTGCTGCACTGTAGCTATCTTGAATAATGACCAGCGCTTCAGTTTTGTTCAAGTCTCACAAAGAAAAGAAGAGGTGAATACATCCCTTGACACGCCAACTACTCATTTACAAAAACACGCAAGGGATAGAGACTGTAATCATAATACTAAAAACATGTTTCTACTAAACTTACCATCTCGTAACTGAGCTTGTTGTTCCATAGCTTGTAACCGAAGTTTAAGCTCTGTGTTTTCAGTGGACAGATCTGTTGTGTCCCTCTAACAAGAAAACAATAAGTAAAATCAATAAGCTATTAGTTTTTGTAAAAGAAATATGGAAACAACAGATGATGAACAAGAGACCAAACAAAAGCAAAATAAATGACCTTTTTGTGTTTCCTTTTTAGTTGGAAAGAAGTTTGAGAAGGTAGCTGAGGACATAATTTTAACCACAAGAAGATGCATGAAACCTCTAAAGAAATAAAATATTTCAATGACCAACCTTTTGTTTACAGGAATTCCAAATACACATTTTTTTCCCTCATAAAATATTATGCAAATTTCATCTTGATGTTTATAGGAATCACCAAATACAGTTTTTTTCTTATGAATATTGTGTAATTTTTATGTTGGTCTCTATTAGCAAAGAATTATGGTTTCCTACAGCCAGGGCCCATTACCAAGCAAAAGAGGTCATCACATTTCTATGAGTCATATAACGAAAATAACCAAATCAGATTTGAGTTGAAAAAAAACCTGGAATAGTGTGAGTTGTGCAGATAGAGTAGTTGCTTCTGTTTGAAGTGTCTGGACTTTCCTCTCAAGTTCAGATATATAACGGGCTTTCCTCTCTTTTGAACGAGCAGCAGACTGCCGATTTGCAAGAATCCTGTTAAAATAAGCAG
Source organism: Melia azedarach (assembly GCA_028052125.1). Lineage (NCBI taxonomy): Eukaryota > Viridiplantae > Streptophyta > Magnoliopsida > Sapindales > Meliaceae > Melia > Melia azedarach. Next base: position 4,600,969 of record CM051397.1, read on the forward strand.
TTTGTGAGAGGAAATGTATATAAATCATAATCCAATTTCTAATACAATATCAGACATTAGACTGTAAAACAAAATACACTATGTTTTAAGGTTCCATAAATATGCTAAACTCCACCCAATAACAAAAGATATTTGGAACTGAGGAAAACAGACTTCAAAAAGTCTATGGTCAATCATTTCAAAAGTATTCAAACACAGAGAAGATGAGAAACCTGAGATAAGAGAATTAAGATTAAGCAATTATTTAACCATCACATTTATAGTGTCACCAAAATTCTTTAGTACATGCTTGGAGCTAGAGTTCTGTATAGTTAAAAAGTAAATTTCAGCAAACTGGCAGTTTTCGGGAAGGTTATAGGCCATTCATTAGCATACAAACAGTGAAGAACAATAAAAGAAGTAATCTATTATTTTAAAAGCAGATAGGAAGTTTCGACCAAAACCTTGTTTTTCACGTCATAAGGACTGCTTAAAATTATTCACCTAGTAGCATATATATTCATAAAAGACCTAGAAGAGCTTGTGGCCTGAAGCTAAAATAGCTTAAAACTTTCATTAATCTTGAGCAGATTCGTGTATCCAATTTTTAATGATATTGCACACAAAACACAATTCAAAGCAAAAAAGCAAAAATGTTCCAGCAAAGCCAAAAACACAAAGCCCTCTACCAAAATTAAATCACACTCAAAAACAAAATAAAAAATGCAAAGCATGTCAAATTTCCTCTTTTACCTACAAAAAAAAAAAGTTTCTAGCTTTATAAGCTAATATCACCACATTCACAAAAGGGTCTTTACATACATTCCAACAAAGCCCAAAACAATAACCTCTCACCATAAATCTCCTCTTTCTATACACTTCATATGAAAAAAAATTCAACTTTAAGATATATTCACCAGAGGGTCTTTAATTTCTTCTCCGAATCAAAATTTGTTCCTAGAATTCCGTCTTTTTCTTGCCATCCAATCACACATTCAACAAAATAAACATGAATGCAGCACATTTTTAAGACAAAACTAAATTTTATTAAAAAAAAATCTACCTTTTGGCTCGTTTTGGATCAACAGTCCATAACTCAGCTAACTTATCAGGATCCATAGCTTTCTTCGCCTCAATTGACTCCAAAATGCACGAAGTGGAAGTTGACCCATCAACAGAGTTGCTATACCGGTGCCTCGGTCTCGCGCCTGCATTCACATTTGCATTCTCCTGTTTCGGGTCGTCTCCAACGGGTTTGGATCCGATTTTTTCAATGTCCATGTAGCTGCAAAACAAGTCGTCCTCAGATCCTCCGATTCCGTCGAATAACGGATCCGATACTAGATCCAAGTCGTCCGGAATCCGATACTGCACCTCGGATTGCGATCGACGGTGGTACGGTCCGCGGGTAGGAGGGTTGGAGTTCGGGTTTGGCTGATCTCGGTTCTCCATGTCGGAGTTGCAGAGAGAGATTCAGATATCGAAAGAGTGTTTTGTATTCTCCTCCTCTTCTACGGTCACGTTGAGAGGAAGCTCTCTCTTTTACCGCCTTTTAGTAAATAGGCCAACGACGACGTCGTTTTGATGATCTCTCATCAACTTCTGCCTCTGTTTAAAAAAAAAAATCTTACAAGATAATTTATCATTCTTTTATGGGATTTGTATTAATTGTTACAAATATTTTTCTTATTCAATTGTAATAAACAATGACATTATTTTTTTAATTAAGCTAAATTTAAGCAAATTGAAATTGTTATGTTATGAACTTTTGTGAAATTTTAACTAGTCATAGTTTATCCATTTTGTATTTACTTTGATGAAAAAAGATTATATTATTTCTCCGTTCAAACAATATTATAAATATCTTGAGAATTACAATTTATAAATTTTTGTTACTTATTTCAAATGATGTCAAATTAAAAAAATAATTATTTTAAAAAAACTACTTAAATCTTAAAACTCTTAGCCGCCACTAACTACTATTTTAAAAGAATAGATGATATACTTAAAATTACTTATTCTTAAATAAAATAAGTAAATAAACATGAATTATTAAATAAAAACAAGTGTTTACAGAATATTTTAGTGATGGCATTTTAAAGTTAAATAAAGATACAATAATTATAAATGTATTCGAAAGTCTTGATTGATTCAACCCCACCCCACTTGTGATATTTAAAGAGGTTAAAACAGTGATAAAAATTTCAATCATAAATTTTGATGTGATTAAAAAGTTGATGTTGATTATTGTGATTGAAACGAAAGAGATAGGGAACATTATTGGACAGAGCAAATTAGATGGGCTATGGCACTAATGTCTTTCGTTTGAGTTTTAGTGGGGTATTGATGCAGGCACATTTCCTGCTAAATGCCCTTCACCCATGTCTGTGGGCTCTTCTGTTCTAAAACATCCTCCTTCCCTACCATTTGTAGTTAAGATTTCAGAGTTGATATGAATTAATTACAATATATGATTGTAATTACTTGAAATATTATTAACGAAAGAATTTAAAATTAACATTACATGTATAATTTTAGGAAATTTTTTCAAAATGACTTAATTTTTACTTACTTCAAAGTTCATGGATAGCTATTATTAAAAAAAAAATGGATCAAATTGTCTTTATGATCAGTCTAATAAAAAAATTGTTGCCAAAATAAGAGATTAGGTTATTATCGGTTGTGAACCGTTCCTTGCCGATTTTGTTCACCTTCACCTAACAAGCTGGTGTTTTTAATGTGGGGTTAGCAGAGTAGGTGAGAAAGCATGATGGGAAATGTATGGAGTTAGTCAATGTAAGAGAGACAGGTGTTCCTCATATCTTTGAATCTGTGTGGTCGAGTGACTGTGACTATGATTTGACATATGTGGAGTTATCAGTGCCTCCAATTTGGACATGATGGATTTGCCCTTCACCACATGATCTCCATGTGCAAATCTAATCCTTTCTGCGACTATTTTCACTTTTCATTTTATCAAGTTTTTTGATCTAATCATCCTTGCATTTCAGTTGCTTGATCAAATTCCATATGTATCGCATAGATGTTGCAGAAAAGCATGGCAACATTGGCAGTGCTGAGATTTTACTGAAATGAGAAAACAAACTACTTCCAACTTTTGCTTAAAGGAAGATTGGAGTGGGAGAAGGATTTGGTTCTAAAGAATAAGCATTTTTTTTAATAAGTTTAATTGAGATTAGGTGGGATCAGGTACCATTAATCAAAATTCTTTTTTCAACTTTTTCATCTGCTTGATTCTAAAGTTTAATCATCTGTATGTCATTTCTCTCAATTATAGTGTTGTGAAAAGACACCAAAAACATATCTAACTTTCACTTGGTATCGAAATCTATCTGTACCGCGGTGTCCTTTGCTACATTCACAGACCAAATTCCCTTTTATAGCCCCCCTCCATTTTTCTCTGAAAAACCAATAAACCCTCATCATCATCTCTCTCTTTGCATCACCAAATTTGGTTTGGTTGTCTCATCTGTTACTCAATTTCAAGCAGCGCAATTTCCCAATTTCAAAACCTGGTAAGCCCAAGTCGTTATTTACAGTTCTCTTATCAGCTTTCCATGTTGTTTTTCCTTGTCTTAAAGACTTGCGTAAATGACGATGATGATGTTTGCCTTTTTTGGAGGTCTTTATCTGGTTGGAATCATGAGAGTTGTTGCCATAACTCCAAGGCAAATGAAGTGAAATTCTGTCTATAATTTCCTTCAGCAACAACCAGCTACCTTGCAGATTTGCGTAGAAGTGTTAAGATAAAAAAAAAAAAGTGAAGGAAACAAGCGAGAGCTTTGCTCAATACATGAGTGTCATGAATTCCCTTCTCTCAGTGTCCTTTGTGGTTCGATTCATTGAGAAAAAAGCTTCAAGCAATGGAATCAAAAGCCTGTTTGCATAATTTCATCAAATAGGCTTATAGCAGAGAAGGGTGCAAAATTTTTCCGAACTTTCTGATCATTACTTAGTCTAGCAATGGTGACACTCCATCGCCCACATCGATTGCTTCTCGATACAGAATCAAGCTCGCCACCATCAAATGGAAGCAGGCCGAGAAGCTCTTACTCTAATGAAGCCAACTTTGACACAAACATGGTGATAATACTAGCAGCCTTGTTGTGTGCATTAATTTGTGCTCTAGGACTAAATTCGATAGTGCGTTGTGCTCTACGTTGTAGCAGAAGGTTTGCTTTTGAGACCCCAGACGAGACTGCAGCGCGTCTAGCTGCCACAGGCCTTAAAAAGAGTGCATTGAGGCAGATACCAGTAGCCGTTTATGGTACTCCAGGGGTAAAGATAAAAGCTACAGATTGTGCAATTTGCCTTGGAGATTTTACGGATGGCGAAAAAGTTAGAGTGTTGCCAAAATGTAACCATGGTTTTCATGTAAGGTGTATAGATACATGGTTGATGTCACACTCGTCTTGTCCAACTTGCCGGCAGTCATTGCTGGATCAAGCAACAAGTTCTGATGCTGCAGACGAGGATTCTGGAAACCGGCACCACCCAGGAAATCCACCAGGAGGGCAGGCTGCTGATATTTCTGTAGCTATGGATGAAATTGGTTAATATTGATGGCATGAACAGTGAGAATATTCCTCTAAATGAATAAAGAACGAGTTCATTCATGATGTTTCTGAATTGTTATTTGTTAGATTGAGGCATAGAGTGATATCTTGGTTGTAATTCATTGCGAGACTTTATGTGAAAAGAGCTCCTAAGTGTATGTATATAGTGTGGTTAGATATAGAAAATGGTTTTGAAGTTTTGGTTTCAGTTCTTTATGTGGACTTGTGAAGTGGTATATTCAGTTTATAAGTAATACTATGTGATTAAAATTTACCATCTCCAATCCAAAATTGTTGTCTTAGTAGAAAGTTAATACTACTTCTTGTCTGTGGGTGTGAATGCTTCTTAAAGCAATTTTACAATATCAAATTTGCTTTCTCTCAACTCTCTTTTTAGGTTCTAAAGTGGTTTTGGCCTTGGCATTCCTAAACGTCAGTCGAGTCAAATCATACATAGTGATACCTTGGAACTCCAGAAGATATGGGAAGTCTGATTTCTGTACTCACTGCAGCTCTCGAAGCATCCACACGCTTCACACTTGGACAGTGTACTCTTCTGTAAGTACACCTGATCCTCAATGCACAAAAACATTTCGAGAGTTTGATGCTGATACCATCACAATTTTGAACCATTTTTCTATCCACCAGAACCACTGGTAGACTTTAGTTTTCTATCCACCAGAGTTAAAAGTGTATGTTGCAAACAATTGGAGTCAAGCTTGCCCACGGTTTTCTTCTCAATCAAATCACAACCATAACACACACAGTCGTGGTCACGGATCCAATAAAGCAAATTAAGAACAATAAATTATTCTAGTTTCCACTTGTAGCCCAAAGTATTTCCCTTCGTCTGTTGGTTTCATTTCGAACACAGCAACATGGTTAATTATAGGACTAAAAAGCCAAACAAGTATTTAATTCCCAAAGCACTAAAAAGAGAAAAAGGCACCACCTTGTGCTGATAGAATGGAATCTAAAAGTCTTTCCGTTTCCCTTTAAAATTTTTTGTGGGTATACTTGGCCCCAAGTTAAGAAATTCATTCATACACCAACTCTGGAAATTGTCCAAGTAATGAGGACACTGCAGTGTGAAGGAGACATTACAACAGGCATCATCGTCAAAATTGGACTATCCAGAGATTTTTTTCTGTAAGTTCAAAAGATTGCAAGCAAAGAACTTTTTTGTGGTGACCAACTGAAGTTTCAATCCTTTTAACAAATAATATTCCCACTAAGAAACAAATGGGTATTTTAGCCTCTAGAACTACATCGTACGAGTACACACGTACAACCTTTGTACAGGGTTTTGTGACGGATGAGGTGAGGTGAGCATAGACGAGTGGCGGATTGTGGTTAAAAAATGGCTCGGGAGAATTTGAGTGCTTATAGGCCTTCATCTTCAGCTAAAGGCCAATGGAATCTTGATCTTTTCAATTTGCACATTTCTGTGTTATCATCTTTATATTTCCATATCATTTTAACTTTAAAACACATTTTCATCATTCCCTTTTCTGATAAGAAGAGACTTTTAAGCTATTTTGATATATTCCTTGACTCGAGATATGGTTCCTGCCCGTATACTTTTTTAACGGGAAGTTCTTTTCTGAATATCACCTTATTATATATATTATAAATTGCAATAACAAAACAAGTGTTTTGGTTTTTAATTTTTAAATTAGATAGAAATAAATTAATTTTATCAATATAATTTTTTAGTGAAATTAAAGAAATGTTCTTTCCTCCCCTGTTTTCTGTCATTGTGTCATGATAATCTTTGACATGACGAGAATCAATTCCATGCAAGGGAAGGCTCGATGGAATTTACAACAAAATGGGCCTAATTGGGCCCTTAGTGGGTTGCTTTTGCATTGTTCTTAAATGAGCTGATTTGGGCCTCCCTTCGAAAAGTTTAGTGGGCTTAATGGGCTTATACACAACTGGGTTGTTGGCATTTATTCTGCTATCAATCTCAATTTCGTAGGATTCGGGTGAGCCAGATCTACCATTCATTACACTGAAATCCTGGTAACGCTATGTATGCCTACTTGTGAAAAGGAAAAGCTTGAAAGATACGGACAAGGCTCAAGAACATTGAGTTCTTAGATTGCAAAAGTCAAGATCAAGAACATTAATTATACAACAAATTTTATTGAAACAAAAGCAAGATAATTAAGCAGCTCATTCATATTCCACAAACTTCCAATAACCCGAAAAGAACCCAGCGGCCCAGCGGGGACAAGCCATAGAAGCAGAAAGCAGAAGCTTCATCATTTCGATAACTCAGCAGAAAGATTATTAACCAGGGAGGATATGGTTGTAGGAGAAACAGCCCTTGTTCCTCCCAAGTACCATTTCTTGATCATCTCGACCACATTTGCATTCTCCACTTTGATTTTAGAATCCTTTTTTCCTTCAGTAGTGAAAACAATCTGCACCAGCATACATAATTAACAAGTGAGAATCGCGTGAATCTTCTCTTCATTAATTGAGAGACATTTAGATTGGGAAGAGAGTCAATCAATATGTACCTCGGCAGTGGGAGATGTTGCAGGGAAATGATAAGTGATGACAGAATTCTTCTTGAAATACTTAGATTGGAAGAATTCCGCGATTTTCTCCAAGGCCGTTTCCTCCTCTTCTTCATACTTGTCAACTTCTGCTAATCTGTCCCTCACAGCACTCTCTAACTGCACCCCATACTGTGATCCCTTGATCTCCTTGATCACCACAACTCTAAAAAATTTCTCTACTGGCGCTGCACACATATTTTACAAGAGAATATTTAGAATCAATTCTGTATGTTAGAGAAGAGACCGTTAATTATTAGTAATTAATTACCAGAAACAAGAGCATCAAAGAAATCATCATCTTCTGCCAGGGAAGTTTCAGGTTTGCCCTTCCACGGTCGCAAATGGGTGAAAATATCGGGATCAAAGTAAACTCCGATGGCTGTGAACTTGATTTGGAGAAAGTGTATCTCAATATCAGTTATGCCTGTTGCATCAACACAATTTCAATTTCAGTATGAAACAGTAGCAGTAGCACAGACAGAAGAAGAAGGTTAGGCTTAATTAATTAATTAATTACCATGTCCCAGAAGATTTAACGGCTTGGTGGTAGTGGTCTGAGGAGGAAAAGGGATTTCATCCACCATTACTACTTCAGTGCCCACTGCATATTCCACAAAAACCAAAATCAACACACCAATAAAATGAATACGTGACAGTTTAAATATACTAAATTAAAAAAAAAAAAAAACTTTGGCCACATAAAAAAATAATTAAGACAGTAGTATTAAAAAATTTCCAGAAATTTAAAAGAAAATTATCATTGATCGTGCATACGAACAAGCACTCACTAGTAAAGCTCTAAGCTTGGTTTGTGGGAAGGTGGGAAATGGTCAAGTGGAGAGGAGGAAGAAAAATTACAAACTAATTGTAAATATAAATTTGAAGTTATCTGCACATATTTAAATATATTATAGGCCGGCTTGATTTGTGTCTATCTAACACTCAATTCCTTTCAGTCTTTGTAGAAAGTTGGTAGGTAGGTAGTGAAGGCTAGGAGCTCGTGATTTCATCGATCTTATCTTTATTCACCTATCCCTACACACACACACACACACACATATATTTTAATTAAAACTATTTTTTGTTTTTAATTTTCACAATCAAGTTCACCTTCATGATTTCATGCGTGCAAAATCAGGGTCAGTTGCTGAGATCACACTAATTAAACTTATCAAATTTATTAATTTTTTTCGTTTGGGTCTCTCTAATTACATGCTTAATTAAGATTTTGGTACTGACACTAAAATAGTAATTTTTTATTTAATTAAACATGTACAGTAGCATTAATGTAATTGGATGTAATATCTTATTAGAAATATTTTAAACGCTAGCGAGTCAGATGATTTGTGTGCTACTCGTCCAATATTGTGTAAATAGAAATAAAAATTTTAGGTTAATTTTTTTTTTAACAAAAATTAATACAAGCAATTAGTTCCCGAAGAATTTTGACTAGGAAACGTATCTGGTAGTTTATTAGAAGAATTTATTGACTTCGTTGGAGGTTCTTTGAGGCCCACGTGTTAAGCTGCCTAACAACCACTCATTTCACCTACCAAAACCGAAACACACCACACTGAATTGGTACCATTTATACTCTCCAAGTATCTTCTCTTCTTATCAGCTACCCATTAATCCTTGAAATTAATATATACGTGCCCTTAATTACAACTTAGTTAATGTAATCTTTTAAATATTAGATGTTTAAGTTTTAATCTTATCAAATTGCTGAACATAAATCTTTTATCAAATAAATTAATAATTTTTAAAAAAAGAATAGCTTTCATACAGAAATTGAAAAATAACCTTGAAATAATAATTAAATTAATGTAAGAAACTACGAGTATGTTTGGTAGATCGAACCGGCCTATATTAATTTTAGGATTACTAGTTATAAAAAGGGTTATCAATCACCTTTAATTTCACCATAAGCTAAATTTCTTCAAGAACCTACTTTGTGCTTCGTCCTGATTTGTTGTCTCTATTTGATTTGATTTTTTAATTTCCGAACTAGTGTTCTTGACATTTAATTTTATGGCATTCTTCACTGTTCCAGTTTGTCGAGCTAGCACCAGGTACTTCTTGCTTAGAGTCTGATAACTGATATGATACAGTTCTCGTAACATGTACTTTCGAATTAATCTGATCTAATTACTAAATTAAATTACCATGGAATATTTCCTTAACCCAACAACTTAAATCAGAAGAGAGTTCTGCTCTCGTACGAATAACAGGATATATATTTTTATGCTTATTTTAAATAACATATATATATAATTATCACCTGTAATTCTGCCGTCAGCTAGCAAATGAATGTTGACTGTATATATATGTATATATGAGATTGGATTTCCTGTATATATGCAAAGTGGAAATAATTAATGGTGTGAAAGTTGCTTTCAAAGATACTCTTTTTGCTAATAAAAACCCTAGTTAATGAAGTTTTATTCAGCATAGGTACAGCAGGCCTTGTCTGATTGTATCTTCATCACTGCTTCAAGAAACTTCAATATTTACGAGGTTCATTTTCAAAAAATTGAAATTTATACCTGTTATGAAAAAAACTACACTTGAACACGTGGTGGAAAGTAAGCTTACGAAAGTCCAAATCAGCCCGTTACGAGGTAATCTACTTCGTGCCCACCTCGTGCTCACTTCAAGGCAAGACGTGGTACAAGCCTTGCTCATTGTGGATAAGTAAGATCCGCTGTGAGCTGGGCTCTCCGTTGAGTATCGCCAACGCATTCGCTATTTGAGCGGCTAGGTAAGACCTACTGTGAGCTGGGCTCCCCGCTGAGTATCGTCAACGCATTCGCCATTTGAGCGGCTAGGTAAGACCTACTGTGAGCTGGGCTCCCTGCTGAGTATCGCCAACGTATTCGCCATTTGAGCGGCTAGATAAGATCCACTATGAGCTAGGCTCCCCACTAAGTATTACTATCGAATTTTCTATTTGTTGATATTGCCCAACGTGACAATATACCGTGAGACGAATAGGATTGCCCACGTGGCCATATACTGTGGCGCGTGTGGAAACGCCCATATGACCATATACCATGGCAAGTATGAAAACGCCCATGTGACCATATACCGTGGTGCATGTAGAAAGACGTGATTATATACCGTAGCACGCCAAAACAGACGAGAAAAATAACTCCATTTCTCCATTGCGCCTTGGAACGATCGGGCCCGCTTTCGATAAATAAGAACTTCACCCTCCTGAGCAAAAGAGGGAAGATACCTAGCTGCCCTAGACAGGTGGGTCGCCCAACTCCCAATTGCCTTAGACAGGTAGAAAGCCCAGTTGGTCAAACATTTAGGTACACGAAAGCCCATCTCATTGCGCCCCCAAAAGAATCCTTAAAATGGCTTGACACACAAGAAAACATCTTGTAGGGACCACTTCAAAGGCAGAAGACAACACCTGGTCTTGATAGTAGCTAGGCTGGTACTATACAGATCCTGCCTGACATTGTGCAGGCAGTGCACAGAGCCTAGGTGGGGACCATTCAAAGCCCAAGTGGAGGACCATGTGCCAGCTGGGCAAGTGAGGTTACGTCACTTGTCCACCAAGGTATAGAGCAATCTTCTTGGCTAATAAAGGTCGACACGTGTCCAATGAGCTTGGATAAAGGAAAGCTCACCAACCATAGCTTGCTACATGGCATTTGAGCTGGGCCACCAAGAACTAATGGGAGGAAGACACGTGAAAAAGTAAAAACCCTAAAATTAGGGTAAAATGAGTCATCCAATCAGGTACAAGCATTCCTTTATGTCATATAAAAAGACATTTTTCTTATTTTCAAAAAGACAAGTCATTTAGCCACAAGATTTCTAGGACATGAGCTCTCTTTCTAAGGAGGATTCCCTTTTTTCTTCTCCCATGACCATGTACACAGCCTCCATAGCCAAAAACTCCATGAACACACATAGAAACCTATAAAAAAACTCCACTGTTCGTCCCCTTGAATTTTTGTCTACCTGATTCGTGACCTTGACAAGGTCTTCTCTTTGTGCGTCTTCCTCATCACCTTAACATACCTTTGATTTACTGACTTTAGAGGGAGATACCTGTGCCCTCTTCATTTTCTCTTTGATTAGATGCTGACTTAGGCATCGGAGAAGAGTCGCCGAAGATGCGACTCCTATCTGAGCCTTGCTCTGTTTCGCAAGAAGTTACGGACCAGCTTAATGGAATTCTTGGGTTGAAAGTGTTCGGGCGTGAAAAAAGGTGGGTTGAATAGTTATTTGAGGAGCGGACAGTAAGTGTAGTGTCACTTGAGGGGTCTTGGAAAGTTCGGAGTCATCGGAGTTGAGCTGGGAGTTGGGAGGTGGTCAGCGGTAGTGATCTGGGACGTGGTCAGAGGTAGTGAGCTGGGAGGTGGTTAAAGGTAGTGATCTGGGACGTGGTCAAAGGTAGTGAGTTGGGAGATGGTTTGAGGCAGTGAGCTGAGAGGTGATTTGAGATAGTGAGCAGGAATGTGGTATAAGACAGTGAGCTGGAAGGTGGTATGAGGTAATGAGCTGGGAGGTGGTTTGAGGTAGTGAGTGGAAAGATGGTCTAAGACAGTGAGTTCGGAGGTGGGCAGACTTGGATATTGTATGGGTAGTTGGGCAATGAAGCAGCAGGGCAGTTCTTGGTGGTTTGGGATTGTGAACTTGGCTCGTATTTACATGTTTTACTTGAGCCACTCGATAGCCTCGGATGCATATATTCTATTCTTCTGTACAGGTAAAAGGTTTGCAAAAATCGTGCATCAACTATACCTAATATCTATTTTTACTTAAAATTCAGGGCAGAGTCCATAGAAGAAACAAGTGGCCGCGGCTAACTCTCCCTCCAGGCCCAGCTCCATGGCCAATTGTCGGAAACCTTCCAGAAATGATGAGGAACGTTAATAAACCAACTTTCCGGTGGATACATTCCCTTGTGAAAGAACTTAAAACCAATCGCTTGTATTCGTTTCGGAAATGTTCATGTTATTCCAATAACGTCCCCAAAGATTGCCGTAGAAGTATTGAAACAAAATGACTCAGTGTTTGCATCCGGGCCGGTTACCATGGCGACAGAGTATTCTAGCTGCTGTTTCTTGACAATAGCAGTTGTACCGTGGGGAGAACAGTGGAAGAAAATGAGAAAAGTAGCCACTTCTGACATAATCAATTCAGCATGACTTCAATCGCTGCTCGTAAATTAAGAGAACAGAAGAAGGTGATAACCTTGTCAGATTCATTTATAATCAATGCAAAGGCAGCAGCTCTGGTTCGGTCGTGAATGTAAGACTAGCAGCGCGTCAATGTTGTAGTAAAGGAAGATGATGTTCAACAGGAGATATTTTGGAGGTCCCGGATATGAAGAAGAGGCACACGTGGTCTTTTACTGTCCTCAATCATATTTATTCTTTCATTTTATCAGATTACGTTCCCTGGTTGAGAGTGGTTGATTTAGGAGGCCACGAAAAAATAGTAAGCGAGGCTATGAGAACTATCTCCAAGTATCATGATCCCATAATAGATGAAAGAGTAGAACAATGGAGAGATGGAAGGAAGAAGGAAGCTGAGGACTTGCTTGACGCGCTTATGTTTTGGAGAAATGCAAATGGGAAGCCATCGTTATCGATAGAAGAAATCAAAGTACTATGCACTGTAAGATAATTTAGACAATAAATTATATATGTTAGTAGATAGGCGACGTTGCTGATCAAGTCATATATATATGTATATATAATAATTTAACCTGTATGAATATACACACGAACATGCATGCAGGAACTGATGTTAGCAACAGTGGACAATCCTTCAAATGCAGTGGAATGGGCTATAGCAGAAACGATCAACCGGCCTGTACTTCTCAAAAAAGCAACAGAGGAGATAGATAGGGTTGTTGGAAAAGAAAGACTAGTTCAAGAATCTGACATTCCAAGGCTCAATTTTGTTAAGGCTTGTCTAAGGGAAGCTTTTCGCCTTCACCCTGTTGCACCATTTAACATGCGACATGTCTCAACTCAAGAAGCTACAATCGCCGGCTATTTCATTCCTAAAGGCAGTCACGTTTTGATAAGCCGATTAGGGCTTGGCCGGAATCCTGAAGTTTGGGAAAATCCTCTAAAATTCAAACCCGAACGACATATGAAGAACAATATTAATGTTTATCATCAAGTTGATCAGCTTACTGAACCAGAACTGAGATTCATTTCATTCAGCAGAGGAAGACGTGGTTGCATTGGGGTGGCACTTGGGTCTGAGATGTCTATAATGTTACTCGCAAGACTTGTTCAAGGATTTAGTTGCAATGTGCCTCCAAATAAGCAGAAAATCGATCTCACAGAATCAAAATACCATCTTTTTCTTGCTGAACCCTTGCATGCGCAGGCAAAACCTCGTTTGCCGGCTGACATATATATATATATATATATATATATATCCGGCTAATTAAATCAAAATCAGTATATTAGTAATTAATTAATGGACAGAAATTGTATTTTCACATATTTGTTTCAAGTATGTCCTCAACTGTTGAAATAGGTTTCGTACGCTTACATTATAATTAAGGATACATAATTTGATTATTTTGCTATGGTCACCGGTCAGACAATGACAGGGACTTATTTGATATAGAATAAATATATATAGTGTTATTTGTCAAACTTTGGAAAATTAAGTTTCCAAATGTTATTACTCTTTTAACATTAAATTTTTATTTTAACAGAAACATGCACGTACGCATGGTTATAAAACAAATAAAACAAATATTTTCGGAAAACAAATCTTTCGTGAGCTAATTAACAATATATCTCACATTTCTTAGGCACACGGCGACACTAACTTTCTTGGCCCAAAGGCCCCAAACTGTAATCATGCATGCATGAATGATTAAGCTTAATTGATTAAGAAAGTTTTGTTTATCTAAAATATTGATTCTGTGGCTCTAACTTTTCTTTGTTTTCATCGTTTGTCCTGTATTAGAGGAAGATTAAGATAGAAAACAAAAACTTTGTTATACTGGCTAGTGCTGCCGGCCAAGACAAATAATGGCAACATAATTAAATTGCAACTTAATATTATTTTACCAGTTACAAAGCTACTAAATTGTATAATTTAAGGAAATTACCGAGAGTTTGGTGCTCAACAATTTTCAAATAGAAAATACTTTCATCACTTCGATAATTATAAACTCCAGTTTGCAAGAATATTTTCATTCACAATTATTTGTATAATTAATAATAGTCTATCCATTTTTTTAATTATATTATTTAAGTTTATCTATGACATCGTATTATACTTTTACGTACCCTCAATTAAAAAAGAATTTGTTGAACTTGTCAATTATGGTTCTTTTAATTAAATTATGCCTCAATTACTGGCTTGCTTACATTTCTGCCCTTATTATTCGACTCTATAAGCTCAAACTTTCATATATATCCTCTCCAGGCTTAATTAATTTCTTCATATCTTGCGCCACATATATAGTAGAAAAAGGCACTACCATATATTTTTCATCCAAAGCAATAATGGAAACACTCATCAATCTTTTAATTCTCCATTCTGAGGCCAAATTACCGTTTCTAGCAATTATTTTAGTATCCCTGACAGCCATTTAATTTCTTTTGGGCTTGAAATTTAACAAGTTCTTAGCTCTTCATGGCAAGAAATTGCAAACAAAATGTTAGGATTTTCTCTCATTGGAGAGTCTATAAGTTTTATCAGAGCACAGAAGCATGACAAAACTGGTGAATGGATTGCAAATTTACAAGTATATATGGACGAGTAGTCAAAACCTCACTCATGGATCAGACCTCCTAATGAATTGGAAAATTAATCTAGTAATTGTAGGAACTTGATGATAAAGAATCAGTACGAAAAGTGACATCGATGAAGAAAATCACATTTAAGTTTATTTGTAGTCGACTATTTGGACTACCGGCCGGAAGGCAAGGAAAAGGATGTATTAATATTTGTTTGAAGATTTTACATCCGCCACCAAAGGTGCCTGAAGGTAAGTTTCAAAAAAAGAAGAAAAAAAAAAAAGTACGTTTACACAAATTAATCAAATCAACCAGAAGTTCCTCTTGATCGAAACTTTTACTAAGGCAAATCCAGGTCTACAATTTGTAGTTCAAATAAACACGTGTCAAAGAATTTTTCGAAGACTATTGCAAGTTGAAATCAAGAGAAAATCCTGATATTTTAAATGAATTTATTCTAATTAATTATTATATGCCATTTAATCCATGAGTCTTTATTTAAGAAACTGAATTGCATTCTGAGGACAAACGAGTAGTTAAGGCCAGAGAAGGAAGAGACAGCAGCCTTCCGCTGCTTAATTACTTGAATGAAATGCGGATGATGAAATTTACCTGAAGAGTTGCCCAAGAGCTCATGAGATTGACTCAATATTATTTGCTGTTAGCCAGTTAAATATATAATATGATATTAACTGATGATCTCAGGTGTTTTGGATAGCATCTGGAGACTACATCGAAATCACTCCCTCCACATACACATGCATATTCCAATAGGTGCCGGTCTGAGAATCTGTACCGCGGGGAAGAATTTGCCAGAATTGAAGGTCTGCTGATAATACAACCATTTCATAACAAAATATCAATTCCTGGTGAACCCATGCCCTATATATATAGACTTCCTATCAAGCTTGAAAGAAGAAACTATCCGTGAAAAGTTGGAATTTTTCATTTATCAGATTTTATCCATATATGCTTTGTTCAGATGTGTCTTAAGTTAATGTTGATCACCATATTTTCAAGGCCATTAGTTTGTAGAAAGTGGTCAATTAAACTATATATATGTAGACTATAATATCCAATATTAGTGAAGGAAAATTATTGCATCTATATATCTATATTTATATTTTGTAACTTAATTTCGACCAGCCCTTTGCTTAATTATGTGCATATTTAAAGTGTTAATTAATGCTCCGATTTGAGAACTTTTATAATTTTGATAAAGAAAAAAACTTTTTCTATCAAGATTCTTTTTAAATAGACAGCGACTTAGCTGCATTTTTTGTTTTTGAGATTGTTCTTATTTTAATCAATTTAACTCATTTTTTGTACAAGTATCCTCGTTTGAGTCATTAAAAAACCCTAAAATTAATTGTATTCATTTTCTAGCAATATTTCATTCACACACACACATATACCTTCTCAAGCTGCCACAAGTCTCTACCATAAAAAATGGTTAATTTATAGTTCTTTTAACTTTTAATTCCTTATTCATTTATTTATTTATGTTTTTAATTTAAAAGAAAATTTCTCTTAATTCATGGTTTGTCCCTAAAGCCACTAGTCGCATCATTGTCGTGCTTTTACCCATTATAAATAACATAAACTTATTATTATTACTATTATTTTGTGTTTTATTTGATGTTCAAGTTTGGTAGGAAATAACGGACGATATTGCCTTAAAGGATATTAGCACGAAAAGTCAGATTGTTGGTTTTCAGCTTTATATATATTGATGAATTTAAAAATTTTATTGTTTAATTACTAGTTAAAGAATTATACACATTATTCGATTCTATATAAATGCATAGTTATGAAAAGGAATTATATTTTGTTGAGTCGTCACAACTTGTATTGTTAGGATCAAACATCAACTATTGAGCTGAAAATGATATCAGAGTAAGGTTACAGGTTCGAGTCCCTCATGTGACACTCAGGTGAACATTCTTGGCTTATGGGAATCAGCATCTCCCACGTGACTTGCTGCCACGTGAATATTATGGGGAGATCCATCTACGTGACATTGGTACTATATTGGCCCAATCTATTGACGTACAATGTATGCATTGCGAAGTCTCTTATGTCCACCCACCACTTAGTAGTGGGGCTCTGCGCTACCGTTGTAAACTACAATTTATTCCTACAGGAATCAACCAATAGCTTAAAGGAAATATGGTTCACCTTAGGTACAAGCTTAAGCTTTTAGCTCAATGGTTGGAGCTTGATCTTAACAAGTGATATCAGAACAAGATTATAGGTTCAAGTCCTCCGGGTAATGTTAAGGGGAGATTGTTGGCTTATGGGGGCCAGCGTCTCCCACATAACTTGTTGCCATATGGACACTATAGGGAGACCCGTCCACGTGACATCGGTGCTGTGTTGGCCTAACCTGTCGGTGTACATGATGTGTGCATTGCGAAGCCCCTTATGTCTACCCACCTCTGCGCTGCTGTTATAAACTACAGCTGATCCCTGTAGGAATCAATTAATGGCTTAATGAAAATACGATTCACCTTAGCTACAAGATTAAGTTTTTAGCTTAATGGAACTACAACTATCCACTTTGCTCAATTGAAATTGCCCACTCCTCTCATTTGTTTTGAACTCCTTATCTCTCTAAACGTCCTAAAAACACTTATCTTGAATCTATCTTCACCTTTGTAAGCATTCGAAGAATAAGTTAGATAATAGAGTATTATAAGGAAAACAATAAAGATGCAAGAAGGGGATGATTGGAAAACCAACAGAAGCTAGCTTACTAACCTAAACCATTAATAGATAGATCTAGAAAAATATCATTTTAGTATGCATTTTCAATTGCTTGTATTGTGTTGTAGAAAATATTTAATAGTTTGATTCACT
Source organism: Melia azedarach (assembly GCA_028052125.1). NCBI lineage: Eukaryota > Viridiplantae > Streptophyta > Magnoliopsida > Sapindales > Meliaceae > Melia > Melia azedarach. The sequence goes on from CM051397.1 coordinate 4,618,696, forward strand.
ATTTTTCATTCTTATTGAATATGCATTTATTGTTTTGATAATTTATATTACTGATTAAGGTTGCATTTATTTATTTGAAGATTTATTTGATATACTTTAGGGGAGAAACAAATTACTAGTTTGAACTTTTTTTATTGTAAATTTTGATGTATGAAAAAGAGGAGAATCATATGATATACAACATATTTAGGGGGAGATATGATTCTATTTGCTGTTGTTACATTAGTTTTATACAATAAGTATATTTTGATTTATAAATAAGTTATGTTGTTTTGAAAATATCATTGTTTGCGCTCTTGAACTATAGAGGGGAGAATGTTTATTGATTGCCTTTTATTTACTATGATTGAGGGGGAGCATGAATTTTTGATAAGTTATTTTTCATTTAACAACCAATGATTTTTTATCATACAAAAAGGGGAGATTGTTAGCCTTACGGCTCAAAATTATTGTTTTGATGATAACAAATATTCATATTCTTAGCTAACTACATTTTTCTTATATTATCTATTGTTATATTTTTAGCATGAAGAATTTATAAAGCAATTGTGAAGATTTAAAGAATATAAAAAATAATGGCATTCAAAAAAAGTATGATGGAATCCTTTGAGCAAATTGAAGAATGAAGTCACAAGCTTGGTATTTTATTTTTTATTATTTATGTATGCTTGTGTATGTGCTAAGCTTAAAATTATTTTTAAGTTTTCAAATTTTATCAAAATCCAAGTCTTTAAAATCTTAAAGTTGGACCAAATTGAAAAAGTTTGAAATTTGAAATCTAGACGAAATTGCAAGTTTTTCAAACCTGAAAAATGGACCAAAATGCAAAGTTTTTAAAAATACCAAAAAACCGATTCAGAATGCCTTGGTCCAATAAAACCGACTTTGATGGTCGATCAAACCAGACCGATCGGTCAACTGAACTAATGGCAGAATGTTAAAGCCTTAGGTTGGTCGATCAAATTGAACCAGTTGGTCGACTAGTCAACCGATCTTCTGGCTTTTCAAAAGTATGCTTTCTTCATTTCTTTGGTCGATTGAATAAAGTTCTTTGGTCGACCGACATGCACAAAAATTTGAATTTTAAGGATATCAACGGCTACTAACGATTAGTTTTTTAATACTACATATTGAAGAAATTATGCTCGATTTACTTATTCTTGGAACATATCTTTGAGTTATACTAAGTGATTTCAATATAAAATTACGTACTCTTGAGCTACAAATCATTATACATAAATTTGGATCTCCAAAGAACATTTAATTTCTACGTCTACTCTTAAGGAGACCAAATTTGTAAGTTGCTCATTACTTGTACTATTTTTTTATTGTAAAGAAGTAAAAAAAGTAGGTCTTTTACTTAGTTGAGATTGCGTTGAGTATTTGAATTGAGCCAAACTTTGTAAGGGTTATAGAATACTATAAATCATAAGTTGTTCAAGTGTTTAAGTGAGCAAATACTTGTAAAGTTTAAGAGGTACTCGAAAATCCTTTTGGTTGTAATTTGAAATCTTGTCAGAATCAAGCCCTAACCATTGAGCTAAAAGCTTAAGTTTATAGTTAAGGCGAATTGTATTTCCTTTAAACCATTGGTTGATTCCTACATGGATTAGCTATAATTCATAATAGTAGCACAGAACCCCACTACTGAGCGATGGATGGATATAAGGGACTTCGCAATGCATATATCATGTACACTGACAGATTAAGCCAATACAACACCAATGTCACATGGACGAGTCTTCGCATAGTATTCACATGGTAGTGAGTCACATGAATAGCGTTGGCCACCATAAGCCAACATGTACAACTAAGCCATCAACATAATTTTTTAAAAGAAAAAAATTGTAGGCTCTTGATACTTCTTTTAATATTAAAATAAATATGTGTTATGTAATTTTACCATGAGAAGTGAGTAATCTACAGTGGAGAGTAAGTAGAAGTATTAAGAAGGACTACAAACATAGTGCGTCTTGGAGTTGTCTTTTCAACAAAGTTCATAACGAAAACTTCAAAAGAAAAAGCTTAGAGAAACTACGTGGAAGTGTAAAAGAGGAGTATTTATTTAGTGCATCATATAGTTGTCTTTCCTTAATAGAAATTCACGAAAAAAGTTCATGAAAGGAAAATTTAAAACAGGAAGTTCAAAGAAAAAAAAAAGTTATGGGAGTATTGAGGAAGATGAACCCACGTAGTATATCCTAGAATTATCTCTTTAGAGAAGTTCAGGGAGGAAAGTTCAAAAGAGAAATTTGGATAAACTACGTGGGAGTGCCAATTAAGAGGACTACCCATGTGATGCATGCTGTAGTCGTCCATTAAAAAAAAATATGAAGTAAAATTTTCAAAGGAAAAGTTCAGAAAAACTACATAGGAGTGCCAATTAAGAGGACTAACCATGTGATGCACACTATATATAGTTGTCCAGTTTAGAAAAATTTATGAAGTAAAATTTACAAACGAAAAGTTTAGAGTAACTACGTGGGAAGTTCGTAGAAAGATTACTCGTGTGATACATCTTATAGTTGTTTCTTTATAAAAGAAGATCCTATATGCAAGAGAAGCAATTAATGCACTTCATTAAAAGTTCGCCTTAGTAAGAAAATGAGCTCCAACGTAAATTGTACCTAAAGTACCATGAGAAAAGAGTACTTTCCATAAAGGAGTGATATAAAAGTCCTAAGAAATAAGAAGTTCTCCAAATAACGAGAAGAAGGGATAAAGAAAAAAGAAATAATATTTGTTGCTTGGTCAAGAACCAAAGGCGATGTGATCAAAGTCCCTATCTTAGCAGGGAATGGCGTGTTAGAGAAAGACGAATGATACAAAACAACAACGTCCTCCTTCAGTTTAGTAGTAGTATGTATCTATCGTTGGAGTGTGCGTGTCGATCGCACTGTCGGGGACTGACCAATTAATATTTCTTTTAAGCTCATGTCATCCATAAGTTCAAGCAAATTAAAACCTAAGCTTGCTTTTTGAGGTTGTTGTTTTTTCAAGCTCTCCGGAATATTAAAATTTGAGGCTGTTGTTTCCTGAGCTTTTTGGCACGTTTTCAAGACTAATTAAAATCTTATTTGTTAGTCAATACGAGCACATATATAATAACCACCAGTCGTTTCATATATCATATTTTTTAAATTAAAATATGTATTTATAAAAACACGAGTTTCGTGTGTTTTCCTGGTCTCTCAGATTCTAGTAGATACAGCTCATCTTGCAAATTTGCATTTTATGAAATCGCAAGTTTCATATGTTATTTTTTCTAGTCCCTTGAATCCTATTATATATGCACAGATAATCTTAATTGTTTTGTATTTTATAAATAATGAGTTGTATATACTACTTTTTACAGATAACCCCTGTAAGATTTGAATCCTAATTATATTTTAATCTCTCTGGAATTTGAATTCTAACTCCACCAGGCATGTTTATAATTATTAATTTCATTTCCATTTTCATAAAATCTGACAACCCGAGAAAATATTAGTAATTCATGAAACCATTGAAGTTCCACCCCCTAAAAATTCGTATTTCATGAAACTATGAGGGTGTTCATCGGTCATTTTCTTCTAGTTCTATCCCGATTCCTGCAATTTCTATTTTATAAAATCAAGAATTTCATCGGTCACTTTTTTAAATAGGACATATTGAAGTGTGTATTTATGTAAATGGTTTTTATAAACTTCGACTCAAATAGACTATTAATAAAAAATTATTTTATAAAAATGATGCAAAAATTTTTGTGCTACAATTTAAAATGAAATATACTTGAGATTACTTGTGTTATGTGTTTAAATTTGAATGAGATAATTAAATAATGGTATGAATTCTATTATTAAGTCGCATATGACTAAAATGTTACTATTCTATAAATTACATGCAAATAGGCAGGGACATAGTAAAGTTTGATTTCACCATCTAAGGGGTTAAAATGTAAATAAAGAAAATTGAAAAGGCCAAAATTTAACACACTTATAAACGCAGTGCATGACTGGTGGGTCTGGCCTGTAATAATCGGTCACATGTACAATGTTTGGCATGTTTTTTGTCATACATTTTACTCAGAACAGTCTGAACAGACCTTGCCCACCCACCTCCGCCAACCCAACGGCTGTCTGTACTCCTTCTTCTTCTTCTTCTTCTTCTTCTTTTTTTTTTTTTTAAAAAACGAAAATTGACATATGTTCCTCAACTATAGAGACAAGACAGATATCCCTGATATATTAAAAACGACAAATACTTTTTACTATAAAAATATTTTTTATATAAATTTAAAATATTTTTTAAATAAATATATTACATGTAATAAATTTTTTTAATAATTAAATATCAAATTATTACTGTAAAAATAAAAAAGAAACATTAAAAATATTTTAGTATATAAGTATGATTTAACTCATTATTTGAATTTTTTAATAATTGTATATTTTGATTTTATTATTGAAATAATAAATTAAAAAATTTGTTTAGTCTTAAATATATTGTAAAAAGTATTAAATAAGGACTAAATTGTTAAAGTTAAAAAAGTATATTATAAAAATATTAAAAAATATATTTAATTATTATATTTAAATAAAATATATATTATATTATTATTTTATAAATATTTAGGAATGAAAATGATAATAAGCTAATTGATCAAACTAACGGCAAGCCAACATCAAGGAGGGTATGTGTCATTTGTTAATAGAGTTAAGATATATTTATCGTTTTTAATACACTAAAAAGAAATATGTATTTTTCTTATAACTGAGAGGGACACATATCAAGTTCCCTTTAAAAAAGGTTTAACACTCAAACGTCACTATTAATTATTGCCCAACATTATACTCTCCGACCAATGATATGTGTTGCCAAATGCGCTCTACATGTTAATATTAAAGTTGCAAGGTTTCAAAAGCAATCATCTTAGTCTTAGCTACTACTGTAACTCCACTTCGACAAGTTCATATTCTATAAAACTATGAGTTTCACTTGTAATGTTTTCAAAAAAAATATATACAATATACTAAAATGCCTACGTGTTTATGATCTTCTTTTGATAAATTTTGATGATTGAAACAATTTACAAATAAAATAAGTACATACATTCTTTCTCTATCATGCCTTGCTCATATATACATACTCATATATATATATATATATATATATATATATATATATATATATTAACAACTTTGAAATGAATGGAAACAAATTAATAATCAAAGAAATGAGTGGATATAAATAATCAAAGAGGGGGCTGTTAATTAAAGAGAGATGGTTAACAACTAGTACTGTTCTTCCTTACTTGGGACTTAGTGACCGGTTGGCTCTCTATATAAACTCATGCATGCAGCCCCCTCTTGCTTCAGAAAAGCATAGAGAATTAATTACTTCTTGCTTTGTAGAGCTAGCTAGTGCCATTGTTATTGCCATTTATATATATATAGGTTGTGAAATATAAACTTTTGAAGTACGATGGCATATTTCCTTTTTTCTGATCATCCTGAAAGTACCTTTGTTGAATCTAAATTACAATTTAGAGCCATTCTTCTGGTCAGTGCTTTGATTGCCCTGCTCGTTTCTGGTTTCTTCCAAATAGGATTTCCATTTCTTAGAGTATTTGTCAGCTTTGTGAAGGGAATTTGTTTGCTTGCTCAGAAGCTATTATTCAAGGTAACTAATACGTCTAACTCCCATGAAATAATTAAAGCTAGCTCTTTTGAAAAGTATTAGTGATCCCTAGGCAAATAAAAGTATGCTATCTACATATATTTAATTCTCTTGTCTTCTTGAGAATCTGAGCCGCTAGTATGTTTTTATATTTGTTATAATTTGCAGAAATACACAGCAAAGATGCTTATCATGTTTAAGTTTGGATCATTATTTGGATTGATCCTAGTCTTCATTTGCATATTCTCGGTGGGCTCTCAGCGACTTACAATTCTTGGATCCTTCTTCTATGTCTGTGTATTTGCTCCTATTCTTCATGACACAGTAAGTCTTCCCACAAACCTTATTATTGCAACTCTATTAATTTCTTTCTTCAAATTCTTCATTTTTTTTCTTTAAAAAAAAAAAATGAACGTCAAAAGAGGCATTGTCTATTTTTATTTACTCACTGACTACAAAAAATATTTATTGTCAACATTTACAATTTTCATTTTCAATAAATTGGAATTTCTCCTCACATGCATTTTTACCATTAATTTTGAATTTACTCAAAATCCAGTTCAAAAGCCATAGAAGAAACAAGCAGCAGCGGCTACCCCTCCCTCCAGGCCCAGCTCCATGGCCAATTGTTGGAAGCCTTCCAGAGATGTGGAGAAACAAACCAACTTTCCGGTGGATACATTCCCTTATGGAAGAGCTTAACACCAATATTGCTTGTATCCGTCTAGGAAATGTTCATGTTATACCCATAACATCCCCAGAAATTGCCCTGGAAGTTGTCAAGGACAAAGATTCAGTGTTTGCATCCAGGCCAGTTACCATGGCGACAGAGTATTCTAGCTGTGGTTTCTTGACAATAGCAGTTGTACCACGGGGAGAACAGTGGAAGAAAATGAGAAAGGTAGTCACTTCTGACATAATGAATTCAGTACGACTTCAATCGCTGCTGGCTAAGAGAAGAGAAGAAGCTGATAATGTTGTTAGATTCATTTATAATCAATGCAAAAGCAGTAGCATTGGTTCGGTCGTGGATGTAAGACTAGCAGCGCGTCAATATTGTGGCAACATAATTAGAAAGATGATGTTCAACAGGAGATATTTTGGTGATGGGAAGGAAGATGGAGGTCCTGGATACGAAGAAAAGGCACACGTGGAATCACTTTTTACGGTCCTCAATCACCTCTACTCCTTCACTTTATCAGATTACATTCCCTGGTTGAGAGTATTCGATGCAGAAGGCCATGAAAAAGTTGTAAGTGAAGCTATGAGAATCATCTCCAAGTATCATGATTCCGTCATAGACGAGAGGGTAAAACAATGGAGAGACGGGAAGAAGAAGGAAGTTGAGGACTTGCTTGATGCCTTTATTTCATCCAGAAATGAAAATGGGAAGCCATCGTTGACAGTAGAAGAAATCAAAGCACAATGCACTGTAAGATAATCTAAGTACTCATCTAAAAAACTATCTAACAGGCAACGTTACATTATGTTATAATAATCTTAAAACGTGCATTGTATACATATACGTGCAGGAACTGATGCTTGCAACAGTGGACAATCCTTCGAATGCAGTGGAATGGGCTATAGCAGAAATGCTCAACCGCCCTGAACTTTTCAAAAGAGCAACAGAAGAGATAGACAGTGTTGTAGGAAAAGATAGACTCGTTCAAGAATCTGACATTCCAAAACTCAATTTTGTTAAGGCTTGTTTAAGGGAAGCTTTTCGTCTTCATCCTATTGCACCATTTAACTTGCCTCATCTATCAACTCAAGATGCCACGATCGCCGGCTACTTCATTCCCAAAGGCAGTCACGTTTTGCTAAGCCGATTAGGGCTTGGCCGGAATCCTGAAGTTTGGGAAGATCCTCTAAAATTCAAACCCGAACGACATATGAAGAATACTGCAGGTCCAATTGAGCTCACAGAACCGGCACTAAGATTAATTTCATTTAGCAGAGGAAGACGGGGTTGCATGGGAGTAGCACTTGGGTCTGAGATGGCCACAATGTTACTCGCAAGACTTCTTCAAGGATTTGATTGGGGCGTGCCATTAAATCACGGGGAGAGGATTGATCTTACTGAATCGAAGTACGATCTATTTCTTGCTAAACCCTTGCATGCATGGGCAAAACCTCGTTTGCCGGCTGAGATATATCCCACCAATTTGTTGAAAAATAAGAATTTCGTAATGACTCAAAACACATAAATATATTTATTTCTCATACAAATTTACAAGAAAATATGTAAACACTCTCAAATACTTGAACAAGGACTCAAGCTTTATTTCTAACTTATTTTTTAAAACCTTAAGGGGGGAGGGGTATTTATAGTTGAAGCAAACCATTCTAAACCATTGATTTAGTCTTCACGTAGAACACCAATGTTGACTTTGTGCAGCACACCAATGTTGACTTTGTCCAGCACACCAATGTTGACTTTGTCTAGTACACCAATATTGACTTTGTCTAGTACACCATTGTTTACCAAATCTAGTACACCATTGCTTACTAAATCTAGTACACCAATTTAGACAATTCAATATTCTAGATTAAGTTTACAATTCAACACTCCCCTTTAAACTTAATCTAATCACCTACGTATAAGCACACGATCAAAATATCTCCATCTTTGATCTTGATGTAAAGTGCGTGTTCATAAGGGCACTTAGTGAAACCATTCTTTTGGAAATACTTGTCGATTCGACTATTCCATGCTCTTGGTGCTTGTTTCAAACCATAGAGAGTCTTTCTCAATTTCAACACCTTGTCCTCTTGCCCTTTAACTTCGAAACCTGTAGGTTGTTGTATGTAGACTTCTTCTTCGAGAACTCCATTCAAGAATGCAGATTTTACATCCATTTGATGGATCTTCCACTTGTTTTGAGCTGCCAAGGAAATGATTAGTCTTACAGTTTCTAAGCGTGCTACCGGAGCAAACACCTCATCATAGTCTATGCCGGCTCTTTGACTGTAGCCTTTTGCAACTAGCCTCGCTTTGTATCGCTCAACCTCTCCTTTTGAATTCTGCTTTACTTTGTACACCCATTTGACTCCAATAGCTTTGTGTCCTTTAGGAAGTGACACAAGCTCCCACGTATCATTCTTCACAATAGCTTTAATTTCTTCAGCCATTGCATTTCTCCATTTTTCATCTTGTATAGCTTCTCCAAAACTCATTGGTTCACACTCAGCAAAAAGGCAAAAAAGAGTGAGATTATCTAACCTCTCAGTCACCTCATAGAGATCTTGGAAACTCCTTGTGCGTTCTTCATTTCTTTCCTTTAAAAAGGATGGTGGTGAATCTCCTTGATTGTTTGTTGTTGGTGAAGTTGGTGGAGTATACGGAGTAGTAGGTTCTTCTCTTGCTTCTCCTGCTTGCTCCATTATTGGTTCTTCTTCAAACAAAGGAAAGAAGTTGAAGTCATCGACATCTGGACCAAAATCCCATTCTCCTTCTTCGTCAAATATTACATCTCGACTGATCATAATCTTTTTGCTGTTTGGATTATACAACTTGTAACCCTTTGAACTTGAATCATAGCCAATGAAGATAAAACTCTCGCTTTTATCATCCAACTTTGTTCTTCTCTCGTCTGGTACATGAACATGAGCTACACTTCCAAAAACTCTAAGATGAGAAATACCAGGCTTTCTTCCACACCATGCTTCTTGTGGTGTTTTTCCCCACACGCTTCTTGTTGGAGATCTATTGGATAGATATACAGCAGTTGATACAGCTTCAGCCCAAAACTCCTTGGGTAGTCTTTTACTTTTCAACATACTCCTCGCTATGTTGAGAATTGTTCGATTCTTTCTTTCAGCAACACCATTTTGTTGGGGGGATCTCGGAACGGTTAAGAATCGTCGAATTCCATTTGCTTCACAGAATTCTTGAAATTCCTTGGAAGTGAATTCTCCTCCACGATCAGTTCTCATGGCCTTAATCTGACGACCACTTTCTTTCTCAACGGCAGCTTTAAATTTCTTGAAAGCTCCAAATACCTCAGACTTTTGCTTCAAAAGGTAGATCCATGTTTTTCTTGAAAAATCATCAATAAAGAGAAGGAAATAATTATTGTTACCAAGAGATCTTGGCTTGAATGGACCGCATACATCAGCATGAATGAGCTCCAGTGGTTTCTTGGCTCTAAAGGTAGACTCTTTTGGAAAGCTTTTTCTGAATTGCTTCCCATGTAAACATCCTTCACAAAGTTGGTTCGGATGATTGATGTAAGGAAGACCTCTTACCATCTCCTTCTTAGCCAATAGCTCTAACCCTCCAAAGTTGAGATGCCCAAATCGAAGATGCCATAGCCATGATGCATCTTTGTAACAAGCTTTCAAACATTTCGCAACATCGTTTTGAATATTCAAAGAAAACATTCTATTCTTTGACATTTTCACTTTAGTAATTAAGTTGCCTTTGTCATCTCTTATAAAAAGACTATAATCTTTCATATGAATATCATAACCTTTTTCTAAGAGTTGACCTAAACTCAAAATATTACTTTTCATATTAGGCACATAGTAGACATTTCCAATAAATTGATGTCTACCATCTTTCAATTGTATAAGAATGTTACCTCTTCCTTTCACGGCTATTTTTGAATCATCACCAAAAGAAACATTTCCATTTGTTGATTCGTCTAACTCCACGAACATGCTTCTTTTTCCACACATATGATTGCTCGCACCAGTGTCAAGATACCATGTGTTTTCTTGGCCTCCACTATTGTCTTTGTATGCTAACAAGACAGTTTCATCTCCTTGATTCTTTTCTTCTACATAGTTAGCCTTTTCTTCCACTTCATTGTTGTAGGCTCTACATGCAGAAGCATAATGGCCAAACTTTTGACAATTATAACATCTGACTTTAGACTTGTCGTACCTTGTATTTGGATTGTTCCTTCCACGACCTCGTGTTGAGCTTTCTCCTTTCTCATAGTTGTTGAAATTATTGTAATTATAATTCCAACCTCGTCCACGACCACGGCCTCTACTTTGTCCTTGACCTCGACCTCTACCTCGACCATGTTGGTTTCTATCATAGCTTTGAATTTCTTCTTTCTCCTTGAATTGCATCTTGAGAAGTTGTTCGGAGATGCCTTGCTTCTTTTTTATTTTTTCTTCATAGGCTTGCAATGATCCTTGTAGTTGGTCGATCGTCATTTCTTCCAAATCTTTAGTTTCTTCAATTGTTGTGACTATGTGATCAAATTTTGAATCCATAGATCGTAGTATCTTTTCCATTATCCTTACTTCACTTAATTTTTCACCATTTCTTTTCAATTGATTAGAAATAGCTTCAATTCTAGAGAAGTAATTAACAATTGACTCGCCTTCCTTCATATATAAAGTTTCAAATTCTCCTCTCAATGTTTGAAGACGTACCTTTTTTACTTGCTCGGCGCCTTTGTAGGATGTCTGAAGTTTATCCCATGCTTGCTTTGCGGAAGTTGCATTTGATATCTTCTCAAAAGCATCATCATCTAATGCTTGATAAATGACATAGAGAGCTTTTTTGTCTCTCTTTCTCGAGTCCTTCAACGTGTCTCTTTGTGCTTGAGTCAAAACAGAAATGGCAACATCATCTCTAGGTTCATTATAACCTTTCTCCACGACCTCCCACACATCTTGTGCTCCAAGGAGTGCCTTCATTTTTATGCTCCAATTATCATAATTGCTTCTATTGAGAATTGGAACTTGAAATGGTGTCATACCTCCATTTGCCATAACTTTCTAATAGTATTTCGGATAGTAATATGAATGTTTATAGGTGTGAAAATATACACTAAGAAAATTCCCAGGAAAGACTGGAGGGGTCACAACGGTCCCACTTAAAACCCAGACTCCTTAGGCAATCTTGGCCTTTTTGACAGAATTTTCTAAATATGCACGTAATCACACAAATATAACATCCAAGTTACAAAACCGAGCTCTGATACCACTTTGTTGAAAAATAAGAATTTCGTAATGACTCAAAACACATAAATATATTTATTTCTCATACAAATTTACAAGAAAATATGTAAACACTCTCAAATACTTGAACAAGGACTCAAGCTTTATTTCTAACTTATTTTTTAAAACCTTAAGGGGGGAGGGGTATTTATAGTTGAAGCAAACCATTCTAAACCATTGATTTAGTCTTCACGTAGAACACCAATGTTGACTTTGTGCAGCACACCAATGTTGACTTTGTCCAGCACACCAATGTTGACTTTGTCTAGTACACCAATATTGACTTTGTCTAGTACACCATTGTTTACCAAATCTAGTACACCATTGCTTACTAAATCTAGTACACCAATTTAGACAATTCAATATTCTAGATTAAGTTTACAATTCAACACAATTAAATCAGAACCGTTATAATATTAAAAATTAAACAATTCTGTAAGGGATAAAGAATAATAAATCATACTGGCGAAATATATATATAAGCATCTCGTAAGAATCAAACGAAAATGATGCTGAAAATATATATATTCCAAGATGATTTTTTCAGGATTCACAGACAGGTTTAAATAGGCAAGAATTTGATGATTTAAATCAAAATCATATTCTGCCATTTGTATTCCGCAATAATTATGTCATTTTGAATTTTGTCATTTGAGTTGTTGTATTTTTAAATAAAGATTTAGTTTGTAAAATCTTTTAGTATCAATGAAATGCAGCATTCTCTCATTTTATTAACTTCTTCCTTGTCCAATTCTTTCCTCAATTCAACAACATTTCGTCTTTTATCTTAGTCTGAAATGGGGTGTATGTAGAGACTTCACCGCAACACAGTCTAACTATGTGTAGAGGGATTTCATCAATTTCGCTAGCTGCTGCTGATTCAGGTTAATTTAGTTATGACAACTCTTTCGATCAGCAGCTAAACTTGTAAAACATAGCTCAAAACACAAACACGTACAAAAAAAGAATACATAAAACAATTTTGATCGGTAAAACTGCTATATATATATATATATATAGTGAATTTATTTATATGCAGGAGAAAGCCTATTTTCTTCTCTTCTTTTTTTTCCTTGTTAATTTTTAGGTTATTTGAAAAATTAGTTCTAATAGTATTTTGATGAGAGATAATCTAGAGTCTAATGGGATTCTAATTGAAAATAATTCATTATTTCGGCTTACTTCTAATTCGAATGAAATAAGACTTCTCTAAAAAAAAGAAACTCTTAATTAGATATGGTCTTAATAATAAATGTTAATTGAAATTTTATAAATTTGGATTTGAATTTTATTATTTTAACTTTTAGGTATTTATTTTTTAATATGAATCCAGGTACCTATCTTATTGAGCTAACATATAAGTGAAATCAACCCAAATTGAATGTTAAAAAAATGGTCTAACAATATGATACGTACCTTTTTAATTAAATAAAATTTTATTTTGAGTTAAAGAATTATATACATTATTCTATCTTAAATGCACGTAGAAAACGATCCTTATACAAAGGAATCAAATTTTCTTAAGAGTCCTTTGGAGCATTCAATAATTCACAACGTGTATAACATGTGAAATGAAGCCACATCAAAAATACTAAATTGATTTATGTATTGATAATTTTTTTTGGGTACCCACGATAAATGTTTATATAAGATATCATGTGAAATTTTTTAGGTGAAATATTTTGAAAAAAAAATATACTTGTAATTATTTTGTGTCAGTGTTCATAATAAATCTTGATAAAATAATTGTAACACACTGTTACTATTTGTTAAATTTTATATGATCACCATGTCATATTATAAATATATTCAACTTACATGACACTTAATTATGCAGCATTGAATTATAATAATTTAGTATTAATTGGTTGGAACATAGTCAGAGTCTGAGTCTGAGTCAGTCCTCCAAGTGCATGCATAGCTCATCCTGCAATTATATTTGTGGTTCATAGAACCACGCGGTTCATGACACTACTTTTTCTGGTCCCTCGACACCTAGTACAGCTCATCTTGCAAATACTAGCATGACACGTGTTTATAATATTTTTGTGGTCATAAATTAACTTAGACAAATGAAATAATTTTATTAATAAAATCATGCGGAATTTGTTAAGTTTTTCTCTTTGAAGGCCACAGTGAACATTGCATTAACATACCAATTAAACATTGAATATCATGGGGTATATCTTCTAGTCAGACACAAGCTCCCTTATAAGACAAAGCTAACTCTGCATGGTTATGATCTGCAGAATTACAAACAGGAGGCAGTACTGATTTGAAATTACAGTTGAAGTTTCCAGAGACCAAGCACGAAATCTTTGTAATTAGCCACTGAATCTCCTTTCTGCTGGGGACTAACTTTTCCTCTGACTAAGTTAATTACATTCACAGCATCAGACTCTCTACATCACCTATATACATACATACATACATATATATAAAAGTTAAGAGTCTTCCTGGAAGTTGCCACAAGTTGAACAGTTTTGCTTACTTAATTTGTTGAGTTTGATATGACTAATCAAATGTTGTAATTCTATATACATAATGTACGAATTAGCAGGAGCATGGCAAAGTTTCATCATTTAATTTAAGGGGTTCAAATGTAGTAGAGCGAAGAATTGGTGAGGCCAAACTTTAATATATATTCATTCAAGAGGTTAAAATGTAATACACATGTTACAAATACGTTCATTCTTTTCAAATTTACTTAACAGTAACCAATCATCGATCTTTACATACATACATACATACACATAGATTAACAGCTTTGAAAGGAATCGAATAATATAAATAATCAAAGAGGAGGCTGTTAAAGAGATGTGATTGTTGCTAAGTTTTTAACAACTTTGAAATGAATTGAATTATATATATACAATTACGTAGAATTCGTTTATAGTCGAGGGAAGGAAATTAATATAATTTTTTAAAATAATAATACCATAATGCGAACTATATGGGTGCAAAAAGCCCACGAGTCCTTCTGTACCCCGCATTTTTCAAATAGCTAATTAAATACTCAGATTATTTGTGAGTTTAGAATTAGAATATTTAACTTTTATTGTAAACTTGAAGGAAATGATAAAAATTTATTAATATAGAAATAAATAAATAAAACCGAGTTAAGATGACAAAACAGAGCCAGTCTCAGCTAACGGGTTTAATTTGCCGAAATCCTTAAAATTTCATGGCTAAATGATTGTACAATAATAATTCTCATATGGGACAGTTTACATTTTATTAAATTTGTATCTTAATAACAATACTAATTTTATAAATATATATATATATACACTATTTTTTACAGAAAAGAAGAGAGAAAAATCTCAAGATAAGTTGACATCATAATTAGAATTTTAGTGTTGTAGAATTTATAAATATTAATAATTAATATGAGTAATTTTGGAAGAAAAAAAAGCCTGTCTCATGCACATCTATGTCCTACGAGTCTTGATGTAGGAGTAGGACGACTTGAGTATTTTTATTTTAATTTAATATATTTATTTTTAATTTTTAGTTTTCCTATTTTTAGTAAGAGTTTATTTTTTCTTATTTGAATTGACTTAAGTTTTCTCTATTATAAATAAGGAGTATATAATATTGTTTAGTCATTTTTTTATTCAATAAAATTTCATTCATAAACTTATGAAACTTTAGTTTTGTTTATCTTCATGTTTCCGCTTCGTCAATTGATATCAAAGAAGGAGTTCCAATAGTGCATAACAGCAATATAAGAAGCAACTATCCTATTGGCGATATTCAAAAAGTGCAAGCACTAACGATAAAGGTTATTTGTGCGATAGTTGTGCACAAAAAGCCGGAAGGGCAGCCGCTAAGAAATTCACTTAAACTATTCATTAAGAATTGACAGATTTTAATCGAAGATTGGAGATATTACATTAGGCGGCAATAAGATAGTTAAATATGAATGTAAATGGATAGACGGGATCTCGCCCCGTGGTCTGACGCCAATACTGCAACCACTTAGCATTATTAATGACAGAACTCAAAGAGATGAGGATTCAGATGATGTAATGATATAATTGACTGAAGCTCCATTAGGACACGCGAAAGTGAAAATTATGATAATAATAAGATAAACCTAGACCTTCATGTATTTAAAGAGAGTTTGCACGTAAAAGACTTCTTTAGGGGTAGGCATGGTCCGATCCGGATTTTTAAAAATCCAAACTGGAATCGAAAAAATCAGGTTTCAAAATTTTGGAACCAAACCGAACCGAATAGAAAAGAAAGACTAGACCAAACCAAACCAAACCAAATAGAAGAAGAACTCGAAATAAAACCAGAGTGAACAATTCAATTTTTGGGTCGATTCAATTAACGGATTAAATTATTAATTTTTAAAAAAATTTAGAGGTAAAATAAAGTCATTTAATTGAAATGACGTCGTTTTATGAAAAAAATATTAAAAAATAATAAATTTAGTCTAGTCAGAATTTTTTAAGCCAAACCTGGAACATGACCAAAAGTTCTGAGTTTTATATTTAAGAATCAAAATCGAACCAATTTACATGAAACACTAGATCGAACCCATCAGTTTCGGTATGGTTCTGTTCGGTCTCGGTTTTATGCCCACCCCTAAACTTCCTTGATTGATTAGTAAATGTAGAGAATTATTTTGATTACATGAACATTCCAGATGAGAAGAAATTAAAA
The DNA here is from genome assembly GCA_028052125.1 of Melia azedarach. Lineage (NCBI taxonomy): Eukaryota > Viridiplantae > Streptophyta > Magnoliopsida > Sapindales > Meliaceae > Melia > Melia azedarach. Next base: position 4,634,989 of record CM051397.1, read on the forward strand.
TTGGCAGCCATAAAGTTTGAAAAGGGGTGCATCTGTTTGGTGGCAACAAGTTCAGAATAAACGATGCCGTGAAGGAAAAAAATATAATTAGAACTTGGAACCGTATAAAACAAAATATGAAAGCTCAATATTTATCCTTTAATTATAAACATGATTTATTGAAGTAGTTAAATAATTACCGATAGGAAAACCGTTAAATCCACGATTATGCTAAAACATTCCATAGGTTATGTTTTAAGAACAACTTGAAAAAGTCGAAATCACAATTGGTTGCCAAATTTAGTAGAGAGTTGCAAATTGACATACAAAACTAGCTTGACATGTATATAATTTAATATTTGTTTGAAGCTGTGAATAAAATAAGGAAGCTGGAGAGGCAATTAAAGCGACCTATTATTAAATCACAAACTCTAACACGTCAATTTTTTACTTTATCAAAGTAAGAACTACAAAATAAAGGCATAATACCAAATATGTGTAGAGAAGAAACCAGACAAGGAGTAATTTTACTAACCCGCAAACTACTCAACAACAAAATAGAAAGCCATGAAACTAAGAATTATGTACTAGGCATTTTCTACTAAGAAGCCATAAAACCCAAAAATCATGTGCTAGGCATCTTGTTTTAAGAAGCCATGAAACATAAGAATTACGTGCAAGGCATCTTGTTCTAGGAGGTGGTGAAGACGAAATTTTGATCATAAATTGTACTACCATGCACGTAAATAATATCGATCATAAACAGTACAGTGTGAACAGTATCAATTTTATCTAAATTACATATTTAGCCTTAAGTCTGAAAATTGATCAATCAAGTTCAACCCAAAACCAGCGAGTGCAAAAGACAAATCAAGCAAGTTCAATCTAAGCTCAACAAATTCATAAGCGTGTGAAAATTTAATTTAATATTAAATTAATAAAGATAAATTCGAGAAGGAGATAATATATTTGACGATGAAAAATTCTAAAAAATGAACGAGTTAATTAGTTTATATTTAGGAGAAACTCTACAATGTGAATTATATAAAGTGAGTGATGAGAGAAAGAGAAAGGTACATAAGAAAAACTATGGAGAGAGAGAAAGAAATATTGAGAACTAAGAGAGAGAGAAAAAAAAACTTTGTTTATACTATGATCCTATTTTTAAGTATTAATAAAATTTCAGATTAATATGTGAACGTAGTTTATACACTGAACAACGTAAATTTTATTATCTTATTTCCTTTTCTTTTTTTACCTATTTTGTATTAAATTCTCAGTCATACCGTTTATCTGATTTAAACGTCAACATGTAACATATCATTTTCAAAGTACATTAGCTTTCGGCATGCAACGGAATGGGCAATATAGCAGAAATGATCAGCCAGACTGAACTTCTCAAAAAGGCTACAAAAGAGATAGATGTAGGAAAAGATAGACTCGTTAAAAAATCTGACATTCCACAGCTCAATTTTTTAACGCTTGTTTGTGGGAAGCCTTTCGTCTTCACCCTGTGGCACCATTTTATTGGGTTGGGTTTCCTCCTTGTGGAGATGGCTCAAAAATAGTGACTAAGTCCAATTAGTCTAAGGATTCTAATTAGCCTAAGGATTCCAATTAGCCTAAGAATATTTTTTAATCCTTTTTTAAGTAGGATTTAGTTTCTTATTTTTGTTAAAGTATATAAAGGAGAGGAGAGCGGGTACTGTTCACAAGTTCGAGAAAGAAAGCGGGTACTGTTCACGACTTTAGAAAAAGACGGTACTGTTCACGAGAGAGGCAGAATAGTAAATCCCTAACAGCTGTGATCAACTGGTCGATCGGAGGTCGATTTGTGGTCCGATTGGACTGAAATTTTACCAGCAGCTTCATAACTCAGAGTACTAAATTCTGAACGGTGGAGATCAAATTTGGAGCATTCTTTCTCCAGATTTCGTGACTGATAGTTAAGCCACCAACTTGGTGATGTTTTTCTTGAACTCTCTCTAATTTCTTTGTAGAACTTAAATGTTTACCAAGATTGTGTGATCTTGAGATTGTTATAACGTGTACATCTAGTTTTAACTAGAGAGAACTTGTGTATTCCCATTATTTGATTATAGTGGAGATTTTTGGGTGGACTACGGTCCCGTAGTTTTTCCTCCTCACATTAGGGAGGTTTTCCACGTTAAAATTGATTGTGGTGTGGTTGTATTGTGGTGATTTTATTGCTGTCCAAGAATTAAATTTGTGCCCAAGATTGTTGCTCTATTTGTTTGTTTTCTATTAGGTTCATGCAAGAGGGGATAAGGTAATTGTTGTGCTTCCGGATTATCTGTGTTAGTTTATCCCAACAAAGTGGTATCAGAGCATTGGTTATATTTGTCTAGTGCCTTGTGTTGAACAATGGAAGCTAATACAAGTAGAATGGTTAATTTGAACGGTACAAATTATCATTTATGGAAAGGAAAGATGGAAGATCTTTTATATGTGAAAGATTACTACTTACCCGTGTTTGAAAAACAAAAACCTGATAATAAAACAGAAGCACAATGGAAGTTGCTTCATCGGCAAGTTTGTGGGTATATTAGACAATGGGTAGATGACAATGTTTTGAATCACATCAATGGAGAGACAGATGCAAGTTCTTTGTGGAATAAGCTTGAAGAGTTGTATGCTAGAAAAACTGGGAATAATAAACTTTTTCTGATAAAACAAATGATGAGCTTGAAATATCGGGATGGGAAACCTATGACAGATCACTTAAATGCATTTCAGGGAATCATTAATCAGCTGGCAGGAATGAACATCAAGTTTGAAGATGAAGTACAAGGGTTATGGCTTTTAGGCACATTACCGGACTCATGGGAGACATTTAGAATGTCATTATCTAACTCAGCTCTAGATGGTATCATCACCATGGAATTGGCTAAGAATAGTGTTCTGAATGAAGAGGATAGAAGAAAGTCACAAGGTTCTTCACAATCAGATATCTTAGTCACAGAAAAGAGAGGGAGGAGTAAGAGTAGAGGTCCGAAGAATAGAGATAAAAGTAAAAGCAAGACCAACAAGTTTGCCAATGTTGAATGCTATTATTGTGGTCTTAAGGGACATATAAAGAAGTATTGTCGACAGCTCAAGCGAGACAACAAGAAGGATAAAGGAAAGGAAAAGAAAAATGATGACAGCAGTGATGATGACAGAGTTGCTACTGTTACAGATGAGTTCCTTATTATGTATGATGATGATGTTGTCAATCTTATGTGCCATGAGACCAGCTGGGTAATTGATAGTGGTGCCTCCATTCATGCTACTTCACGAAAGGAATTCTTTACATCTTATACATCCGGCGACTTTGGAGACGTTAAGATGGGAAACAATGGCTTAGCTAAAGCCATAGGCATGGGAGATGTGCGCTTGGAGACCAATAATGGCACGATGTTACTTCTGAAAAATGTCAAGCATATTCCTGATATTCGTTTGAATTTGATTTCTGCAGGTAAGCTTGATGATGAAGGATTCTCCAGCAACTTTAGTAGTGGTCAATGGAAGCTCAGTAAAGGTTCCATGACTGTGGCTCGAGGAAAGAAATATTCTTCATTGTATTTTATGCAAGCAAAGATTGCAGACAACAGTATCAATACAGTGAAGAATGAAGATACAATTGAGTTATGGCATAGAAGACTTGGTCACATGAGTGAGAAGGGTTTAATTGTTTTGGCTAAGAAAAATCTCATTTCTGGGATGAAAAATGAATCTTTGAATAAGTGTATACATTGCTTGGCAGGGAAACAAACCAGGGCTACCTTCAAGACATCTCCTCCTTCAAGAAAATCAGGTATACTCGAACTTGTACACTCTGATGTTTGTGGCCCCATGAAAACAAAAACACTTGGTGGTGCTTTCTATTTTGTGACTTTTATAGATGATCACTCAAGGAAGTTGTGGGTTTATACATTGAAGACAAAAGATCAAGTACTATATGTGTTTAAACAGTTTCAGGCTTCAGTTGAGAGACAGACTGGGAAGAAGCTGAAATGCATCAGAACTGATAATGGGGATGAGTATTCTGGACCATTTGATGAGTATTGCAGACAGTTGGGAATTCGTCATCAAAAGACACCTCCGAAGACTCCTCAGTTAAATGGGCTAGCTGAGAGGATGAATCGAACACTAGTTGAAAGAGTGAGATGCTTGCTTTCACAAGCACAATTATCAATATCTTTTTGGGGGGAGGCTTTGAATACAGTTGTACATGTATTAAATCGCACACCATGTGTTCCTTTAGACTTTGAAGTTCCAGATAAAGTTTGGTCAGAAAAAGATGTTTCTTATGATCATTTGCTTGTCTTTGGATGTAAAGCATTTGTGCATATTCCCAAAAATGAGAGGTCTAAACTTGATGACAAGACAAGACAATGTGTATTTCTCGGCTATGGTCAAGATGAGTTTGGCTACAGGTTTTATGATCCAGTGCAGAAGAAACTTGTAAGAAGTCGAGATGCTATATTCATAGAAGACTAAACTATACAGGATATTGAGAAGTTAAAAGAAGAAATGCCTCAATATAGTGATACACTGATAGACTTGGATCTAGTTCCTCCAACACAGCCTACAGATGAAGTCCAGGATGGCCAGCGTGGTACAGGTGATATTGACACTCATACACAGGTTGAGATTAATGATGATGTCCATCAGTTACCAACATCAGAAGTTTCATCAGATATTTCACTTAGAAGATCTACCAGAATCCGACAGTCTTCCACACGTTATCCTACGAGTGAGTATGTGTTATTGATTGATGGGGGAGAGCCTGAATGTTATGCAGAAGCGGTAGAAAGTGAACAGAGAAAAGAGTGGATTTATGCTATGCAAGACGAGATGAAGTCATTACATGAAAATCACACATTTGAATTGGTAAAGTTACCTAAGGATAAACGAGCTCTAAAGAACAAATGGGTATACAGAATAAAACAGGAAGAATATACCTCACAACCACGATATAAAGCCATATTGGTTGTTAAAGGATTTAGCCAAAGGAAAGGTGTTGACTTTGATGAAATTTTTTCTCCAGTTGTCAAGATGTCATCTATTCGTGTGGTGTTGGGCATAGCAGCTAGTCTTGATTTGGAGATTGAGCAGATGGATGTAAAGACTGCTTTTCTACACGGAGACTTAGACAAAGAAATTTACATGGAACAACCAGAGGGTTTCAAAATAAAAGGAAAAGAAGATTATGTGTGCAAGCTGAAGAAAAGCCTCTGTGGCTTAAAACAAGCACCAAGACAGTGGTATAAGAAGTTTGAAACAGTTATGGGGGAGCAAGGCTACTGAAAAACTTCTTCTGACCATTGTATTTTTATACAGAAATTCTCTGATGATGATTTTATTATATTGTTGCTTTATGTTGATGACATGTTGATTGTTGGCAGGAATACTTCTAGAATTGACTGGTTAAAGAAGCAGTTAAGTAAATCCTTTGCTATGAAGGATTTAGGGCCAGCAAAACAAATCCTTGGCATCCAAATTCATCGAGATAGAGCAGCCAAGAAGTTGTGTATATCACAGGAGCACTACATCGAAAAGGTACTTGAAAGGTTCAACATGAGCAACGCTAAAGTGGTTAGCACTCCTCTTGCTACACATTTTAGGTTAAGTACCAAGCAGTCCCCTACAACAGATAAAGAGAAGGAAGACATGGAAAAAGTTCCTTATGCTTCAGCGATTGGAAGCTTGATGTATGCGATGGTATGCACAAGACCGGATATAGCTCATGCAGTTGGTGTTGTTAGTAGATTTTTATCCAATCCAGGAAGAAGAGCATTGGAATGCAGTGAAGTGGATTATGAGATATCTTCGAGGTACTTCCAATTTTAAACTGACCTTTGGAAGTGGAAAACCTTTGCTAGTTGGCTATATTGATTCAGATATGGCTGGAGATGTTGATACTCGAAAGTCTACTATGGGTTACTTGATGACACTTTCAGGTGGAGTTGTAGCATGGCAATTAAGGTTGCAAAAATGTGTTGCACTTTCTACTACAGAGGCAGAATTCATTGCAGCAACTGAGGCATGCAAAGAGTTGTTGTGGATGAAGAGGTTTTTACAGGAGCTTAATTTCAAGCAACAGCAATATGTGGTATTTTGTGATAACCAGAGTGCAATTCATTTGAGTAAGAATTCTTCTTTCCATGCAAAATCAAAACATATTGATGTGAGATATCATTGGTTGAGAGATGCTCTTAATGATAATATGTTTGAGCTTGAAAAGATTCACACTGATCACAATGCCTCTGATATGTTAACCAAAACTCTTCCGAGAGAAAAGCTTGAAGTTTGTTGTTCAATTGCCGGGTTGGCAAACCCCTCCACACAATAAGAAAGGGAGAGATTTATTGGGTTGGGTTTCCTCCTTGTGGAGATGGCTCAAAAATAGTGACTAAGTCCAATTAGTCTAAGGATTCTAATTAGCCTAAGGATTCCAATTAGTCTAAGGATATTTTTTAATCCTTTTTTAAGTAGGATTTAGTTTCTTATTTTTGTTAAAGTATATAAAGGAGAGGAGAGTGGGTACTGTTCACAAGTTCAAGAAAGAAAGCGGGTACTGTTCACGACTTTAGAAAAAGACGGTACTGTTCACGAGAGAGGCAGAATAGTAAATCCCGAACAGCTGTGATCAACTGGTCGATCGGAGGTCGATTTGTGGTCCGATTGGACTGAAATTTTACCAGCAGCTTCATAACTCAGAGTACTAAATTCTGAACGGTGGAGATCAAATTTGGAGCATTCTTTCTCCAGATTTCGTGACTGGTAGTTAAGCCACCAACTTGGTGATATTTTTCTTGAACTCTCTCTAATTTCTTTGTAGAACTTGAATGTTTACCAAGATTGTGTGATCTTGAGATTGTTATAACGTGTACCTCTAGTTTTAACTAGAGAGAACTTGTGTATTCCCATTATTTGATTATAGTGGAGAATTTTGGGTGGACTACGGTCCCGTGGTTTTTCCTCCTCACATTAGGGAGGTTTTCCACGTTAAAATTGATTGTGGTGTGGTTGTGTTGTGGTGATTTTATTGCTGTCCAAGAATTAAATTTGTGCCCAAGATTGTTGCTCTATTTGTTTGTTTTCTATTAGGTTCATGCAAGAGGGGATAAGGTAATTGTTGTGCTTCCGGATTATCTGTGTTAGTTTATCCCAACAAATTTAACATGCCAACCATCTCAACTCGAGACGCTACAATCGCCGGTTACTTCAAACCTGAAGTACATATGAAGAATACGGTAGATCAAATAGAGCTGACAGAGAACCGGAAACTAAGATTCATTTAATTTAGCAGAGGAAGACGAGGTTGCATGGGAGTGGCACTTGGGTCTGATATGGCCATAATGAGGAGAAAATTGATCTCTCGCTGAATCAAAATACCATCTTTCTCTTGCTAATATAAACCATTGTATGCACAGCCAAAACCTCGTTTGCCGGCTGATAGTATATATATATATATGTCCGAATAATTAAATCAGAATAATTATTATACTAGTGATTGACACAAATTATAAAATCCTTCCAAAACTCAAATATATATCTAATAGAGAACACTATCATCTCATAACATTGTTTTTGATTTTTATTTTTGGGGATCAATTTCGAATAAAAACTTAAAATTTATTAAATAAAGGTAAATTCATTTCGTATAAGACTTTATTTAGATTGTACAAATATGCAGCAGGTTTCAATTCTCTCCCGCGAAGTTCCTTTGGTTCCCGCGCCCGAAGATCTTGATTTTATTAACTTTCAATTTTTATAATTGTTAATGTCGAAGATGCAGTTCAACAAAATCGGCACTGAAATGTTGAATTCAAGAAAGGACTGCACAGACCTCTGAAATTATTTCACATTAACTGTTGTTTCTCTGTAACTGACGGATTGATTATATTATGTTTGTGGATATATATGTGTGTTTGTAAACTTTGTTATTGCATTAAGAAATACAAATTAGTTTCTTCTTCCAAAAATCAACATGGTATCAGAGCCAACTTCATTCTAATTTTTTTTTTCTCGGCCAATTCGACTCACCTCTCCGGGAAAACACCGCCACAGTCAGCCGCGCGTACAGTACACGCGCCACCGTCACAGTGGCAAGTGACGATTACGCGCCACCTTCAAGGGCTCCTTTTTCTACATCGTCGCTCCCGTCACATTCAGAAAACGACGAGAAAGCCATTCGTATAGTCAGCTTCGTCACACGCTCTGCCAATCGTCGGGATCGAAAGGACGTTTTCTGTCGAACTTGTAAACTCCGATCTGCTTACTGCCGGCGCGTTTCCCGTCACCACCGGTACCATTCTGCTCAGAATTCATTTGCCATTACTTCTACGGTCTTCGTTCTCCATGTACTGCTGCTGAGTTCTCCGACGAAGAGATAAACCAAACCACCACCGTCCATTTTCGTGGGAGAAATTGCTGGTGCATAAACTAACACCGTCAGTACCATTCGACTCGTTCATCTCAGATCATTCTCTCCGTGCAATTTGTTTTCTCTTCAACTGCCTTCGATTCTCACTTTTGACAACAAGTGCGAATCAATTTTGGGAAGTTATTATTTCTCTCACCGGTTACAGTGAAGACGATTATTAATCCCTATTGTTTAATTTAACTTCTATTTTATTCCATCTGTTATCATTTAATTTGAGTGACATGGATAAATTAGATGTTTCTCAGCCTATTGCAGTTCTGTTAGAGGGACATAATTATCCTTTATGGTCCAAGCTATGTCAAGTTTTCTTAAAGGAAGGCGTCTTTGGAAGTATATTGTTGGTCTTATTGTTCAACCTGTCAAGAAGCCAGATGAAACTGATGAAAAATATGTAGATCGTTTGGAAGATTGGGATAGTAAAAATCATCAAATTCTTACATGGTTTCGTAATACATCTATTTCATTCATTCATCTTCACTTTGCAAAATTTCAGACAGCAAAAGCAGCATGGGATTTTCTTGCTTATCGATATAATGTTACAGATTTATCACATCAATATTAGATTATGTGCAAACTTCATCAAATGCGTCAAGAACCTGGCCAATCGATTTCTGATTTTCATTCTCAAATGCAATTTTTGTGGGATCAATTATCTATTTCAGAACCAGAATGGACAAATTCGGAAGATGCAACTAAATTTGAAACCTACAGAGACCAGCAGAGACTAATAAATTTTCTCATGGCTTTGTGTGACACCTTTGAACCTACTCAAGCATCTCTGCTTCATCAATAACCATTGCCTACTCTTGATAAAGCTGTGGACAAGTTTATTTCAGAAGAAACTCTTCTCAATCATTTTCAAAAACCTCGTATGGATACCGTTCTTGCTACACCATATACTCCACAAAAATTATCATGTCCTTATTGCAAGGAAATTGGGCATATATTGCTAGATTGTCCAAAAAGAAAATGTCGTATATGTCGCAAGAAATGGCCTAAACATTTTGCTCAAGATTGTCCACAACAAAGGAAACCCACTCAAAATTCTTCAACCCGGCCATCTCTTTCTGCTGTTACTGACAGCTGTTCCATCACAAATCAATCTGACTAATCTTCTGCCTCTACATCATTCACAACCCAAGATGTCGAATTTCTTTTACAACAACTTCTGCAAAAATCTGGTAACTCTTTCATTTCTGCTTCATCTACTACTTCAGGTACATCTTCTTGGTATTTTGATTCTGCATGCTGTAATCACATGACTGCAGATTCAACTATTTTTTCATCAAAAATCACTACTTCTCATTTTCCAATTATTCAAACTGCCAATGGGTCTTCCATGAATGTTAGTCACTTAGGACATATCTCTTTACCCAATCTTTCCTTACCAGATACATATCTTATACCCAAATTAACCTTAAATCTCTTATCTGTTAGACAACTGTGTGATCTTGGTCTTAATGTGCTCTTTACTCCTTTTGGTTGTTATGTGCAGGATCCAAAGACCAGTCAGACGCTTGGGATAGGTCGTAAAGTTGAGCGTCTGTTTGAACTCATCCAATTTCATCTTCCTACCACCTATATATCCAACCATCAGTCTGTTGCCTCTACCACTTCAGATTCCCTCCTTAAATCTTTGGCACTCTCGATTGGGACATGTATCACTTAGTCGTCTTCGTCCACTAGTCTCTAGTGGTGTCTTGGGTAGTGTATCACAAAATGATTTTGATTGTGTTTCTTGTCATTTAGCCAAACATACTGCCTTACCATTCAACAATAGTACTTCTACTTCTCAAGCTCCATTTGATTTAATTCATTCTGATATTTGGGGACCATCGCCTAATTCTACAATGGGAGGCTCTAAATATTTTGTTATATTTGTTGATGATTATTCTCGTTATACTTGGTTATATCTCATGAAACATCGATCTGAACTCCCTCACATTTATCAAAGTTTTGCTACAATGGTAAAAACACAATTTTCCTTGTCCCATCAAAATCTTTCGTACTGATAATGCTATGGAATACAGGGATTCTGAGTTCCTACAATTTCTTAAAAACAATGGTACAATTTGTCATCGTTCTTGTCCTGGCACGTCTCAACAAAATGGTAGAGCATAACGAAAACATAGACATATTTTAGAAATTGTTCGAAGCCTTCTTATCTCTGCTTCTTGTCCTGAACGCTTTTGGGGGGAAGCTGCTCTTACAGCAGTTTATATCATTAATCGAATAACTTCACCGATTATAGATAACAAATCCCCTTATGAGCGACTTTATGGGACCTCACCCAATTACAAACTTCTTAGAGTATTTGGATGTCCTTGTTTTGTTATTCTTCAACCTCATGAGCGCACCAAATTAGAACCCTGGGCGTGACTTTGTTGTTTTCTGGGATATGGGATAGAACATAAAGGTTATAGGTGCTGGGATCCTGTGTCTAAACGCCTTCGTATCTCTCGACATGTTACTTTCTGGGAACATAAAATATTTTCCTCCTTATCCTCCTTTCAGTTGGACTATCCTACCACTCCATTCGTTACTAATAACTCATTTGAGTTATTTTCTGATGAATCTGATACAAGTACTTCTATTGAGCAACAAACAGACACGCCCACAATACTACTTCCTAGTCCTGAGCAAACGACTTCGTCTCTTGGATCTGACTCACACCACTCTCCACATCTTGAGTCCTCTTCTTCAAAGACAACACTTCCGGTTCGACGATCAACTAGAGTAAGAGAATTACCTATTAAACTTAGAGATTATCATTGTTTTTCAACTACAGTTGCTTCATATGAGCCCCAATTCTACTCTGAGGCTTGTTCTAACCCTGTTTGGCAGCAAGCAATGGCAGAAGAATTACAAGCCCTTGAAAACTCCAACACTTGGGACCTAGTTGATCTACCACAAAGCAAAACTGCAATTGGCTGTAAATGGGTTTACAAGATCAAAACCAAGGCTGATGGCTCTGTTGAAAGATACAAAGCAAGACTTGTTGCTAAAGGCTTTACACAAGAGTATAGGATCGATTACGAAGAAACCTTTGCACCAGTTGCTCGCATGACTTCGGTACGTTGCCTATTAGCCATAGCTGCTGCACGGCGCTGGACTCTTTTTCAGATGGATGTCAAAAATGCGTTTCTTAATGGTGATCTCACTGAAGAAGTTTACATGAAGCCTCCACCTGGTTATTCACATCCTCCTCACAAGGTATGCAAACTTCGTCGTGCTTTGTATGGTTTGAAACAAGCTCCACGTGCGTGGTTCTCCAAGTTTAGTGCTACAATTCAACAATATGGTTTTCAATCTAGTTCTCATGATTCGGCTCTCTTTCTTCGATGCACAGAACATGGCAGCATTCTATTGTTATTATATGTGGATGATATGATTATTACTGGCGATGATCTTAATGGTATCTCTGACCTTAAGGCCACTCTCCAACAACATTTTGAAATGAAAGATCTTGGTCATCTTACTTATTTTCTTGGACTTGAGGTGTTTTCTAATTCTGACAGATACTATCTATCTCAAGCTAAATATGCATCGGACCTTCTAGCCAGAGCTGGGTTAACTGACAGTAAAACTACGTCTACTCCTCTCGAATTAAATGCCAAACTTACACCACATGATGGGACTCTCCTCTCTGATGCTACCTTCTATAGACAATTGGTTGGTAGTCTGATATACCTCACTGTCACTAGACCAGATATCTCACATGCTGTTCATATTGTCAGTCAATATATGTCTACACCTCGTTCCACTCATTATGCTGCAGTTCTACACATTCTTCGTTACATTAAAGGAACTATTTTTCATGGATTGCACTTCTCCACACGTTCTACTCTTCAACTTCGTGCTTATTCTTATGCTGATTGGGCTGGAGATCCCACTGATTGGCGTTCCACTACCGGAATATGTGTTTTTTTGGGAGATTCACTCATTTCTTGGAAATGTAAAAAACAATCTGTTGTTGCACGCTCTAGTACGGAGGCTGAATATCGTGCTCTTGCTGACACTACTCAAGAAGTTATTTGGCTTCGCTGGTTAATACATGATATGGGTGTTCTTTCTGTCCACCCTACATCTCTCTTTTGTGACAATCGTAGTGCTATTCAAATTGCTCATAATGATGTTTTTCATGAGCGCACTAAGCATATTGAGACTGATTGTCATTTTATTCGCCAACATATCATACAAGCAGACATCACACTTCATTCGATATCTTCCGCTGATCAACCTGCTGATATTTTCACCAAATACCATCCTCCCGGCCGCTTCCGTGATTTAGTATCCAAACTCAAGCTTGTTTCCACTGAGCCATCTTGAGTTTGCGAGGGGATGTTAATGTCAAAGATGCAGTTCAACAAAATTGGCACCAAAATGTTGAATTCAAGAAAGGACTGCACAGACCTCTGAAATTATTTCACATTAGCTGTTGTTTCTCCGTAACTGGCGGAATTGATTATATTATGTTTGTGTATATATATGTGTGTTTGTAAACTTTGTTATTGCATTAAGAAATACAAATTAGTTTCTTCTTCCAAAAATCAACAATAATTAATAAATAATACAAAACCATTTTTTATCCCTCTAACGAATTAGCTTTCTCTCTCCTAAATGAAAACAAAACCTCGTCACTTCCTCTTAACTCTCGCCGGTAATACGGTGTTGTTTCTTCTATATCTTCACTTTGCTAGAATATGACTGTCAGTGGGCTCTATTTTAATACCAACACAGACTCTGAGCAACTCTAAAGCCCAAGGTCATCCTAATAAATGAGTCACCAACTAATATCCGTTCCATTCTCAACTTGTTCACGTCGTGTTAAATGAAAATTTTACATATTTTAAACTCAACTCATTTAATATTTATATTAAAAATTAAAATTTTAAATCGATTTGTTTGATAATCGAGTTATTTATTTAATATATTTATTCTAAAAATATATAATAATATTATTTATTTAAATACTAATAAAATTTATATTAAATATTTTTAAAATATAAAATAAATATATTAAACTATAAATCTCAATGTTAATTCAATTATTAATCGTATAATATTATTATGACATATTTATTAATCGTTTCATTTTAAATAATTTTAAACTCACTAATCGTTTTTGTGTCAGATTAATAAATTATACAACAATTTATCATTTTTACGTCGAAAAAAGAGGTAAATTTTACACTAAAAAACAAAAAGATTTTAATTTTGTTCCTCTCATAAATATTAGACAAATTTAAGAAAAAAGAAACAACAACGTTTAGGCAGCTAATCGTTATAAATTCGTGATGAAGTCTGTCCTTATTTACAAAGAAAGATTTGGTGTTCCTGACTTTGCCATCTAGGTATTGCTGACATGGACACCACGTGGCAAACACTAAGATAATGTAAGTTGTCGAAGACGCGCAGCGTGTGGCCTCTTAGGCTGTGCATGCAATCTCAACGAGCAAACCACGTGCTCGCGTGCATTTCATTCGACGTTGTCACACTCACCTTTTTTGACCGTCTGATCTATTTTGACGGCTTCGATTAATTATTCTGCATTCTCCTAACATTTGTTTCTTGTGCACCTCGTGCCACTCAATTTTAACTAGACCCAATCACCTACACCGGTATTAAAAGCATGCCGTTACAACTATCAAATAATAAAAGCAAAAATTAAGTGGCAATATAGTAAGTATAATTAAATTAAAACCTTTTAGTTATTTTATTGGTGATAAACAAACGATTGCAACAAAGTAGAATGTATTATTGTGTAGAGCATTCGAACCTCATTCCCAGCGGAAACATTGACGTAAACGTAAAGACATGAGCCTTTAAATAATGGCAGTTCTCCTACCTTACGCGACAAATCAAACGAGTTTCGTCGAACTTAATTTCATCCAATCATAACTCTCCCCTGCCAAACTTGACCGTCAAATTTTGTTCTTCCCTTCATTTAAAACACTTGCCACTGCAAACCATAACCGGCAACACGGTAAACGCTTCGCTTGCTTTCCTGTTTTGGTTTTGGTACTGACATTGAACGTCTCGGAATCGCACACCTCGCTCTGCACTAATGGCATCGCTGAGCATTCGTTACGGCGGCCAAGGAGGAAGAACGTGTTTAGCGAATTGCCGCGGAATGAATCTTCGTTCTCCGTCGACCAATCGGATTGCGTCCTTGAATGTGATCATGAGCCGAGGAAGAAAAGGTCGCGTAATTCCGATTTCGATGTCAGTGTCTGGTGCGAATAATCTTGAACCAAACAGGACAAAACAGAAACAGGAAAAGAGCATCTCGTTCGAGAACGTGATAGATAAGTGGATGAAGGATTCCGTAGTTGAGATCGTTAAGAACTTACGTGAAGTGCCGTTACTGGTCCACGTTTACCCCGACAAGGACGGTGAATCTCCGAGGTTGAAAACGGAAAAAGCGATGCCGGATAACTGGCCAATGGTGAAATCAAAATGGGAGGACGGAACGACGCCGTTGCCGGAGGGCGTTATTTTCGTGGAACAGTTGAAACATGAAGAAGTTGTTGAAGAATCTGATACGTCGAATGATTTTGGAGGAGAGAGTGATTTCACGCGCGCTTGGGGGATTGTGGTGCAAGCGAAAGGGGAAAATTGTGGGCCAGCCTGTTACTTGCTGAAAACAAGTCGGGCTGGGCCTGAGTTCCGGAGCGGGATTGGGCTTGTGTTGTACCCATTTTTGTTTGATGAAGGTTAAGAGTTTTAGGGAAACCGCGGAGGCCCAGTTCAAGAATTGTTGGTTATTAAATAGCAATTGATTAAGGTGAAAATTTGATAATTGTAATTATTAGTTAGTCCAAAAAAAAAATTGTAATTAATAAAAATATTATTTTTTCAGTTCTGTGGAAACCCCGCAAAAAAAATTAAGTTTTATATATAGATTTATCATTCATATATATATATATATATATATATATATATATATATATATATCATTTCTAGATTTTACCCTTTCCCGTAATTTTAATTCGTACTTGTATGTATGATTAGAGCTGTATGTACCAATATTTTCTGCTATATATTTCATATTTTGAATTTTAACTTTTCTTTTAAAATTTGAAGTTATAATTTCAATTTTTGTGTGAACACAACGAGTTTATAACTTTATATAATATAATGCATCCTGGGATTGTCGCTTCTAAATCACTCAACTTTATAACATAATAGGTACATATATGCAATACATGTATAGTGATCTAATAAACATTTAAGAGGGTCAATAAAATATTGAAATAGTGAGAAGTTAGTGAAACTTGCCTGGCGAAAGAAAATGAAGTGGAAATACACAATTTAAAACACAAAAGCCGTGTAATCTGCTGTGAGATGATAGTGTTTCACTTTTAATGAAGTGGATATGAAGATGTAGAGGGTATCTATGTTAGAGTATAATGTCAAGGATTTACACAAGTTTTAATCATAAGATTGTTCAAGAAATTCAGTCCAATCTATATTCCAATTAAAATCAATTTGGACTCGGTGGGTTGATTGATTAAAATTATATTTATGTATTACAAAATTGATTTAGTTTAATTTGATTTACAAATTCGTATTTTTTTTAAAAAATTATCTAAATCAAATAGATCGTGTGTGATGTATTTTATTTTATCTAATAATTTTTTTTATAATATATGTTAAGATAAGTTAATTTAATTTATATTTACAATATCTTTTAAAAAATTAGAATATTTATTTTTCCAAATAAAAATTCAAATATTGTGAATATGATTCAATGACATAAATAGATTAATTACAAAAATATAGAGAAAGCGTGGCAAAATCTGAACGTACTTACGGCTCTAAAACCCAAATCTCCCTCCAACGCTCCAAGCTCTTACCGAATTTGAAACCTCAGCCCCAAAAAACAGCCCACGTTTCCAAACCCCCCAAAAAGAAGATATCTAGTTTTACAGTTTCACAAAATAAGACACATGTTTTCCATTTATTTTAGATAGGTCCCTAACCCATGTTGAAATGACCAAGATACCCTTTAGTTATTTGAATTTTAACCTACATAATACTAGGAATTCAGCTTGCCCCCTAAAAGTGGTACTCAAGGATATGAAATTGATTTCAGTATAGTTGCCGGTTGGAGACTTTTTTGTTACAAAAGATATGATAAGGTTTATATTGTAAACTTTTAAAAGATTAGGGATACGTATGTTATTACTCAAAACAAATGAATACTAGAAGTACGAAACTTCAGAGGCAACCTTCGAATGCGCGCTTCTTGTTTTAATTCAAATCAAAAATCAAAACTTTTTATTAATAACTCTCGAACCCAACAGATCTGCCTTGCCAACAACACCCACTTCAAAAGTTCAAACCCTAACTCTGAGTTACTTTACCCCTTTTCAATCTTATCTTCATCCTTTAATCTTCCATTTTGGTTAAAGGGTTTTTTAAGCACCCATTTGAGGAAGAACCAAGATTCTTCAAGCTTTGTCAATTCTTTGACCGAGTGGTATTTCTTGTTTTTGACTAGAAGGGTTTGTGTATTATTTTGAATTTCAAGTGGGATTTTGATGCAATGGAGGATCGTGGCGATTTAGGTAGCGGCTTGGGTCAATCTTCGTTGGTACCCAGACCCGATATAAAGGTAGCTTTTTTATTTTTAAAGAAAAAATTTATAATTGGTTGAATTTGAGGGAATTTTATGTTTATATTGTTTTTAATGATCGTTTTCTTTGTTTTTTTGTTGGGTGGTTGTGTTAGGAGGTGGGCGAGAAGCGGAGCAGTGATGAACTTGGGGAGAGACATGAAGTCTCTCGAAAACGAGTTAAAATGAGAGATCTTGATTCTGTGTTTCAATCTGAAGGTAATTTACTGTCAAATTTCAATTTTTAACCTTGCACGTATTAGTAATCAGCTAAGATGTTCAAAAACATGAATTTACGTTCTCGCGAGTTCTTAACTCAACTTATTGTTTCGTAAATTTATCTATTTAGTCCTTTTTGACAGAACATTTCCTTTGTTTTGATGATATGCAATGAATTAAAACTTTGAATTGAGGTACTGCTGCACTTAATTTGTATGTTGAATTTACATGTAAGTGTAGGAAACTCAATTGGGTTGCACGTTTGTTTTGGATTTGAAACTTCTGCTTCAGTTTTAGTGACTTCATTTTCACCGATTGGTGTTTATGATGAAATAGTATTAATGGAAATTGGTTGATTCTTGCATTTATGCCACAGAAATCAATAATCATCATTCAAATTCTTTGAAAAACAAAGAAGTAAGTGACTGTTTTAAGTTCGACAGAGAAGAGATTTCCCACGTAACTGAGGTGCCATTAACCTTGGATTTGGAGGCTTCTCAAGTGGAAAGAAGAGGAAGGAATGCATCACAAGTTGCAGTAGATGTTGCTCCCGGACCTCTTGACCTCAATTCCAATGATTGCATAGCCAATAATTCAGCTCGTGATGCTAGTCCAAGATGTCCTGAAAGTTCTGATAAGCCATCATCTCTCCTCGTGAAGGACAATAAGGAACCTGATAATAATTGTGTGTCCACAATTCGTATGGGCTTGGATCTTAATGCAGAAGATGTTGCCAGCTCAGTTAACCAAGACCCATTTTATCCTCACAAAAATAATAATCATTTAAAATTGAGAGATATTTCTGAGTGTGGGAGTTCCACTGGACCAGCGGAGGAGAAAGATTCGATGAGACTTTGGAAGGAGATGAAACAAAACGGTTTCCTTTCGTCTTCTCATGGAGGCATATCAGTGCAAAACATTTTTCTCTCATCTTCTCAAGGAGGAATACCACCAATGCCAAAGCAGCGTGGGAGGAAAAGTAAAAATGACACACAAAAGAAAAAAATAGAGCTTGCGAAAAGGGAAAATGTTGATAGGTTCACCAAGATTGCTGCACCAAGTGGATTGCTTAATGAATTGAATCCTGGGATTATTAACAATGTACGAAATAGGAAACAGGTCTATTCCATTATAGAGGCCATAGTAAAGTCTGAAAAACGTGAAAGGGATCACTCTGAAGGCAAACAGTCAAGCCATCTGAAAAGTGGATTTCAAGATATTGGTAACTTCAAGGACCCAGAAAATATGAATGATTCAGGAATACATGGACTCATACATTCTTATGAAGACAGGCCTCCAAATAGTTTATCTGTCAGCATGCAGATCAGTGGGTACCCAATGCCACTGCACAAGTCTTACCCTTCAATGTCAGAGGACAAAAGTGCAGATGGTGACTCAAGCATGGTAGACTGCGAAGATGATGCACTAGCAGTGAAGTTGTCATCATCAACTAAAGCATCTGAAAGTGCTTGCACGTTGTCTAATGAGGAATCAACTAACTTTCCCAGTGCTTCATCTCTGTCTGTAAAAGGTCAGCATTTGAATATCTGATTGCTAGTTTCTTTCCTTTTCTTTTTAGATGTTTACTTCTCCATTTCAATTTTTCAAAATAATTTGAAAGGTAATTGTGGGGGAGAATATAAATTGTGCTGAATTCTATGTACTTGAAGAAGTGAGTTAGTAATAATTGATAGGCAACTTGATTGTATACCTATAGACCTAATTGGCCACACACCAGCTACATAACAACAATAAGTGAAAGATGTTTTACTGATGGAATTGTTTCTTTGTGTTCGCAGCCGCTTCTGTTGCTTCTCAATGGTTGGAACTTCTTCATCAGGATATCAAAGGAAGGCTGTCAGGTATTGCTCTTTTCTTCACATTGTTACTGGATGCTGTTGAGAGCTGAGTATATTCGAAAATTGATATAGTAATTTATTCTGTTTTGTCCTCACAGCATTGCGTCGCAGCAAGAAGAGAGTTCGGGCTGTAATTAGTACCGAGTTACCTTTCTTAATTTCAAAAGAATTCTCCTCTGGCCAAGAGAATGAGCCAAATGCCGTAAAAAATCCCATTGATGGATTCTCTAACAATGCAACTGTCCATATGCATCGAGAAAGATGGAACATATTGTTTAATCAGATGGATAAAGCACTTACTGAAGAAGAGAAGCAGCTTGTGAGTATAATAATTGAAGCAATTGCTATTCATTTACAATTTTAAGAATTGCAATACATGGTGTTTTTTTGGAAAGATAATATTCATGGCCTTCACATCTGTGTTGTAAGGTTGGGGTCTGGGGACTCGGGGCATATAGTTTCACTCAACTTACTTCTTTTTTGTCCATTTGAAAAATAAGGATTTGATTTCAGTGCTTTTATCATAGGAAGTGATTTGTTTCCTGAGTAGTTCTTATCCCATCTTTTCAGTGGCACTCAAAAACACTTTCTCACTTTAAAAAGAACATCAAGTTGCTATTGGTATTTGGTTTTGCTTTACTATCTCTTGTGCTGCATTATCTATTTTTCGTTGTATTGTAAATTCTACCCATCGTCAATTGTGTAATGGGAAATTTCTTTTGTTTACCATTAAAGTTCTAGTGCAGCACATTGTTTAAAATAGAAGTTTGATCTCTTTCTTGGTTTTAAATTTTAGGAAAGCTGGTTGAACCAAGTAAAAGAAATGCAACTGCATTGTGATCAAGGCCTGCAATATGGTTTGCCACATCCAGGAACATCTCACGACTTTAGGTAAAGCTTTCCAAGCATCATACTTTTGTTCTAGTTGTTTGTCAAGTACCGTACCAATTGATCACAATTCAAAACTTCAGCTCCTGTTGTCTCGGATTCTATGTAAACATTAACTTATTATTCAATTGGATTCTTACAGCTTTCTGTAATTATGATGTTCTCATTCTGCAGATCAGTGAAAATAGATAGCAAGGAGAAGGAATTGGCTGTCAGGGCAGCTGCTGCTTCCATATACTCAACGTGCAATTTCCTTGCGTCCAAGGAAAATGTATCCTGTTGCTGATCTCAACTACGCTGCTCTTCCAATAATCTGTCTGATTTTATTGGCTTCTCTCCCCTTCTATCAGCCTAGAAAACTAGTGACTAGCACAAGTTCTTGCTATCTGGCAAGTAAGGTAACAATAGAAGTTGATTCCAATTCGTTTGACATCCTTTATTAGTGTAATAGCAGAATCTGATTGCTAAAACTTCCAATGTTGCATTAAAATAGTTGTGAGAATGGTAATTTAACCAGTTTATTGTTTCTGTACGTCATTTCAGCTTGAAAACAGAATGAAATCAGATTTCATCTCCAAATTTTGGCTAAAAATGGTAATATCGTGCATCATAAACATTATAATACAGAGACAAGCAGACTGCTTCCAATCTTATACTACTTAACAAGCAAAGATTACATTTCATTCGTATTTGTACATGAGCAATACTCAAATACAAATATAGCTGTTCGTGTTCTAAAGCAAAATTGATTATGTACTGCTCAAATGTCGTTCTAATGTTAAGTTGCTGTGAAAGGGCTTCTATAATTTACAAGGCATATGTTACAATGATGGTCAGAATACAGCAGCTACAGTACTAAAGGGCACATTTGAGCAATGGAGTTAGGTTATATATTCCAAGCGTGGCGTATTTTTAATGAAGTATCTCATCCTGGTATCTATTCTCTTTACAGCAGGGGTCTAAAGCCAGTTTGGTGCCATCTTGCTTGACGTTGGCCTTGAGGATGAATTGTCTGAAACTTTGGCAAGTGAACGATACTGCAATTTAACACTTTCTGCATTGTCCAATGTCTTCACCACATACCTATTAGTGAGAGTTGTGTTAGTGAAATAGCACAAATCTAACTTTTCTTTCACTCCAAGATAATTCTGAGGATTTCAGAATTGAAATATCCTTAACAATGTACAAATGGAAACAAACAACAGAACATACACTTGATTGTTGATTCTAAAATAATATTGGTTTTTTGCAAACTTGACAAGTGACTTTTGAAAGAAAAACATTATCATCATTGCGCACAAACATCAGAAAGAAGACCCAATAAGGCACAAATAAGAATAAAAAGAAATTAAAAAACGACATGGTAGAAAATGGTAAAAGTAGGTCGAAACCTGAACATCTGCCCCAAACAGAAAGGATAAGTTGAATACAACTAACCATCCATTTAAGCATTGTGTAGTTACAACAGCTTCACGTCCAACAAAGCGCTGCGGTGTCCTTTTGTTCCCCTGATCCATCATTTCTCTAATTATTAACTTTCATTAATATTAACACAAATTCTTAAAGAAACTAACACTTTGCTGGACGAACCTTTATGATTACCCGATCGGTCACAGCAAATGGAAATTGAACCCCTTTACTCCTTGGTGGATCCATAAGAGCTGAATCAACATAACTACCCTTGTCCTACACAAGGAAAAAATAAACAAACAAAATACACATTCAAAAGAAAATTTTTTCATGATACACAGCAGAGGTAGATCACAGGGCTTTTGACTCTGAAAAAATAATGCATGAGAAAAGGAATAATAAAACATGCCACAATGGAAACTTAGAATATAATAATATGTGACAGCATTACATTAACATCAGATTAGGCAGAATTGTATTCCTTCTATCTACCATGTAGTATAAGAGAGAGACTCTGCAAAATAAATCTAGCTGCCCAGAATATACAATAATTTATTTGTTAAAATTTGAAAAACACAAACCTGGTCAAATCTCTCCCTCTTTCTTTTACATGAGCGATAAAACTGTAATTCTTCCTCCCGTCGAAACGCTTGCACTGCAGCTCGCAGAGCTGTAATGTATAGCAATGAAGAGAGAGACAAAGTTATCAGAGCAAGTACTGGATGATATGAGTATCATATGCATAAATTTGCTAGTTTGATAGTCTATGCGAATTTGGGACTTAACCCCTTCTTTCAACCCCTTCAATAGGTAAATTTTGATCTCAATCCGCCAGTGACAACTTCAATATATGCCACAGATTCATGTAACTCACACGTATGAGTAATTTGAGCCAAAAGGATGGTGACATTCAAATTTCTAAGAGGATGCTAGGTAATGTTCTTCCACGACAACAGAATATTCACTTACAGAGATTTGGGGCTATTGAGTCTTCTGAAACCAGTCGCGAACAGGTGTAGCAAGCTTTCTGATAATGCAATAGAAGATAGAGTACTATTAGCCAAAATCTTAAAAAAAACAGATGAATGCACTTAAGAATCCAATGAGTAAAAACCACACCAAGGCAGAGAAATGCATCTGGGATTCAAGACAGCAAAACATGGCTCGAAAGGTCATATAAAATGCAGAGGGGCAACAAAAGTTATGATTTCATTATAACAAATCAATGTATCAATCCCCAGTCACAGTACACTTATGAGGCAGTAAGGCTGTTTAATACACATCCTTGTGCACAGGATTTGTTTCAGAGATTTTGCAAACAAAAAATCATAATAGATACATATGACAGGGTTCTGCTAGCATGCGCAAAAAATATATGTATCCTAATATCCTATTCACACTGAATTAAAGCAATCAATTTCACAGGTTATTAAGAGAGTTTACCAAGAACTCACCACTCGAATTACATGTTGCACTCCAGCAGCTCCAAAAGAATGTCCACAAGGAAGTATCATTGCATCGTCCATGAGAGCTCCCCTGAATTTCACAAAGTAGAGATAGATGCATGATACTAATTAATACTGTCAAATATTTAGTAGATGAAAAATAAAATAAAAGAAAAACACATATCAAACAAATTATTTCAGCTATAGACTACAAACTCCTAGTCACAGAGGAGCCAACGTTTGCAGATTATATCCATCACCCTAACCCCTCACTGCAGCCAACATACAATTATGATCAATTGTCCCACACCACCATATCAAATCAGCTTTTAAGTTTAAAAAAACACACAAGTTACACTTAAATATGAAGACCATTTACCAGAATTGTATGTATCTCAACTAGTAATCAAAACTCTTAACCAGAAAAATTGTGTTAAAAATAAAACAAAACAACCGGTCTTACGTGACAGGATCAGATAAAATAGCTCTTAATGAGTCTCCGGACCCGCTAATCCCACATCCATTATCCACCACAGCACACTCCTTCTGCCCAGAACCAGATGAACCTTCTGTTCCTTGCTGCAAATATTGTGAGTAGTACATGTCACCATCGGCATCCGCAACCGTAACAATTGCTCCGTTATGAATGTTCTGCACTGCGTTTCCATTCTTTCCTAGTAACAATAATACAAATATAAAAAATTGAAATAAATAAAAAATACCACAAAATTTCCACAATTACGCAAACTTGAATGATTCACGCAGTTCTTACCAAAGCTTGGTTGATTCTTCGCTTTTCCATTCCCAATTTTTTCCACTGCTGCTGCTATCAAACTACAATTTGAACTATTATTGTTATTATTACAGTTCGTACTATTACTATTATTATTATGGTTGATATTTTTGTCAGTTTCATCGACATCATCATCTTCCTCGTCGTCGTCAACATCGTCATCTTCACCATCCGATTCTTCGCTGCTGGGTGACGTAGCGTTGCTGTTCCAGTCACGAGGCTGCTGCGGATCACGACGGTCAGGGTGTTCCGCATAAATAGTGGGTTGAGGCCGGAAATAACGATCACGGTCGACAGTGAACATCTTGTCGTCGATGAATCCCGTGAGTTCTCGGGTTTTGGGACCCGGATCTCCGACCCGGTGCTGCTGACAGTTTAACGACCGAAAGGCGTCGTCTTGAAAGACGAGCGGAGCATTTAAACCATTTAGCGAGATTTCATCAGACGACATTACTGATAAATCGCCCTCGAAACGCTAATTAGTGAAATTTTTTAGTGAGTGTCGAGATTTTTAGGGTTTTTTACATTTGGGACTGAAATGACAGGTGAGAAGAAACGACAGCGTAGGATGAAATGGAAAGGGGCAGGAAAGGGAGGTTAAGAACGGTACGACATCGTTTGTTGTCCAAGAGAGACAAAAGCAATTCGGAAGTTCCAGGACGAGGAATCAGGCGTGGGCCCATGCATCTCATTGCTTTGTGAGTACGCTTAAGTTGTGGGTACCACAAAATCAATCCGATGGTCGATCATCACATGAATTATTAAACTACACTTTTTTTTTCCCGGTTTTAACCACTGTTCACACCTTTTTTTCAGATCATATAATAATTTTTATTTTATTTTTACCAAATACATTATTTTATCTTGATAATCAACTTAACGAATACTTTTCAATATGATTTTTTTTAAGTGCAAAATAAGAAAATACACTTTTAAGCACATTATTTATTATATTTTTTACACAATAAAATTACACTTTTAAAAACGTTAATTCATAGATATAATAATATTTAAAAGTGTAAAAAATAATGTGTTTAAAATTTTCGAACATCATATATATCAAACTTTAAAATACGTTATTTTTTACACTTTTGATTTTACATTCGAAAATTATTATATTCGAAAGTATTTTTACATAATTAAAAATTTTTAAGAATAAAATGATTCAAATATTTTATGTTTGGTTAAATTTAAAAAAAATTGTTGTGTGATTATTTGTAAAAGAGAAGAAAAAATATGTTTAAAATAGAAATTTTCTTTTTAAGTGTTTCTTATGACGTAAAACAAAAGTTAAATAAAATATAATTTTAAAACAGTAAAAGTTTATATTTTAGTTTCACAAAATTCATAATATTATTAGTAAATCTTTTTTTTTAGTGTATAAAAGTATTATTGAAGAGGTATATATATGCTACGAGTTTAATTTTAAATATTATTTAGGAAATGAATTTTTATATATATTTACATTTTATTGTTATATGTAACTTTATTTAAAAATATAATAAATATAATTCCTCTCATTTTAATTTAAGTATGTTTAAACTTCAAATTTGTTGTTGTTGTTTTTTAAAATTATCTTTTAAATTTAATATGCCTTTGAATATAGATGGAGTGATTAGAAATATTCTTAAATTATTCGACAAAAATTTAGTATTTCATAGATGAAGTTTCTCACCTTATCTAATACTTTCAAAAAAATTATGAAAGTTATATTATTTAAAGCCACCGAGAATTTATATCTGAAATGTATATTCTGGATATTTATCATAAATTATAATTAAACTACAAATGAATATAATTTTTTTAGAAATAAAAAATAAAAACTTACAGTTTATGATACTCACAATGCTGCCGCGTAGTTCAAATTATGCCCTCCAATTAGAACAAAACAACGAACGGAAAAAACTAAAAAGACAGCGGACGTTACAAAGGGGGAGAAGAGGAAGAAGTTCCGTGGACTTTCTCATTGACTTGAACAAGTCATGCAATTGCCATTGAATTCTTATTACCATGAAATTCATCCAACCCAATTGAGCTTTTGTAATTTTCTTCACGACTATGAATCCAAAATCAAGTCTTGCTGTGATCGTTTTCTTCGTTCTAACGCTTGTTTTTGATGTTTCTGCTACATCTTTAGTTCGCAAACTAGCGAGACTCAAATTTTCAGAGGTATTGTTTTCGTCAAATTCGCAGCAAATATTTTAATATTTTCTGTTTCCTGGAAGACAGCTTGTGTTTTGGGTTAAAAGGTTGTTTCATTACATGGTGTTTGTGTTCTGTGGTTGTAGATTTCTGCACCGCCTTTAGCTGAGCCACCAAATGTTTCGCCAGCGCCGGCACCAAGTGATGGCTTGTTTGACGAGAACAAGTGTTTCAGTCGGTGCACGGATCGCAGGAGCTTCACTGCCTGCCTTCAATTTTCACATGCTGGTAAATTTATCTATTTATGGATTCTTTTCCTGTGTTTTTCAATTGCTTCAATCCTCGGTTGTTGCATTTTGTTTTAAATTTATGTATGTGCATATCAGTATGTTGTAATGGACTTTTTTGTCAAGACCGTGCCCGAGTTTTTCTTTTTATGAAGAAAGCACTCATTAATAGGAAAATTTGCAGGATGAATGAATTTATGTGCATTTAAATAAAGTATTGGTGATTTTTTCATGGTTTACTGAAATGACTGGCATCACAACCAAATGGACTGCAAAAACGGAGAAGATGGAGTGTAAACCTGCATCTGAGAGCTGTTTCACTTTATCCTTTCTTCGTAGTTGAAGTTTGAAATTTGGAATTTGAAAAGTAGTGCACTTGGAGACATTGGAAAGTGGCTACTTTTGACCTGATTTGCATATCTGGAATGATTTTTCACAAGCATGACTGCCTCAGGCATAAGTAGGAGTATCAACGCATAAGTGGAGGGAGAAAAGTTAATTTAGGCAATTGGTAATTACAAACAACATACATATGCATGAAAAGAAAAGAGTATCCTTATTTTGATTTATCACAAGTTCTTCTTTAATATCCCTTCAGGGTTATCAGATCAAAATAGGATGGTCAGTACTCATATTTAGTGCTAAAATTTCTAGACCATATATTGAGCATCAGAGTACCCATATTCTAGGTATTGTGTGCTTCATTATTATGCTCTTAACTTTTTGATTTATCGGTTGATAGGTGCTTGTTCTCTTTCAATCCAGTGGACTAGAATTATAAGTAAACTTGAGTTTTCTAAAGCTGAACCTGAGCCATTGACTGCTAATGAATGGTTGGCAAGCATACTTTTTGTATAGGGATTGTGATAACTTAAAAGTTAAAATGCTTTAACCATATGAACTTGCATAATTTTTCGCGTTCTTGGCACATATGAGATTCACCTGAGCTGAACCTGATGGAAAAATTCTACTCCATCTTGAACCACTTTCATGGTCAACACAAACTGCTAAATCTTTGAATCTTTTGTTTAGCTTTCTTTTATCTTGGCTCTCATGTTTCTGCTTGATTTCTGGAGAAACATATACTTTCCATGAGAAGAGGCCATTTGATGATATTTCTATACTCTTGTTGGTCAATAATATGTACAAGAAGTTATTGATTGTCTGGTTTTCAGCTAAATTCTGGAATAGAATTAGTTATAATTCTGTTTTCCATGAGAAAATACTAAACTCACCATCTTTTCCTCTGTAGCAATAGAAGAAGCCTTTCTATTTGTCAAGAATGATGGACAGAGTCCTCTGAACATCAATGTTACAATTTCACACCCTAAGAGTACATTATCAGATATACAGATACCCAAACAAGGATCCAAAAAGGTTTGTTTCCAGAGACCCTGTTGTGTATTCTTATGCACCATTCTGATGAATTTTTTTTCTTTTGGAAAAATTGGACCCTTCATTATGGTGGTCAAAAATGATTTCGAGATTCAAGTTGAATCTAAAACATATTTAGCCAACTCCTTTGAAGAACTTGACCTTTGTTTTGAAAGCACTACTTTTGATCAGTTAAGTTATACTGCTACTGTTTCAGATCAATATCTCAGCCAGTATTGGTGAAAGACTGTCGATAATTTTAAATGCTGGATATGGAAATTGTACAATTCTTGTTGGACAGTCAGTACCAAATTACAACATTTTGAAGCAGCTTTCATTTTATGCCTCCCACGGAACTCCTGTCTATGGAGTATACCTAGTAATTTTAACAGTTCTAATAACTGGAGTGACATGGGCTTGCTGCAAGTCCAAGAAAAGTGAGTGGCAGGGTAATGGAGTACCATATCAGGACCTTGAAATGGCAAAGCCAGAGTCCCTTGCGGCTGACAATGTAGAAACAGTGGAAGCATGGGATCAAGGCTGGGGCAATAAGTGGGATGAGATAGCAGAGAAGTCAGAGAGTGCAGATAAACCGGAAAATGGATCAGCAAATGGCCTAACCTCAAGTTCTTTTGATAGGGATGGCTGGGAAAATGACTGGAATGATTAGAAAATATGAAAACATAAAAGCTCTTTCATTGGCTTGGAATAGGAAAACAAACACCAACAACAGATAAAAGAAAAAAGGAATCGTAGATTGAGAAAGCAAAGTAGGATGAGTAGCGGACAAAAAGAGAATGACTGTTAAATTATTCATCATACTCTAATGATGTTAAAGCAAGTTTAGAATTGGATCAATAAAAACAATTTTGGTTTGTAAAACAAGTTTCTTCTTTCTATTTTCTAAAAATATTGTGTTATTTCTTTTCTGTTTTCCCACCCAACAATCTTGTATTTTATTGTTTAATAAGTTATAGCGTGATAATGTCACTTAAAGGATGTGAGTAATAGAACAATTCAATTCTGGCAGGGAAAGCAATCACCAGAGCAAGAGAAATCCTAGACATTTTTAAATGCTTTTACCAGAAGCTCGATTCTTCCACCCTGGGAGGAAACAGATAAAAAAACTGGTTCATTCTTAGAGCAGTATTCAACTTCCAAACAGTTAAAAAGGTTCATAATGAAGATTCATGAAATTTTCTTTTCCTGAAGTTGCTTTTGAGAACGGTGGATTTCAATTACAAGCCTCAACAATTCTGTTATTAAATATATGCTAAAGCTGCAAATGTGCACTCAATTTCCATTGCAAAATCAAGTGGTTATCTGTTAAAAGTTACATTATCCTCCACCCACCAACGCAACATCATAAATATATGCTCTCAGGTATCCCCCACTGCCCTGTGCTTACCAAAAGCTGGAAGGTATCATTTTGCCTCTCAATAAAGCAACTGAAGTTTATATTCAAAATTGAAAATAATAATAGAACAAGATGTTAAGTGGTGGTATATTTTTTAAAGGCAACACTTTCTCCTCACCCCAAATAATGCTTTCTTTTCTTTTCATGTACTATCTATTCTTTTCAAATAGTGCAGAAGATTGCCATACACAATGCCATTCCCCTAGAAATTAAATTTCAAATTTTGATTGACCAATCTGTCCTCATTGCATTTGTGTGTATGAGTCTTTTGTATTGGGGAATGAGTTGCCATGCATCTTGGGTTATTGTTAATATTTATAAAGTTGATTAATCTTTGATGATATGCTTGTGGTGGGTTCAGAATGTGTTAAAATATAAGACGAGAATCAAATAATATGGTCGAGCACTTTCAATTATAATACCAAAAAAGGTAGGTATTTTCTATGTCATTTCCAGTAATCAAAGAGGATATTGTATATTCCTCTTTCAAAAAACAAAACGAAGATTAGTAAGTAGTAGGCTACTAGTAGCCCCATGTGACTGTTGATGATGACAAAGTATGTAACTAATCTATTATTAGGTTCTCTTGGGCCAAACACCACATTAATTAATAAACTCCACTAGGGACAACTCATTTCCTGTTATCCATGCACATGTTTTTGCAAATTTTAAAACCTAAAATCTTTGACTCAGGGTACATTTGTTTTCAATTAGATGGATTTATGAGTTTATAAAATAGGTAAAGAGATTAACTGACGAAAGAAAAAAGTTTAACCCATATGAGAGATGGGTAATTTAATTTTGTGATTGATTTGTGTAAACCATTGGAATAAGGAAAAACGAAGAGAGTTACAAAAGAAAGAAACAAGGAATGCATTTTAGAAAAAGTTGATAATTAGAACCTAAAGAGATGGCTAGATATTAAAAAAAATAGCCTTCTATTCCGACAGCATCATGTTGTGTAATATTCTAATTCCATACCTTCACAAACTTTATCTTAAAGGCATGAATTATCTCTCTTTATTTCTTTATTTACCCCACACGTCCCTTTTCTCCACTGTTTTCTACTTGCTTTCCATTATTCTATTGAGTAAGGGAGATTACTTGCTTGGAATTGGGTGCTCAGAATCTTTGAGAGTCCTGATGTTCTCGAGAGTCACTTTTGACTTTTAAAATTATTTATTTCAATGCTTTTTCCATTGCTATGATTGGTAACACATGGTTTTGATAAATGGGGCAATCTTTCCTTATTGTTAATTAGGTAAGTTAAGAAGTCAAATTTGCCCCGACAGAACGAAGTTCAAAAGAAAATGTTGATCATCAGTTAGACCACGGCATTGTACTTCTACTTCTACAGGAAGGTTTTGTCGAAAACCATTACATTAATGGAGATAAGTTCATTTGCTTGGTGATATCAGACACAAAATACTGCCCTTTGCCTTGTATCAGAAGTTAATGATACAATACAAAATGGAAGAAGAGTTGACTGAAGATTTGTAATCTGGGTAATAAGTAATAATATCATAAAGGATCCCAAATCGGAACCCGGTGAAAAGGAATCCGGTGACCTAACTACGACATAGAGAAGAAATTACAAACAAACTGGAAACAAACAAGAGACAATACAACAGGGATGGCAAAAATATTACAGCAATCAGTTTTCTTCTCTCTAAGCTAATGCACAAACCGGATTCCTCTTCGCCGGATAAGCCATTATAAATCCCTTCTCAGAATTTCTGAAAATATTAAGTAGAACTCATACTAATTCCTCTTGGCCTTCTGAAGGGCATCTGATAAGTTCCAATATGTTTACCACTTCTCCCATGTCCGGCCTATTTGATGGCACTTGTGACGTGCAAATCAAGCCTAATTTCATTACTGGAATTGCTTCCTCTGCTGGGAACTTCCCCTGCAACCTCTCATCAACACATTCCTCCACTCTGCCTTCATCCAGAGCTCCTCTAATCATGTCGCAAAGCACCACCACATCATCTTCCATGTACTCAACAGGCCTCTTCCCAGTAACAACCTCCAGAACCAAAACACCAAATCCGTATACATCACATTTCTCAGTGATCTTCACTGTTCTGCAGGCAAACTCTGGTGCCATGTAGCCAAGTGCACTCTGGATCTTGCTGCTTAAAACATACCGATCTAACATTGGCAACAACCTTGCTAAGCCATAATCTCCGACTTTAGGTTCACCTGAGCTGTCTATCAAGACATTGCTTGATTTTATATTGTAGTGAATAATGTTTGATTCGTGCAAGTGAGCAAGGCTTTTTGCTGTCCCCAGAATTATATTGAACCTCTCATTCCACGAAAGGAAATTCCCACCACATCCATCATGGAGATGCTTATACAAACTTCCACCAGAGAGAAATTCATATATTAGGAGCTGTAATGATTGAGTCCAGTAATAACCTTCGAGGGCCACAAGATTAGGGTGCCTGACTTTTCCAAGTTTCTTAACTTCCCTTTCAAAATCCTCTTGCGACTTAACAAGACTTGAGACAGTGAGCTTCTTGATTGCAACAGGATGCCCATCTCGCAACACTGTGCGGTAGACAGCTCCGAATCCGCCACGACCAAGCTCACAGTCTTTGTTGAGCAGAGCATGAGTTCCTGTGCTAAAGTCAGGTTCCCCTGAAAACATGACAAGCTTGCCAGAGTTGGCATCTGTGGTGGGGGAATGACTGAAGTCATCCCCAGCAGATAATGTGAGGGCTGCAGCAGATCTAGACGCTGATGAGCGAACACGAAGATTGAGAACAGTGATAGCAATAACACCAATAACAATGACAGCAGCTGCACCAATGGCAATGAGAGCAGATATGCTGAGGATAATTCGTTTGTGGCCAAGATTTGGAGGTACTGAACCAGTAGTGGAGTCAGTGGAGTTCGGATTAAGGACAATAGGTTTGGGAAGGACTGCTGGGCAAGATTTGTTGACAGCAGAGCCACAAAGAGATGGATTACCCAAGACTGAGGAAGGTGCTATGGTGTTAAAAAACCCACCAGCAGGCAGTTCACCTTGTAGATGGTTGTGCGAAATGTTAAAGGATAAAAGATGGACAAGATTTGCTAACTGTTTGGGTAGGCCCCCAGTGAGGCTGTTGAAAGACAAATCGACATTTTGTAGGTTTGTAAGTTTTGCTATTGCTACAGTGATTGGGCCAGTCAGGTTGTTCTTCGACAGTATCCTACAAATCAATACAAAAGAGGAATAACAAACAAGAAAAGAGAAGCCTGTCAATAGAAAGAAATTATCATATATTTCACTAATTTAGAGACGCTGGGATGCAGAACTCTGGTCATTAGACTAAATGCAATCCTACTACACATGTTCTTATATGCAAAATAATTTCTAGAAACAAAAGAAACAAGAAAGCTTAACCTAAAT
This sequence comes from Melia azedarach, assembly GCA_028052125.1. Taxonomy (NCBI): domain Eukaryota; kingdom Viridiplantae; phylum Streptophyta; class Magnoliopsida; order Sapindales; family Meliaceae; genus Melia; species Melia azedarach. The sequence continues at coordinate 4,667,280 of CM051397.1, forward strand.
GTAGGGCAGAGCAAAAATAACTTACAAAGATGTGAGAGAAGAACAGTTCTCAATGGAAGTTGGAATTTTCCCAACTATCAAGTTCCTCTCTAGCCTCAATTCCTTTAAAGAATAAGCTCCACCAATTTCTATGGGAATGCTTCCATTTAACCAATTCTCACTCAAGTCCAGAACATTTAGGGCGTTCAATTCTCCAATACTTGCTGGAATAGGACCTATGAGTGAGTTCCTTGACAGATTCAACAACTGCAAGCTGCTTAAAATCCCCATGGTTGAAGCAATTTCACCAGAAAACTCATTATGTGATAAATCTAAGACTTGTAGCATTTCGAATGAGCTCCCTGATGAGGAACCGGAAGGACCATTCATCCTCACACCAACGTTCTTCTCTGAGAGAGAAACTTTGTTTAAACCCGAGCTAAAAATCCATACAGGTAGATCACCCTTCATCGAGTTCAGGCTAAAATCTAAGGCCACAAGTTTCACACAATTCCCTATGGATTCAGGCAAGCTTCCCGTTAACGCATTTGCAGAAAAATTTAACACCTTCAGCCATTGAAGGTTACCAATTGAAACAGGCACTTCACCAGAAAATTTATTTCCTGAAAGATCCAACGTGACGAGACCCTTCATTTCTCCAATCCACACAGGAACCTCACCAGAAAACAAATTCTTCCTAAAACTCATAAAATTACACAAGCTAAGCTTCTGCATTGTCTCCGGAAGGTTCCCAGAAAGTGAATTCTCACTCAAATCAATAGTCCTCAACAACAAACAGCTCCCAATCCCATCAGGAACCGACCCAGAAAACCTATTCTTACTCAAGTTAATCACTCTCAAATTATTTAATTTTTCAATACCTTTTGGAATCTCGCCATCTAACAAATTATCTGATAAATCAAGTGTTCTAAGTGCACTCAAACCCCAAATCCCAGATGGTAAAGGGCCTGAAAACTGATTAGATGACAAGTTAATAGTAGCAAGAGTTGAACACAAGCTCAAACTACTTGGTATCTTTCCTGAAAACTTATTTTTTGCCAAAGATATCACTCTCAATGACCCGCATTGTTTGAAAAAGTCATCTGGGATTGACCCAGACAGACTATTCCCACTTAAATCAATGATTCTTAAACTTTGAAGCTTTGCAAGATTAGGTCTAATGTTTCCAGTAAGATTGTTACTTGAAAGAGAAAGCTTTCTCAGAAATTGAAGCTGTAAAAGGCCACGGCCGATCCGACCCGAAAGAGAGAACCCGTCGAGGGTGAGCTCTATGACCCGGTTGGATCTCGGGTTGCATTTGACGCCGCACCAGTCGCAGGGAGTGTCGTCGTCCTCGTTCCAAGATGCGAGCTTTCCATGGGGATCTTGAATGTCTGCCTTGAACACAATCAGCCCCAAAACGTCGTCGTTCAAAGATGGGTTCAGAGATCTTATTAAAACCGGGGCCAGAACAAGAAATGTGAGTAAACTGAATAAAGTTTTCATCTTCAACATTGCTCGCATTATTTGCTTCTCAATCAACAAGCAAAAAAACAGAACCAAAATTTCTACAAAGCCATGTGAGTAGAGAAGTTGAGCTGAACTCACTGTTCAAAATAATTCTTAAAAAAGAAACTTCAACGGCTAGATTTGGAGCTGAGAGGAGAAGAAACGAATCAAAGAAGAGACTTTGAGAGAGTGAAAAACAGTTAATGAGAAACCTTAAGCACCAAAAAATTTAGCCGAAATGGCAAGGAAATGAAAATGGTCTTCTTTTTTGAGAAGGAGAAGTAAAATGAGTAGAAACCTAGAATTCCGTCGTCAAGCAAAGACTTTGAGCTTCAAAACTTCAGAAAACTTCAAGAGAACACTACACAAAGAGACATGTTCTCCAAGAATGCAACCCATGAGTTTTGATCTGAGAGCTCAGAAGTGCAAAAGCTTGTCATTTCACGTCTTCAAGCCTCGCTTTAATCTTCAACGGTTCCCGGGAAGTTTAGGGTTCCGGTAAGAGCCGCCGGAAGCCTGGAGAGAGAGAGAGAGAGAGAGAGAGAGAAACTGATGGTGAGAATGGTGCTTGAGAGAGAAAGTGAGAGACAGAGAGGGGGAGAGAAATGCGTTGTTAAAGTTGGAGTTTTTATTAACGGGAAAGAAAGTGGGCCAGGTAAGTAGGTGGGGGCAATTTATGAGATCGTGGACACGTGGAGAGTTGTGTAAGGTGAAAGGTATTCCTACATGGCATACACGTTGTCGGTCTCACCGGTCGAGGTGGGTTGCACAGGTGGCAGTTTCTTTTAGCTCAGCTTGGACTGTGATTGAGAAACTTAACTCTGAAATCAACCCTGTATTTTCTTGAAATTACTAATATAACATCTGAACTTTTATTCGCTTAATCATTTGTTATTGTAGGTAAATCATAAATGTGGTCACGATATTACTATCATTATATTATAATCGGCTAATTTAAAAACGAATGCCTATCTAAATGATATACTCATATAATATAGTTTTATAACTAACATTATGTGAGTTTGTTTTTTTGGGTATAAGATTTATTTTGAATTTACTATGCAATTCCTGCGTTAATTAACTAATTAAAATGGAATACTAGAGCAGCATCAAATCAATTAGTTAGAACATGAATTGAAGTGGCATGATGGGCAAATAAAAGCAAAAGAGAGGGGTATGGGGACAAATTAAGATAGCCATAAAAGGAGGGAAATTAGGATGTACAAAAAAGTAATACGGCAAGGGGCAACACAAAGCAATAAAGGCAAGTTGGTGGAGATGGTGGGTGGTGTAATAAAGATAAAGGGTGGTGAGTGAGTGAGTGAGTGAGTGAGTGAGAGAGACCGAGAGGGTGGGTGCAGACTGCAGGCAGGCAGGCAGGCTGGGGGTTGAGAGAGACTCATGATACTTTGCTTTTAAGCTTTTCCCTTTAAATTCCATTTCACCAACAAACAAACAGGAAAATAACCATTCAAGTCTTTAAACTTTTATTTTTCACAAAAAAAGACGTAAGTTAGTAATTTATAATAAATAAGTCTATAATTCTATTGAAATACCCTTCAGTATTAAGTTTACATACTCTAATATTATGGTGGCCAAAATGTAATTTGACTCTTATTACATATACAAACTTAATGTTAGTTTGTATCGGAGTTTATAGTCCTAGCATTAATATTATAGTAATGATATTGTTATTATGATGGGAGTGAGCTACGTTAGGGGTCTTTTTGTCATAAATATATATAGTATATTATTATTCGTGAAACTGTATTAATTTAGGGATCCCATATGTTATTACTCAAAAAAAAAAACAAAGAAGGTCCCCTGCTTCATTCCAGGTTCCTGTGCTACTGCTTCCTGCATTTTTTCTTAAATGCTAATTAACTCTACCCACTTTAATCACGCCACACTTTTTAACCTAGACTCTTGCTTACTCATCATCACTCATCAATGCATGTTCAGAAGCTTCTCCTCTGCTTTCTTACACTACATTTATCATTACCCCATGATCTCCATTTGTCAACAAAACACCATGTATAAAATAATACAGACATACATACATATATATATATATATACTGGTTAATTAGTCTGTTAATTGTTAGAAACTGTAGATTGGCTTTGAGTGGATAAGATTTTATGCTACCAATGGTCCAAAAGCATGCATGTTTATATATATATATATATATATATATATGAGAAAAAAACACATACAGCGTTTTATCTTGAGCTCGTGAAGTTTCAGGTGGCTTTGTCCATTTATACAATATATGTATATCTTGTCCGCATGCAAGGTTCCATGTACCTGGTTGACCTTTTATGGAACTTCTGATGAATATACGTATTGTAAATAATAATCCATTACAAAAATATATTCGTAAAACTCGTTGTAGGATATTGGCAACATTCTGTTGACGGGTAAATTTAGTTGCAAAGCCTTCTTTTTTTTTTTTTTCTTTTTACTGCAGAAACTACCAAAGATATATATAATTGCAGCAGCAGGCTGTGGAAAAATGGAAGCGCTTTCGTTATGAATATAATAATGGCTTTCAAAAGTGAAGGGAATATCAACGGAGATAACGGCAAAAAATGGCTTTCATTTTCTTGCCGTTAGGGTTTGTTTTAATTGCTGTACTGATACGTGGGTTTTGCAAATATCGAAGAGAATCCCACGCCATTCCAACAGTGGGCAGTGGAGAGCAGAGGCAGAGTCAAATGGGATCGATCTTCTCTTCTCTTCTCTTTTCCCCAGCTAAAACAATAAAGCCAGACAGTAAAACGACACATTCTTTTGTTTTTTACCTTTTGTCCTCTTACTTACCTCCCTCTTTTTATTTTGGTCAATACTAACTCAGTGCACTAGTACAGTTGGCAAAATCTACCATTCGAATAAATTGATTGGGACCATTTTTATTTATTTTTTATTATTCTTTAGAACTTCAATTATAATTCCCACCTTTGGAACTCATCGGAACTCCACTTCGATAGGACAGGCGTATCATGTGGTGGTGTTATTATGTGAATCTACCCTTTTCATAAATATTTCAAAGGTTATATAAAATATTTCTAAATTTATAATGTTGACTATAACATAACACTGTATTAATCTAATATAATAAAGTGCACCATTCAAGGAAATATAAAACTTGTGTTCCTACTATTTTAGTATAGTAAAGCATAATAAAAGAGCAAGATGGGAAATTTTCATATACATCATAATTCGGTTGCATATTTAATTTATTTTTAGAAACTAATATTACACATGTTGGGAAAATTAATATGGGGTATTAAGATTAAAGGTGAATTGAGGTCAAATAAAGTATTATAAAAGAAAGATTATAGTTGGATATCTAATTCTACAAAAATCGGTATCAACAATACGTAAAAATTATAATATGAAGAAACAAAACTAGATTTTTGTATATGTCAAATACCTCATATATTATATTTTTGTTTGAAGAGAATAATATTATACATATAAACTTTTAAATAATATATGTTTATATGATAATAGAATATCAAAGAAGCGAAAGAATAGCCGTGACATAAACAATACAAATAACATGGTAATATATAGCATTTTTATGTTAATTTGTATGAAGTTTATAATAAAATTTTGTAACATTTGTTATTTATGTATAATATAACAATAATGTATTATTTGAAATATTTTACACAAGTATTAAAAATGTTAATATAAAATTTAAAACATTGAACAGTGACACTAAAGTTAAACACAAAGTTTTAAACATTTAACACAACTTGGATGTAAAATACAAAACTTAAAATCTTAGATATATATAATAATGTATTTAGACTCTGTTTGAGATTGTTGTTAAAAGAGATAAAAATAATTTTAAGCAAACAAAAGTTTAATAAAATATTTTCATAATCATTTTGATAAAAATCACCCTATATTATAGCAAATTATGAGAAACAAGAAAAGAGTGAGCTTTTTAAAATTTTATTTTGAAAGATCATTTTATTTATAACTATAAGATCAAATATACTCATTTAAAATTACAAAATTTTAAAATTAACAATAAAATAATTATTAAATTTCAACTTTAATTAGAAAATAAAATTGTTAAAATCAAAATATTTTCTATTATTTTGTATTTTTTATTATAAATTATTTTAAGCTAGCATGTATATATTATAAATATAAGGGCGTGATCAATAGTTTATTTTTTTATATTATTTTTTACATCAATTAAAACTGTTGCATATAAATATATTTAATAGTTGAGATTTTAATCATATTATATTGTAAATGCAGTGTTTTAAAAACTAACATTTCCATGGCTATTTTTAACAAATATGAAAGGCTATAGGTTATTATTCCTTCTTTTTGGCTCTTGGCAAGGATTGTATTAGAATTCCAAATAGTAACTTCATTAGATATATTTATGATAAAAGAAGAAACTGTATCAGATTTCAAAACGAGGCAATAACATCTACGTTTCTCTCTAAATAAGAACATAATTTATCCACATACAACAAATAGATCCCTAGTTTGAAGTTTCGGAGTTTGTAATGAAATAACTGAAATATCCTTTAATGTTTAGTTGTATATTAGGGTGGGTAATTTTTTAGATTCATATTAAATTTTTTAAATCTAACCTAGATTTAAAAATTTTTATTTAAACTCGGCCTGAATTTAAGCCCGTGTTATATATTATCTGGATTGAGTTTCAAATCCGAACTATAAAATTTTTTTATTTTAAAAATTATCGAATTCTGATTGAGTTTTTTAAAATTCGATCTAAATCCATATAAATATTTAGATATATTGGTCTAAATATTCGGATACCCAGGTTCGGCCCGAAACGAACCCATGTTTTCAAATAAAAAGTCAATCGATTTAGGGTCGGGTTATAATATGAGCTGCACACAGACGGGTCCGAATCCGGAAGTTAAAGAGTAATTTTGTTATTTTAGATTTTTAATAGAAATTAGGGATCTATTTGTTATGACGGTCACACTAAATCATTTTCGGGGAAAATTTAAAAAATTCCGGAAGTTATTATTTCACTACAAAGCTAATCCAAACTTTGTATCATTTAGTCAAAATTACCCTTCGGCTAATCTCTGAAGGCCCAAAACGAAACGTTTGAAGAAAACACAGCGAGACTGAGAGCTCGAAATCAAAGCCATGGCCGCTGTTGGAAGTAAGAACCTAACGAGGAAGCAGCTGATAGCGTCATCACTTTGCAAACACTTCTCTGCAGATCCTGTAAGCAAAGATGATACCTTTTCTTTATTAGCTTCAGTGCTCTTCTTAGTATTTGAATAGTTCGTGAAAGTTTTCTTATGATTTAATTGGTTCTAGTTAGTGGTTCTGATTCATTTGCTTACTTGGGTTATCTTAGTTTTGTCCGTTGAATAGATATGTATTAGGTTTGGTGCTTTTGCGGTAAACTATTTTTATGGGGCTGGCTTTTTGAGGGAGACTAATTAGTGGGAATAGTAGCATTTTTTTTTCATTATTTTTGTTGAGTAACTTATACCTGTTTTCAGTTTTCTTTACAACCTTTCAAATTGTTCGTGACAGAATAACTGTTTATTGGTTTAGTATTGATTTTTGATTGATATCTTATGGATGATTGGGTGGGGTGTAATTTGAGTATGGGGCTTGTGAGCATCATCTTGCTGTGCATTTTAATGGTGTTATTGATATTCAATTGGCTAAATTTAAATTTTATCAATGCAGAATAATATTTTGAGTAATGCTGCAGAGAAGGATGTTAAAACATTGTACTCAGACATTTTGACGTCATCAGGAAAGGGTTCGGCTCCAGTGCACAATGATGAGGTAAACTTGAGTTGGTTTAATCGTGAGTTTGATAGAGCCAAGTCCTTTGATGGTCAAGCATCCACCTGGATGAAGTTTACCATATGGACGGCTGAAATGTTACTGAACATAGGATTGAATTGGATTTTGGTGTAGTTATATAAATGACTTGCCCAGTTGCTGTAAATAAGATAAGGTTACTTGTTAAAGAGGGAGGGTAGTTAGATGTAAAGATCTTGCTTATGCTTGATTTTTGTTGACAATATCAGTATTGATCCCTAATCTGTGAAATCAACTTTTTGTTTAGGTAATGAAATGGATAAAATTTGCAGAGAGTGTTCCTGCTGATTCTAAGGCATGCTTTGATATTTTTATCAAGTTAAATGAAGAGTTGGCTCAAAAATCTGTGCTTTTGGGCAATGGGTTTAGAATCTCTGAAGCAGATGTTATTGTGTTTTCTGCACTACATTCTTTTGTGGTATGCATTTCTCATCTCATTCTATTTTTTTCTTCATTTGTACTAGTATGTTTTTCATGCTTTTCAAGAAATCTTGTTAAGACAATGTCATATTCTAGTTATTTTGAATTTCTTTTTAAGGAATTTCATATTTGTTTAAGTTGAGAAGAAGGGATTTTTTGGGATATACGGCTTCTTTGGTGAAAGGGTCCTTTTCATCTTGTTCAATGGTTGAAGGACGTAGGGAAAAATTGCTATTCTAAGTTCGGAATAATTTTCAAATTCTAATGAGTTTATGTGGATGCTTTTTGCCAGATTGGCCTTTCAAATTCAGACTTGGAAAAGTTGCCACATGTTATGAGATGGATGGATTACATCCAGGTGTGAACATTTCCTTATGAGTTTCTGTTGCATATAATTCATTACACTTTGTGATCGACATCCTCTGAAAGACACCTATTTGGAAGAGTGATCTGGATACCATTTCATCAGGTGGTCCTGTTTCAAATGAAAAATTTAAATTAACCCGTGCTTGTAAATTGCTTTTTCTTCTTGTATCAGAACAAGGAAGACTTGGGAGAATTATTTGGAAGGATATCATTAGAGAAGGCTGAATTTGATCCTCCGGTGAGTTGTTTTCCATTATTACATTGTGTTTCATTGCAGTGTTCTACATTACTCATGTGAATAGAGACAAAAGGTTAACTGGTGAAGTAAAGAGGACAAGATATGCGTAGGTTTTGATGATTGTGATTTTACACTTTTTAGGTTGTTGGTGGTTGAATATTTGAACTTAAAAAAGTCAAAAATTTTCTTCCATAAAATAATTATTTTATGTTCCCTGCTTCCCTAATGTTCCAATCCCCCCCTTTTGGGGGAAAAAAAACAAAAGAATGAATGAAAGAAAAAAATCACAAATTAGTTGACTACTTATAGAACATGTTATTGATAGATTTTTTGATCTTCATTCTGAATTTTAGCTGCATGGAGCAAAAACTGCAGCTAGGGTGGAAGCAGATTCAAATGCTAAAAAGACTGGACAAAGCACAAAAATTGCAGACAAGTCAGCAGCGAACTTGAATATAAAGGGCAGAGAGTCTAAGGTACTTGTTTTTTCTGCTTATTCTTATATATACTGGGTGTTTTATGATTGTAGGTCCGTTCATAAAGAAACCTCTTAAATTGTTGCAAAATCATCTTATTTGATAATAAAATATGAAGAACAAAATTTTTTAATTAATTCCTTCGGCTTCCTTTAGTCAGCCAATACCATGTTTTTGGCATATATGTCTGTATGGTTTTGTGTGGTTAAACTTAATAGCATTAAGTGTCTTGTGTTTTAAAATGTTCATTTTGGAAAAGTTATCGCACAATATGTGACAAGTCCACATTATTATTTGAGAACTTAAAGAAAACAGATGTGGGAGAAAAGGGAGCTGCTCTAGAAAAGAAGAAATCAATGGAAACAGAAGCAGTAGGGAAAGACAAGAAGAAGAAGGCTGCAGGAGATCAAGAGGCTAGTCAACAAAAGAAGAAATCATCTGAAACTGAAGCAGCAGAGAAGGACAAAGAACTTAGTGTCAGTTTACTGAATATACAGGTTGGTCTCATTCGTAAAGCATGGAAGCATCCATCCGCTGATAGGTATGCTAACAAGCTCTACTTTTTTCTTCCAAAACCTAGATTTATTCACTGGAAGACAATCTCTATCTCATGTAATCTAATTTGGTTGCCTTTAACTTTAGAATTGAATGAATTCTGCAGTATGACTGTATAGATACAAAATCGGCTGTAATTTTTATTTCTTTACATGAATTGCAGTTTACTAGTTGAGGAGATAGATGTTGGCGAGGCTAAACTGCGGCAGGTGGTCAGTGGTCTGGCAAAATATTGCAATGCAGATGAGTTGACGGTATAATTAGTTTCTGAGTTAATTCGCAACATGCATGTTATTATGGTTTTTGAATTATTGGTTTCTGGAGCTTAGTTTCTTCTGGTGGTTGTTGGTGTTTGCATGTGCTTTGAAGAATCGCCGTGTTGTGCTGATCACGAATGTAAAACCTGGAAAGCTACGAGATGTGATGTCAGAAGGATTGGTAATGTCTTGGATTTTATCAAACATATGTTTGTTAAATGACTTCAAATGAGGGTTATGACTTTTGAATATGCTGTTTTGGCAGCTTATGTTTGTAACATGACCTTGTGTATTTAAATAATTCTAAAGCTATGAGGTTGATTTGTGTTCATATTTGTGATTTCTATCTCATTAGGTGCTTTGTGCTTCAAATGAAGATCACACTCTTGTGGAGCCTTTACTTCCTCCAGAAGGTGCAAAAATTGGGGAGCGTGTTTCATTTTCTGGGTAAGTTTTCAGGAGTTATATACTAATAAATACTTTCACATATGGCCTGAATACCTTTTCTCCCAAGATTTTGTGAAACAGCTGTAATAGAATATTAACAATGACTCTGTTTACCTTCTTGAAGTTCAGAATCATAGCATACCCCGATACAGTCCTTAGAGCCATGCCTATCATTTGGCTTGAAATATCATTTAGATTGCCAAATTCTCATTTGATTTTAGAGAAATGAATGTTTACAAGCATGTGTTCTGCTGAAGGAATTTAGGATTATACAAAATAAGAATTGAGGTGGTTCAGTCCCTCATAAAAATGATACATGTGAATGTCAGCATATCCGAGTACTTATGTTTATTAAAAATTTCAAATGGTAGTTCCTCCCTCTTATTGACTTTGTGGCTTGGAACTATGTTTAGGTTGCTGCCAAATTTGTTTCTCCCTGGTATCTCGATGTATCTTACATCCACTGTTCATACTTTTTTCTAGGATTGATGGAAAACCAGAAGAAGTCCTAAATCCCAAAAAGAAGCAGTTGGAGAAGATTACACCAGTAAGTGTTCCTATTTTCTAGGGTTGTGAATAAATCGGTGTTACCCTAAATTTTGCAAACTGTTCATCACCTTCCTCTCTTAATGCTTGATTAATTATTATGATGGCAAATAAAAAATACATTTAGTTATGGGTGATTTTGAATTGATCATTAGTAGCATGGTTAAATAGTTACATTGATTTTGGGATTCTACCAGCTATATCCTTGGTATTAGGTACAAAATTTATCAGCATTTCATGAGCTATATTTTCGTTTTGTCTCCATGATCGTGATTTGTGAATGGCTAATCATTTTATGGTTAGTTGTATCTATAACGGTCATGTTGTTGGAAGAAGTCTTGAGTGAACACATTCATCAGACTAATCTCACTCAAATTACACTATGTATCATGGTCTATTTTTCATGGTTGCAGAATCTGTTTACCGATGACAAGGGTGTGGCGACATTTAAGGGTATCCCATTCATGACATCAGCTGGACCATGCACATCATCCATTCCTAAGGCAAGCATCAAATGATGATAAACTACATATCAGACCATAAAACTAAAAGCCACTCACTTTTCGGAGTATTTTGGTTTTGGGATTTAGACGTTGGCTGTCCATGTTACAAACATGCAATAACTATGTTTCATTATTGTTATTGAGATGGCCAGTGTCAATGATTTACCATACCATGTTATCCGAATACGGCTATACAGAAGGTTAGGTGAAATGATTTCTGAATTAGCTAATTCGGCTTGTGCTTTGTGAAAGCTTTGGTGTGCATGATACAATTTCAGGCTTGTATGTGTGTTAAAGTTTTCAAATTATTTGGTGCTAGAGATTTCCATAAATAACGTTACAAATATGATGCTTTTTAGTCATCTGAGATAAACGACGACAAGTCGTTCGGTAGTTTTAGAAACAAAAGACAAGTCGACCCAGAAAATACCTTATGGCTAAGGTCTCTAAAGCGCTCAGAATCGATGAGGAGACTGAATTTGATGCAACAATAGCTGGAAAGATTCCAAAATAATAAAATAATAATAATAATAGATCACAGGAAAATTCTAGGGTTTCTCCATGATCCGTACTGGTACAGCTCCGTATGATCAAATTTATGATTGACATAGATTTTGTTGTGTAAAACGATCATGTCCATCTGTTTAACAAAATCCTTAAAAAAAAAAAAGGGAAAAAATATTGTGCATATCTGTCCAGTTGGTTCATGAGATTCAAAAGTCAGATCAAATTGGATCTCCCTTGGCAGAGGAGTGATCTTGTTAACCAGTTTTGAATTACTTGCTCATATATATGAAAATCTTTGATCACATTTTGACCTTAATTTTTAAACTCAATACCACTATCAACCCACTTACTTCGTCTTTCATCACTCACACCCTAAAGAAATTAAATCAATAAATATTTTTCTCAAAACAAAATTCAGTATTTCAGTATATATGGGTAGATTAGAAGTGTTGACATCTAAATGTATAAAATTGAAAAAACAAAAGAAAAGGTAAAAAAATAAAAATCACGTTTCTCATTGTTAAAAGCTAGGTGGATCTAAATAATATCTTCGATAAAAAGGAAAAAGCCTATAATTAAGCAAAGTTTATCTGAATGACAGGGAGAGGGAGAGAATTTGGAGACGTAATGTAACATTGTAATAATTTGTGGGCTCAAATCTATATGTTACGTACTGGTTTCTGTCCGCATGAATATCTTTTCATATATTTGGAGAGAGAGAGAGAGAAGGAATTTGGAACTCAATCAAATTAAAATTTGAGAAAACCAATAAAGATCACGAAATATCTGTGATCTCCTTTTGATATCTCAAATATTAATGTTTCATATCATTAGTCATCTCAAATTACAATTCTCACCGACTTTCTTTCTTCAATTCATTCATTTTATTCTGCCTTCACTATAAATTCCCACCTGCATTTTCCTTCTTACATTTCCTGTTGGTTTTGTTTGTGTCAGCTGCGTTTAGTCCTCAATTTATTGCAGCATTTGTTTCTGTTGCTTAAATAGAGCTGCTTCCCTGTGGTGGGATATGCGTGTTGGTTTTGAGCAGATTTGAAAATCATGATGAACAGCTCTTGTAATGTTTCTTCTTCATCAAAACCACCCCATGTTTTAGCCGTCGATGATAGTATTGTTGATCGCAAACTCGTCGAGACTTTGCTCAAGAATTTCTCTTGTAAAGGTACATAACCTAAAAACTTTGTCACCCTTGTTGGTTTTTTTTGGTGTGCTTATGCGTTTAATTTTGATTTGGCAGTGACAACTGCAGAGAATGCAATGAGGGCATTGGAGGTTTTGGGCTTGGTTGATGAACAACAGAAATCCTTGGACAGTACTGTAAGTTACTAATTGATTACATCATTTTGCATATAGAAAATTAACGAGTTCTAAGATAAGTCTTCTGAGAAATATTGTACTTCTTGTTTGTCTATTTTCAGGATTCAAAAGTAAATCTAGTGATTACAGATTACTGCATGCCAGGAATGACAGGCTATGAACTTCTTAAGAAAATCAAGGTACTGTAATTTTCAGGATTCCTACGACTTTTAAGACTAAAATATTTATTAGCCATTTGATTTATGGTTGTAATCAGGAATCATCTGTTATGAAAGAAGTTCCAGTGGTTGTTATGTCATCAGAGAACATTCCAACTCGAATTAATGAGTAACTTTTTTTGCTAAAGCTTTCATGTTTTCTTCTACGAATTCAGCTCTTTCAATCTCTCTCAAGCTAAGATTTTTTCCATGAATGGACAGATGCTTGCAGGAAGGAGCTAAGATGTTCGTGCTGAAGCCTCTCAAACCATCAGATGTAAAGAAATTGACTGGTCATTTGATGATTGAAGAAAGCCAATGACATACTTTTCAGGAGTTAGGAAAACACCCATATAAAATTTGGGAAAAATCCACACCACAATTATTACTCCATATCAGGATATTTCATACAAAAAAGAGTTTTCAGTAGATTATTAATTTGCTCACTACTGCAAATTGATTGTGTTAATTTTGCTCAAATCCTGAACCTTTACGGCATATTGTATGAGATTAATTCATAGTTTCAGCGAACGTGTTTTCATTTCCCTTCTATTTAATTGATGAGCAGAGCAGGAATCACAAACCCACTACAGAAACAATTTCAAAATGAAAAGTTTAAAATCATTGATGCTCCATATTCTATATAGTGTTCTTGTTTCAGAAACTTTACAAGAACATGAATATCTACAGAAAGCAAAGGTAATATATAAATTTACATCATAGGCTAACAAAACAAAGCAACATTAACAATTCCACCAGCAAATTTCTGCAGAAAATAAATATGCAGTAATGAAATCAATGAAAATGCTTGTGGTGATGATGCTGATGTCTGCAATCATCCAATCCAAAGCATCTGACAACAGGATAACAACTAACGAACATACATCTTCCAACCCCTCTGAAAGCAGAGGAAACTGCATAACAACAACCACTACGCCTTTTCTTCTGCTGGTTTTGGTGCCCACTTTGATTATGCTTTCTCATGCCTGCTACAATGTTCCAAAAAAACCAAAAAAAAAAATGAAAAAGAACACAGATTGGGTACCTTGAATTTTCCAGTTGCAGAAAAGATTTTGATCTTGTCTGTGTTATGAATACAGCTGGTGCGGAGTTTGGTGAGGAAAACAGAGAATATTCGAGGATGAGAGTTCCCCGATTGAGCAAGCTAAGTAGAAGAGTAGCCCAGATGAGTTGGGAACCAGTTGAAACTTGAAAGCGCGTAGACACCGTGTATAAATTAAATTGATGGGATATTAACATCCGGGTACATAAATCTTAAAATTCTTACAATAAGACATTACATAGTTCACCCAAGTGTTCGAGCCCTACAAAATATAGGATTACTCTAATTTGTAATATTAATAAAACTTTAGTTTGTAATATTAGTAGATATATGTATATTAAAAAAAATTACATAGTTCGTACAGTCCTTCACACCCCTTGAAATTATGTAAATATCCTTCGTTGTTAGATTATTTGTGTGTAAATTGCAATATTATAAGGGTAATTTTGCTATTTTAGTTTAGGAATTATGGGACCTATTTGTTATAAATGAAGAAACTATATTCTCATTTGTGGGAATATAAGAAATAGGGACTCGGATTCATCATGCCTACAAATAATCCTTTGCTTTGCTTTTTTTGGCGTGTTTATTTAATAGAATGATACCAGCCAACTAATCCCACGTCTTTTGTTTGTGAATTGGAAACTAGAGCTTAACTAACTGGTGAAGAAATACCTAATCCTTGGTATCATTCTATTAATATTGTAATTAAATCTATATTATCGGAATATGATCTTGGCTCTTCATCTCTTCTTAGTAATAAATTTGTTTTTAATATATTAGAAGAGTAGTTATTAAATAAAAGGTAAAAATTAAGGAGTTAAATTAATAATGTAACGTCATCTATATATCTTTAGGTTGTTACTCGTTAAATTTAAAATAGTAATTTAACTATTTTAAAAATCAAATCATGTTATAATAATATCGAGATGCCACTAACATTAGGCAATTTGTCTATATACAGTGGAGCTTATAAAAAGAAAAAATTACGTGAAATTGATGTCGATGTACCATCATTATGTTTAGAATTTTAATTTAAAATATTATTAGAATTTTGAAAATTCTGCTTTTTCATATACAAGAAAGAGACCCAGATGATTGATTATTTCTCGACCACCCACTTCAAATTCTGACTACATCCTGTTGCCTCTACTTTTGAAACGGGTGTTCTAAGAATTAAAAAGCCCAATAAGGGCCCAAACTACATGGGCAAGAAGGATTGAGTAAGAGATAAGCACTAAACAGTTTCTTTCAGACTCTCTCTTTCTCCCAGTATCTCTGCAACAAATGGCAGCATTTTTAGAGCCACAGTTGTTGTTCTCGAATCCAATCTTCGCCTCAAAAGCATCCAACACAACAGACCCACATCACATTCACAATCTCAAACTCAAACTCCCAAATTTTCCCTCAAAAAATTCAGCACTTGTTTTCAATCTCAATTCTTCTGCTTCTTTTGCTACCTGTAATAATACAGTCACCACCCCTTGCTGTGTTGCAAGTAATCCTTCTCCTTCTCTGCCTCCCGATGACCCGAACCCGAATCCGAATCCGGTAGCCGTTACTGCTCCGGAAAGAACCCGGGAGGGCCGGGACCGTCGTAAAATTGTTAAAGTTGCGTGGGAAAAGTTGGTCAGGTGGTCTCGCTCTTGGCGCTCCAAGACCAAGACTGACGTCCTCGAACGTACTAATAAGGTTCTGTTGGAAAACAATTAAAAGTCTAATATTTGAAATTCTTAGAAATAGTTAATTTCTCCAGTGAAAGTTTGTTTCTTTGTATGGTAATGTGATTGGTAGAATCAGCTTGTATGACCGAAGTTAGGTTTTGTAGGTGGTGGTGCTTGGAGGAGGGTCGTTTGGTACAGCAATGGCAGCTCATGTTGCCAATAGGAAATCTCAATTAGAAGTATACATGCTTGTGCGTGATCCTGTTGTTTGTCAATCTATCAATCAAGAGCATTGTAATTGGTGATTTTCTGAGTGTTCTACCTATTTTTGTCCAATAACTTATGTGATTATTACATATATAATGCTTAATTTGGTGGTGTTTGTATTTTGGGTAGTCGGTACTTCCCACAACACAAGCTACCGGAAAATGTGATCGCGACAACTGATGCCAAAACTGCTTTACTTGGTGCCGACTATTGTCTTCATGCTGTGCCCGTGCAGGTCTCTAACATTTCTGCATTCTTTAAGTGCTCCCTATTGTTATATACTATTAATTTTCACTGGAATGGAAGAAAAGAAAAGAAAATCTTTATTCTGTTGCACAAATATTATGTATGAAGCTGGAGTGATTGCCTGAATCTTGTCCATTTTAATGCAGTTCAGTTCAACTTTTCTTGAGGGCATTGTGGATTACGTTGATCCTGGCTTGCCTTTCATATCCTTAAGTAAAGGTTTAGAGCTAAACACGTTGAGGATGATGTCTCAGATTATTCCTCAAGCATTAAGGAACTCTCGTCAGCCTTTTATTGCATTATCAGGCCCTTCGTTTGCACTGGAATTGATGAATAAATTACCAACGGGTAACTTACATGTATTCAGAATATTATACCATTGTAGTGAGTAGAAGTTATAATTTCAGATTGTTAATGTTTTCAGTACAACGTAATATTCATGCCATCAATCTCTGGTTTTGCAGCAATGGTGGTGGCATCAAAAGAAAAAAAGTTGGCGAATGCTGTTCAGCAGCTACTTGCTTCTAATCATTTAAGAATCAGCACTTCGAGGTAGAGGTCTCCATAAATCAGCTTAATTAAGTGAAAACAAAGATTTACTTCTCATTGTTGACGCACACTTAATTCGTAAACATTTTGCATTTACTTCGTCTATATACAGTGTTTTCAGAAATTCCACTATCTTTACCTTCAATTATTATGCATTTCCAATCTGCTTCATTATACATAGGTTCTAGTGGTTCATGTTATGGTAAGTCAAGAACTGTGGCCATACATATAATTAAATTTTTGTGCTCAGTTTGTAACCCCTGATAACTCCAGTGATGTTACAGGGGTGGAAATTGCAGGTGCACTTAAGAATGTACTTGCAATAGCAGCAGGGATTGTGGAAGGGATGGATCTTGGGAATAATTCTATGGCAGCTCTTGTTGCACAAGGTTGCTCTGAGATACGATGGTTGGCAACAAAGGTATCATTTTTGTTATACTTAGAAAATGATTCCTTTGTCCAAATCGTTATTTTTAGGTATAACCATTTGCTAATTTTATGATATGTGCATGAGATCAACATTTGAATGTGCATTTATTTCTTTATCATTCTATTTGATGCTGCAGAAGTCTTCATGTGGAGACATGTTTTGTTGCATAGTTGTAAATTGGTTCTCATTTTAGACTTAAAGTTCTTTTATGCTGCTTGTAACAAATAAAATTGTTTTCTTATCATCTCTATTATCTCACAAAATTTTCTCTGCTCCATTTCTTTTGAAGATGGGTGCTAAGCCAATGACAATTACTGGTCTATCAGGGACTGGGGACATCATGCTCACATGTTTTGTGAATCTTTCAAGAAATAGAACAGTTGGAGTCCGTCTCGGATCAGGAGAGAAGCTTGATGATATACTAAGTTCCATGAATCAGGTGCTTTAACAAATCATTAACTGCAATTGTGCCAGTTGAAATTTTGCTTATTGGTGCATCTATTTGACAACTGTCTTGTAGGTAGCCGAAGGTGTATCAACTGCTGGCGCTGTGATTGCACTGGCCCAGAAATATAATGTTAAGATGCCAGTTTTGACAGCAGTTGCTCGGATCATAGACAATGAGCTGACCCCAAAGAAAGCCGTTCTTGAGTTGATGAGTCTCCCTCAGGTAATTTGAACTCTCATTAAAGTTCAATAAGCCAAAAAAAGTTCATTAGAACATAGCTGAGATTTAATTTCTATATTGTAGGTTGAAGAAGTATGAAACCTATGGGTTTGTCCAGGGTTCTTTTGCTCTTGAGGTGAAAGCATTATAATTCCAAACCCAAGTAGTACAAATGATATCAAGAACACATATTTTTTTTGACAAATGTTATTATACAGCGGTCAGAAATTACTCTTATACTTGCCGATGAAGGAAGATTGTTTTATCCATAGTTTGTTCATGTAATGAATTTTGCAATTGAGATCAAGCCCCGTAGGAAAATTACAGAAGTATTTGTTTTTTGAATAAGAATTTTCATGTAAAGATTATTATCCGGGGAAAATCCAAAAGGAATTATGATACAGGCAAACTGAGCGCTTGAAAGCGTGCTCCCGCACAGTCTCATGCATATTGTATTATTAGCATATATGATTGCGCAAATTTTATTTAGCTCTAAATCTGATGACTACGCAATCAAAAGGGAGATAATTTGATGGCATTGCAGGCCAGTTTTATAGTGTTGTCGCTCCAGCAATCCCTGTTACTAATTAGTTGTACTAAATAAATAATAATACATAAATGTTTATACTTAATAACAAGTATAATTTATGTTTTCAAAATGTAATACAATTTTCTTTTAGTTTTAATTATTAGAATGAATAATAATTTTTAACTACAACTAGAGCAATTATTTATTGGTTATTTGTACTAAAAAAAAATTTAATTCTCATTCAAATAAATATATGGATACTCATTCTAATGGCTTTTTGAACAAACTGAAAATATTTTAGACAAGTTGAAACAATATTATAAAGAAAACTTGAAAAAGCATGAAATGCATATAGTATGATTAAATGGGGGGTTTCGTGATCATTCTACATATAATTGCATGATTAATAATTAATTATAAGTATTATAAAGTATAAACTATTCTGAGGTCAAAACAAGATTGAAAAAAAGGAAATAAATTATAATTGAAAAATATCGTTCAAGTCCCTATTACAATTAGTTTGTATAGAAAGGGTGGGTGATAATATATATGTTGTTTTAATTTAACAGAAAAGACGGTAACTTGTTACGAATACGTTTGTACGACTTATTTCGTTTCTACCCATAACGATGTCGTTTCTGTGGAATTGAGTAGTTTTGATAAACCCTATTCGAAACCAGCTCTTTTGCAAAGCCCTAACCTTCGGAAAATCACAAAGTAGAAGAAAGATGAATACGAAGAAGAAAGAAGCAGGAAACGATGAAATATTCGCGTCGTGTTCCTTCTCCAGTCTCGGCCTCCACTCCACCTTATGCGACCAGCTCCGAGGTTGTTGCTCTTTCCCTCTCTAAATCGGTTGT
The DNA here is from genome assembly GCA_028052125.1 of Melia azedarach. Classification (NCBI taxonomy): domain Eukaryota; kingdom Viridiplantae; phylum Streptophyta; class Magnoliopsida; order Sapindales; family Meliaceae; genus Melia; species Melia azedarach. The sequence continues at coordinate 4,686,746 of CM051397.1, forward strand.
CTGAGAATATATTCTTTTTATTAGTTTATTTAACGTTGATAAAATTTACAATTTGTTGACAGAAAGACTTGGATTTGAGACTCCAACAAAAGTTCAGGCTCAAGCAATTCCAGTTATTCTCTCCGGACGTCACGTGTAATCAGCCTCTTCTCTTTGCTTTTTTTTTTATGTACTTTTTTAAAAAAAAATTTATTTGATGAATAATGAGCTTTGATATGGTGAAAAAATCTAGACTTGTTAATGCGGCTACTGGGACTGGCAAGACGGTGGCTTATTTAGCTCCCATTATTAATCAATTGCAGAGTTACACCCCTCGAATCGATCGCTCAAGTGGAACTTTTGGTAAAATGAGTTTTTTAAGTGCTTATTGTGAGGTTATATTGATAATGTAGAGTAATTAGATTGATTTATTGGCTGGCAGCATTGGTTCTTGTGCCAACACGCGAGTTATGCATGCAAGTTTACGAAATTTTGCAGAAGTTATTGCATCGTTTTCACTGGATTGTGCCTGGTTATGTTATGGGTGGGGAGAATAGAGCGAAAGAGAAAGCCAGGTTGCGCAAAGGTACAGGAGTTCTATGATTCCTTTCTATTTTTATTGACATGGCCTGACAAGTCTGGTTTATGCTGCAATGTGTATATCTGCAGGATGAATTCAGTAATTGTAACTCTGTTGCGTTGAAATGTTCTTCTTCCATTGTTAAATTGATTGATTGATTGCTTAAAACAATGTTTCATATGATATAATTTCTATTCAGGTGTATCTATTCTTGTTGCAACTCCTGGACGCCTTCTGGACCACTTAAAGAATACATCAGCGTTCTTGCATAAAAATTTGAATTGGATAATATTTGATGAAGCAGATAGGTATGCTTATCATCAGAGTTCAGTTGCCGCTTTATAACATATTGTTATTTTCAGCACTGTCTCATATATTCAGTGCCTCTATTAATTTTTCATATGCTTCATGACAGAATTTTGGAATTAGGATTTGGAAAAGAAATTGAGGAGATACTGGATATTTTGGGTTCTAGGAATCCTGGGTCTGTTGACAATCAAAATGAAGCTTCTAATATTAAGAGACAGAATTTACTATTGTCAGCTACCTTAAATGAAAAAGTAAACCATCTTGCAAAAATAAGTCTAGAAAATCCGGTTATGATTGGTCTTGATGTAAAGAAGAAAGAACATTATCCATCACATGAACGGTTTGTATCTCTAGAATCTGATGCTAATGAAGAAGTAGAACATCCAAGCACAGCAATGAGCTATTCAACTGGAGACTACAGGCTTCCAGCTCAATTGGTTCAGAGATACGTGAAAGGTATATCATAACAGAAAGTTTATCTTGGTTAACATTTAGATTTGATAGTGTGTTAATAATCTTGATGAAATTTTATGCAGTACCCTGTGGTTCACGGCTTTGTGTACTTCTTTCCATTTTAAAACATCTTTTGGAAAGAGAAGCTTCCCATAAGGTAAGGCTGTCTTTTAATTTGGTAATCACTCCGTTCTTTTTGTAGTGCACAGGGTTTTATTTTTGGGGATGCCTTACATAACTTTAAAGTTAGCTGCTAATTAATTTGCTACCATTTGCCTGATAAAACCCTTTATGTATCCTATATTTACCATAACTGAATAAGTTATTGTTGGCATCCTCTACTTCTGAATAAGTGTTTATTGCCATACAATTGTAGATCATCAGACTATTCTTGAACTTTATGCTTCCTAACTTTCCTTGGTTAAATTGATTAAATACTGTCATCAACATGCTTTTTGATTTGCCTTTTATGATAAGACAACCAATTCAAACTATTTAAGGTTTCGTGGTTGACTATGTATGTTTGATTTGGGATTAATTTGTCAAGTTTGCTCGCATTCTCCTTCAACAGGTTGTGGTGTTCTTTTCGACATGTGATGCAGTGGATTTTCACTATTCTCTATTGAATGAATTCCAGTGGTCACCTTATTCAAAACCAGACATAGAACTCAAACAGCGATTTTTGAGATGCAAAACTTTCAGGTTACATGGGAATATGAAGCAAGAGGATAGAAGAACCACATTTGGGGCCTTTAAAACAGAAAAGTTGGCTCTTCTGCTGTCCACTGATGTAGCTGCTAGAGGTCTGGATTTTCCAAAAGTGAAATGTATTATACAGTATGATTCTCCTGGGGAGGCTACTGAATACGTGCATAGGTATTTCATTATATCTTTCAGTTGAGAAATTTTATTTTTATATTTTGATGGCTGTTTTTTTTTTTTGCTGCATATTGATTACTGACATTGTTCTTTCCGAGTCTATTGTCAACCCATCTTAAATTTTACTTGCTATTTGATTATAATTTTGCACCCTAATTTCTCCTTTTTGTCGTGTTTTTTCAAGCTGAGATTTAAGAATTTTTTAATGTTCTTGTTTTTGTAATCAATGATGCAGGGTTGGTAGGACAGCTAGGTTGGGTGAAAGGGGAGATTCTTTGTTATTTTTACAGCCAATCGAAGTGGATTATTTACAAGACCTGGAGAAACATGGTGTATCACTGACAGAGTACCCACTCGTTAAAGTGTTGGATAGTTTCCCGTTGTATGGTCAGGTGCCCCGGGTGAAGAAGTTTGTTTCCATAGATTCACATCCTTGGGTCCTGTACCTGCAGAAAGCACTTGAGTCATTCATTGTAGCTCAGGTATGACCTTTGATACATCTTTGCGAAGAGCACAAATTTCTCCACAGGATGTTTCTTTTTATGTCTCTCTTTGTCGGGATCCTTATCAGATCTAACTATACTTACCTAATGATTAATACATGGCCTTTGATATCTTTCTGCAGCCAAAAATGAAGAAAATGGCCCAATATGCATTCTGTTCTTGGGTACGTGCATATACTGCTCATCGTGGTGAGCTGAAAAGAATGTTTATGGTTAAAAAACTTCACTTAGGGCATGCTGCTAAAAGCTTTGCACTGAAAGAACAACCCTCCTTGGTTGGGAAATCATTTCAAATGCAATCCAAGAAGAGGAAGAGGGATCAGAAGCAGAAGGGACAATCTAAAAAAAGGAAAGTTGCCAGTAAAATGTTGAACGGGAAGTGAAGGCCACTGTACTGATTATGAAGATTGGCCAGTTAATGGGCAGATTCTGGTGTGACTGAATCTGCCATTACACAGCAAGTGAAAATATTCGGAACAGATTTGCCACCTTTCACTGTTTTGCACGACCTAGTGATGGTTAGCTAGAGCTTTAGCACAACCTGATAGTGGAGTGTTTTGGTTCATTTTTAAAGTGGGCCAATTATGTATCTTATACGAAGAGGCTGTTCGGGCAGAGTTGGTAACTGTAAAAGTTGTATCAAAATTTTGACTGCAACATAGTTATAAATAATAACGTGTTCCCAAATTTCTATTATCTGAATGTTAAATAAAAGACCCGAATCATATAATTCATTCACCTATGAATAGCTAGCTGTCTGCGGCACCAAGGGCAATGCAAATAAATTGACAGTAAGAAAGTGGTCGTATTTGTCTTAGTCGGATGCTTATAACCGTAGAGATGGCGAGCGAGTAATTTTGTGATAATTTACTGATATGGGTCGCAAAATGTCAGATGTCAGTTCCTGGCTTTTCATCTTTTACAACCAAAGCCAAAAGGTAACAGGTTCTTTAAAAATTGTTTGAGAATGCAATCTCACCTACAATCTATTCATAATCAGGATACTATGTTGCGTCAGTTCATGCGTAGAATCACTTGTCCGGAAGCAAGTAACAAGCATTCTAAATTGAAGTGCCTAAATCGTTCGGTTTCTAACCCTAGGCCCAAACAAAAGACAACCTTTTAAGCGTGTTGAGATACTAGAGCTATAAACTTGGATTCCATTCAAGAACTTAACTACATGATTTTTTGCCCAAGTCAGAGATGTAACTATTAGAATTTGAGAGGGGGCTCCTGAATATAGCTGCTCTTTGCATTTTTTGAGTTCAATTGCGATACAGGAGAAAAAGGAGCTAACTATTCTCGTTTGTCTTCTTCTAGATCTTCTCCTAGTCCAAACACATGAGCTTCTGCTGCATTTGACCCCTTCCTTTCTTTTCTTTCCACTTTGGTTGCTAAATCTCCAGCCACCATAACTGCACTGCCAGTGAGAGGGATGCCTTCATCCTCAAGGTCATCCCCTGTTTCCTCTGAATATGAATATCTGCACCATCAAGAACTAAATCAACCATCATTTTTTTTAAAAGAAAAAGAAAAACCCTCTCTACAGCAGGCAATGGTTCAAAATCCCTAAAATACTTATCTAGGAATAATTATTGCTGGCAATAAATTCAGAATCTTAGATAAATGATTCTAGAAGTCTCTACAGGACTCAATGCAGACAAAAGCATCCAAGCTTCAACCTTGTATAAAAATCCAATATCCACCCATTATGTGAGTGATATTGATCAGATGGAGGTTATCGTTGAAGGATCTTTTCAGGAGTACCTCATGAAATACAGATCAAGCATTGTGTGATTACAGTCAAACACTCTGCATGAGCCTGACCTTACGTGCATATCAAGCAACAAAACTCAAAGAAAATTTTTACAGTGGCATACTGAATGAGGAGAATGCTCCATAATAAGAATGTAAATTCCATTCATTTAATATCAGTCTGCAAAAGAAAGTGGATAGTTTTCAAAGACTACCTAGTTGGGTTATGTGACGGGGCCCAGAGAATGCATATCACCACCAAGAGTATATATGCAAGCAAAGTCCAGAAAGCTGGAATTATCCAAGCTCTTCGCCACAGCTCACTCAATGGATCTGCTGCATTAAAGTATAACTGAACAAATACAAACCAGGTTTAATTACAAGTCTAGAATTGGTATTATTATAACATAATTTCAGGGTCATATCAACCAAGAAGCACATTGTGAACTTCATTAAGATAGCGCTAAATTCTTATTAGAATTTTGATTAGGGCTTATAGTCATGTTCACCACGAAGCTATTCTCATTTACTTGCCATTACACAAACGTCAGTTTGAAGCAAGGAAGAAATACTAAATTAAAAATGAAGAAGAAAACAGAAAAGAATTGACAACCTCATAACCGATCCAAGCAACAGAAAGCAGCACTGATACTGCCAGGGAGTTGGTAAAATTCCGGTACAGTGCAAATTTGGCCATGCTCTTTTTAATCTGTATACAAAGCAGAGGAAATGGCAGAATATTTAAGATGTTCAGATGGGTTGTAAGAAATATTTATAACTAAAATATTTTATTCTTTCCTTAATGCAAAGAAACAATTAGTAAGTCTAAAATGTGCATGCTTATGATGTAATAGATAGGATGGACATGCAATCGTATAGTTACCGTAAGCTTCTCCAAAGTCTCGGATAAAGAAGAAAAGATCCAGATAATAAAGCATGCATCCAACAGAGAAACAGGTAGCACCAGAATAAGCCTTGCTTTACCAGAAAAATCATTGATATTGCCTAAGTGCTCAACAAGCCCAAGCGCTTCTGAAAAAACAAAATATGTTATACCAAGAAGGATTAGTTTTGGTGTTATACCACCAAGGGTTGGCCGCACAACACCGTAGCCCATAGAAACCAGTATAAGAAGTAAACGTGAAACAGTCTTCTTAACGGCACTGAAGGTAACAGCCCAAAGGGTGATTCCCATTGGTCTGCTCCCAGTTGAATTAAAGTTTGCATACTCAAAATACCAGAGAGCCATTTCACACATTCCCAGACCAATCACAGCTGTGATGTGATAGTGCAATTGCATTATATCTTTCCAATATTGTACAAACCGAAGAAACCAGACAAGACCAAGTACAAGGTAGGCGAAAGACATGAAACCAGAAAACGTCATCAGTGGTGCCATCTTTCCTGGAAGATAACCTTCTGGGTTCCTCCAAACTGTCCGTCCACTAAATATCAGACCCCTGAGTTCTGGATCGCAATACATAAAATACAGATAGTACATGCCAGTAGTGTTAATCTCGAGAGTTTCATGTGCCATACTAGCCTCTTCATTTTGCCCTTCAAAGAAAGTCTGAACTCGTTTTGGCCCATCAAGTTTATATGGGTCTTGGTGGATAATCACCTCTCCTACCTTGCATGACCCGTCCTTGGCCAGATCCGGAGTGCAGCATATAGCATCAGAGTTCAAATAAGAGCCGCCAATCTTGTCTCTGTCTTTGACCTCAACAATTATAGCTTCAACCAATCCAGTCTTTTGCTGCATCTCATTCTTCTTTTGAGCAAACTCTTTTGTTCTTCGGAAAGTGATCGACTCAAACCTGAAAATACATGTGTCATACAAAGATAAAAAATGCTAAAGGATTAAAGTTTATGTAAATATACTAAAACATCTATTTCAAGTGTAGCAATTTCAGGTACATATTGACACTAGTTTGGGGAAATAACCTGTTTAGATTCTTTGACTTTCATATATTTGCTGGAATAAATTGACAGGATGCCAATAACCTGTTACTTTAATTTTTTTTCCTTCTATACATGTGCTGGAACAAGATAGACAGGAACGATCATGTGTCAATGTTTCGTATATTTCCACTTCTCCAGGGGAATATCAAATTGGGTGGTTAAAAGGGTTCATTTTTTGCAAGAACTCAAAAAACAATCACATACATTTGTACCAGATAAGGCTGGTAGTACTAACAAGCCAATATGTTAAGGATCACATCATCAAAACATTCCGAAGCAAAAACGCTGAAACATAAATGACAAGAGATCACACAAGTTATATATATAAACTGAAAAATGACATATGTAATGAAAAGACATTTTATAAGGCCTGTTTACTTATATGCCCTGAAATATTCAGTAAGCACAGCATCATTCTCAAACAAGCCATCGAAGATAGTTCGCCTTCATTTAGTTATAGGATATGTGTGTGTTTCCATTTAAAATGGTGGGGGGCCAATCAGCCAACAAGCATATAGTTATATTCAACAGTCAAGACAAAAAACCACAGAGAAGGAAAACAGGATATGCCAGTTATCTCCAACAAGTTAAAAACCTTCGTAAACTTTTAACAAACCAAACACAATGACGCTTATTAAAACTATTTATAGATGCTGCATTGTCCGAATTTCCCAAAAATATTTTAGAACCATTATCATTCCCATTCTTCCTTTGACTAATTATCTTCATTAAACGGTAAAAAAAAAAAAAAAAATCTTTCAACGCAAAAATAACTCATTTACTTCATCAAAATTTTTCGAGGGAAACAAACAGATCAAACATGCAGAGAAGGCACATTATTTTACCTGATGAAGGACTTGCCATTGAGAGGCTTGTCTTCATTAGAAGCGGGTTTGTCAGTATCAGCGCGAACCTTAGAGGCGTAAAGTCCTTCACTTCCGCCATGGAAGAAATAAGAATTGGAGCGACGAATGAAAGCTTCGTTATGGTATTCATGGATCGAAGCATTCACTTTGTTCATCAACAAACAGCTCAAATATATTATTACTACACTTGCAATGTACCCATTTGAGAATGGATCAGAAATTCTGCTGTAATTTCTGTAACGCATTCTCTCTCTCTCTCTCAAGAATCCGAATGTGTGTTCTTTTATTTTATTTTATTTTTTTTTGTGCGGAGTTTGCTCTGAAGGCAAAAAAATGAAAACAACATTACAGTACACGTGGCTTTTTAATACATTATTCATGGTCAAAGCGAATAAATAAACACTTTAATATTGTAAACGGATTTTACATTTTTCTTTTATTTTTGCTAATTCGTTTAGTTTTGTAATAAATTAAATTGACTAATGCTAATGTTAGAAAGTCAAAATACAAATTTATATTTTTCGAGTACTTAACGGATCCCTTGTTAATTTAATCTTATAAAATTGTAATACTAATAATTATATAAAAAATTAATCCTCATTAACATTTAACGCCGTTAATTGCTGTCCCGTTAAAATCATATTTAACAACTAATTAAAATTTTGCTCACATACATGATACATATTTGAGAATCAACGCATCATGTCAATGGTTGATATAATTCTTATAAAAGAAAAGGAAAAGAATGTATTTATTAACTATTGACATGATGGGTCGAATATTAAGACTAAAATCATGAAGCAAGGAATCACATCAATACATCATCAAGTTTCATTTTGTGAAAGAAAAACGAGGAAGGCCATAATTTGCATCGTGCAATTGATTATAAACTTACAAGAATCCGTAATTTCTATAATATTGGCAAATGCATTCAACGTCAGAATAACAATAATTTCTGTTACTGGAACCTTTTAATACAATCTAGAAGGCAATCAAATTTTCATTGCTATTCTACAAAAAATATCCAATACGTTGTTACATCCCGAGTCTGTTATACAAACACTATGAATATATGCTCACTCAACATTGTCCCTGAAGAACCTGGGTTATCCAATAGCACCTCAACGTTTGGCAGACAAACACTACTTTTTCAAGAACAATCAAAGCAGAAAGATATTTGGATGGAAAGAATGATATTACAAATCAAATTATATGAGAGATATTGTAAGCCAATACAACTCAGGGTAAACTGGATTCTTCGTATTTAGATGAGATCTCCAGTCACTAAAATAAGACTCTAAAATTTACAGAACATTGTATTTCCTCCTCTTTGTTACGTTATTTACATCCCCGATGAGGATGTCCGGTTTATCCTTTGTGCCCCCAGTTTAGGAGCGGCAGGTTTAGCACCTCTGCCTCTGCTTGCTGCTAAAGGCTTGGCCCTGGTTGTGGGTGGGGGAGCAGCAATGGCAGCCCAGGGGTCGTCATCATCAAGGGCTGATGCCGATTTTACATTCAATGGTTTTGATGATGTTTTAGGAGCAGGCGCTGCAATAGAACCCCACAAATCATCATCTTCATCTCTGGGTACCTTCACCGTACTCAGAGCACTCTTTGGTCGCAAACTTGTAGCTGGGGAAAAGGAAACGTAAATATACCATCAAATTTTTCACGCACGCGAAAACGTATATAAATATGTACACCTTCACAGCATTTACTAGAACTAAAAATAATACCCCTGTCCAGCATTCTTTAAACATACATAAAGAATGCATTTTCTTACACTGATTACTTGCACCTTGTGTATATAAATACAAGTTAATAGAAGAATGGGAAGAATATTACCTGGTGGTTTTGTCTGCGGAACAGGATGCAAAACGGGTTGTGAGACTGGTCGCTTTTGAGCTGCTTGGATGTTGGCAAGAGCAGGAGATGGCTTAGGCTCTTCAAGAGGTTCAATATCATCCCATCCATCTTGATCACTGTCGTGATCTTCATGAAGTCCATTTTCAATTTCTCCCCAGCCATCTGTTGAAGTAGGAGACCCAGGTAAAGGTTGGTCAGCTAAGTCCACACCTGAACTTACATGATGAATTGGCGTTGAGCTTGGAGTCTCCATCACTATAGTTACCACAGAAAACTGACATCAGGAATTGAACTGGGGAATGAATGCATCCATATAAATATTAAGATGCAAACCTGCTTGATCAATTTATAAAAGTTCATAAAATATTTAAATGCCAAGGATAGAATGCACATTTACAGATGCAATCAAGGATAACTTAAACACATCTACAAACACTGATCAGTAATCAAGATGCAAACCTGAGCTGGCATTCGAGGTTGTTGAAGTTAGAGGTGTACCAGAATTTGCAGAAGCAACCGGAGCTTGCTCAGAAGGTTTACCTTTAAGAGTCAAGGAGCTCATGGCCCATCTGCATAGTAATGATGACCGTGTCAATGGCAAACTCAAGTATAAAAAGATCTTAAATCTTACATTTTTTAGATCATGGTTCAAAAAAAAAAAAAGGCTGAAGAGGGGAAGATAAAACAATCACCCTTAGAAACAAGAGTTCAAAATCAGACCCACAAATCAATAATGATATTTTCAAACCACTTACCCAAGTAAACCGGCATTTCCTGGCATTGACGAGATACCTACACTTGCAGCTCCAGTGGAATCTCCCACATTTGTCTACAATGAACACATACAAACTATCAGTATAACACAATATAACAAGTAATCAAACAACATAGGGAAAATAAAGCAAAAAGACAATGAAGCATTAAAAAAAAAGGCATGTGCACATACCTTTTCATGGTATTGCTTCACTATCTGCAAAAACTGATCAACTGCCTGAAATGCCTTTGATCTGACATCGCTGTTTAAAAGAAAGGGAGCAACTATGTTCATGTACACTGCAAAAAAATTCAGAATAGGAAATACTAAATCCTCTAAGGAGATACCTGTCAGGATCAATTGTAAGTACAACCACACTTGGAAGAATCCGAGTTGCAACCTCGTTGATGTCATAAGAAGAACTGGTGGCACATAAAGCCATAACTCCTGCATAAAATAATTTTATATTGGTCAGCATACTTCTATTCTGGGAGGTAAAAGAGTTAGTAAACACCTAAAGGATCGATTAATATTCTAGAAAACAGAAGAGTCATTCCATGTCAAAAGGTACAGAATAGGATATGCGACTTGAAGCATGGGAAAAATAACCACAACCAAGACTTTCAGAAAAAGTAGCTTTTTTTTCGAACACAAAAGATGAAAAGGGTAGTAGCAAATGAATACACTAAGATAAACATTATAATTAGTTTCCTTACCAGCTCCTCGGGCAGGAGAGAAAGTATCCCGCAACGCACGGACTGTAAAAGCATTAATCAAAACTCTCTTCCTTGTCTGCATTGCATATTCAAACACATCAGTTGATGTTTTCATAGAAGAAAAAATGTAATCAATCTCTATTGCACATCGATCAACAGATGATAGATAAATCATAATAAAATGAAAACCATGCTACTAGAGATTGACCATTTCCAACAAAAATATCATAGTCAATGATGCCTAGTTAAAGGGGGAAAAAAGAGTGAAAGAAGCAACTTACAAATACTTACCCCATCATTTAGATAGCTTGCAATATTTCCGAGTAATATGGTAGTATTTGTTCTAATCGCTGGCTCTTCATCAACCTGCAGAACTTGCAAATATTGAAACCATAAATTACAGGACATAAAGAAGTAAAAAAAATTCTGTTAACAAACAAAACTAGCTACAAATACTTTAAAGAGAATATCAGAAAAAGGATGCCTGATTTCTAATAGAACATGTGAATAAAATTCATTTAACAGATCCTGTACCTGTAGCTTTGAAAGATACTTCAACAAAGACCCCGATATGGTGCGTTGAGAAAGCTGCAACAAGTTTGAAAGGATCACTTAAGCCCAAATGAAAGTACCACAATATAGATGAATGGTCTATGGTAACATAGCATAGCAAGGGAAATCTGATCTACAAGAGGTGGTGCTACATTAAAATGTTGATTACAGCAAGAAATCAACAACAGAACCAGGACTGTGTTTCGTCTTTGTATGGCCAATTATAGAGGTTAACTAAGATTCACATTTCCTCTTTGTACAACCAATTATAGATGTTATCTTTCGCCGTTTCATCAACTCAGGGCTGTATCCTTTATCAATCAGAGGACATCAGGCATTCCAGGAAGTCACAATATTCTTCAGCAGCACAAATTTTAACGTAGCTACTTCGAACTTTTTTACATCATACAACATAGTAGTTTTCACCATCAAGTATGCCACCAAAACATCAACATGAAATGAGGATAGAGCTGCTGAAAAACAAAGATACACATACCTTAGGAGCCAGCACAAGCATGGATTTTAGAGTCAATTCACGAAGAAAGGCAGACGTATCAGAAAACCCCGTAGCAACATGAGGGTACACCTAGTCAAAATTATGCCAAATTTAAGGCAAAAATCAGTCATCAAGGTTCATATAATATCATCTAGGATTTGAAAGAACTGCCGGAAAAAAAAAAAAAATCATTTTATCTGCATACTTGCTCATCAGCAACTTGTGCAGATAATGACTCTCCATATTGATCAATATGCTGCAAGAGAGCAACTCGAATTGCTCGGTCATTGGATGCATATAATTTTACTAATGTTGGCAGTACCTGCAAACAACATCAAGAAGCTTACCCTAGTCAAAAAGGAGTGAAATAATTATGAATAGATCCATGCTAACAAGTGATTGAATGAAAAAGTAAAAGTAAATCAATATATATTGCTAAGGAGTATGACCTTGACACTAAATTCTTCAGCCGAAAGCCAAGAACCCATCTTCAACATTGCAGTCAATGCAGGGGCAGCAGCCGAACCAAACTCAAGGGCAGAAGCTAATAAAGGAAGCAGCTGTAGAAAGCAGATAAACAAATCATGATTAAAGCACAGATAAAAAATGAAGTATGCAAGTCACATTGGAATTTTAAAGCCAAACCTTCTTCAGCACAATTTGGCGAGGGAGTTGCTCTGCTAAATTTGGAAGTTTGCGGAAGAAGGTATCCTTCTCAACACTGTCTTTCAAATTCAGAATTTCCATAAAATGTATTGTGTCCACCAACTTATTTTGAAAATATTCTGTCCACCCAAAAGTTTCGATATTTATTAACACAAGGAAAAGAATGGCAGAACAATTTTTTTAAAAATTACTATTCACTTAACTACTGTGGAAACTGCAGAACAACCCAAGTAACTCCAATCAATGTATACAATCTAACAGGGATAACCCCTTCATAAAGCAAACTGCAAGTAGTACTCTTCGAAACATAACATTTTTTTAAGTAATAGACCAAATATAACCCAGATTTCAAGGGGAAACTCACCACTATTTTCTATAAGCTTTGAAGAATTCAACCTGCGAGAAGGCATGGAACTCAAGAGCCGCTGATAATCTGGAAGCAGAGACTGTGAGACAAGAAAAGGGGCAGATACAAATGAAAATGAATTTTCAACGTAACCTAAATTTAAACAACCAAAAATCGTGAGCACAGATGGACATGCAAGACATTCTTTTGCAGAAGACACCAAGAAACGTCAAACATTTTTGTTAACCAAAATGCTATTACTTTAATGGGCCAGCACGAAAAAGCAAATAGAACGCCAAGAGCAAATAATGAGTCATCTAAAGTCATCCCCAAAAATAAAGGCAAACCTTTGGAATGGAAGCAGTATTTCGCAGCTCTTCAGTTTTGCCCAACCTCATGCCAGAGAAGATTTCGTAAATTAGACATCCTATCAACCAAAACAAGGTAGCCATATTACACAGAAATAAAAACAACAAACCCATCTGACAAGAAAAAATAAAATAATTAAGAACAAACATGTGAAATAGTCTACATAAATACACAAACAAATTAATGTGAAATCACAGCAGAGACACATGAACCTCCAATTAACAAAGAATTTTCAGTAAACATCCATCTATTAAATAGGAAAAACTATTTCTTCAGAGAACATACAGATTGTAGCTAGTTCCACATTAAATGTGATAAACTTCTCAAGACCTCATTTGAGGGCATCTGTTCAAATCAAATGTAACATCATCACATGTGAACCCTCCAAGATGGAGGGAATGAGGACAAAGGGACAATGTAGCCAACATTTATAAAACTGCAATTTCTGACACGATTGTTATACTGCACCAGCAAAAGTAGTGATGGATACTCACCCAAGCCCCAAGAATCAATGGCCCATGGGGGGGATTTTCTTATTGCAGTCCAATCAGACTTCACCAACTCCATAGGTTTGTATTGAGCTCCAATAAGCCATGCATATTGCTGAAGGGAAGGGGAAAACAGAAATCAAATGATGTGAGATACCAAACCCAGCCTTAACAATGGTAAAAATCGGTCTTGACAAGAAATCTCGCTGAAAGATGAGAAATCCAAATATGATCACAACAATTGCAAGATCCAAGTCCATCAGTCACTACAATAAGAAAAGCTATAGTTGATTTTTTTTATAATAGGGCAATAAAAAGTTATAGTTGAGATAAAGAACAATATTCAAATTTCATCAAAAGTTTTAAGAGGCATGGGGAGAAATAGAAAATTGGAACCTCGGAGTTAATCACTACAAAAACTTGGAATGAAAAATCAGATCTCTATTGCAAATCAATTGGCAGGGGACAGACTATAATTATATTAACATAATATAGTTCCATTACTAGTTATTTGACAAGATGATACATGATTTTTCCAAATAACATATGCTGTATAAGTTTGAATTTAAAAAATTAAAAGGAAAGAAAAGATGTTTATGTGTAATTACAAGTAGTTGCCAACACCATATGAAAATATTACCAGCATCGATCCATTGGCAGCTTCATTAGTCCCATCAAATTCTGACAAAACATCAAAAGCATGCAGCTTCCAGTCCAAAGTTTGTGTGACAACAACACTGGCCAGGCAGACATTACCATGAACCTGCAGTAACCCAAGGATGGTCAAAAAGTGAAACAGCATACCAAGGAAAGGAGAGAAAAAAGGAGGGAAAGGGAGATAAAGAAAAGGATCATAAACTAATGTCTAGGTAACAAGTGCCCACAAGCTTTGAGCAGATCAAATATGCAGGTACCCAAAAATATATATATATATATATATATATATTACACTGAATCCCTGATCACTGACTTCCATGACATTCAGTCATCACTTTCCTTGACCCTGCACTACCCAGGTCCCATAACACAAGAAGATGCACCTAGTGTGCACCTCCAAACTCAAAACTGTAAAAGCAAAGGAATTATTACTGGAACAAAGAGTTATTGCACTGAGTACTTGCATAGCAGATTCCACCAATGGCACACATGATGCACCTGAATCAAACCTCTTCTTTGTGAAGTTCATTAACACAACACAAATACATAAACTAAAACTGCTCAAGAACTTCAGTTGATAATACTTACGAGTTTACAATCATTATTCAGGAAGCTTACAGCTTTAGCTATCTGGTGTAGCCCCCATGCATAATACTCATCCCTATAACGTGTCACAAGTTAAAACAAAACCAAAAATCCATAAAAGAATAAGATGAATCAAAAACTACACAAAGTATTTAACAATAAGCAGCTAACGAGATGAAATGTAAATTCTGCCAAAAGAATATTAAGCCGTGAGCATCCATATGGATCACACTGTTGAGTGCACTAAAGGACTGTAAAGCAGTATTATAGGAGGATCAAAATGAGCAAATAAAAGAAAAAGAATAAGCAAACAAATTAAACAGACGATAGTTTCTGTACCTTTGCGAACCCTCAAGACCTAATTCCTTAATCTTTTCAGATAAAGGCATAACAGGCTCAGTAACAATATAAATAGTAATTTTCGTACTCGAACCATCAGAACTTTCAACCTCTGTACTGTGAAGAAACGACAGTATATTCGGATGCCTAACCTGAAAGTAAATTCAAATCAATAACTAATTAATTCTAAAAGAAACAAGAATAAATCAAACACGCAAAGTAAAAGAATCCGCTTCCATACAGTGCGTAAACGCTTGACGCCATTACGAGCTGCGGCCAAGTGTCCGTCCTGGGAATTGGTACCAGAAATGGAGAATACAGAGACCGGAGCTCCGTCATCCTGTACCGATTGATTGAAAGTGATGAGAATTTCGACGAATCGAGATTGAAGACTTTATCGTAGCGAATGAATTTACGAGGAATAGTATACCTTGGAGGTGCCCTGGTAGTGAGTCCAGGAGCCCCAAGCGGAGGGATAAGGGTCACCGATGTTGTACGGCAGATCCTTGACGCCGGCACCAGATCCGCCCACCACGCCTTTCAAAAATTTAAACATGTTTTGTTCTGCAAATTTTATTATTTTACATAAACGCAAAACGGAGGATCTACGGAAGCAGGGAGGAACAGCGTGGTGAGATCTGTATCTCTGTAGGAGACCGAAATTGAAATCGAGAAGAATATATTGAAATTGGGTTACGTTTGATCCTGTTCTTTGCGGACTATTACATCTGTTTGTTCTTCTGATTTTAGCCGCTCCGAAATGTAAGTTGATCGGGCTCTGTTTTCTTATTTTTCCGAATAATCGGGCTGGGATTCGGCGCGCGAGATCTGCTTTAACATTTTAGTAATGCCTTTGAATCAGCCCATCTAGCTATTGGGCAAGATGGGCCAGAGTATTTCGTGAATCAGTAATATAACTTTCTCGTCTAATATGTTAACATTAATTTCACTCTTTCCATTAACAACTTTGTAATTAGATATTCTAAATTTTATTTGAATTAGTTACATCAAAACAATCTTTGTACATTTTTGTTCGATTGGACAATGTCCATACATGATACTCATGCAGGAAAAATTGAACGTCAAATTTTGTGAGAGCAAATCATGTGTTTAGCCGTTTAGGCATCCAACATGGGCAATAGCCCTCAACTTTCATACTATGAAGCAGGAAAAAAAAATTTAACTCAAAATAATATGAAATAAAACCAAAAAAAAATGGACACTAAGATTTACACGTATACATATGTAGATACAATTTGGGATGCCTGAAAAGCTTGACCTACATGTGGCATGGTCATGACCCATGACATAAGGTTACGGGACTAAATAGGAATCTCCCAAGGGGATCCTATTCGGTGAAACAAAATTAAACAATATTTAGTTAACGTTCCCAAAATTCTTCAACAGGAAGAACTAGAAGAAGAAATTTTCATGTTATGGTACTAGTCATAGCTTCAAAGCGTAGAAAATTCATTCAAATATTGGTTCAATGGGAAGGGCAAAGTCGTCTCCTAGACCAAGGAAAACTAGTTGAATTGTAAAGAAGACCATGACTTGGTCGTACTTTCATGGTTCCTTCTCTTGTACCGTGTAAAAGAAACATAATTTACTTTGAATATCTATTAGAACTTTTTTACTACAATGAAACAGCAGAAGAAGAAGCTGCAGCAACATAGAAGCATACCGAAAAGCAACATTCAAACTTCCACTTAAATAATGACAAGCCAAATAAGCAGAGGGCAGCAGAAACACAGAGAAAATATGGAGGAGATTATTTCTTTGATTCTTAATGGATGCAGGTTAGCTGGAGAACTTGAATCTAACCTACCAAATATTGCAAACCAACCAGAAATGATTGCAAGCGCCTGTGATGAAATCATCAACAGTTTTCTTTCCGCTAGGGAAAGGTTAAGGGGTCAAACTTCAGCTTTGTTTTATCCGGCTACCGGACAGATGCCGTTCCACGAGCAGCACCAGCAGCCGCAGATTGATCCAAATTTGCAGGAACTGTTAAGGTCCAGTGTGACACAAGCAATGGACATGATTCAAACGCAGATTTTAGCTGCTCAAAGGAACCCATTTGAAATCGGTGATCAAAGGGGTGGTCGAGAATTGAGAACCGGTACAGGAGGAGGAGAAATTCTTCATCAGCCAATGGATGTCTCAGATTCCAGCAGAGGTTCATCTTCACAGCAGAGAAATCGAAGAAGGTACGAAAACTAATTAATTAATTAATTAAACTTCTTTTGAAATTAATTAAGATTTATTGTATCATCGCATAGATTGAATGTTTATGTGATATTATTCCATGAAACTTTTTAGGTAACTTGTGTTTTACTCAGAATGACTTTGATCGATCGGTAAACCTAAAGCAATTTCATGGGAATTGCTTTTGCCGAAAGGGAAATCTCCCCGAAGCATAAAAGCATTTCCATGCTATTTCTTAGAAAATGACTACTACTGCAATGCTACCGTTAAAACCATATTTTTAGTTTTTTTTTTTGGCAGCATGTCCAATAGAAACATATTCTCCAGATTGTACGTTAGCAAAGCTTTACACTACTTTCGCTGCTATATATTGATTCTTGATATATATACAGTTCTGAGAATGCAAGAACAGTGAGACAACCAGCGCCGCGAATCGGAAATACAGAAATTCCACCGGAGGATGGTTACACTTGGAGAAAATATGGCCAGAAGGAGATATTGAATTCAAGGTATCCAAGGTACAGTATCAAGTCCATGCAAATCTTTAATTAATGATTATAATTTGACAAATTCAAAGCATAAATTACACTTCTACAATTTAGAGAACGAAGGTCTTTGATTGAAACTGAAGCGTCAATTTTCTCTTTAATCTTTCAAAATGTTTGATCAAGTAGACGTTAGTTGGTTCGAATTTGACTAAGTCTGCAGGTAATTAAAATTTGACTGATTATTTGCTGCTAATCATGAAGCCGTAAACTAGTGACACATTAGTCGTTTGCATGAACACGATCAAAGGTTTGAAAAATCAACTCTCTCTTTCAGGAGTTACTACAGGTGCACACACCAAAAGTTGTACCAATGTCCTGCAAAGAAGCGGGTTCAGCGGCTAGACGATGACCCTTACACCTTTGAAATAACTTACCATGGCGACCACACCTGTCATATGTCGTTGACAGCACCGTCAGTTCTGCCGTCGGCAGCAGAAATCACACAAGAAATGTCTCAGAGTATTACCATGCAACCTTCATCTACTGGTCTTGGGAGATGGCTTTCGATGGATGTTGCGGGAGGGAGTGGTAGCAGCAGCAGCAGCATGCCTGGTGCAGGGCCATCCTCGACCGCTCGATATGATCATCAAAGAGAAGCTGGAGGTGATCAATACTTGGTGGCCAGTTTGGCCGATGCAATGTTTAACTCTGGAAGTAGCAGCAGCAACAGCATGGAATTTCTCTTTTCTTCTTCCTTGGAAGATCAGAAATGGCAACCAGAAGACAAGAAAGATTGATTAGTACAGCTCAATATTCATCATTTCCTCCATTTTGATAGGTCAACTAGTTGCAACATTTATGATTCTAATTTGATATAGATCAATCTTGTTCCCACATGGGTTTCAAATTACTACATGCAGGATGATTTTTATTCACGTTTAACATTAATTTTTGGTTCAAGTACTTTTGAGTTTAATGTAATAATCAGACATTTATATGCAGCCTTGTATGAGAATCGCATTCTTCTTTTATTTTATTGTGTATGCAGATGCAAAATTCATATAACACTTCACTTAGCTAGGTTTAGAATCACGAAACTTATAAGTAATTGTACAGATTTGAATGCATTAACATCAAATTAAAAGCACGCCTTGAGGGAGGAAAATGTTTCTGCATGCCCTCTCTTGAGACAGCTGCTGCGGTACAGTGAATAATATACTACAACAAACTGATTAAATCTGTACTTAACAATTAATAATTAATTAATTCTATTTAATTACGATCAAATTAAACAAATACCTTTTAATTTTATTAAAAGTATGGCAACCCCTAAACTTTATGCATACAAAATTACAAATTAGGTTTTTGGATGATGTAATTAATTTGTATGTGTGAGAGTTTTGTCTGTAGTGTGTTGTCATCATTATTCTTCAACATTACCTTAAAAAGACGCAGCTTACATGCATGGCCGCATGGGACTTCGAACTTAACCTTCTCAACAGGGTGGCTGCCGTAGGACCACAAGTCTGCCTCATGGCCACGCATGAGGTCAATATTTTGTCTGGGAATTGGGATTTTGACAGTACTCGAAATTTGTTCTGATTTGATCATTCAGTTTGAACAACGATGAACGCCGAAAACATAGGAGAGAATTGTTCTTCTCCATTAATTAATTAATTAATGAGCAAGGAGAATAGAGTAGATCTAATTTAATAGCTGCAATACTTAAAAAGTGTACATGGCATTCATTGGTTTGAATGATTCCAACACGAGATGAGATAAAATGACATGAAAATCGCATTTATTAATTTGAAAGTGCATGTGCAATGTGTTTCCTCAAAACCCTTTGATTGAACATCATTAATGCGCGAATTAGTTAATGTCATTTCATAAATTCTATTATATATTCAATCTGTACATTATCTTATGTTTTTTATTTTATGTAATAATACTTCCTTGTAATCTTCAAATTCTTTGTAATTATGGAGAAATATACAGCCTCTCTAATAAGAGTTTTGATGCATCTTAATTTATCAAAAGACGCAAATTTTATACATTTAATTTTATTAACTTAATCAAACATCAACCCTTTTGACTGATCTTTAATTAACAGTAATATCCTGAATTAAGTTTTTGAGATTCTCTCCCACACGATATTAGATCTTTGTTTATTTTTAATTAACCCGTAGAATTTATGATTTTACCATTTCTTTTGATGATATTTGTGATAGTTTTCTCCCCTATATATATTTTGTCGCGAATCTTGTTGTCCGAGGGAGATTCTAAAGGATAAACTTCGCTGTAAACGACAAATCAATTTTTTATTTTGTACACATACATACATACTATATATATATATATATAAATAAATTATATTTTAGTTTCTTAAAATTTAACAATAAACTTACGACACCGCCTTTTAACAAAATGCACTTAATTAAGAGCCAATTATATTTTTTTAAGGTTAAGTATGTATTATAACGTGTTCAAAATCAAATCGATAATAGTCTGACGTGACTCAGATATACCCAAAATATATATGTGTGTTTCATCATCAAGTGGATGAACTCTGTATATCTAATATACATGGACTCAAAACATTTGCCCAATTGCCCCCGAGAGGGCACCCAGATAGCCGGGTATCATCCTCAATCCTTTGTAATTAGAATTATATTATGAACAACAGTTTAATTATCCTTAATTAATTACAAGATTAGGGATTCATTACATCGCGTACACAGTAACTAATAGATCTGGATAAGTAGTCCAGAAGCTAGGGTTAGTATTCAAAGTAAATAAACATTAATTAAAGATTTATAGAGAGTAAAGTGTGCAAGAATCACAAATACGTTTATTTATTATTTATGGAACGGGAGGAGACCACTTGCCGTGGCAAAATGCATCTATCAGAAAAGCTGCTGTAATCAAATTAGTTTGCATCAGCTATGTCCAATAATTAGTTAATTAAATGTGCGCAAGTTGTCCAATCCTTGTCAATATCACAGCAAAAGCTTTTGTCTTTCTATTCCCTCTTACGTCACCTCGCAGATTATTTTTTCCACAACTAAATCTTGGATGTGGAATTTGTATGGCAAGAAAAAGCAGATTGCGGCCTATTCCACAAATAGTGATTTTACAAGGAATAAAATTTAATTTTTTACAAGATAATCCTAGAAGAACTCATGACTCTCATCAAAATTAAACTCCTGCCCAAAATCACCCATCTCTGAATATTCGCGAGATCCTATTTGCAGAGAAACCATGGGTGACGGCTCAGAAGATTGAAAAGACATGAAATCTTCCCACATGATATGGTCCAAAGATGATAAGTTATCAGACAAATCGTCACTTGTTGTCTCTTCCTTGCATTCTTGTTTCACCTCTGTCGGCATACTGATTGCATAAGAATCGGTAGACACAGTACCACTCCAAGGATCAGAAGAACCTGTAATAATTTGTGGAAAACTGATGATATCTCTGCAATTATGGTTGCTGATATATGTTGTCTCGAACTTTTGTGGATCGTCATCCATTCTTTGCACTTGTTTCGTCGCCCGGCAACCTTGATCATACTTGTGCGTGCACCTGAAGTAACTCCTGTAATCAATCATAAAGGGAGAATTCAGAATTACCCACCAATTTGTTTCAATTATATCTTATACAAATAGTATTATGTATACCTGGGGTATTTAGCATTGAGGATCTCCTTTTGGCCATATTTTCTCCATGCATGACCATCTTCCATGGTGGAAGAAATTATTCTCCATGTATGTAAATTCTTCCTGCAAATCCACAAGAAATTTATTAAGTATGAATAATTAACATTAATCCCCACTACTACCCAGAATTTTTTTTAATATTAATCATTAAAATAATAAATATTGTAAATCATGTAAACTGATCAATGTTTTAATCATGAGATTAATTACTATTTAATTATTAACCACAAGCAAACTAATTGGTGGCAAAAACTACTTTAAAAATTAACAAGGGATCGAAGGAAAAAATCTTACTTTCTCTTGTAACAGCCTCTCCTGTCCTTAGTCATCGGCCTCTTCATACTATGGCCGGAATCTTCAGACTTCCGGTCATCGGAAAAAGATGAAACATTACAAGAAGCAGCTTGCTGCAGCAAATTCTGATCATCAGAAACCTGATCATCGTCACAAGAACTCAGAACAGAAAGAGTCTGAGTAAAAGATCTCAAGATCTTGACCACCAAATCCTCAGCCGAAGCCGACCCATCTGCCTCTAACCCTTTCTGCAGCAGAACCTGAAGCTGGTCCGCAAATTTCTTGCCTTGAACAAGCTCTTTCACTATTTTTTTTCTGTTCACAGACAGCTTCTCAGACCCAAGCTGAGTACCCATAATAGAGTGATCACTCACGGTTGCCTGTGTGTTGTTTTTTTCTTTTTTTTTTTTTTGGTTCTCTTTGATCCAATGATGGAAATGGATATATAAAGTAGTGGAGAAGGGAGAAGATAAAGACTGTCTTTTAAATGAGGAAGGGAACAAGGAAAGAGAGAAGCAAAGAGGAGGAAGATGGCAGGAAGGATAGAAAGGAAGAAAAATTTATCTACATTTGCTTACAAAAGCTTTGCTGACGTTCTGTGGCTGATGCAAAGCTGATGCTAACATTAATTGCATTTTGCACAATTTTACAGATAAAGATATAGTTGTTCCATTTTATCAAATAAGTCTCTAACACAGTAACACTGGTAGAATGATCTAATAAGATACAGGGTATTTCAGTCATTGCAGTGAGGTATGTGGCCTATTTAATTCAAACAGAAAAACTTTCTATACGTTCGAAAATATATAAACATTTGGGGGCTGAATGTTATTGTTTAAAGATCTTACGTGGCAGTAATAAAACATAATATAATAAATTTGTTTCACCAACCAAGATGATCCACAATTGACGGTCATAAATAATGAGATGTTTTTTCTTTTGTTTTTTATTTAGTGAATTTTTCATCATTTTTAATTAGATTAAATGTTTGCATTTTGTTAAATTTGAGATTAACAATATTTCGAAATAAGAGTTTGACATCCTTTACAAATTTTTATACTAAAAATGACTAGCATTAATTTAAATAAAATGTGAATACTGTAAAAAAGACTCTTAATTATATTAATGCTATACTTAAATAAATTTTAAACAAATTTTATGGATTCAATGTAATTCAATCAACTTACAAGTCAGTAAAATCGAATTACCATTTCATCAAATGCTTGCGCAATTAGTTATTAAATATTAAAAGAAATCAAAATTCTTTCTCTTTTTTTTTTTTTAAATTAAGCTTAAACATAAAATTCTCGTACCTATGTTTTTTCCAAGGTTATCAAGTTGGGAGAGAAATTTTAAAGTCAAAAGCTTAGTTAAGTATGTACTTAAACTACTAAGTTATTATTAATTAAAATAAGGATAAAAGTCTTTTTAATCCTTAAAGTTTGATTAAATATTCTCACAAGTTTTAATAATTTTAAAAATATTCTTAAAAGTCATAAATTTATATAAAATATCAATTATACTCCTATATATAATATTTATTAAAAATAACTAATAAATTTATAAATTATGATAAAATACAATATATTTATATAAAATATATTAATAAATAAATAAAATTATTATTCTATAGGGCATATTTAATATAATAATTATTAATATATTATATTTTTATTTTATTATTTTATTTTTATTTTAAATATATATACTTTA
The DNA here is from genome assembly GCA_028052125.1 of Melia azedarach. Taxonomy (NCBI): domain Eukaryota; kingdom Viridiplantae; phylum Streptophyta; class Magnoliopsida; order Sapindales; family Meliaceae; genus Melia; species Melia azedarach. The sequence continues at coordinate 4,710,288 of CM051397.1, forward strand.
TTTAAATTAAAATATAACCATAAATATTTATTATGCATATGTTGTAAAATAAATAGATTTATAAATTTATATTTTATTAATAAATTAATATTTATTTATATTTTATTTGTATTTAACCTTTTGTAATTATAAATATGTAATTTACTATTATTTAATTTCTTACAATTAATTATAATAAAAGTATTTAATTAATATATTATTAAAATAATAATATTATTTATTAATATATTTTATATAAATATGCTGTATTTTATTAAATTTTAGAGATTTATAATTATTTTTAATAAATATTATGTATAAGAGTAATAAATATTTTATAAAAATTATGACTTTTAAAGTTATTTTTAAAATTATTAAGACTTGTGAAGATATTTAACTAAATTTTAGGGATTAAAATAATTTTTACTCTTAAAATAATAATGCAATGGCAAAAAAAAAAAAGTAAGATGAGATCAATTTATTTTCAAAGTATAAACAACTTGTATCATGTGTGAGGATGTGTCCATATGATGTTCTTATAGAAATATTATGCTTTGAACCAGATTCTATGTATCACAACTATCAATGTACCCTCTCTTTTGACTAATTTAATATAATTTAGCCAGCTAGTTAATTGCAATTCAACTAAGTTTACTTTATTCAATAATGTATAAAATTGAATTTATTATTCCACTTAAGAAAATTAAACTGTGGGTGAGTAGGCCAACATTTTGCCATCCACTAGGGATTTTAGGGTTTAAACTAAATTAGAATATGAGCTTAATTTTTATGTATAAAATAATAAAATTACGTATATTGACAGTCTAAATTTTAGTTAAATGGTAAATGTTTAAGGTTAAACAATGATATCACGATTATTTTTTTTTCACATTTTTTACCGATAATTTATTCATTAATAAAAAATTTCTCTCTGAATTATTAGCAAAAGACTTTTTTGTCATATTTGATAAATTGCTTTTTGCCAAACTCTTGCCATTATTTAGTTAAAAAAACATTTTTTTAATGCATTTCTAAAAGCATTTTAAAGATTGTAAATGACTTGAATGTCCCTGATTATTTGTATTGAAGTTCTTTTCTTTCAAAATCTCTACCTTTTTTATTTAAAAATGCATTTCTAGAAGAACTTCTAAAAATAGTAAATGACTTGAATGACCCTGATTATTCAGTTCTTTTCTTTCATTATATTTCTTTTTTTATTTAAAAATGCTTTTCTAGAAGAACTTCTAAAAAAGTAGCAAATGACTTAAATGACCCTTATTATTTGAATTACTATGACGATACAGTGAAAGTAGCGGAGCTGTATCAGTACGACTTGGCTTGTGCAAAACCTTGATTTTATGATCAGGTGTAGGTCGCCTCCATTACTCGCGCTGAGGATGCTATCATCTTGCACCTCGCATCCAAACCCTAACGCTGACCCTCGATTACACCTTACAATCAAACCCAGTTCACAGAACCCTCAAACTTCTCATTTAATCTCAACCCCTAATAGGATTTCTCAAGCCATGAAAGTTTCTACCAGCTGCATTACTGGGTCTGCTGACCCGATAACCATTTCGAAAAGACCCGAATTGGGAAATCAATTACCCGAATCGGATGAACCCAACACTTCTTCCCTCGTGGTGGTGTCATTCTACAAGTTTGCCGATTTTCCTGACCATGCTGATTTGCGAAAGCCATTGAAGGAGCTTTGCGAGGAATTGGTACTTGTCTACTTTTATTATTTATTAAAATTGTAAAATTTGTGTCTCCCTTCTTTTTTGTGGAATGCAAGACTTGATAATAATGGAGTGGATTATATTGCTATAAGTGGGAAAAATATGTGAAGGAACTAGGAAGCAACTTTGGTGTTTACACTTTTATTTGAGAGTTTGGAATTGCTATTGTTGCTGTTGCAAGCTGACACAATTGCAATTGTCGGAAACAATGGGGTACTGATTTATATTATATTCATGTTTCTTTCATTTAGCTATGATCTTGGCAAGGAACTCGTTAAATTGTTAAAGCTCCTATTTTTGGTGAAACAGTGTAGCATTTTGAAAGATCAGGCGTATATTGGCTGGCGTATTTTGGGCATTGTTAAGAGCAACTACAAGTTTAATATACTGTTTCCAATTCTGCAACAGCTTCACGTAAATGAATTCTGGTTACATTTGAAAGAACTAGCGAGTATCTAGTAAATTTAGCTTTCTTTTTTGTTCTGTGAAATGCTCATATAAATTAACCAACACTGTGGTAAGAATGAAAGTTTGGTTGAATAAGAAGTTCAATTTGTCTGTTGACTTTATTTATCCACGATGAGTTACAGAAATTAATGCCCATCATTCTCATGCACACCTTACTAAACTGATCCTCTTCAGCGTGTTTCAGGTGGTATCATTCTTGCTCCAGAAGGGATCAATGGCAGCATTTGTGGGACTCAGGAGGCGGTGGATAGAGTTCTTGGGTTCATCCAAAGTGATCACCGTTTGATGGGTTTGAGACAAATAGAGTCTCCTGTCAGTCCTGAGGAGGAGGCTATACATCATGGACACACCAGCAGTTCTCCTCTTGCAGCAGGGGAAGATGCTCCCTTCCGATGGGATCATGTGAGGGTTAAGTTGAAGAAAGAGGTATTGCTTAGTTGGCCAATTAGTTGGGATCTTGTTCGAATTTAGAAGTGGTTATTTCTATCATGGTTAGCAAATCTACCAAATTTGTTGCAAAGCATTCTTATGTTTCCTTCTGTTAATGCAGATTGTTACTCTTGGAATGCCGACTGTATCACCTATTGAAAGGGTTGGGAAGTATGTGAAACCCAGAGAATGGAATGCTTTGATTAGTGATCCAGATACTGTGAGTAACTGAAATGCTGTTGTGAATTCTTACCCTCTTGAGTTTCAGTTAACTGAAATGCAATTCATATGCAAATGCAAATCGATCAATTGTAAAAAATTTAAGACTTCCACCTCACAAATGCACTCAGGGAGGATTGCCTCTATATTTACTTTGTTGTAAATTGAATTAGTACCGACCAAACAAAATGAAAAAGGATAAAATAAAAAAGATTTTGTCATGTTTGAGGTTCAGGGCATAGGGGTTGGTTCTGCATACACTTACTCAATGTATGCTGCTAACATTACATGTATTTAGGTGGTGATTGATGTGCGCAATAACTATGAAACTAGAATTGGGAAGTTCAAAGGAGCAGTTGATCCAATGACCACAGCATTCCGTGAGTTCCCTACTTGGGTGGAGGATCAGTTCCAACTTGATGAAACTGCTGGTCAGGAGTCAAATGGTTCAGATGAAGCAGGCTCTCCAGAGAAGAGGATGCCAAAGCAGGTTGCAATGTACTGCACTGGAGGAATTCGCTGTGAGAAAGCTTCAAGTTTTCTGCTCAGCAAGGGTTTCAAAGAGGTAATTCTCTCTTTGGACTTTCAAATTCTAATAATATCACTCTTTGGAACATTATATTCTGGTAAATGGCTTATTTACAATTTCAGGTTTATCATTTGGAAGGTGGGATTTTGAAATATCTGGAGGAAATTCCAATGACTGAGAGCCTCTGGGAGGGCGAGTGCTTTGTGTTTGACAAGCGAGTATCTGTTGAGCATGGTTTGGAACAGGGATCTTTCAAGCTTTGCTATGGATGCAAGCAACCTGTGAGTGATGCTGACATGGAATCCCCATTATGGGAGTACGGAGTTACTTGTCCACACTGTTACTCATCAAAATCTGAAGAAGAGAAAGAGAGGGCTAGAGCACGACAAAGACAATTTGAGAATTGGGGCATTATTGGCGGTCCTGACAAAGGTCGTCGACCCACAGTAAAGCCTGATGATAGTGTAAAGAATAGCCTCACCGAACTTTCAAATTCTTTTTAGCTTTATTTTATTTTTTTTTGAAATATTACCTATTACATGTACAATCTTTTAATATTACATTAGTAATTCGGTAGGAATCTTGATTGATGCGCATATGGCATTGTTTGATTGATGCGTATATGACATTGATTGGATTTTTACACTCAATACGGGCGATGCCTATCCTCACAGAGAGAGAATTCTACCAGCACTTTAATATGGTGGGTCTATCATATTTTGGTGGAAAGAAACTTTTTTGGAATCCCAGCAAAGTTCGAAGCCTTGTTTTAGCTTTATTGAGAGGATGAGATCTAAGGAAATCAATTTTGTTGAAATGTAAGTTAGATAACTTTTATCTTTAAAAAATATTTGTGGATAGCAGTTTGCTTATGTAGGGGTTAATTTCAATTCTGTCACTCAATTTATTGTAATATATTAGATATATTTATTTTTTATTGAAAGTTATCACTTCACCCTAAATAATAGTAAAATAAGTATTCATTTTACTACTATTTTAATTAAGAGATATTAATATCTCTCTCCTAAAGTTTTAAAAATGATCAATATCCTTTTAAAATATGAAAAAATAACATATCCTTTTAAAAAATAACATATATTGTATAATTATACAAAATAATTATCTTACCCTTATATATTTAAAAGATATATAAGATTATAATGACCAATATAATCTTATAATTTATTTTTTAATAATTATATTCATATTTTTTATAATTAATATCAAATTATCATTATTATAAATACTTTTATTTTTATTAATATTAATAATATTCATTTTTTTTAGAAGTTTTAGTTGTAAATGACATAAATTATGTTATTTATAAATTAATAATATATATAGATCATATAAATATACTCAAAGTTATAAATTATAAAATCAATTAAATTGAGTGGTATAAGTAAAATTAACTTTTTATGTATTTACTTCCATTAGTGATCATTTAATTTTTTTATGAAGAATTGAACTTTTAAAGATCTATTAATACGTGCCATGAATTAAAATGAAAGATTAAAATTGTATTTTAAAAACTTTACCACATTAATTTATTATATTAAAAGGTAAAAATATTATTTTAAAATTAATTAGTAAATTTTTTAAAATACAATCTTAATCTTCTATTTTAATTCATATCACGTGTGAATAAATTTTTAAAAATTTAGAAAACAAAAGAGCAGGATTGGATCCAAATTCTTTAGAGAAAAGGGTGAACTATAATCCTGACGAACATTCTATGTTACATATGATGAGACACCACCTTTTCGCAAGGATTTACATTGAAAAAAATAAAGTGGTGGCAAAAGTGGGTCACTAAAAAGACATTTAAGACAATAGATGAACAAAAGCAGCTACTTAATAATCAGGAATCAGTCCTCTGTTTTTTCCATCTGTAAGCAGCCTCTAATATCTTGAAATTTGTTGTTTGTGGCTGTCCCTCAGGGAATAGGTAGTCAATGTATTCTTCGTATGCAGCTGCCTCCCCATGACTGGTGAAAATTGGCCTTATCATTTTCAGTTTCTTTGGCCGCTCGGCCCTGACTAAGCTAAGATCACCAAGCTCATGACCAAACCCCTTCTCAATCTTGAGCCATTCGTCTACCAACATAGCTCTTTCTTCTTTTAGTTCAGGTGCTGATTTTCTGAAGTATTCAACAGCTCTCTCGAATACCCTTCTTGCTCGAGCAACACATTGCTTCTTTAGGTCAACATTATCATCTTCCTTGGCCACAGTAGAAGCTTCAAATGTTGCATAACCAATCCACACCTTCAAGTGCTGTGTCCTGTCTAAGAGTCTTTCAAAAATTGCTCTTGTTCTTTCGTCTTCACCTAGTGATATTTCAAAATCAATGTATGCTTTCCACAGATTCTCAGGCACGTCCAATTGTTCCTGCCCGATTCCCGGTTCAAAAATAGCTCTAGCCCTCTCAGTTTGATCCATATGTTCCTCCAGTTCTGCATATTTGATCCATGCAAAGCAGTTCTCCGGTGACCACTCCAAATACTTCTCATGAAGCTTTCGTGCACGATCAACATTACCAAGCATCAGCTCTAACTCAATGTATCTCATAAAAATCTTTCCCTTTGGGGCTTTCCCAATTGCATTACCTAAAATTTGTCGAGCACCATTCAAGTTCAACTGCCTGATCTCAAACTCTGCAGCCAACAACCATATTTTTGCAAATGAGAACTTGCTGTGAGGAATCAGCTTAAGACACTGACGATAAACATCCCTTGTCCGCTCTATATCTCTCGTTTCAAGCTCCTCATACAACGCATAGTTCATCCAGACATATATGTATCTGATCCAGTATTTCTTCTCCTCCGTCGGCGGTACATTTGCAATGGCACGTTCGTACAACTCCCTAACTCTTTCCTTGTTATTCCCGATGTTCTCTTCTAAGCGAATGTAATCAAACCATGTGTTGTAATTCATTGGATTCTTCCGCACATCATCCTCGTACTCAAATCTTCTTTTCCTTACAACCAAATCTTCAATCTCTTCCTCTTTTCCATACTGCCTCTCAAACGCCATGAATTTGACGTATAAGTTTTCTGCTCTTCCTTTCGGTATACGATCCAATGCAAACTTGTAAATAAATCTTGCCCGTTCTGTTTCTTTACATCTTTCTTCAAACTCTGCAAACGCAACAAACAACTGCTCAGCTTCTTCATCGTCTGCCAATTGCTCGACAGCCCGTTCAAACACATTCCTTTCACGATCAATTTCCATGTTTCTCATCTCAAACTTAGCATACCGAATCCACGCAGAAATTTTCGGATGGCAAAGAACGAAGCTCTCGTAAATCTGTCTAGCATGGTTGGTTTCATTGTACCGAAGCTCGAACTTGATGTACGACAGCCAGCCTTGCTCATCCGGCATCCATTTCATCCACCGTTCAAAAATCTGTCTTGCTCCGGCGACATTCCCCAGCATCTCCTCCATGTGAATGTACTTGTACCAGAGCTGGTCTACACGTGGCAACAGTGTAACCGCGCGATCCCAGATGTTCCGCGCATGGTTTATGAACTTGTTCTTCATCTCAAACTCGGCGTAGTTTAACCACACAGAGTAGCTCTTGTACTCCACGTCGATCGCGCGTTCCCAAACGCTCCGAGCACGGTTGAAATCTTTCTGAGACTCTTCCCACTGCGCGTATTTTTTCCATACTTTGACGTCCCACTTGGCTCGTCGGATTAGGTCTTCGAATTCTTTGCGTTTGCGAAGGCGGTAGTCAGCGAGCTCGCTGGCGTCAGTGATTTTCTGCTTCGGTTGCTGGATTCCCGTGACGTAGTGTTCACGAGCTTCACGGATAATTTGTTCTGCAGTTATCTGGATTGGTGCTGGGGTTTTATCCTTGACTCGAACTGCCCGCGGGAGATTCACTTCAGCGTCCTTCTGAGAGACGTATAACCGAGATAGGTCCGGTGCCATGTTGGTTTCTTGTCACAGAACGATTGAGAGGTTTTTGCTGAATGCAGAAAGAAAAGTTGGGCTTGGAAGAAGAAGTAGAAGGAGGCTGCGAATTTGCAAGTGAGTGGAAGAATTTTAATACAGCTTTATATATATAGCGTGTGTTTTGGAAGAATCTCAGAATTCAAGGATTCCTGAAGGCAAAAGAAAACAGAATCTGGAGTTTGAACTTTGCGGGAAATTATTTTCCTACTGCGAATTGGTTTTCATGATTTACGTGAATTTACTAAAAACCTGTGATGGGCCATCCAAAATTTGTTCAATGGGCCTATAAAACATGGCCCAAAAACGTATGGAGCTAAATCAGACAAACAGAATTGGCCCAAGCTGATTTATTGGTGCTAAACTGCTATTTGACCTGCACAATGTAGAGGTTGTAGAATTGGTCCAATGGGCTCAAGTAATATTTGGGTCCATTAATGACAAACCGGACCCGCCAGTCCATGACGAGAGCTGATCTCCACCGTTCCAGAAACAAAATCCAACGGTGTAAAATGCATGGAATATTATTATACCGACGACGAAGAAGAAATCGTCCTTGTTTGCTTCCGAGTAATCGACATTGACATTGAGAAACAAAGATCTCCTCAATTAAAGCTGGTTAGGGCTAGGAATCGGAGAAGAAATGGCAGGCGAATCTACTATGTTTAAGTTTTTGAGGCCTAGGCTCCGTCCTCAACCTGCAGATATACAGGCCGCCGCCTTGTGGGGTGTCGCTGCCACCACCACTGCTATTTGGCTCATCCAAGTATTTTCCCTTTCATAGTTTTATTTCCTTTGTTGTATTCATTTCGTGCTATTGTTAGATCTTGCTTTGTTTCTTTATTATCCTTTTATGGTTTCAGAGAAGTTTTTGATTAAAAATACGTACTTTTTGTTTCTGAACTTATCTTCAGCTGTTTTTATGACCTAAAGGAATTGCTTTTGTCTGTTTTTATTTGGGTTTTCTATGGAATGTAGAATCTTCAGTAGCAATTCGCTAGGTAGATGTTATTTTTATTTGTTATCGGATAAATGATTAGAAATGGAATCAATTTCGACATGTTGTAAAATCAGTTTTCTATGATAAAAAAGGCTTATTTTATGTCTGTCAAATAATCTGGGGGAGTGCTTGAAGAAATCGGTTCGGAAATGCAGGAACTGTTAGATTTTTCGTTATCAATTCCTTTTAGAAGGTGTTTTTTTTCTCTTAATGGTCATTGTTTCCTATTAGTAAGTAGACATATATCAACCATGTAAGTGAAACTAACATATGGGATGCGTATGTTTCTTTCAACAAAATTAGTTGAAAGCATGAAAAGTGAGTTTTGCATTCTTGTTGAGGATATTCCATGATGGTGTACTGACAAACTGGTTTCAAGCTGAAGAATCCACATATATTGTATTAATTATACTGTCAACATGCAAGCAGATTGTGTTCATAATTAATAGGGCCACAGGGCTAACAGCGCAAAGTCCTCCTTTTGTCATGTTGGAATGAGGAATCTTTTAAACTTATAAGATTGTCATGTGTAGCTTCATGGATTTTTATGCCTTGTAAAGGCTACTTTATGCTTGTTTTTTTGACTTCTCAGTTTTTCAAATTTCTTGTGGCACTGGTTTTTGTTGAGTTTCTTCATTGATCTTGTAGGTCCATTATTGTATTTTTAGTGTTGTCCTTGGTTCTAGTAACATGTTCGTGTTAGAACACATTTTGGAGAGTGGTGTTGGTACTTTTCTCAATTCTACTTTATCTGATTTGAAGTGTTCTGAATTCAGTTTAAAAAAATTATTTTTTGTCCATATGGCCCAATTTTGCACCGGTTGTGGGATGTTTTTCTTTTATGCCAATCTCTTTGCTTGGATTTATGCAACTTGTTTACCTCTTGTGCATGTGCTCTTGCCTGATAGTATGGGGACATTTTCTGTTATTGATGCTCAGATTGTTAATCAGCTGAATGGATTTTCTGTTTATGTGTATTTCACTCAGTTATTTAGAATATGTTTTCATTTTGACAATTTTCTTGATCATCTTTAAAAATTTTCCTTACTCATGATTAGGTTGTCGCACCTTTTTTAATTTTTCATTTTCAAGCTAAGGAATATTTGCACTTGGCCAATCATCTTCGTGTTTGTATGGGATTTATATGCTTGTTTTATGTTGAGAGAACATTATTATTCTTCCACTCATGGAAGAATTTTAGAGGATTTTGATGTGAAAATGCACCTTTCATTTATAGTTGTATGGTTCTTCAGAACTTCTGCTGACCATATGTTTTCACCTTGCCAGCCATTTGATTGGTTGAAGAGGACCTTTTTGGAGAGGGAGCAATCTGCAGACAAGTAAAACGGAGATTTGGAAATCTGGTGATGCTTTCTGATTTCATCTTTTGGGTTGTGGATGAGAAGAACATGGACAGATTCTATCTGAATAATGTAGTTTACTTCTTACTTCATTTCGTGCTGAGGCCTTTTGGCAATTGATTTTCCAGAGTATTTTATAAACCCAGAACCATAAGTTTGTGTTGAATTCTAAATTCTGAAAATGAGAAATTCCAAATTCTGCTGCTTCTCTTCCATTTTCCTTAATGTGAAGTGATAATTCTTTTGCTATCCCTGAAATGTTAACCTCCTAATTTATTTTGCTCCTATCAGCATGGCATGATTTGGATTGTTTTATTTTAATAAGGATTATGGATTATGGAATAATGGAGGAATGGTCTTTATCCTAGATATTAGTCTGCAAAAAGCTTAAAAGAAAATGACTCTCTACTTGGGCTGATTATCTACAAACAAGCAACCAGAGGCTGGATTTTGCTGCTGCTGCTTCAGTTTGAACATGAAAATAAATGTTTGTTTTTTTTTTTTTCATCTACAAAATTTTAGTTCTATTATAAGTAATTTTTTGCTTCTGGGAGAGTTTGTGAGAGCAAGAAAGCCCATTCAGCCTTTCGCTCACAAAATAATGCATGAAAAGGGAGAGTTTATTTAACTGCGGGAAGTTGCCAAGAATTATAATCGCAAGCTACTGTAACTGGTAAACACAGAAACTCAATCCTGAAGGAAAGGAAAATAAACAAGCAGAATAAAATTGATCTTTATTATCAAAGATTTAAACAAAACTTACTATGGCTCACATCATTTCTCTTTTGGATCAAAAGAATGTATGGTGTGTGGTGTGATAAGTGTTACAGTACAATGAAAAAGCCAAAGATCTAGATTGCTGAGATGAATTGCCAGTAAGTTCCTTAAGAGCCTGGAAAACTCTGGAACTTTTATCAAAGATCTGAGCTCTTCTGCTGTAATCAGTAGGTTCTTTCCCTTCATCATCTCCCATGATTGCTTCTCTTTCCAAGCACTCTAACAATTCTAACATTCCCTTCCTCTCCTTGCATTTCTCTGTTAAATTTTCCTCTTTTAGCCACGCTTCCTCTTCTGGTCTCATCTCAGATTCCAGTTGTTTCTCCAATTCTGCAACTGAACCTGTCCCCATAGCCACACACCTAACCGGCAGCCCATTCTTAACCTTCCATTGTTGCCTGAATTTCAAGTTGTAAGAATGATTTTTTGCACATAGTTTCGGCAAGTGTTTGAGCTTAGCCTGAGAGAAAGAGGGAGAAAAATTGTGAATTCCGTTATGACAAAAAGACGCTGCTTCCATTTTTGCGGTACCGCTGGTTGCTGCTTTGACTTGGTGTGGTTTATATAGGAAAAATCTGGAGGTCGAAACTGAAGCCGCCCCCACAATGCCACTTGTTGCAGAAATGACATGCATAGGAAGGACGTGTAGAGTTTTCTAGATTTGGAAGGGTACGCCCCTCTAAGACTGGTTGCCACGTCCTTGTCAAAATTGTTTTGGACGTATTATATTGACATAGTTATGAGTTTTCCTTTTTCTTTGTTTATCTTCTCTACTTGGAGAATTTAAGATAAAATAGATTGGTGGTTGCAAATTTCCATTTGTACAATTCTTCTGTCCTGTGAATGTTCACCTTTAGATGCCGTGTTCAGAATGAAAATCCAACCAGGACGCATGACCAATTTATAGAAGATTTGAACTTTTGACGGCAGCAACAAATGAGATACTTATTTCCTGAAGGGGAATCGGAGAAAAGCTGTTATTTATTCTCTCTGCTAATCCCCGCTAGAGTTCTGCAACAAATTGAATCAGTTGTATTTAAAGGCTAGCTTAAACTAATTATGTACAGAGACATAACCTTTTCTAAAGGAATAAAAAAAAAACCCAAATGAATGCATATTCTACATACAGTGTGGTTCTTGGCTATCAAATTTAGTACATTCCCTGCTTGCTCCCTAGTTTGTTGCTCCCCAAAGATTTGACGGGGCTAGAACATTTGCTTTGTTTACTTCCACTCTGGTGATCTGTGACTGTGGGTTATTAAAAAACTAATCTGTACAGATATCATTGTGTTTGTGCTGTATGCTGCTTCTTGAATCTCCTTTCAGCTGCTATAGCAGCAGCCATGTTAGGAGGCAAATGCCGTAGACTTTCTTTTTCCGTTGGCTTCTCATCACTTTCTGGTACAGTGGACGACGGGCCTACTGAAAATAGGGACTCGAGATCTTTCACTGTCAAAAGCGGCTGATCTTGATTTTTCGTGTTCCCACTAATGAACGAACTTGTATTCCTGCCTCTATTCAGTTTATATATGCTCTCTTCAACCGTATTTTTAACCTAACATCATATAAAGTAAACAAAAGAAAATGAATGCCACAGTACAAGCATCCATGTAAATCTCATACATTCTTGTTCAAAAATGATAATAAACTCTAACAAAAAGAAAAATAGATAAATATTGCACAGAAAGATGGACATACTATGAAACGATGAACAAGTGTTCTATTTTCCTGTCCAATTCGGTGCACCCGGCTGATCGCTTGTGCTTCTGCCGCTGGATTGAGTAGTGGCTCAACAAGAACAACATGCTGTGCTTCTAAGAGATTAAGGCCATTAGCTCCGTGTTGGATTAAGATTAATAACACTTGAATAAACTTTGGTTCTGGTTTCTGGACATCTGCATTGCAAGTTCCTTCTGCGGAGCTTTTCTGTCCTCTAAATCTGCTGATGGCAACTTGTGCTTTCCTGTATTTGGACAAACAGCAGGCAATCACATAAGTTGAAACAGAGGAAATGGCTCAATCAATTCGATAACTGATTTTTCCTTTATCTTATTGCTGCAACATGATTAAACATTCATCTATCCTAGATCCCTAAAAATGTGCAAACAGAAAAAGATCAAATGCAAAGTGCATCATTCATATTTCATTTTGGCTATTAGATACATTAAATTGAGTTTGCTAGCCAAGTGAAGTCCACAAAATCAGAGCTACTAAATCATGATAAGCTTTAAATAGATCATCGTACCTGCCCCCTTTCATCTTGATACAGGTAATATTGTTGGTGATGAAGGCATGTTCTAAAACATCAAGGACATCTTTCCAACTTGAGAAAACAAGAACTTTTGCTTTTGGGTCCGTAGCTTTGATCCACAAAATTCTTCTAGTAATTGCTTCAATCTTCATAATACCACACAAAAGGTTAGCAAATTAGTCAGTCTAAACTTTAATCTTTATAATACCACATATCAGGACAACATATTCAAGTTCAGGTATCAAATCTAGTTTCCCACTGCCAGCCTCTGCGAGAACTATGCTACAGTGAAAAAGGCAAATAATATACTTTCAAGTGCATAGAAATTCAATCCATACAAATTAGTTATAGTGTAAATTTATGATATGACAAGAAGTAGAAACTTTACCTTTGTTCCATAAGAACCTTGAACAGTCAAAGATTCTTCACACTTTTCACAATCTTGAACATGCAGCATATCAGAATTACTAGATTTGTTTTGTCTATCATCAGCATAAGCAATATTACCAATATCTGTACGCTGCCGACATGTTGGGCATGGTACCCATTCATTTTGAACCTTATTATCATGTAGTCGTCGCTGCTCAGTCAATGCAAATAAACCTGCAAAAAATTAAGCATAAAGTGGCAAATTAAGAAGGCTGAGTGTATTTCAAAATCCATTATATCAGAGGCTTCATTAGGTTATAAAAGACAAAATCCTTCAGTAAATTGAGAAATTGAAAATGTTTTTGTTATAAAACTTTATTTTTGGAATGAAGACAAATAAGCATTTTGTAAGTTACACATACTTATTTATCTTCTATTCTTTATTCTCTGTTCATGTCCTATTTGCTATTCACCGTCTTCCAGATTGAACCAGTGTGCTAACGCGACAACACAAATTAAATATAGCCTTCAGTTACTTAGCAGACGACAATTTCCTGATTGGTGCAAAATTTTATGATATTTTGCATCATAATTAGCTGTCTGGACTCTTTAAACTAATTCTGGCTTCAGAGCTTCAAGCTAATTTACATTAGATCAAACAGTAGAACTTTCAAGATCATAATCTGGAAGTCATACCATAACTTAATCTTATGACAAGAAGCTCTAACCTAAAAGAAAGAATGATTCTATGTCTTTGCATGTCTATATAGCAAAATAAATGTTGTAAGGTATCTATTCTAATAATAATGTTTGGACCAACGAATGGGCTTGTGTGTTTTGGATTCATGCAACAAATTCATTAGTTAAATCTGGTAACGCACACAAGTGGGTGTGCTCAGTCCTTCCTATTAACTTACGCATTTCAAGTGGTTTCTCAACAACCAACATGGTTTTACTCTTCTATACATACAGCTTAAAGAAGGTTCATGTCTCATGACATGTAGATTGGCGTTAGAACTTACATTTACAGCATGTAAAATGCCCGCATGGAAACACCATCTTCTGATTACTTAGTTTTTCTTGACATATTGGGCATGTTTCCTCATCAGTTTTAGATTGCAATTCACTTCTCTGTTTCATAGAATTTGAAATGGTAATCATCTCTTCAGCCAACAAGGGATTATTTGAACATTCTTCCAAAGGTGATTTTTCTTTGGATTTTACTAAACCCTGATAGGCAAATAGAGCTAGTATCAGCAGCAGCAAATGAAAAATTTATTTATATACTAAAGAAGAAATCTTAATTTCGGATAAATAATTCAAATACCCACTGTGCTTACCTTCAAATAACGTAGTTTTCCTTTAACACGTGACAACAAGGCCATTGACATGAACTTTTCACTAGAGTTGGTCACACTAGCTGATGCTAGTTCATCTGGACTTAAAGCATCTATTGATGTATCATTCTCATTTTCTTTTAGGTGCAGTCGTGTTGTTGCCATCCTAATTTCATCATGAGCACGGAGAAACTGAGCTTGAGCTAATAGCCAAGGACCTTGCATGAGCATACTCCTTTCGCATACCCTTATTGAAGTGACAAACCAGAAGAGAAAAAAAGAAAAGATCAGATCTCCAACAAATCCAGAATGTTTGCACATTATTAACATAAAGCCCTCCTAATCAGAGCAGCAAACTAGAATAGAGAATGATCACAATCTCCTGCAGTGATAGAAGAAGAGAAAGTTTCATAGTGTCTTAACAGCCTGAGAGGATTGACCAGGACATACCTCCAGTATGTGTAGCTGCTTGCTGGCTGCTGACATAGCTTCCCTCCCCAACAGTGTCTTGCAATAATTCTTTATAACTCCAAAAACAACCTCCAACTCAGAGGGAGATTTTGACACCTACTAACTCAACATGTTCAGTAAGAGGTTACAAAAGTAAATTCTATGCATTATTAAAGAATCATTTTATTTTGCTTATCATAAAATTGACAAAAGTTTACTTCCTAAGTAATTTCATAACCGGTGAAACACATTAACTATGGATTTCCAAAATGTTCTAGCTCAAGCTGTCATCACGTAGATCTACAAATAGAAAGGAATACCATAAATAAGTAAATAAATATTGAAGGAGAGATAAAAAGGTCTGGAAAACAAGTGCAGTACAATCATGCAGTCCAGGTCCAACGATGTTGTAAATTTTGACTTTCCAACCAAGCACATTCTATCTTAACTAATTCCAGAAGAATACAATTAATTCTTTTACCAGAGATCTGTTAATCCAGAGAAAGCCTACATAGCCTATTTAAAGTAGTGGCATGTTATCTGAATCTTTAACTTGCTTAACTTTCCTATTCTAACCGAAAATAACAAGCTATTCTGCAGCAGTTACTTATCAAAGTGATATTTCCTATAAATAAATAAGCAACCAGTTCTGTTCAAGTAACAAACATTTAGGCAATTTTAATTAAAGAAGAGATTTTCAACCTACTCATTTGTAGGACTCACGCCATATATTTTACTGAAAAGCAGCACTACAACAGATAAAATTTGATTTTCAGGTCTATATTGCAAAGAGATTCTGAAGTTTGTCAAACCATAAACTAAGCGTGGGTAACCAAAAATTTCAACAATAAACAAAAGCAGACAAGACAAGGCAACTGACCACTACTGTTTCTCTAACATCTCTCCTTTTTGTTTCTTCATTATCAACACTTGATGAAGTTGGATTTTTATTTGGCTTTGATAAATACCAATAGAAACGATTGAGTGAAGAATTCTTCTTCTGTAAATCAACCGCCTCTTCAGCAGATGTAATCATCTCTCCATGTGATTTCATAAGACGAAACAGCCTCGCCTCAGTAATCCTGGGGAGAGAAATATATATGACTTCTAGGTGTATGAACAAGCATAAAGTTAACAGGCAAGTTTTAATAACAAACCTGAAATAATTCATCTAGTTCGCAATGAACACAAATGGGACCATCACTAACACCATAGCAAATTCGGCAATTTCTCATACGATCCATGTCTTCTTCTTTTGGTTTCTCCATTGTCTGATCAATTTCTAAAAGTCGATCAAGCAACTTTTTCCGAGAGGATTCCAGCTGATCCAGCCCAGACTGAATATGATATTTTAGAGCACTTATGCTTCGGTAACTAGATCAAAATCAATATAAATTAATTAATGCCCATTCAAAATAATCTTTAACCAAAATTGTGTGTACAAATACTCTATGTAGGCAAGGGATTTTAACTTTTCTATCCAAGGAAATCTATCTTAATTGCCATGCAAATCATCAAGAATTATTTCTAAATATGCATACCTAGCAAACAACTTTAAGCTTGAGACTGCACATTAATAATTATGTCATTATAATATCACGTTTCTTGGTATAGTAGCCCACACTACCAGCACAAAAATGTAACATTACCACTTAAAATTACTTAAATAAAACTTGCAGAAGAGCAGATTCCCTCAACAAGAATATGAGCATCAAGCTCGAGAAAGAAATGCACTACTCAAATATAACAGAGTTCCAGATCACAAATCAAGAACCAAAAACAATGATGGTTGTGCATATGCACCACACCAGCGATATGACACTAAAATGTAACATTACCACTAACCGGGATGCAATTCTCGATGACCTTGATTTGTTCAGACTTCCTGAGATAGCTTCTTCAATCTTTCTGATCAACTCTGTTGAGAAATCTTTGTTTCCCTCAGCATGATGAAGGGCTTCCAACCACCAAGCAGTATACTCCCTTTTTCTATCATCCAATGCGCTGCAAACCTTCAAAAACACACGTAATTATATACAAAACCATGAAAACAGTAATGCAGAAACAATTAGGCAGATGTGGAAGATAAAAAATGGAATACTATATGTAATTCACTATGAAATGCCTTCAAACATTTTTTTATCAGTGTTCCTTTTCTTTCTTTTCATAGGAAACATAAATAATAGGAAGTTCTTGTTTCATGATGCTGACAATCAAGAAAAACAGGCTCATGGCATAATTATGGGCTTCCATCCTTAAGAAAGGTTAGGAGTAATTATTAATGCTTATGTTATCCTTCCTATTGACCTACTCTATGAGATCCTAAGAAGCCCCTCAAAGGGGAAAAGTTGTGGGGATGATATAAAAAATTCAGGAGTTAGATTGTCAGAGGCATATATATGGCATAGGATGAAGGAAATGTACCTGCACATATGATTTGTTAAACTCTTGTTGCACCACAGATAGCTTTACACTAAACACAGATAAATACTTTTGCTTCAAGTTCTCGCACAGTGTTCTCAAAGACACATCATCGTCAGATGTGGATGACACAAGACTATCATTGTCAGGTTTTCTGTAACCATTGGAGCTGTTCTCTAATAAGTCAGACATGCAATCTGATGGATTCTCAACATCAGTAAAATCTAAATTCTCTTCCTTGCTCACTTTTTGCCTCTTCCGAGCATTTTCATCACATTTTTCAGTCTCGTGTATCTTTGAAGTCTGTGCAGAGATTTGAGGATTATGTTGCCCCTTTGAGGGGAAGTTCTATTGAGCAGGTTCTAACCATTGGAAGAATCTCTGCGAGATTGTGATGAAGGTGAATATTCAATAAAGGGTCCAGTCGGAAATCTTCAGAGTGCTCTTCAACTAGAGCCATTGCTTCCTTGTATAAGGACACTGCTTGAGAAAAATTTTTCTCAATCAATGCGATTCCTGCAAGCCCATTTAATGCCATAACCAACTTCCTAAGGGCTTCCTCCCCTTCAATCTTGGTCTTACCAATAAGAACCTACAAAACAATGTCCCTTGAAATATTGAGATCAAAAGACTAAAAGTTTTGAAGAAAACTTGATAATTTCATTACTCAGGTAACTTACCATTAGTATTTCCTCCATAGTCAAAGGGGATTGTTGCAAAGTACGTAAGCCAGAACTTCCCACTTGGGGGTGGCAGCAGGCCTGGCGAAGTTTCAAGAGTGAGTTCAGAAGTTTCTCAGCCTCTTTATGGGTAATGATAGGGTTGGACAAAGCATCAGATGGTGAACAACCTGACAGAAAAGTGAGAAGATATAGTAAGTCTGAAAAGACTATTTCAATCAAAAGATTGTTACTCTGCTTTAATTAGAATGTTCATGAAGTTTCAGGACAGCCATTAACCACCTGGGACGTTTCTTCTGAGAATATCATCTTTCAAACTTTGAATAACTTCACGGGCATAACCCACACAAGTCTCATGTTGGCTCTGATAAAAGTGCTCTTCAATTGGTGAAAAAGTAAGCCACGAAACACACTCCTCCTGAAGGGGAAGCTGCAGCTCATCTGCAACATGAACTTTTGAAGAACGCCACATGATTTGCTTAAAGAATTTATGTGTAAATTCCATAGCTCCCACATCTCCACTCTGCAAAGCGTGAAAGAAAACTAAGCGTGGATGTTGAAACAGATGAGGGTCAATACAATAAACTGAAAAATGCAGAGGAAGGGATTTTGAAGTATTAAGACTTTAGCACTGACATTGCAAGTAACAGTTATGAGCAGGTCCACTGATGCACCCTCAAGTGCCACTGTCAGGCTACTTGTTAGTAGCTGATAGGGTAACAAAGAGGGTAGAGGGCAAAAGAGCTAGGATCAACTCAAAAAGAAACTTATAAAGAGAGAGCAACATTAATTGAGGTAATGCAAAAGGAAGGTCCCCTTTGGATGCAGCTTTGGCAGCCCAAAATTCCTAGCAAATACCTAATCAATGGAAACGTAATAAATGCACAGAACTTTATACCTCATATGGATCTCGTATAACTTCAATCCACCACCTAGAAACATTGAATGGACTTGATTTAAGAAATTGTATTAGCCCATATAAGTCATCAAGTTTGCGTTGTATAGGAGTCCCTGTAATACACCATCGGTGCTTAGCATACAAGCGTAGAGCCATTTCTGTGGCAGCAGCAGCATTACTCTCCACCATTTGAGCCTCATCCAAACAAATTCTCCACCAAAATATCCTGGTCAGAAGAGTTGGAATAACAGGGTACCTGCAGAAAGTGGCCAGGCCATTATTTTTCAACATTCAGTTCAAAGAGCTTTTCATATCAAACCAAGTCAGCACATTTTTCAAGACAAAATTATTGAACAAGACGGTGAAAATTGTATGATAATATGATTGCAGAATTCATATAGAAGAGATAATTATGACATTTACTTGCATTAGAAAGTTACAAAATGATAAAGCACCAACTATATTTCCTAATGAAAAAAGACTGAAGTGAAAATGTGCTAAATAACTACAAGCAATCCTATTAAAGATCATCTTTTCAAGTATGTAAGAGTGCAGACAGACACATAAGGAAGCAAACATAAACAAGTAATTTTACTTCACTAAGTTAGTTCTGCAGATATACAAATTTGTTGAAATGTTATCTCAAATTTGACCTGCTTAGGACCATTATATTGTTTCTGCCTGACTTCTAAGAAAAGAGAAATAAAGGCAGAGAGACCTATAGAGAATGTAAACTAGATGCATGACTGAGAGAGATATGAGAGTTTTGTAACACCTCTTCATAATGTTGTTGTTTCTACTAGTTGTTACTATTCTTTGACATGCCATCATTAAACTAGATTTAGGGCAGTACCGCAACAAAAATCCTTGCAAGTAATCTTGCTACAAACCTGTACTCTCAAAATTATCTAGCAAATCAAGTAACACTTTCAAAATAATATGCCAACTTTTAAAAACCATAAATGTTAAACTCTTAACTACAGCTACAAATCACAAGTTATGAAGAAACCTCTTTTGGAATCTCATGAAGCGCCGATCACCTTCATGTCTATCAGAGTCATGTGACAGGTCCTCTTTAAGCACATCGTACGTAGTTAAGACGATGTCCGCATTGACAAGTTCGCTAATATCCATTATGGATGTATCTGAAAGAGAAGAATTTCTTACGCCTTCATAGATACAAGTTTTCAAGGATCCTGGACGCGTATGACTAACATAATGAATAACAATTAACAGGTCAGTTAGTACCACAATTGATGCATCACAAGAAAATTTAAATTATCAAGTGAACTGGTCTTAAATAACATAATGCTCGTAATAGTCCTAAATTTTCAATTGAAAAGATATGAGAGTAGTCAGAAGCAACTATTGGATTGGTGCACATGACTTGAAAGTGAATAATATAGTGAGTCACTTAGAAACATAGAATCTGGGGCTATGCATATTTTGCAACTTCATTTTTCAAAAGCTTTCTATTCCCACATTCATGAACTTACTGCTGAGATTTTTCTAGGATGCATATGGTGCTAGTTCTTTTCCCTTAATTAAGGATAATCATGAAGCTTTCTTTTATTCAACTATGTTACTTTGGACAATCAAATATTGCATAAATTGCTTAGCCAGAATCCACTCGATCTCATCAGATTTGTCTACTCATATAGTCCAGCTGGACCAATGGAGTAATTTGGGGTTCATAGTTTTGAAGCATACCATTCAGGTCCTAATAAGGCTGAAGGTAAGATCTATCACCTCATCGTAAAATGCATGCATAAGATTAACTTGGCACTAAATGTCTCTGTGAGAAGAAATGTCTGTTTGATTCAGTTCAACTATTCTATAATCTTAAAAATTCTTAGGATTTGTAAGTGTGAACAGACAGTTGAAGCAAGATTTATACCGTGTTATTTCAGCATGCCACTGGGGCAATATAGGGGCTGGACAGACTATCAGAGTGGCACCTGTAGCAACAGGAGAATCAGTAGCTTTTATCAGTTCCTTGCAAAACTGGCAAATGTGTTCTCCATCTCTTACAACTATGCTGGTAACATCTTTTTTCCTTTTGTACTTTTGCAACTCAAATGTTGACCTCTTTCTTTTACCCCTCGGTGAATAACCAACACAATCAGCATGTTGCCAAGCATCGCAGATGTCACACTGTACCCATAGTCCCTTGTATTTGCGACTTTCACTCACAGCTCCGCATATGCACTCAACACGCTCTCTTTTCAATCTCTTTAGATTAACTTTCTGGTCACCAGTAACTTCCAGAGCAGTACTAATAAGTATATCATCATCAGATGCTGGCTTCCGGTGAGCAAAGATGCAAGCAAGCAGTTCCACAGTTTTCCCTAAACCCATCTCATCTGTTATATCATAAGAGTCCATAGTCAAGGCAATTAGAACCACAACAGATATGAGTACTTTTGTAATTGCTAAACAATTATCTGATGCCAGAAATTTTTAAGGTGTTTGCTATAGCAAATCTAGGCTTTCATATGCAAGGGCTGCTTGATGCGTAGGAATGCAACTAAACCCACTCACATAACGGATTGATTGAAGACATAGAAGCAGAGACAAATTCAGAAATTGTTTAATAATTTTATACATAAAAAAAATATATATGCACAAAAGTGCAATTCTCTAGGAAATAACAATTGTCCTCAGTTAAAAGTCAACTAGGCTTTTTGTACCATCAACTTTCAGTTTAAAAACTGGTCTTTTGAGAATTTTGATGGGCCCTTGTAGAAAATATATAATATTTCACCACTTTATTAGATTTCAATAGTTTAAAAATAAAAAATCAGGAAAAAGAAATTGAGAATATAATGTTTAAAAAGATGACAGACATACAAACTAATTACAGAAGCACACTGTACATACCAGCCAGTATACCACCAAAGACATATGATGAAGAATAATCTGGGCGCAAGGAAAGATTTCCACTGAATACAATATCAAGAAAAGTAGGCAAGTACAAAGAGAAATAATTAGGACTCACATTATCATAAAAGCGAAAGGAGCAATGTGCCCCCATAACCACACCAAATCATTAGGAAAAGAAGGATACCTGAATGGATTATAGAACAGTTTTGAAGAAGTGTCAAGAAAATCCATGGGCATACACAGAGGTGAAAAGAACTGACTTCTTTCTTTCTCACTCAAACTTGCTGAATCTCCTTTCTCTCTTTGTACCATCCAGTATGCTGCACGACGCTGGTATGGTCTTAATAAAGGCAGCAAGTCGGGTTGATCATCTACAAGCATTGGCTCTGCTCTGTACAGAGTCGAAGTGAAAATTTTAAGAGCTCAAAAGATAATGTAAACAATACACGCATAGAGAATCATGATAATTGATGAAATGCTAAGACTCACTTTGATGGCTTAATGGCATCATAAAACCTTGCAACATCAAAACTTGAATGTTTCTGGCATTCAGAAGCTTCATCTTTTGTTCTTGTCATCAAATCAACGTCCATTTCTATTGATTTACTAACTCCATACCTGGCTTCTGAAGTCATGATTTCTGGACGGAGCCAAGACATTACATTCATCATACTCTTTTTCCATAATTTCCTGCTATTTTCCAGAAGCGACTCACACGCATTAAAAGCATTATTAAGTATCTCAACTCTCATCCTAAGTGATGGCATATTCTCTGTAAATGCAACACCAAAAGCCGGCCTTAATGTCAAAAACTCCATGCTTGCAAGATGAACAAGAGCAGTAATACCTTCATCTGGTCCATCAAAACTGCCAGATAAAATAACTGTATGTGTGTCTGTATCCTCCTCCGCCGAGCATTTTTTGACAAATTCCAAGGTTATATCACTAGAAGACAACAAAGGCCAATGACCTAACTTAATACGACTAATAAGCTCACTTACATTGCACAATCGAAACCTTAAGGTATACCTGGACTCCTGATAAAAATCCTCACTGATTCTAAAACCAGAAAACCCTTCTCTTAAATTCAAATCTGTCACAACGATTTCAGAAATATCAAGGTGCTCATCTGAAAGCCAGAAAGTCCTATGAACTTCCACAAAATATGGCTGATCAATATCAACAAATTCCTCTTTTTCCAGTTGCTCGATTCCATTCAGTTTCTGCTTATTTAATTCTGATTCAGTAGTATTATTGTTTTCCAGGATCACACCACCTGAACGATGTGGTCGGGGTTGCTTCCTTCTACCCATCACTATGTGTGAGCAAAATAGCAACCAAATGAGTATGAATATTATATATGCAAAACCAATTTAATATCACCAGAAACTAAAAATAAAAGCTCAACTTTGTTTCAATACAAAATTTAACAAGCAACTTCAGTTCCCAGATAGTATAAAAGCAGACCCAGATAAGGACGAAATTCATTAACAATAAAAAACCAATAATTGAGCATTAATTAAATTAAACTATATGAAACTGCACCCAGAAACTAAAGACGAAATACAAAAAATTTAAGGAAAAATTAGAAATATAATATACATGGCAAGTGCAATTTCATTTACTGCATATTTAGTGACGTTGAATCAAAATTAATGCAATACAGAATGAATGTTTGACCACAAATATTCGAATTTCACTAAACAAATATTAAGAACTACCATGTAATATACAATCTGGTGCATTCATATGAACTACTACGTATATATATATATATATATATATATATATATATATATTATTAGTTATAAATACAAATTTAAAAAGAAAAAAAAAAACAATTTCTCTGTCCAAACCTGTGAATTGTGGGAAAGCTGGCGTGAGTAGGACTGAGAAGTTGGCCGGTCGGAGAATGAAACACACGCGCCAGTTATGCTAGTTTCGTAGATTTTTAAATTTATGGATACTTTTTGTTTTCTGAGACTTCGGTTAAGGGCGAGACTAAACCGACAACAAACTGCGCATCTTGTAAGTTGTCGCCTACTTGCTGATTGGTCTGTCGTTTTATTAACGTCACAGCCAGTACGGCCCGCGGGAAATTTGGGTTCACTTACGAAATTACATATATGCCCAGAGTTCACAAATAATAGTACACTCATATCCTCTTTGGTTTCTCTCCGACTGTGAAGTAGTTTACACTACGGCATATTGTTCAAAGACAAATACCCTAATATCGCAATTTAGGATTTTGCTGTATTAATTGTGATTAAATTATAATCAGACCATGAAAGGAGGAAGAAAGAATTTGAAGAGAGCAGCAGAGGAGCAAAGCTTAACGCTTCAAGATGGTCAGAGTATTATGCAAGTGGTCTCTCTTAGAGGTTCTAATCTAATTGAGGTATTATTTGATCAAAAGACTCAACCTTTTTTTCCAATTTAATTTCCAATTTGCTTTCTTTTCTTCATGAATTTGGTTATACGGCAAGTGCTTTGTTAAATCTGAGGTGATATTAGTTTCTGAGATTATTTATTAATTGCTTATGATTGTTTATTGATTCAGATGTGAAAATTTTGGTTCTAGGGTTTGCATTCCTTGATTGTCTCATGGTGTGAATTTAGTGTTAAGGGTTTACCCAGAAATGTCACAGTTGCTATGAGCTTGTTCTGAGACTGGTTCTATGTTTGAACAATTTGCTTCTAATATTATTGTATTTCTGCTATGTTGGCTATATCTTCAGGTAATGGACGCACAAGGTGAGAAATCACTAGCTCTATTTCCTGCAAAGTTTCAGAAGAGCATGTGGATTAAACGAGGTTTGTTTTGAATAAACTAAAATCAATTCAATGTAGTTGTCAATCCAATTACTCAAGGTTCCAAATCTATATATCATTTGGTTATGTCCGTAGTTGTTATTTGCTTCTGCAAATTACTTCAATTCCATGAAATTGCTTTTCCTTTTCAAGTACCTTATTAGTTGTAATACCATAAATTTTGCATTGGTATCTGAGGAAAACTGGAAAGTGAATGGTTTGGAAAGTACTGGAGGCAGAGGAAACATCAACTCCTAATTTTTTTGCTTTCATGCACATGCCCAATTGCTAATACTATCCGATACGTTGCAAAATGATTTTAAGTTGCTCTCCTATTGTGCAGGGAGTTTCGTTGTAGTTGATGAAAGTGGAAAGGAGAAGGCTATCAAGGATGGCAGCAAGGTGGCATGTATTGTAACTCAAGTTCTCTTCTATGAACAAGTTCGTGCACTTCAAAAATCTGCAGAATGGTGTGTTCTCTTCGCATCTTAGATGTAGCAAATGATTGAATAATGTACCATATATGTCTTGTGCATTTTGCATCCTTACTAGTAGGTTTGGCAAAAAACCCGGTCCAAATCCAGGTTTATTTTTTATACATTTAATCCGGCCCGGACCAAAGTTTAATGAAATCGATCCGGGTTAAAATTCAGACCTAGGATCAGACCGGGTTAAAAAACCGGGCTTTAAGAATTCGAAAAAATAAAATTTTTCTCTTATATTTTTTATTTATGGGCTAAGTTAAAACTTGACTCGATTCGACCTGATTTTAATTTATTTGAAGCCCGAAAAAATTCGGGATTAACCCGGCCCGGTCCGGTCCGGGTTATAACGAAAAAAACTCAGGTTTGGATTTTTTTGCCATCTCTACTTACTAGTATTATAACATTATAAACCCGGTTCAGCATTTTACTCAAAAACTGAGCTTGATGCAAGTTTCCTAGACTAAATAATGAGATCTGAGCTGCTGTTAACTTTTCCAGCTTCCGGATTAAAACTTAGAAATACAGTGACCATATTCTTGTCTGAAGCAATAATCAGATGTGGCCTTTCTTGACTACTTAAGCTCATCTCTAGCTCAATCCTTATCTCATTTCCTTTACTTTTAGACTGATTTTTTTCGGCTATTCTGCTTGATTTGCAGGCCAGAAATTTTCAAGTCTACCAATTCGGATGATGTTAACAGAAGCTTGGAAAACCACAGCTCCAATCATGAAGAGAATGATCAGTCTGACTCAGATGATGATGATGGACTTCCCCCACTGGAAGCCAATCCCAACAGAAGAAAGCCATTAGAGTTGCAAACAGAATCAGAATCCGATTCAGGATCGGATATAGATTCATAAGCTATCAGAACTGGTTTTGGTTTCAAAAATGTAATTTTGTACCACAAATCTTAAAAGATTTGTAATGGAATACTGATAACATTAGATGGTTCATTCTTTTGTTCTTAAGCTACTGCTGTTTCCGTAATCATCTTATAGGCCCCGCTAGGACAATATTCCGTCACTGCACTATCATAGAAACAATTTTCAAAAAAAAAAAAATGTCACTATTAAGAAATAAAATAAAACAAAATTATGCGTGGATGAAATAGCATCTAGGAAAGACAAACAACAGGGCAGTTACAACTGGTCTTGAACGACATGTCGTTCGCGACAAATTACCGTGTATTCTCCAACAAGGGAGCTAAACTCGGTTGAAGAAATATCGAACATGAAAATCTACAACAGCCAGTTTCGCCGTGGCGGGAAGTGGGTCGTTAAATAGTGTGCCACTTGGCATCACGCCCTTTCACGTTTTTTATCAGAATCTCCGTAAACCGGCACACCAAAGAAGAAAACGACATCGTTCATATTTAAGCGAAGTGGGATTTGTTAATAACGGCTTCATCTATTGTTGTCTGTACAGAGAAACAGTAAAAAAGGAATATGGCAATTTCAGCAATCAGAGGCAGTCGTTTGCCGTTGTTGTATCACCCTCAGGTTTTCTTCCTTCATTTCTTCTAGTTTAATCTCATCTTTTCTGAAATATTATTAATAATAATTAGATTTGAGTATTTGAACGGTTTGCAGTTGCCAGCAGTGACAAACGGATCAGCTGGATTGAGAAAGATCAATTATCGGCCAAAGAGATTCATTTTAATTTCTCAGTACTCGCAAACACAGGATCTCTTCTCTTCTCGCCTTCAAAGTTCGGTTTTCTTTTCCACTTTTGCCCAAGTAAAAGTTCACTAATTTCTGGTGACATTTTTATGCTAAGAATATTTATTCTGATTACAGATAGTATCGACAACTTGCCCAAATTGGTGGAGGATATAGTGCAGACGTCCATAAACACTGGCCCGCGTGGAGCTCTTCGGCTAGTTCAAGGTATACAAGCTTTTGTTGGGGTTGGCGGCGAGTGGCTAGCTGATGTATCAAAGGTTTGCTTTTGTTTGGTTTTTGCCATTTTTAATTATTTCAGCCATTAACAGTTACAAATTCTAATATGGGTATTTTCAGAAAGAGTTTCGTCTGCATTTGTTATGATTATATTGTCATTACCCATTGTGTTTGTCAATCCTATTTACAAATGTTTCTCAAACGTTTAAATTGCAGTCAACAAGTTCAAGCTCTGGATTACCAACTGAATTGCAGCTGGGATTGCTTTCCCCTTTGTATTTGAGGAGATTATTTGAACGCATGGGAGCAACCTATATTAAATTAGGCCAGGTAAATCAAATTTCATAATTTATATTTGCTACTAATTTGGGTTATCTTTCTTTTATTCATGGGGAATATTAAGTACCTAATGCTTAAATGGGCTTGTATTTTGCTAGTTTATAGCATCAGCGCCAACCTTGTTCCCTCCCAAATATGTAGAGGAATTTCAGAGCTGCTTTGACAGAGCGCCTGCAGTTCCTTTTGAAGAGATAAAAAGGACCATACGTGAGGAATTAGGGAGGCCAATAGAAAGTGTGTATGAGTATGTTGATCCAACGCCAATTGCTTCAGCCTCTATAGCACAGGTTATGTTTCTACCTGCTCCCCACCTTTGTTGTCGTTGTTATTAATATTTCAAGGTTACTGATTGAGAAATGTGTAATATTCTGCTTAGGTTCATGGTGCAAGGCTCCGAAGTTCACAAGAAGATGTAGTTATAAAGGTCTTGAAACCTGGAATAGAGGATATTTTAGTGGCAGATCTAAACTTTGTTTATGTTGTTGCTCGCATATTGGAGTTCTTGAATCCTGAACTCAGCCGTACATCACTGGTAAAATCTTCACTTTTCTAATTTTGAGCTTACTGCTAATAATATACATGTCTTTAACATATATAGTAGAATTATTAAAACATTTATATTTTATTGATGCCCTTTGTATTGTGTTTACTTGATCATCAATTTATCTTCATTATTAATAGTCAATGCAAGATAATGTTCATCCAGCTGACCGTGATTTTTAATTCGTCTGATTGAGGTTTTCTCTGCATTCATAGATTCCTCTTATTAATCATTATTTGCCTTGTGGAAACAATCATATCTTTTAGCTGCTATTATAATTTTCCATCCTTTTAGGTTGGTATTGTCAAAGACATACGGGAGTCAATGCTAGAAGAAGTTGACTTTCAGAAGGAGGCTACAAACATCGAGTCCTTTAGGAGATATCTAGAAGCCATGGGACTCACAAGGCAAGCTACGGCTCCCATGGTATATCGTCATTGCAGCACCCGACGTATTCTGACAATGGAGAGGCTTTACGGAGTTCCTCTTACTGACCTTGACTCCATCAGCTCACTTGTTTCTAGTCCAGAGAACAGCCTTATAACTGCCCTTAATGTATGGTAAGATATCCGTAATTCACTTGCTTGCAGAATTTTTATGGTCATTAGTAGAGATGGCCAATGTTAAAACACTTTTAATATGGTCATTAATGGTAATATGATATCTACCTGCAGGTTTGGTAGTCTGCTTGCCTGTGAAACCTTCCATGCAGATGTTCATGCCGGCAATTTGTGGTTGTTACGTGATGGTCGGATTGGTTTTCTTGATTTTGGTATATATTCTCTTCTCACTTCACATGTGTTGGCTTATAGCTTTGATCTCTTTGAAGATAATTTATTTTTGGTCATAAGTTCTAGTTAAATGCTTCAGTATGGTTTTGACAATCTAGATGAAGCTTGAACTCATCATACAATGATGTCTTGTTTATTAAAACAATATTTAGTGCATACTTGGTCTTCACACATTGCTGGTAAACTCAATATAGTTTCTAAATTGAAACTCTGAATGTTTCTTAAAATTTTTTCTTTTTATTTTGTTTTGCATCTTACCAGTAAAATTGACAAGACACTGAAAGAAGTTTAAAATTAATTCATGACACACGGCAATCAATTGTTCTGTAATATTTCTAGTAAAAAACAGTGCGATGATTATGTGGATCATCTTAAAACTCTTCTATAAGTCAAAATTTAGGAACCATAAAGCTGAGCAATATTGATAGGTGTGAAAGCCAACAGTTTAATAATTCATGTAGTTTGATATCCTTGTATGAAACTGCTACTCGCTTCTCCTAAGTGGACATCCTCATCCAAAAGAGAGGGAAAAGAAAAAGGTTCTAATGATCCATAGTAAGAAAATCTCTTCTTTTTTTCCTGAAATCATATATCTTCCACCTTATACCTATTCTGAAGTGCTTTGTATGATAAAAGAGACTAAACTTAGCATTTTAGGTGTTTACAAAATCATCATGGAGATCTCTTGGTACTTCAAATATGTGTGAAGCTTTATTCTGAGAAAGTTCTGGCAGTTTTTCTTAAGATCAGCCCTCTTCCTGAACTTGTGAATATCAGTAGCTTCTGTTTAACTTTTGTTGAAGAAAATAAAATTATATTAAGACTTAAATTATAAACTAAGTACATAAACGTGCCTTTATATAAGTTGAAATAATAAAGCAACATAAACTAGAAATTTTTAACAGACTAGGAAAAGACTAATAATACTTAAATTAGAACTATACTTAATAAGATTAAACCTAATAAAACTAAATAAGTCTAATTTTAATGCTAAACTCCTCTTCAAACTCAAGATGGTAAAGCAAGCTCGAGTTGGAAGCCAAGTCAAAGATAATAGTGCCTTTCATAGGCAAATACTGATAGTGCCTCCCATAGGCGAAGAGTGCATTGCCTATCAGCCAACGCGATTGAGAAGAAAATCCCAAAGACCATAGTAAAAGATGATAGTGTCTTTCATAGGCGAATACTGATAGTGCCTCCCATGGGCGAAGAGTGCCTTCCATAGGCAAAGAATATTGATATTGCCTTCCATAGGCGAAGAAGACTTGTGTTACGTTCCAAAGGCGAATAATACTTATACTTGTACGCCTTTCAGTGGGTGAAGAAAACTGATAATGCCTTTCCATGGGCAAAGAATATTAGACGAAGGGGCAGCCATATTAGGAACCCATGAACAGTAGTAGACTACAGTACTCGAGAACAGTGTACCCAAACAGTACTGTGAACAATACCATACTTGAATTAAGTTTCCAAATATTTTTTTTTAAGTTTCCAAATTTTTTTTTTTTTTTGGCTAGTAGAAAACTAAATCATGCTCAATAACCAGCTAAGATCAAATCTGCTCTAATATCATGTTGAAGAAAATAAAACTATGTTAAACTCTCTTGAATTATAAACTAAGTACATAGACATGCCTTTATATAGGCTGAAATAATAAAACAATATAAATTAGGAATCCTCATAAACTAGAAAAAGACTAATAATACTTAAACTAGAACCATACTTAATAAGACTAAACCTAGTAAAATTAAATATAAGTCTAATTTTAATGCTAACAACTTTAATTTATTGAAATGTCACTAGATTGCTTAATCGATGATATACTGTTTATGCTCAATTAATAAGTGAAAATGTTTCAAGGATCCTGTGTATTACAATTATATTCCACGGGCTCTTATGGTAATTTCCCTTGAAGTTACCATTTACTGCCATGCATCAAAACAATCACAACTGAAAATAAAATTCATTTTGCAGGAATTGTTGGACGCATATCCCCGAAAACATGGACTGCTATGGATGTGTTCTTGGCATCAATTGCAACTGAAGAATATGAGTCAATGGCTTCAGCACTAATTGAAATGGGAGCTACAAACAAGGATATTGATGCTAAGGCTTTTGCAAGAGACTTGCAAAAGATATTTTCATCAATACAGGCATGCAACTAAAGTTAACTTGCTTTTGATGACTAGTAAAATCTATTTGCACTGTCTCATTATTGCACTCAATTGGGACATCTGGTGCTTTATGAACAAATGAGCAATGAACAATAATATGACTGGTTACACTTGCTTAAGTGAAACCATTGTTTATGCTTGCTTAACTTTTCTTTGTATGCATTATGCTTATATTCTGATCACCCTTCTTTGGA
Source organism: Melia azedarach (assembly GCA_028052125.1). Classification (NCBI taxonomy): domain Eukaryota; kingdom Viridiplantae; phylum Streptophyta; class Magnoliopsida; order Sapindales; family Meliaceae; genus Melia; species Melia azedarach. Next base: position 4,741,267 of record CM051397.1, read on the forward strand.
TGATGCAGGAACTGGACACCGAATTAGTTGTTGCAACAGCCAGGGGAACAACCACAAATACTACTGCTGTGTCTGCAAATGTAATTGTTGACGAGAGACAGATGAATGCACTTTTCCTTGATGTGGTAAGCTGATGTGTTTAAAATTGTTCAATGCCTCCATAAGCTTCAATATGGCTTCATATATTGCATACACCATTGAAATTCCCTTTTGTCCTTGTCGATTCTGCTCTGTGTGGTGTCAATTCCTTATGTTTTAATTTCTTTGGCTACTTTATTTGTATTATAGGTTCGGGTTAGTGAATCATATGGACTGAAATTTCCTAGAGAATTTGCACTTCTCATGAAGCAGCTTCTGTATTTTGATCGGTATACCCGATTGCTGGCCCCCAACTTGAACATGCTTCAGGACCAGAGAATTTCCATAGTCTCAAATCGAGGAAGCAGCTATAGGGATAGTTTCCAATGAACCTATCAAGTGCGGATGTATTGATATACAAATGTTTTCAAATACAAGTAAAAGAGCTACTTAGGTAAAATTGGAGTGAATACCTATTGCTTGGGAGCTATGGCTGAGATTTCCTGTAGTCTTTTGGCTTGAACAAGCTTAAGCAACCATTGAAAAGATTATCAATTTATTTAGATGAGGGTATTCTTATGTCTTTCTTGAAATAATTACGTTATTATAAAATATGAATCTTGAAGAATTGAGATCATAAACATTATGTGACAGGATGTACAATGTAGGAAGATAATGAACTATGAAAGGACAAGCATTCTCTCATAACTAAGGAAACTTGGCAAAATTTGGCGATGAAATCGTGAATTCTCGAAGCTTTCACGATTTCACGGAGCCGCCTTTCATGGGTTTAGCATCTGTCAGAACCCCCTTTGTTACTATAGTAAACACTGAATACACAAAGGTCTGAAAAATTATTACACATGATAAACTGATTTAACTATACATTACAGAACTAAACAAATCAAATCGAAATAATCATATCTTTGCGGTTCTATCATACAAAAATCAAGAATCTTGTTTCAGTCTTCTATTATATACTTCAGAACAATGAATTCAATTTTATGCCACTTGCACGGAAAACGAAGAAATATTGTAAAGAATCAATCTACATTGAGGAAAATCTTTAAAACATATCAAGTGAGCAACACAGAGACGGAAAAGGGGACGAGGGAAACAAACCAATCCTTCATCTCCTCATTCCAGATTCCCAAAGGCTGAAATTTTAATTAGCTTCTGCTTAGTTCTTGTACTCCTCAATCCACGAGCCTTCAAGTAGTGAAAGAGAATCTGTTTTACGATAGAATAAATCTTTTACATTCCGAACGTCAAGTTTCTTTATGGGCAGTTTGAGCTGGTCCTGGATGGATCAGAACCTCTAAGCACTTGGCTAGGAGAAGAATATCCCATGAGCTGGTGCAGAGGCGAGCAGGTTTTCACTGATACTTCCTCAATTTCTGAGGATGCTCTCCCTGATTTGTACTTAATGGAGGAAGCCCCTGCTGATTCTTTTGTGCCCACAGAAGTCTTAAATCTGTTTCCCGACTGTTTCAGAACAAACTGCGATCTCTCTTTCATTGACTCGGAGGAATCATATGACATATTTCTGGCATCTTTGTTACCCTGGTGATTGTGAAATGATGCAAGGATAACAGGATCTCCATCGGTAGAGCAACTTCTACAATACGATAATCCATAATCATCTGAACATGAGACAGGATCTGCAGGTGAATAATCATTGCCACGAGATGAAGAAATTGAATTTCTTGTATTAATAGCATCATTATCCTCATCAAGTTGATTTGGCTGGAGCGCTACAGCCTGTGGAGTGTATGGAACAATGTGAGTTCTTTTTTCAAGTGAGAACTTAAGCACCTCAGAACAACCACCACACCTTAGCAGATGAAACCTCTTCCTGAAGACGAGAAAATCTGCAGGTAACTGCAGTGGTCTCAAGCAACGATAACAAGTTACAAAAGGAGCAGCCCCAGCTGTGGGTCGGAGATGCCGCTTAGCCAAGTGATGTTTCTCCTTATACTTCTTCATACGATAATCTCCACGCCTTTGATCATCAGACTTAGTTTCACGACTCCAAATTGGGAATTCAGAGTCTTTAAAATGTTGGGGGCTTGAGGGACAAGAGCTGTAGGAATGCAAACAACTTTGACCAGGGTGGAACCTGCAAAATCCTTTATTATGAGAAAGGAAGGGTGGAGGCAGTTGTGCCGAGCACTGCCATTCTTTGGGATAGCGTTGCATACGTGAGCTGTTAATATGGTGGCTATTGTTTGTTGCCTCCCCTGAGAAAGGTATGCGTGAGACTTTATTATGCTGATGGGGCCAGTTGCTTACCTGCCTGAATCTTTCAGGATATCTATGATAGTTTAATTCATGAGAAAATTCGTCCTCAGGTATCTCACAACTGTAGTGGGAAGGAATATACTTTCCCTTACCAATAACTCCAGAGGAAATCCCTGTATGTGCCTTTTCATTCACATGGCATGTTTTGGTAAGTTGATCCTGCAGCTCATAAACCATTCTCAGCAGTTTGATCTTTTCCGTTTCACTTGAACAGTGATGCAATTCATCTTGCAATTGACTGGAAGTACTAGCACTTTCATAGCCAGCTGAATAATCCCTTCGATAGAAATGCAAAGAAGATGGAAATTCATCATCCCATAATCTTGCCCCATTGCTAACCATAAGATCATGTCCAGTGGCTCCTTTGTAATCCTTGGTATTAGGCCTTTTACCAGTAAAAGCTGATGAGAGATTCCATGCTTGATGTTGCATTTCAGAATTGCCATTCATGGTGCCATTCCCCAGGAACTTGTCCCTTCTGGACTGTTCTTCAGATATGACTGAGTTCAACTTCTTGAAAGTATTTTTATGTAAATTCATGTGCTGGTCAGGAAATTGGTCATCGGTTCCATCAAAAGAAGAGACACTGCCATCATAGTCATGAGAGCTTCTCATTGTTGGGGATTTAGACTTGGAATATTCAGTTTTACTGCTGAAATCAGATCTGGGACTGAAAAAATCTCTCCTTTCATAACTGAGGTTGACACTCATCTGAAGTTGCTTTGGCTGTTCATCAGGAGATGACATAAGAATGTCCGATGAAATGCTTTCTGCTGCTTGCCTATGATAAGTGACAGTTGAATCATTTTCCCCTTCTTAACATGTTGTCAGTATTTGAGCTTCTGAATGTTGAATCCCTCCCGTGATTAATGTCTACAGCCAGCAGTTCATCAGGAGATGATATAAGAATGTTGGATGAAATGCTTTCTGCTGCTTGCCTATGACAAGCGACAGCTGAATCATCTTCCCTTCTTGCCATGTTGTCAGTATTTGAGCTTCTGAATGTTGAATCATTCTCACAATTAATATCTGCAGCCAAGTTTTCTCCTGCCCAATCTGAGTTCATATCATTTAATTCCACTTCTGAATTGTCTGTGGCAAGCTGAGACAACACTTCATTTTCATGATTAGCATCTCCATTTGATGAACCAAATTCATTGGAAGTTCCAGGCTGTTTGATATGGCTATCGCAAACCTGAGATTCATTGTGATCCTTCTCGTTATTTTGGTTGTCTGATGAGTTTACATCTCCAGAATTCTCAGTACAGCAATCTGTGGATATTTTTTCATCCCTTCCACTGTTTTGATCCAAAGAACGTTCAGCTGAGGAAGGAAGAATTGCTTTTGGACTAGAGCTGCTACATTCTCCAACCTCATAGACACAATGCAATGCATTCAGATGAGCATTTTTGCTTTCACGACTGCCAGAAGTAGTGCTTTTGGCATCATTTTTTCGATTTTTAACTGCAGGCAGTACAAAAATTGATAAAAGTTAATTAACAACCTTAAATTATTTCATTTGCTAAAACATAGAAAAATTTTAGAACAGACTGATCAATTGGAGAGCTAAATTGTCTTAAGCACAGTTATTAATGGTTAGAAATTCCTAATCTGAGCATCAGAATGACAAGAATGATAGACCATTGTTTTTCCTCAGTAATTTTGGGAGTAATTACCTTGCAAAACTGTGCTACATCCACCACACTTATATACTTCAACATCTGCTGGCTCTGGAAGAAGTTGCCGACATTTAGGACATCTAACTAATCGAACCTTATGAGTTGATCCACTGTCCATGATCCTCAAGATTTACTTATTCAGTCAATTTGCTTCCACCACAAAATTCAACTGAGTTCATAATCAAACCCCATATTCAACTGTGAGCATAAGCCTTTGTTGTAAGATTATACATAATATCCGCAGTGCCTGCAAGCAAAGAGAAACACGCATTTAAATGCATCATCACAGATGACTGGAGACTATTTTCAAGGAAACAAAACTTGATTAGGAAACACTGGAAACTTGGAACAATGAGGAGCAAACTAAATTCTAGCAAATTGAAGGTAAGAAAAGAAAATTACAAAATTGGGCATGATAAAGAAAATGAACAGAGCCGTCAAAGCTCTTAAAAGGCATAAGGCATCAATCTTCTGCACTTTAGAAGCCTTTTGCTGTATGTGGAAGCATCAGAATATTAAATCTCAACTCAAAACAAAATGCCAATGTAAAATAACTCATTCAAATGATTTTCTTCCTTTATATTGATATACTGTCAAAAAAAAGGTCCCGCAAGTTTTCATCAACAAATAGCAATCTGAGAGATCCACTAAACTGAGAAAACCATAGGATCAAAATTAAAGGTAGGAGAACATCACTTTGATCAATCATCTAGTAACAAGGAAGCAAATCAACAAGCAAATGCAAAAATTAATGAAATGTTGTGGTACTAAAAACTATTGATTTAATAAGGAAGGAAATTAACGAGCTTTGATGGGATCAAAGATATTATAGATGAAACAGAATAAAGCACATACCTTCTTGAATAGGATATATATTAAAAGATTAAGGGAAACTGAGTAAAGAGAGAAATCAGTATAAAAATATAGAAGGAAATTAAGAAAGCGTGGAAATGGGAAAATAATAATAAGGGGTGATGAAAGGCAGACAGACAGACAAAAACTAAGGAAACTAGCTGGAAAAACACAAAAAAAAAGAAAGGAGAGAGATATTCTTTTCGTGGAAGCAAAGTTGAGAATTAATGAGAACCTCTTTTTCTGAAGAAATGATGTTGTTGCTGATGTTTCTTTGCATTTCACACTAAGACTACGTGAAAAGTCTTCTCTATGTGGAACTTGTTGCAGAAGCTTCCTCAAAGTCAGCTCAGGCTTTGTTCTTCTGCTGTTCTTCTTCTTGTTCTTCTTGTTCTGCTGCTGCTGAGTTTTGGTCTTTGGTCTTTGTTCGACAGAGCTGGGTGTTTGTGTTGTGGTGGGTTGGTTCTGGAATTAAAGAGCAGAGAGAGATAGAGAGATGGCGTTGACGTCGGTGCCGATTGTATTTAAGACAGCTACTCTACTCCATCAACTCTTTCTTTCTGAAATATAGTCATTTCTAATTCTACCTACGTGTTCTTCCCTTTGCCCTTTTTCTTTTATTTATTTATCTATTTATAAATTCCAAATTATATTATTATTATTATTATTATTATTATTATTATTATTATTATTATTATTATTATTATTATTATTATATGTCTTTCTTTTCAGCTTGTTTCATTTTGTAATTCTTTCCTTCTCTTCCAGGAGTATTCTATTTTACTTTCCCATTTACCAAGTCAAAACATTTTTTTTAATCTATTTAATTTTATATATATATATATATATATAAAATTAAAAATATGAAATTTATATTGGCTAATCTATCAATATAATATATATTAATAAGTAAATTAAGTAGTACATATTAATTAATGGTGTGTCATTTATCATTATTAATTAAAAATATAGATTTAACATCTTAATTTTATATGCCTAATATTATTCACATGTTATTGAATTAAGAATTATAAAAAATATTATTTGCTAATGATGTTAGATTATGAGAATAGACGAAAGTTCAATTTTTTAACGAGTAGATTGACTTGGACGGGTTTGCAAGTTAAGTTACTGGGTAGGTTTCGATAATAATTTTTCTCCCATAATTAATAAAACCTCCACTAAATTATTCCATTCATTATCATGAACCAACTATTTGCATCATTACAGTTTAAACATTCAACCATTACCTAAATCAATGACAACGATTGTGATATATAAAATACAAAAAAGATTAATATTTAATTTAATTAACTAATTATATCCCATTTGTTATTAATATGAAGAAATTTATTTATTTATTTATTAATACATAAAGGGTCAATGCTCGACACGAAATTGTGGACAAATACAAAACATAAGCGAGTCAACGGTGGGATAGCGGGAAGAAAAGTCGTTGCCGTGACTTGGAAGTGGGGCCACTATAATCCACATGGCACTCTCTTATCCAGGAATCTGAGCTGTAAATATCAAAGTAACCTTCTCTGATATTTCAAGAAGTCTACAGTGGGGTACCACCTCTTGCCTTTGAGGACCGGCGGGAGACTCTTTAAATACTGAAATACCAATTGGAATACGCCACGTAGGGTCACCTCACGACGATTTGGCCTTTGTTCTCCTGACAGCCTGGCAAACTCTTCGTTTTCCAAATTCGTCATTGGAATTTGTTAAGTCTAGTTCATTTCTGTTTTTCAGTCAAACTTATGTTGGTATTTTGCCATTTTTAAGGAGTTATTTACCACTTATTCTTCCTTTTTCTAATTTTGACGTTTTAACAGCAACTTATTTACCGTTTGAGATTTTAATATTTAAATAATTATAATATTTTTATTTATTTTAAAATAAAATTTAAAAAAATTAATTTAATTTATTTAATATTTAAAATAATTAAAATTTTAATTAACGATAATTTTAATTTATATTTAGTTAATATTTATTTAAAATTAATAATTTATTTATATTAATATTTTTTTTCAAATTTTTATCGTTAATTAGTTTTATTTAAATTTTTGTACAAACTTAAAAGTTTAAATTTATTTTATAAATTATAAAATTAATGTGAAGCGTGAATTTAATTTGAATATATATAAAATAAATTTTATATTAAATTTTTTAGTTAAAATAATTAAGTTGATAATATTATTGAATTGTTTAATAAAAAATTAAAAAATATATAGTTAATGTCGAAAAATTTACAAAAAAAAAGAGTAAAAAAACTAGTTGTTTTACATATTAGAATTTGAAATTTTGATAAATATAACACATAAATAAAAATTAATTAAATTCTTAATTTAAATAAATATAAATTTAAATTATCAGTTTAAATTATTATTAATTAAATTTTTAATTTTAATAAATATTAAATAAATATAAATTAAATTATTATTAATTACATTTCTAATTTTAAATAAATATCAATTAAAATTAGTGTTAATTAAATTTTGAATTATTTTAATAATTTTAAACATTAAATAGATTAAAATTAAATTTTTTAAATTTTATTTTAAATTAAATAAAAATATTATATTCATTTAAATAAAAATAAATAATCAACTAATAGTTTATAAAAAGTAAATATATTTTTCTTCAAACCTTTTATTTAAGTATTAAAATCTTAAACATCATAAGAGATAAGAGATATGTGTTAAAACTCCTTCCAAATTATTAATTTTTAAATGCCCGCCCACGTCAACGATGTCTGTGGGAATTACAGTAGTAGTGGTTAAGTTTAGTTATCAATCTGCTAATAAAATAAAACTGAAGAGAATACATTCGATTTCAATCAATTCCACTTTATATTTTAATGCGGGAACTAATGATGGTCATAATAACTTAAAACAAGAAGTGGTCAGAGCTGAAGATTTCAATTAACATCTCCAGATATAACAATGAACTATGATGATGTCAATCGTTACGCGTGAGAAAAAATACGATTTATTTTATTGCCTGGACTGGACCACTGGAAAGGAAAGGACCAAAACTCAACTGAAGAATGAAGTCAGCATAGACTTAACCGATTGCAGCGTAACAGGAATCAAATGGCTACGATTACCAAGTCAGTCCCTGCTTGTTTTGAAGTCAGATTTGACTTCCTTTTCTAAGGACTTCAAAATACGAAATGTCAAAAGAGTGGCACACACGATCTGGGTCAAAACTTCAAATCATCACCATATTTAATACTCCCTTCAAAGAGGGGAATATTTTGAGCCAAGAACCAGCATGGCATTTTCTTTATCAAGAATTCTTGGTCCTCAAAGGAATGTAAACAAAAGCAATACAGAGTTGTCCACGCATAAAAAATGAAGTATCTTCTAGTTCCATCTTTAACACAGAATTAAGAGAGGAACAGAAGCTTATAGATTGCCTAAGCATTTGATTTTTAATTGTCTAGTATAAATTGAACACAGGCTAAGATGCCAACTATAAGGTTCAAAACTTCACAGCAAGAAAAACAGACCAAAAACTAGTACACAACATTTGAAGTAATAACAACATACAACACTTAAAAAGGAAAGACAAATGAGTTTTTGAGACTTACTAGATAAAAACTAGAGCAAACACAGTCTTATGCAGCCATAACTGCAGGCCGTTTAAATCCAAGAAATGCTTGGCGAAGTTCCTTATATCCAGTCCTGTAATGCTCCAACGAGAAACAAAGTTGCCGAATTGCCTCTCTCTTCTCCTCAGCCCCATCTAAGATGACCATCCTCTGCTGGTCCACCTCTTTCTCTAGCTCCTTCACTCTCAGTCTTAATTCATCAACTAGCTTCCTTGCTGTTTCAGATTCAGCAATCAGTTCTGCATGTTCAGTATGTAACTTTTGCAGATGCTCTTCCACTTGCTCTATGTGATTGTTTCGGGAACTTGCCTCTGCCATGAGTGTGTTTACCTTTGCATTAACTTCATCTTTCTCTGCCATAAGCATGTCATATTTGTATTTAAGCCCGTCAAGGTTTTTGTTCAAAGTTTCAATATGGTCGCATCTCTCAGCAACTTCTACCTTTAAATGATTAATCTCAGCTTGCATCCCACTTTCTTGGGCCATATGCAAATCTTTCATCTCCATATTTTCAGTTTCACATTGTTTTATTTTATCCTCCACTACTTTGCCTTGTAATTCCAACTCTTTGAGCCTTACATCTGAAAGGGTCTGTTTCTCTAATAAGCTAGACATATCATACTGCAGATATGCTTTCTCCAAAGAGAACTTCTCCTGTGTATCAATCAATGCAAGTTTCAACTCCCCAATCTCATCATCACGGTCAGATAGATCACTTTCATACCTAGCAATTCTCTCTTGCAACTTCAAAACCTGCCTTTTTTCTGAATCAAGCTTGGCACTCAACATGGCAACCTCTTCTTGAGCCAGTTTAAGTTGGCCTTGATGTTCAGTACCCCTTATAAATTTCATTAGCAAGTTCATTGTTTAATTGCTTAATCTCTTCATCTGATAATTTAAGCCTTTCTCTACTTACTTCAAGATCTTTTATCAACCTTTCAATTTCAAAATTGGATTCTGAAGCACGAGTTTCTAACTCACTTATATTGTTTTGCAGTTCAAATACTTGTCTTCTCTCCATCTCAAGATCAGCCTCCCTCATTTTGATATCACTCCGTGCTGATTCAATCTGATAGTTAAGTTTACTCTTTAACCTAGCAATTTCTTCCTCTGAAAGCTGCAGTCTTAGGTTCGAAACCCTTAACTTCTCCTCATACTTCGTAACTTTTCCAAGTAATTCTTCATAACTTCCATTTTCTCCCACCTCCAACAAACCATCCACATTTTCTTCAATCTTTTCATCAAATCCCTTGCCATCTATGTTTATAGGTGCATCCAGACGGACATTGACAGAGGAGTTAAATGATTCTGACTCAGAGTCTGATGATGATGAAGAAGATAATTCAGTTGTTTCCTTCAAAGAAAAATCAGAGCTACCACCAGAGGTGGAAGAGGCAGCTTGACCACCAGACTTGTGCACACCCAGCTTATGATCTGGAGTAAGCAGTTGAGAGCCAGATTTACAATTACCAGAACCATACAGTTGGAAATCTAATGGTATATTCTTCTGTAATTCTCCAGTCAAGTGATCATAGCGCTCGGCCAGAGATTGATACAAGTGATAGAAATCCTCAATGTGAGCAACCAACTCTGGCCTATGCATATTTGACAAAGATTCTCCATCCTCTATCAGTTTCTGCATTTGCTTGACACTCCTGTCCATCACTGCAAATTTTCATTTGTTTTATCATTCACACATCTATAACCACTTTCAGATGAAAAATGAATAGTTGGAAACTGATTTACAGATTGAAACTTAATATCAAACAACAAACCACTGTCCCAACAAGAGAATGCCCAACTGAATGCACAAAGCCTATGTTAGTGGGTAAAACAGAAGGGCTGGGATATCAATTGATAAATATGCTTCTAAACTAGAAAATAAGAAGCCAGTGAGCAACAAACAAGAAAAAAGATGCAGCAGCTTACCCTCAATGTTTTCTGCCAACCACTTAGAATTCTTGGGCACAATATGACTATCCCTCCTATTTATTTGCAAATCTTTAAATTCGGATGTCATATTGGTTTCCATCTGCGCCCAAATACTATATACAACACTATATTAGTTCTTAACCAATAAAAATAAGAAAAAGTTCTTGAAAAGTATGTTTATACAAATGATTATGTAATTTCTTGAAGACCTCAGTAAGTGATTAGAACAAAAGAAAAAATTGTACATTGACAGGTAAGAATAACAAGCAGCAAAAGAAAATGAAACCTACGGAGAAACAAAATATGTTGATTCATAAGTAACCTCATCAGTAACAGAAGCAGTGGCTGAACCAATCCAGACAAATGAACTCCAAACTAATACAACTTACTGTAATACTATAATTCACTGAGGATCCAATTTCAGAACTCTTAACACCTAAGTCCATGCAACCAAATGGAGCCTTGGATAATTTATGCTCAACCAATACAGATATGAAGCAAATATATGTTGCATAAATTGAAAGAAATTAAATAAATTTGGTTAAAGAGCAATTTCAAGTAAAAGGAATTATATAATCACCAACAACAATTAATCATTGAACATAAACTTCGCATGGAAAACATTAACGGATCTTTTCATTAATATTCATCACCAAACAGATCATAAATCATGAAAACAAACGTGAAGAAATTCATATAATAAACAGATCATAAGTTTACTAATCAGAAGAAAATTTACTAATAAAGCGCAATTAACCACATCAGTTACTTCTGAGACTACGACAGTCGTTCTAAGCAAAACGTACAAAACACAGACAATTTGTGCTAAACCAGTACAGGTACAAATTACATATACTTGTGCGTTTAAAAAATAAAGTAACTCAAACTAATTGCAAGAAAAGATCTTGCCATTAACCTAATCAAGCAGATCATAAAACATGAAAAAGGAAAATCAAGTCAAATCAACCTGACGAAATTTAAAGAAGTAGATCAAGAGTTTATCAATGAGAACACCGTACTGAAAACTACGCAGTAATGAGAAACTTAATTTACTTACCTTTTACTTCGGCGAGGTAGACGAGAAGCTGAAATCAAGAGAAATGTGGATAAAGCTTGAAGAAAAAGGAAGAAGAAATGGGTTTGGTTAGGGACAACGAGAAAGAGCTGAGAGAGGGAACATAAAAGGCGCTATTATTTTGATTTGAGATATTTGCCCTTTTCTTCATTTAGGTTATTTTCATTAAGACCCTCAATTTGTATTATATTTTACCTTATATTAACGACAACAGTACCTAAACTTTTCAAAACTAATTACAAAGGTGCTTTAACCGAATTGTCAAACTAATTACCGATATTTTCATCTAATCAAGAGTTTAAAAATTCCGCTAATTTGATTTTTTTAGCGACGATGTTTATTTAAGGAATTTTGCAAAACTGGGACGAATGTGCCTTATCCTTGAGAAAATCCTTGCTAAATTTAAGTAAGTGCAAAAAAGTGAGGACCTTAATGAAAAGATCCGCTACGATTATTGGAGCGAGAAACTTCAGTCTCGAGCGACGTGCCCTCTATTTTGGGCACTATGTTGTTGCCTTCCACCTAATTATTTCAATGCCCCATTTGATTTCAAAATTTTTCTATTGTGCTCTTTCCCTCCTCAAATTTAAACCACTATTCCACAAATTCCCTTCCCTTAATCCTTTCGTCCTTTTATTGGCTATGAAGTAATTATATTGATAATTTTTGGCGGGAAAATGTATTAGTTAGAAGTAGTACATTCAGTTTTCAAATTAAATGGCCCACCGATTCATTGAAATTAATCAAATAATCTGATTAGTTGGTAAGACATCATTTTCATTTTTGCCCTTTGGGAAAATTTTATGTATTGCGTACCTAATTGGATAATTTAAAAAGCAAAAGTCCAAAACAATTGTTATCTATTAAGCTATTGGGGCCACACATATGCTCTTCCTCAATAGGTGGGTATGGATATGTATACATGCCCACTTCATTATTTATATGTATTTACGTTTTCATCACTTTCATTGAAATAGCTCGCTCAACGATCAATAGTACTATTTTGATTAATATAATCAATATTATCTTAATTTAATTCTATGATAAAGACATCTAAACAAATAAATGCATTTGAATTTTAGTTCTCGACAAAAAGAAAAAATTATAATTACTATAAATTATCACCTCTCATTTTAACATTAAGTAATGTTATCTATTTTATAAAACATAATATATATATATATAGATGACACGAGTTTATAATACATTGCGAGTAAAATTAAAACTATAAATTAATTAAATGGTATTACAAGATGATTTCACTTGTTATAACATTAACAATATTGCTCATAAACTATTTGAAATCAATGTGAAACATAATTTACTTGTATACAATGTACTCGTGTACATATCATGGAGAGTTCCAACATAGAAAGTGATAATTAATGTGGCTAGTGTTATTTAAATTGCTATTTTTTTAAGACAAACAAACTCCGTGGCAGTGACTGTGTGGAATGTTGATAAGAGAATTGAAACCCGAATTTCAATTGAATTGAATTTGCAATTGACCAACATTTAATTTGCACCGTATAATATGATATAATAAGAAAATCAACATAGAAATGCGTTGTATATGGGTTATCAAAGCAAAGCAATATCTGGGAAGTGGAGAATGCAAAGCATGTAGTGTCAAACTGGCAAGCACTCACGGAGACAACCCAACGTGGCCTCATCCCCACTTAGAAATAATATGGAAGACATTTGATTTTGGGCCATCTTTTCTTCACAATAATTCAAATCATTCGAGCCCACGTAATATCACAACGTTTGGAAAAAAAAAATATTTACTTCCATAAATTTGCCTATTAATCCTACTTTTCTTTTCTAAAATATCAGAATGTATTATGATACGGTTAATAATTTCGTAATTTCGAGAGAGTTAAAAGCTTAGTTGTTATAAATTAAAAATATATATTTATTTATAAAAACATAAAACTCAAATTAATTACTTTATTTTAGTTTTAAATTAATTTCTTATCTTTTGGTGCATGGAGGCAATGCCTCTGGTGATTTACTGGCTTCCATTTAACGTGGCTTATCTCATTCTTCAAAAATCATGTTCGTGACAAATGGGAGGTCAGTTAAATTTTATTATAGTGAATTTTGTACGATAAATTAATTGCTGACTTGTGGTTGAAACTATATAATAATTGATTCACATTTTTTGTCTCACATGAGATGGGATAATATTTAATATTAATCCAACTTTGGACCAAAAGGTTTAAAATAAACAATAGATCCTTTTTAGAGAAATTGCTAACGACTTTTTTGAATTGTATGGAATAATAAATTTGAGTTGTTAAATTTTTATGATTTTACAAATAAAAATATATAATTTATCATTTTGTGATAAATAAGTGCTATAGTCGTGTTAAAATAGACATAGTTGTTTTATGCAGTGTTAATTTTTAACAAAGAGGTGATTATATGCAAGGAAATAACAAATATATATTAGTTAAAATTTTGACAAACAGGCAGGCCTAATAATTAAGCAATAATTAACAAGCTACGCTTACGGCAATGTTTTGATTGGCCTCTAGTGCTTTGTCAGTTCATAAATGAGAAGAGGCGAGGCATTTCAGCACACATGGAATCTGCCCCCAGGCCAATTGGAACAAACACAGCACGTATTAGAAGAAATTGCACGGATTATTTTGCTTGTCTATGTGTTTTGTATGCTTACGGTGCCAACAATAATAAATTTATTTAATCGTAGGGATCAGGTCTTTGACCATTTCAAGCTCTGTTCCTCCATTTATGAGTAAACGCATAATAATTTACAACTCACTCTTATCATTCATAAGAAGAATATCAAAATTCAATGGAGTGAACTGCTGAAAGTCTTTCCCAATTTGAAAACTACACCTCACCTACACCAATTCCTCCACCACTTTCAGTGGTTCAAGCAAGTAAACGCCCCGTCTCTTGTCTACTGTATACTTCTACGGGCTACGGGTGGGGAAAAAAGAAATCAACAATTCATACCTTCTCTTTAATGTCACATCTCGCATCATTCATGAAGTTAATAATTCAATTAAATTACAAGTTTTAAATTCTCTTAATTTTTGTAAACACTTTTAGATTATAAAATCACTAATTACATGCGTAAAACAAATAATATCTGTTTAATTTTATGTCCAAATTGTTACATTTAATTTGAATCATTTAATTTACTGACCTTGGTGGTGCATTAAGTAATGCCAGCTTTTTCTTTAGAGTAAATGCATTGAGCCCAATAATTCATATGCACCAATTGACTCGGCTTGTGCCTTTCATTGACTCTCACCCATGCCTCCATTCCTAGCTCTACAGAAGGTGAGTGTTGTGTTGACATCATCCATCCAATTGCCGGCTCGTTTCCCAAAGCTCCTGTTGTCTGTTTTTCACAAAATATTTTCTCCCATTTTTCCTCCATTTCCGTACTCCTCCAACTGCAATAATTGTTCGACAATGACTCATTTCTAGGCTTTCCCCTCCCTACCCTTCTCCTTCCTCCAATGTTGTGCAAAGTTTTTCCCAAGAAAATAAAAATTTTCCCATGTTGGTGGAACACCCAAGAAGTTTTATTTCATACCAGCCAAACGGGAATTTGGCTGAATGCTGAATAACCGATGAGCAAAAATGGACAATATTTTTTGTGGCCATTTTGAAGAGAGAAGAGGGAGAAAATGAGATGATGGACAATAAATAAAACAAGGATATTGTCGGCCTGCAATATTATTATTATTTTATTTTGCAAAACTATTAAATAAGCAATACCTTAAATTAATGAGGGATAGCCGACAACTAATACAGGATTAAAATCATATACGTATTTCTTTAATTGAAATACAAAAATTCTTGCTTCTCTATTGAATGACAAATCTCCATTTCCAAAGAAAACTTTTTGTAAGTATTGATTGCCCCTCTCATTTGTTTATCACAACCCTCCCCTCGCTTATGTCTGTATCATACCAAATCTTGTGTCTGAATGATGCAATTTGCCGCCACGAGGATTGATGTCAGATCAATTTTCAAAGGGGTAATGACATCCAACTCCCCGAGTTTTATGTTTTCACATATAAGGACATAGTTTGTCCAATATTAACAAATCGGTCTCTAAACGGTCATCGAAATGACTGAAACACGTGGTTAAAATTCAATATAATAAGGGGTATTATGTCATTTCAGTAAGCATTGGTGGACCTATTTGTTACAAATTGATAAACTATGGAATTATTTGTTAAACTAGAAAATGTTGGGGACTCGGTTGCTGTTATCCCGTTGATCAATATATGATTCAGCGCGGATGCAAGTTTCATGATGGAACTGAGCTCATACAGCCGCAGCTCTGAGAGAAAGCGAGAATCATGACTTCTTAGAACCATATAAATGAAATCAGCAGGTATTATTAGTAGGAAGAGAAGTTGACAAAGGGCGAGGAGAAGGAGAAGCCATGAGAGAGGAGATGAAGAACAAGGGAGAAACAGAAACAAAACTGAAGCAACACTTTGTGCTGGTGCATGGAATAAGTGGAGGAGCTTGGTGCTGGTACAAAATCAGATGTCTTGTGGAGAATTCAGGGTACAAAGTTTCATGTATTGATCTCAAGAGTGCTGGAATCGATCTATCTGATGCAAATTCCGTTCATACTTTTGATGATTACAATAAACCTCTCATGGAATTCATGTCTTCTTTGCCTGATAATGAACAGGTCTTTCAGAAAACTAGCAAGTACTGTTTGATGATGCATGCATGATAAATATTCTTATAGTTTCTTATTTTGTTACGGTATTTTTTCAGGTAATATTGGTAGGGCACAGTGCTGGAGGACTGAGCATAACACAGGCAAGTCACAAGTTTGGGAAGAAAATCAGGCTGGCAGTGTATGTAGGAGCCACCATGCTCAAACTGGGATTCTGCACAGATCAAGATGTGAAAGATGTAAAGCCTTTGTTCTTAATTTGGTTGTTGTTCTATTTCATTCTAGATTGTTATAATATATTATTCACGGTGAAGAGAATAGGTTTATCTACTAGTATTAGTTCTTGGTGTTGGGAATCTGATGCTGTAGAAGAAGAGATAACATGGCATGGTTGCCAACTGGCTGCACAAAGCATTGGCTGTCAGTCACTTATATATCCACCCAAGATTAATGCTAATATCAACAACAGATATTACTTAAATATATATATATATAGTCTTTGTTTATCTTACAATTTTAATAAATAATTAAGAAGGTAAGGTAAGACAGATTGTCTTGCTACATCAGCAACTACCTAATGCGACTATATGCCCTGTATGACAATTTCTTTTGACATTTTACTTGAATTCAAAGCATGCATACATCAAAGCTGCAGCCATTGATGAAGAAGCCTGCAGCTAGATGCAGAGGGATAACATGTACACTACAAATGGATGTTGATGTTGGGTTATACAGTAAACCCTGCCTGTGCGTTTTTTTGATCAGTTCCCACTGGATAGCAGCTGTCTCTCAATTATTCATCAAAGCATATCTCTTGTTTTCAGGCTATGTGTTATCTTGATGACCTGAAAATGTGTACACTTTATCAAGCCATTTCTTTTTTCGTTTGTCAAGACATGATAAAATGGTAGTTAGCTGACAATGTCATAGTCTGTATAGTTTACTTTGTTTACAATAATGGTACCTTTTGCATGACACTCACTGATCAATCTATCCCTCCAATGATTTACATGGCCTATGAACATTATACAGTTAACACTACTTTTATGATAAATGATTAGACAGTAATCCATGCATTGCTTCCTAAATGTGAAGCAGGGAGTTCCTGATTTATCAGCATTCGGCGAGGACGTATACCAATTAGGATTTGGATTAGGACATGATCAACCTCCAACTAGTGCCATTGTCAAGCAAGAATACCAGAGAAAAATCATCTACCAAATGTCTCCTCAAGAGGTAATTAACTTTACAACGCTTTATATTAAGAGCTAGAAACTTTCCCTCTTTCTTTTGTAGTAATGTAGCCAATACCCCACTTTCAATCCCCATTCCTGAAATACTGAGTAAACTTTTCTCCCTTTCCTTTCTCTGTTTGATAAAAGTAAGATATTGGTGCACTAGAGCCACAGAATTAAACTTTGCTTGGCCAGGAAAACATACTAGACAATGGAAAAGGCCAAAAATCTTACACATTTTTTTTTTCTTTTGAATCGTGGGTTAGGTACAGTTTTACGCCTAACGTTTCCGTTTGATTCAGGATTCGACCTTAGCTGCAATGTTATTGAGGCCAGGGCCGATTCTAGCAATACAGGATGCCCGATTCACTGAAGAAAAAGGTGGTGATGAAGTGGATAGAGTGCCACGTGTTTACATCAGGACCGTGCATGATAATGTTATAAAACCAGAGCAACAAGATGCTATGATAAAGAGATGGCCACCGAGTGATGTATATGTTTTGGAGAGTGACCACAGCCCGTTTTTCTCAGCACCATTTCTGCTGTTTGGTTTGCTTGTCAAAGCTGCTGCTTCTGTGTAGCTATTATTTTCAATTGGCGCTTGAATTAATAAGTACATTTGATTTGTTATAATGAGATTCAAATCTCGTTTGAGTTTGGCCAGAAATTAATATACATTTGATTGTATATTCAAGTCTATATGTACCCATCCCACGTTCAAAGCACCGTATCCTTTTTCGGGCCTCGTGAACATGGACCGGTCTTCATGTTACCCATCATAGAATAAATATTTTTTAAGTAATTATCCTAAATTAATATCAATGCTGATTTAGTTGCTATTAATTTACCTCTTTTAGTTATTTTACTAAAATACAAAATTGTAATAGATGCAGTCTTATTTAAAAAATTGGGATGGAAATATCGACCGCCCATGTATAGTTGTGCCATTTTTTGGCCCCAAATGTCTGCATGTCCAGGCCCACTAATACTCTTTCAACAACAACATGATGTGTGACATAATAAAAGGTTGTTTTTCAATCAAAGCAGTATATATTTTTGATCCTTAATTTTCGAACCAATAAAAATTAAAATTATATTATATTTCGAATTAATAGTAAAAAAAAAATAGAGTTTTCTGATTCATTACTATAATAAATTAAAGGGTAATCTTCACTCCGCTCCCTTTTAAATTTGACAATCATCACTCTACCCTTAATTTTATTGAAAGTCATCAGAATGCCCCCAAATCGTTAATCTCTGCCGTCAAGCTTAACTGCTGACCAAGTTTGACTGTTGAAAAGACTATATTATCCCTAATGACAGTTAATATGTGTGAAATGACATAAAACTCTATCCATAAAATGCTGTCAAAGGCAAACATAATCATTGTTCAAGTTTAAAATTTGAATTATTATTAATAAAATATAATAATATGATATAATTAGTATAAAATAATAAATAGTTGAAATAAAACAAAAAAAAATCATTTTTTAATTTGAAAAGTGCCCGTTTATGACCGTTGGAAGCTGATAGTTTAAAGGGACAACTTTAGTTTGTGCTTCATTACCACCCAACAGCCATAGCAGAAATATTTTTCACCATCCTCTTATTACAAACATAATGGCTAATGGAAACTGCAGATCAGATTCAACAGGTTATATTCAAGAACAAGAGATCAATGGTGGTGTGTTGAAGTTCATAAACAAAATGTGCGACTGTGGAATGCGAGCTGCGGTGAAGATTTCTGAGTCTTCAAATAACCCACAAAGATTATATTATTGTTGTCCAAGATTGAAGGACAAATGTAGCTTCTATAGATGGTGGAGACCTAGCCATGAAGAATACAAAGTTATAACTGCTGGGGTTGAAGTTATTTCATCAGATCATGGTCTTTCAATGATGCATTCGGAAGAAGAAAAGATTGTGTTATACACTGTCAATGACATACAGTCAGTAGTGAAGGCAAGCAAAAAATTGCATAAAATATCCATCATTATTTTACTACTTTGCTTCTATGTTTTACTACAAGAGTGTAACAAATGTAGTTCAATGTAGACATTGAAAATGAAATAGAAATGCTATGAACAACAAGCATTGAACTGAAATAACTATTTGCTACTTTTATATTGCTTACCATTATAGAAACAAAAAAAAAGAAAATACATTGACAGCGTCTGTTACAAGAAATAATCAATAATCCATAAGCAAAATATGCCAATTATCTAACTTACATCATGCCACATACCTCAATATCCATGTACAAAATATATATGGCTGGCACAAAATAAACAAAAAACATAAAAACTATGCATTGTCTTCCCCAATAATTTATAAACTTATGTGGCATTCATGGAAGTTGGGCAGCTAATTCAGTTATATCTACGAACACATATATAGCTAAACTTGAAATTGCTGATATTTTGTTCTGTCAATGTTGTTATGCACTATCAACTCAATTGTCCTGCATGTAAAAATAATAGAAAATCAAAATGTACTATGCTTACCAAAAATCATAAAAAAAAGAAGCAAATATGTTGATGTATTTGAGTAGGGTGGAGTACAAATTTTGGTTACCTTAAATTTGAGAAGAGACATAACTCTTCATTTTCTCTTTCCCTTTTCTTTTTGAAGCTTCTACTACATTGTTTCGTGTTGCATCACTGTCACTTGTATTATGCTCTCTGATAAGAACTCCTCGACTTTGTAAGACAACACCACCAGCAGCTAATATTTTTTTCCCTTGCACTCCTACCCAATTACTGTCATTACTTGCATTGGCTGCATTGAGTTGACCTGTTGATAATTTGCTCCTACATACTGGTTGCTTCTTCCTTCTGACAGTTGTGTGTTCAGCTACTGTTGACAAATGTGGTACCCTTATCTCTCTTTGCATCCTGTCAGTTGTATTAGCATATCCCTGTTGTTGGGTTTGATGTGTTTGTTGTGATGCATATTGATTTCCATCGCCTTGGCTTGATGAGTGCAGGCCTACATGACTTGTTCCTTGAACAATAACATGGAAAAATGTTAGTTGCAATGCATAATGCAGAAAATATTATGTTTTCACATTCACCTATTTCATGTGCTGATAATGAAGTTCCTTGTTGTGAACATGATGCTCTTTCCTGCATTACCTTCCTATTGTTCTGCATTCATACAAAACAGTAAGCTTTTAATGGTTAGAAATATGACCAATTGATCACTAGATAAATATCATTTGTTAGTAATACCTTATAGGTCCTAGTTCTCTTATTTGTATTTGCTGGATTCGATGGACATCCTCTTTTATTATGGCCATATTGTGCACAATGACTACACCGTAATGCATATCTTCTCCTTACAGGGGGTAATTCATCAATTTCTCTACGTCTGTTCAGCTTAGGCCTGCCAGGCATTCGTTTTGTTCTTGGGGGATGTATGGATTCACCAGTAATTTTGGGCCATAAACTCCTATCTGGTAGAGGGTGAATCAGTCCACCATAAGCTTTTAAGTATTGATCTTTCTTAAACCAAGCATCAACGTAATCAGAATGGTCTCCTCCGATATATGTAATACATGGCAAAGCATGCATACATGGTATACCACTCACCCTCCACCAACCACAGTCGTATTGTTTATTGGCCAAGTCTACAACATAAGTTCTGCCTTGATCGTCAACTTCAAACAAACTTGAGCTTGCTGGCATTAGTGCACAGGACCTGCCTTGCTTCATGGCTTCAGACATCCTCCTCTGGATCTTTAAGTTCACTTCAGATTGCCATGAAGTTGCCTTTCTTCTTCTGTTATGCAACCTTTTCATCATCTTCTTTCTAATGAATTCAAGTAAGTGAATTATTGGAGCTTTCCTTTGATTACCAAGCCACCCATTAAAGCACTCTGTCATGTTATTAGTTGTGTGATCAGATTTGCAATTCTGATCATAAGCATGTCTGGACCAAAATTTAGGATGTATTTTCCTCAATGTCTCATATACACCAACATCAATCCCTTTGATCACTTCCATTGCATCTTCAAAATCTTTCTTATTCGAAGCCCTTGTAGCAGCCCAGAAATGAGCACTAACCTCAACTCTTGGATGTTTACCCTTAACATTTGCGAGTATATGCCTCGCACAGTACCTAACATATGCATGAGGGAACTCGAGTGATATTGCTCCAAGTATTCCTTTCTGTCTATCACACATGAATGTCAATTGCCTACTCTCTGCCAAAAAGGTTTTAAGATTTTGTAGAAACCACGTCCAAGTAATTGTACTTTCAACATCGCAAATACATATCGCAATTGGGTAAATACCTGTATTTCCATCCAGTCCAACTGCAGACAATAGTACTCCCTGATATGGACCTTTTAGGTGGCATCCATCCAGGCCTATGAATGGTCTACAACCTTGGTTAAACCCATCTATGATGGCTGGGAAACAAATCATAACTCTATCAAAATATGTCTTCTCTTCTTTCTCCATAATAGTGTACACCTTTACAAGTGCCAATGCTTGCGGCATTTTACTCAGAATAGTTTGTGCATACTCCCTAATCATTTTATAACTCTCAGCATGACCTGCTCCTCCTGTTACCAATGCCTTCTTTTTTGCTCTGTATGCCTTCTGTTTGCTAACATGTGTACCATAATTCTTCCTTAAATCAGCTTGTAACACAGCAACTCCAATTTCTGGATTTGCTATAATTTTGTCTATGTATTGTTCTGCTATCCATGTGCTTGTGCACTCAGGATTCTTCAACAATCTCTGGCAATTATGATCTTCATTAAGCTGTCGAATTTGAAACATACGACCACTCCTAGTCAGTGATGCATGAAGTCTGAAAGGGCAGCCTGAAGCAAAGCAAGTGACAATTACTCTTTCTCTCTCAAACTTATGCCTCCACATTCGAAATCCTCCTCTAATTGCGTATCCCTTCAAAGCTGAAGTAAATTCTTTCATATTTCTGAAGTACATCCCAACTTTAGGTTGAAGAAGACCATCATTTGGCTTGTATAACAAGTTCTGAACATCTAAACTCATTTTGGCCATAGCATCATCTTCATCAGATTCTGAGCATATTCCATGCTCATCATCACTACTTTGGTAATCTGATAAAACTGCATCAACAGCCTCTTCTTCACTGTTACTTTGGTTCCATGCATTCTGACCACCTTCATTAGCATCATACATTATATCCTCATCATCATCCGAATCTGAATACACACTATCATTATCAGCACAAGCATCTACATGTGGTGCTGTAACATTAAGGTGAGAAGGCCATCCATTTTCTGAGCTTGTTCTTGTCCTCGGGGCCTCTGATTGTTGTGGTTGATAGTCTTGAGATTCTGGATTCTGTGTCCATAAAGAAGCAGTTCCTAAAGTTGGTGTCTGTGATGACTCGATTGGAGTTGCAGTAGGTTCAGCAGTTGATGCATTTTGACAAACTGATCTTGGAGTTGCATTAGGTACAACAGGTGCTGAAATATTTGGAGTGACTAATCTTGGTATAGGTTGGGATGTGGTTATGGGTATCGTGCATGAAGGTGAGTATATTGATGAATCATTGTTGCTGAGATGTTGTCTAGGTATGGTTTTTCTATTTTTTGTACTCTGCTGTAGTGATTCTGCTGTGCAGCTAATGGAAGGTGATAGATTCCCTTCTTGAGCTGCTGAAGGGGTCTTAAAGTTTATCTCATTCTCATTAGAGTTTGCTGGTGAAGGGGTCTTAAAGTTGTCTTCGTCTATGTCAATGTGTTTATTAAGATTTCCCTCGATTGAAGATGATTGGGTGAGAAATGTTGCCATTCTAGGTGCTTGAGATTGAGCTGGAGATTGGAAATGGTCAGAACTGCTTCTTGCTTCTGGGAAATGTCCTTCTTGTTCATCTTCTGGGAATAAACTTCTCTTCAGTGGTGGTAGAGTTTCAAGGGGTAGTATCTCTAATATTACCTTCATAACCATACTCCTTGTATCATTGTGATATTTCCACGCTCTAAACAAATCATCATCATTAATGACAACCATTTTGCTACTGTCACTTGGATTTACAATTTCAAACTTAAACTTCTCATCGTATATCATCCGTCTCTCCAATGTTACCATCAATACTTGATTGATCAAAGAAACTTTACTTGATTTTTCAGGGTCTTGCCATCCCAAATGCAAATGCGACCCCATAAAATTTACCCATAACTTCACCGGATGCAGAGTAGAATACATGCTGTGTCAGTACAAGCACAAATATATCAAATTTTCGCAAGCAAAAAAAATGCCAACAGCAAGTATCAATCATATATAAAATGTCTACATTAGTTGATATCAATAACAAAAAACAAACCCAACAATTTTCATGTTCAGATTTTTTCATTTCTTTACTCTTTGAACATAACAGAAGAACATAAACGGATGAGATTTCTATCTAAAAAAACCTTGTTGTGAATAAAGCTCTTACACATGACAACAACAAGCACCAACATTATCCATATAACGTGTGTATAATCTGATATTAATAACAAAAAAAAACCAGCAAATACCAATCATTTTCTCTTATTTCTTTCTTTTCATTACAACATAAAACTAAAAACTAAACTTTTGCTCCTTAACAGATTAAGTTCAATATGGGTTTTTCTACTGCTGTCAACTCGAATGAAATATGATATATATGACGGTTTGTATTATTTTATATCAATGCGTTAAACAAACTCAACATCTACTAATTCTTTTCATTTCCTTATTTTTCTACCACAATACAAAACTAAAAACTAAAAATAATTTTTTATTTATTTGACAAAACATGTGTCAAATGGGTTTGCTTATGAGTGTAAAATAAAATAAAATAAAATGATTTTAATTATATTTTAATGTTACATAACAAGGGATGAAAATCCACAATCATCAGAACAAACATACCTGATATTGTCTTCTTCCACCAGCACTACACTGATTCACAATTTCGTAGGCTTACTTCTTACTCACAGAACACACACTTCACCTGCTAGCTTCTTACAACAAACAAACTGATATTTGTAACAAGTATAAGTATAGGCGCGAAATGTAGGATGAAGATATATATACTCGGGCTTATTTCCCTCCAAAAATAATCCTTTCACTTACCATATCATATCAAAGTTTTAAATGCTCTTGACATTGATTTGATAGTTTACTATTTTATGTCATTGCACACGGCTCCATGCTATTCTATTCTTTTTTTAATTTTTTTATATTCAACTGACCGAAATATCCTTTAAGCAGTTAAGCTTGACGGCGGAGATTAACGATTTGGGGGCATTCTGATGACTTTCAATAAAATTGAGGGTGGAGTGATGATTGTCAAATTTAAAAGGGGGCGGAGTGAAGATTACCCTAAATTAAATTATATAACTTGAATGCACGGCACGCGCGAGTGACGCGTGTACCTAACCCAGACGTAAAGCTGCCTTAAAAATATAAAAACATATTAATAATTATTATAATACCTGGAAAATAAGTTAGAGCGGACCAACCATTTACAATACGCCACGTAAGCCGAATCAGGATCTGGGAAGGCATCAGGAAGTTATTGAATTTGAGTAAAGCAATCACCTTTAATTTTGCTTTGCCCCGAACTCTTCGCCGCGTTTCTTTTGCATCCTTCACAGGTCAGTTTCTTCCTTCAGCTTCAGCATTTGGTAATGTTTGTTCTACTTGTTAAGGTTATGTTCTAATTTTTTCTGTTACTGTTGTATCTCACTGCGATTTTGTTGAGGCTTTTTAGGGTTTGGCTATTGGATTTTGGAAATTTGAGCTTGCATGTGCGTATTTACAGATCTAATGTTCAACAAACTTATTCAGTGGATTAATATTTTCTTTCTTTGAGAAACCAGTTGCAATCCTCTAAAAAGTTGGATTTTTTTGGGGATGCATAGACTGTTTCGATTTGGTTTGATTGTTGAACATGCAAAGCGAACTCATTTAGGAACATACATGGTCTTTCTGATTTGGTAACGCAGAAAAGTTATAACTTAAGCATGATTTTTTCTTTTGTGTTCTTCAATTTATCTGTTGTGCTGAAACTTTTGGTGCGGAAAATCTTCAATATTGCTATGTGAAGCAGGGAATTTGTAATATCAAACCCTTCTCTTATTCCTGTTTTATTTTGATGAGTAGTCATGACCTTGTGGAGATTGTTTGTGAAATCTCTTTCTTTGTTGTATGTGTCATTGGAAAATTAAGTTCTTTGCATCACGACTTTGATTTACATAAATGTTACTTTTCTTTTAGCTATTATGTCGATACAATTAGGCGTGGTGTGTTCATTTTTTCAAGAAAAAATTTCCAGTTTCATCTTTGCTTTATTTTATTTCATTTCCTGATAGCTTATCTGAGCTCTCTTACTGAGGCCCTTGTTTGTGTTTTACAATGAATCATACTTATTGTCAGTCATATGATTGATTTATATGGAGGGGTGAAATTAACTTTATATTTTTCTGGACTGCAGCTGAATAACTTGTTCTTCATGAATTCAAGAAGCACTGTTACATTCACTGTTTCCTGCAAATCGGGAAACAAGAACGATTTCTTCTTCTGGATTTTGGTTTGCTTGCCCCCAACTTTCCTAGGAACTTTGATTGCATACGTCAACTTCCTGTTGTTTAAGGCTATTGTTAGGTGTCCTTCATCATCTCTTCACATCTTGGAGACTTTTGGAGAGATCCATCTATAGTAGTTAAGTTTTCTACTTAGTTATCTCCGTACACTCCAAGGAAAGTTGACATAAGCAACATGGTTTCTTCTCAATTATCTAGCTTGAATGGTGATTGCACAGGGAAGCCCTTCGTGAATCGGTTGCTTCTTCCAAGGGGACCACCTGATGCCCTTCCCTCAGATTATGTTGAATTTGATTTCTCTGATGTATTTGGTCCTGCTCCAGTTCAAGCATCTATAGAAGTTGGTGGTGAGATCTCCAATACAAATGAATTACTATATGATGATCCGGATGTCATCCACAGCCGTTCACGTTCTTTGGTTGGCCCTTCAAGTTATGTTAGCCAATCACTGAAGCTTAGCAAGCTCACCTTTCATGAGACAGAAGATTCTCTGGAACTTGTGGAGGGAATCAGTGAAGAGAGACAGGGAGAACTTAACCAGCCTTTGTTTGATCATGCTGTTCTGGAGAAACCTACTGGCCTCCTAGATAATCTTCCTTCAAAAAATCAGTGTTTTGGACTTGAAGATTTTGAAGTTTTGAAGGTTGTTGGCCAAGGTGCGTTTGCAAAAGTGTATCAAGTGAGGAGGATGGGCACTTCAGAAATTTATGCAATGAAGGTCATGCGCAAGGACAAGATTATGGAGAAAAATCATGCTGAATACATGAACTCTGAGAGGAATATACTGACAAAAGTGGATCATCCCTTCATTGTGCAGCTCAGATACTCCTTTCAAGTAATGACTTATGATTATCATGCATA
This sequence comes from Melia azedarach, assembly GCA_028052125.1. Taxonomy (NCBI): domain Eukaryota; kingdom Viridiplantae; phylum Streptophyta; class Magnoliopsida; order Sapindales; family Meliaceae; genus Melia; species Melia azedarach. The sequence continues at coordinate 4,768,152 of CM051397.1, forward strand.
ATTCTATGGGAATTACATGCACTACATTGCTTTCATGATGACATAATGTCATAATTCAGCTGAATATTTTGTTATCTCAAGATTAGTTTGAACATGAGGCTAATTCTCCATTTCTTTAGTTCTGGAGCTTTACATATTGTATACAGCAGTAATATAAGTTTATCCATTTTGCAGACTAAATATCGACTGTACCTTGTGCTTGATTTTGTCAATGGGGGTCACCTTTTCTTTCAGCTCTATCGTCAAGGCTTGTTCAGGTACGATGTCATTCTGCCTTTTATCATTGTGGTGTAATGTGAAATACTCGTAATATGAAGCATACTAACAATTGGCACTTTTTCTACCCAGGGAGGATTTAGCACGTATATATACTGCTGAGATTGTTTCTGCTGTTTCTCATCTCCACGCAAATGGCATAATGCACCGGGATCTCAAACCTGAAAATATTCTTCTAGATGCAGATGGTCATGTAAGACCCTGACATATGTTCTGTGTGTATGTGTGTGTGTGTTGTATGTGCATGCATGCGCAAGTGCAAGCCTTTATGACTGTCTGTTCTCCCATGCTTTTGCTTAACTCGGAACATTTTGATGATTTATTGCTGGCTCTTATGTGACCTGGTGTTATTTTATGCTTGATTCCAGGTAATGTTGACTGATTTTGGCCTCGCGAAGCAATTTGATGAAAATACAAGATCGAACTCAATGTGCGGAACTTTAGAATATATGTCTCCTGAAATTGTTCTTGGGAAAGGCCATGATAAGGCTGCAGACTGGTGGAGTGTTGGTATCCTTCTTTATGAAATGCTTACTGGGCAGGTTAGTATTTTCTTGCTCATATGTATAATTTTGTTTATATTTGTACATATGCCTATGTCAATATAAGTTTTCCATTGGAGGATATGTTCATTTTTATGCTCTTTTTTTCTATTATTTTGAGGAAAATGAACTTAAGTTGTTCTTGATTTTGAAGATTTTGCATGAATGGTGAACTCAATTTGATCATACTTTTTCTTGGTTGAGAGACATCAATTGTTGCTTTAAACATTAATAACTATGTTTATTGTGTGATGCATGCCTGTTGGTGTACTATGATAACTAAAGAGTACTTATCATTTCATTTTGAATCAGCTCTCAATATCTTTTCCTATGTTTATTATGTCTACAGCCTCCTTTTACTGGTGGAAACAGACAGAAAATCCAGCAGAAGATAATAAGGGATAAGATCAAGCTGCCAGCATTTTTGTCAAGTGATGCTCATTCACTTCTTAAAGGGGTAAATTGACTCTTTTCCTTTGCTATCTGTATGAGCATGATCTTTCTATCACTGTAATGAGTGAGAAAAAGAGAAAAATTCTGAATTTGTACTTTCCAGCCACTTGTATCCACGGTGCAGGTAGCTCAATGCATGTATCGAGTTCATTGTGTCTAGAGTTGCCATAGGCTTGTAATCAAACCCTATGTTAGTCAAATTCGATCCCGACAAAATGCCCTTGAGGGATCTAATAGTTGAACAGTTAAGCAACTAAAATGTGTTGCTTTTAGTCAACAATGGCCTTTTATCTCGTCCTCAAAATGATTTGAATTTTGTGGCCATGTAATTCTTCCTACTTAGGGCAGTGGGGCAAAAATGCCAAAATACTTCATGATGAAATGCATGTCTGTCTAGCCCCATCATAATGAACAAGGAAGCTGAAATTGTTTTTTCCTTTTCCAGCTCCTGCAGAAAGAAGCAAGCAAGCGCCTAGGCAGGGGACCAGGTGGTAGCGAGGAGATAAAATCCCACAAGTGGTTCAAGATGATCAATTGGAAGAAACTGGAAGCTCGAGAAATTAGGCCAAGCTTTCTCCCTGAAGTTGCTGGGAAGCATTGTGTTGCTAATTTTGAGGAATGCTGGACCAACATGCCACTGCAAGATTCTCCTGTCGGTAGTCCAAAATTTAATGAGAATCCCTTCAAGGGTTTCACGTATGTGAGGCCTGCCGCCTCATTTCTTCAAAGGAACTCTTGATATTGCAGGTTCTTGAAAACCTTGGATATCTGTTTAATCTACTAGCTGATTTACAGTCATAAGAGAACAAATCTATGTTCCTATTCATGGAGATTGTTTAAGAAGAGCTCTGTCTTAAATGTTTATTTGTCTTTTGTACCAAAATCTGATGTCAAAGTGCCCTGTAATCGCATGAATTTGAATCTACTTTGTCAAGATCCGGCTGCAAATCATGCAGTTAAATTAAGTCTATGTTTGTTGGAGTTTGCTTTGTTAATGTTGCAATGGTTGTGAACTTGTGATATATTAAGAAGATAGTTGTGCTGGCAATCGAATATTCGTATTATTATACGTGCCCAGGGTGGCTAGCACAAATACAATCATTTCTTTTACGTAGGTTGGTTTATGCATTCAGATTCTATATTTTTTAGCTAGGTTTATGCGAATGCCAGGAATTAGACACAGTTGTCCAGGAATGTTTTCTAGGGATTTAACAACAAAAATAATCACTATTTCTCCTCTGAAATCAATTTTGACCATGGCAGTAATTTTTAATAAAAATTACCACTTTAATCAATTGTGGACCAGATTGCTCTCATAAACATTTCTTTTAAGGAACTGAAAACTTGAGTCAAGAAGAATTCTTTTTTATTTGAGACTTAACTTTCGAGTATAATAAAAATTTATTTTGTATTGAATTGATTTTTTTTTTAATTTTTTTATTGACAACTAATATGTTATTTAGATATAATGTGATTGATTAAAATATAAGAAAAAAATATTTTATAAATATAGTTGAACAAATATTTATATAATTAAAATATTTTTGATATATAAATTTTTATCATATTCGAGAGACGAGAGTTAAGTTTCAAGTAAAAAATTTTTTTTGCTTACTTGAGAGTTAAAAGTTTCGAGCATGGAAGAATTTAAATTTGCTCAAAATTTATTATTTTAAAATTGCTCGACACTTAATTCTTGAGTAAGAAAGAATAATTCTTTCTTACTCAAATTTTTAAGAATATTTACGGGCACAATTTGGTCTAAAGTTGATGAAAGTGAACATTTTTTTATTAAAAGTTAATAAAGTGGTCAAAACTTTTCGGTTAAATCCCTTTTAATACAGTACGTAAATTGTGCTTGCACAATAGCTAGAGATGTACAAAATCTAAGATAAAAACACGTGTTCTATCTGTACATCAAATCCATACTTGTGGATTTATGTGATCAATGAGCAAAGTTTATTTCTTCTGCAACCCCGAAATCTCGAATACAAAATGAAGCAGCTGGCACATAATACTTGCACACATGCGGGTGTTTCTTTTTTTTTTTTTTCTTTTAAGTTGAAATCTTGGTTTATTAGATGTTGATGCATAGCGTCAAAGAAAAGGAATTCATATCTAGGAAGTGCTAAACCATTTCGCTTTCTGGATGGTTACCGTTGGCTGTGGTTTCATTGGCGGCTAGTTCCTTGTCCTCTCCGGAGATTTCCTCAAGTGACCGGCCTTTTGTTTCTGGCACCATGAAAGTGAAGAGAAACCCTAACAAGTTTATCACCGCAAGTGCAATGATTGAATTTCTTATATATTTTACCCCCTTTTGAGTGTAATACTGCACCCAAAATGCACCAATAATTGCTCCTGCTTTCCCTGCTGCTGCTGATATTCCGTGGCATGTCGAACGAAACTTTGCTGGGAAAAGCTCTGCTGGCACAATAAAAGTTGTGCTGTTGGGTCCAAAATTTGCGAAGAAGAAAGTAAGACCATATAGAACCATAAACAATGTATGGTTTCCTCCACAATATTCCTTCCTCGTTGTTTTTCCTTGACACGTTTGTCCTCTAAGATTGTCATATCTAACTCCCAGAATTGCCATGCAAATTGCCATGAGCAGGAATCCCCCAAGCTGGATTATGAACCGTCCGATCTTATCGATAAGGAACACTGTGAACCAGTACCCCGGAACTGTTGCAAACAATGCTACTAAGAACATTGCTTTTGAGATTCTGTACACCTCGTCGATTGCATTCATTGTTGAGGCTTTTCGTACTATTCCGCTGGCTGGGTAAATATCTTTCTGGGTAAGTTGGAGACTGTAGAATGCAATATCCAATAGGAACCACGTGCTAGCAGTTCCGAGAAGATGAATCCCATGTCTTCTTGCAAACTCCTTAGAAAGTAATTCATATGAAGAAACTTCAGGGCTGATAGGAATTTTGGAACTTACTGTTTCAGTGGATATGTCTTGGTCAAGAACTTTTGCCATGTCAACAGCAGCTTTCTTGTGGTTGCCCTCAACTAAGGCCGTGTACCTAGCAGTTTCTGGCATTTTCATTCGCCAATAGAAGGTTAAACCTGCAGGAACTGCTCCAAACATAAGCACAATCCTCCAAACATAATCTCCTTGTGGTTGAGTAGATAACACATGATTCTCGTGAAATTCTGGAGCTGGATAAGCTTTTAAGAATATTGTGGAGACAAGCATGGCTACAGCTCCTGCAACCAATATTCCTACTCCTTGCATTGCAAAAACAGCAGCGATAAAAGCTCCTCTTGTTTTTGTGTTGGCGTACTCAGACATAATAACAGCAGAGAGCGGATAATCTCCTCCGATGCCAAACCCCAGCCAGAATCGAAAGAAGCAGAGAGTTCCAATCACACTTTGAGCTGAAGAACCAAAGGAAAGGCCAGAAGCTAGGGCACATCCCACCATAGTTACAAGAGTGATACCATAAACTTTCTTCCTACCAAGTTTGTCACCTAACCATCCAAAGAAGAGTTGCCCTGCTAGTGTTCCACATAAAGCAACTCCAGTTATGGCATTACTGACATTTGGTGGTAGAGTTCCTGGTTTGGGGTCTTCTCCAACTTTGTGAGCAGTAGGATCATAGTAGTACAGTCGACCAATTAGCTTGGTTACAGCAGTGATGCAGAAAAGATCGTAGGCATCTGTAAAGAATCCCATTCCAGCTATGACAATGGCTTTGAAGTGGTAAAGTTGTGTCTTGGCATTGTCAAGAGCTGAGAAAATGGCTTGGGTTTCTTCTGCCATCCCCAAAATGTTGTTGTAAGAAACCGACTTTGCATGAGAAACAGAGAGGTGTTGGCAATGGAAAGATCTGTTCAAATTTATGCTAGTTTGAGCAGCTCAGTAATGGTTAAATTTTTTTGTCTTGTTTGACCTTCTTAAAGACATATTGCATTGACACACAAGAAATTCCCATTGTACTTAACGATCTGTTGGAATTACCGTTGGTATCAAGACAAAAAATGGACATCTGGTTAACACAAATCGCCAATGGATGCATCTGTACACTTTGGTTTTATGTAGTCTTTGGGTATTACCAAATTGGTTGTTTCTTATTCTAACTTCTAATCTGTGTGCATGGTATGATGTGCAAGTCATTGTAATGCAATTTAGGATATTCCGCTTGGATCATCTTGTCTTGTTTCAACCTAGAATTCGTCTGAAGTTTTTATATGGCTATTCTTAGCATATGCTGCTGGCCAACAAGCTCTGATTCCATAGGTTTCTTCACATACAGATTCTTTCCACTCCAAAGGCTTTAAGAGATTGTATTGAAGGAATTTTCTAGGCTAAATCTTCACATAACTGCTAGAGTTCCAGGAATATCATACCCGGAGATGGACTTAACATCAAGTGCTGGAGGAAGAGTTTGGTTTCTCTACGGCTTATTGTTGATTTCTCTTCTGCTTTGTGTCAGCCGTGCAGGTCCAGTTTTATTTTAAGGACCAAATTTAAGCAGTCCCTAAAAATGTCTATTATTTCATTCTTTTAGGTTTACTTGTTTGTTACTTAGCAGATGCAGAACCCCATGACCCTACAGGAAATGTGAATCTAAGTCCATTTCAAAAGTGGAGAAGTGCTTATGAATGCTTGCAAAAAGTAATTCTCCCACATGCTACTTGAGGTTAAAGAAAACTACTTGTCTGCTTTATCTCATTTTATATATACCAATAGTTCTTGTTTTCCCGATTGTGATAGATCTCAGATAGTTGCCCGGAAAAGTATAAGCTAACTGATGCTGGATGGTTGAATGTAACTGATGGTGATGCTGAGAGTTTCTGTAATGGAGGATGTGCAGAAATCACGAAGACGGTGCTGACATGCATTGATCAGGTTAAACCAGACTACAAGTTTGTGAATATGGCCACACTGCAGGATGTCAAGGATTTTATCACAAAGGGATGTGCTTCTGGTACCATTTCTTAAGATTCTCATAATTTAATTCATTCAAATTCTGAACAGAAATGAATTCTTAATATGTATATTCTAATGTTTTGCAGGGTTTAATGGAACTATATTCTCAAGCAATGCTAGAAGGATGAGTGGGAGTAAAATTACTTTCTTTATCTCAATTTTACCAGTTCTTTTTATAATGAGTCTCTGAAATATATTGCATTAACTCTTTTGTTTTCATATTCTCAGATTTGTAGCACTATGCATCAGTATACTATTTTGTACTTTACATTGAACTGCAATAAGATCATTCAGTAAAAAACTGAGAGATTATGAGTTGTTTCGGTAAGTTTACAAGTTTGCAGATTAAAGTTATGTTTGGAACTCGATAAAAAATTGCAGCTTACGCAGTATTTAGAGAAAATATTATAACTTTCACATGAATGAAAAATTATGTTCTATGCTTCTAATCCCGAAAAAAAAAAAACAAACGATGAAACATAAAAAGCGATGGAAGAGTTATAAGAATTAAGTATCTAAATAGAAAATTAATTGTACAACAATCATAACCAGCCATTGCAATTGATGGTAAAACAAAATTAAAATCAGTTGACTAAGAATGTGAAACAACAATTGCATTGGATGGGTGGATATATTCCAGCGGTCAAGTTTGTGTAGGTGAACTATTTGAATAAGTAAACACAGCTGCAGTCTTCTTGTGCAGCTCTACCTTGTTTGCCCCAATAAGTTTGTCTACTTCTCTTCCATCTTTAAGGAAAAAAAAAGTTGGGGTGGCTTTGATCCCCCATGATGTGCTGAATTCCTGCACAAACCCAGACAACTTTTCAATATTTTACACGATTCTTAGCTCTATTAACACAGAATGCACTCCCACAATTTAAGTCAACTAATGTGCAAGATCGATACTAAATGAGTTTGTCCTGTGAAAGTTTTGATACTTACGGGAAGCTCGTCTACGTCTACAGTTAGACATATGATTGAAGGATATTTATCAGAAAGCTCAGCATAAGCTGCTGCTATTTTTTTACAGGGGCTGCACCATTGAGCACTGAAATTGGCCACGACCTATGTAATGTGTAAAGGATATATCAGAAAGTTCTTTTGAAGAAAGTTTGTATGATTTTACAAATAGCTTGTAAACTTACAATTTTATGATCCTTAATCGATTCTGAAATCTTTGCCTCCCAACTGGCCATGGTAGTTATAAGCTGGACATTTCCACCGGCAAGCTCTACTTGCTGATCATCAAATTCATCATCAGCATTATGTCTGCAACACTGCAATATGTAAAAAGAAAGAATTATATCTAAAGTGAAACAATCTATTGAATGAAGAAGAAAGTAATGATAATGAAATGGAAAAAGAAATCCTTGCCTTGGTCCAACAATGTCCCATCCAATATGCACAAGCACAATGGATTGGAATTCTGTTGATAGACTCACAGCTGGTTCCTAAAACACCACAACGTCCGGTTAGATTTTGCACATTATTTGCTTACAAAGATTCAAGAATTATTTATATACATATGCATATACATACTCACGCATGACAACAAACGCTTCCTTATTCTTCAAATATTATGCATGAAACAAGGGCGAGTAATTGTAATAATAATATGTAGTAAAATAAAAGGGTGGTTAATTACCCTTGATTGTAATACTTGTAAATTTGACAGAAGCCGGAAGAAAAAGAAAAGGTGGGATGAAGGAAAAACCTTTTGATCCTGCTGATTTGATATTTTGAGTAATCCAGCATGTTTTAGCTTACATGATATAAATATTGCCTGCAAAACAACAAAGCCAAAATATATTTGTTTTTGGGGGAAAAAAATGGAGAAGAGAAGAAAGAAAAACAAGAAAAACAAGAAAAACTCGAGGAATTTATGATATTGAAACAAATGGGAGTAGATTGATTACTCCCAGCAAGGAAAGAAGATTTGAATTGATACAATATTTTTGGTATTTTGGTTTTAATTGGTTGGTGTCTCTGAATAATCTTTGATTCTGAAACCTTTTTCTCTTTTTTTCCCGACGTTTTCCATTTGGGGGTTGTTTTATAACAAGCCCACTAAATTCGGCTTAAGGATAGGCTACTCATATTTTTACATATAAAATGTGCCCTGACGTTAGCTGGTTTTCATTGAATCAGGACCACACCAACCAGTCATCCCACTTCTGTTACCAGCCATTCGATTTGTCTTCCACGAAAATCTGATACATCCTTTTGATTTCTGCCCAAGTTAGAACATGGATTGTTTAAACCTAACATGGTTTGTTTAAACCTTTTTCTAGAAGAGAAAGATAGAACTAAATCTAAACAATAAAAGTACATTAAATTCCATGAGTTTAAGGAAATTGTTATTCAACAAACTAATAAGTTGAGTTGGTCCTTTAATTTAATACAACAGTTTAAAACAATTTCCCGATGATGGCCGCTTCTTCATATTTTAATTTCTAGTTAGAATGATGATGCTGTTTTCAAATTAAAAATAGTTCTTTTACCTGAAAATTACGTTACGATTAAATTACTTTAATTTGTTTAAGAGGAATCAAAGCGTGCCACCGTTTAAATTTAAAAATTGTTTAAACGTTCTTTCTAGAACAGAAACTGAAGTAAACAGGAAAAGTACATTAAATTCCATTTCCATGAAATCAAACAAATTGTTATTCAACCAAGTAATGAGTTGAGTTGCTGCATAAGACAGCAAAATGGTTAAAACAATCAGGGTGTTTGGACATTAGATTCTGTCCCAGATGATGGCCGGTTCTTCAACTCAGGCTGTTGAATTTCCTCTATCATTCTAACAATGTCTTCCATTTTTGGACGCGTTTCTGGAATCTTTGCCACACATGACAATGCTATCTGAAGCATTTGCACCATCTCCTCTTCAACATTTTGGTATCTCAATAGCTCAACATCAAAGACCTCGGCTGTCCATTCTTCCCGAACTACAGAACGAACCCACCTCGGAAGATCTACCACATCATCGTGCCCCGAGTTTTGGAGCGGAGCTTTGCCTGTCAGCATTTCCAGGAGTAGCACACCAAAGCTGTAAACATCAGATTTCTGAGAAACTTTCCGTGTTTCAATTACTTCTGGAGCACGGTATCCTACGGTTCGAGGTGTGGCTGTGGGGAAATTCACCAGAGAAGCCAAGCCAACATCAGAGATACAACCATCAAGGTCTTGAGTAAGGAGGACATTGGAGGATTTGATGTTGCCATGGGTGAATTTAGCACCACCCTCAGAATGGATATGTGCAAGCCCCCTAGCAGTCCCAAGGGAAATTTTCACCCTTGCATTCCAATCCAGAGGACTTCTACCTTCACTTCTATTTCCTGTTTCATTTTGGAAGCACAAAATTATATTCAATATCATTAACAGAGTAAAATACATTTGTTGAATGCTGCTAAAATGGAGTTAAGATAACACATACCATGCAAGAGAATGAACAAGCTACCGGCTGGCATATAGGTGAAGACTAAAAGCTTCTCATCTTTTGAATAGTAATAAGCGCGAACTGGTACCACATTTGGGTGTCGTCCAATCCTCCCTACGACTTCCATTTGCTGCTCAAACTCTCTCTTGCTAGCTGCAACTTCCTTCAACCTTTTCACTACAACTGTTGTTCCATCCTCCAAAATTGCCTTGTAAGTTGACCCATAACTTCCCTTACCAAGAACTTCAGCTGAAGCCCTCAACAAGTCCTCAAGATCAAAATTGAAAACACAGCCTTCAAAAAAGCATAGTTTATTCTTTTCAGCTTCTTGCACACCACTTCCAAAATCCTTAGGCTTCTCACCTCTGCCACCAGCAGTTCCTTTTCCTTTCAGCACACCACTGCGTTCGCCATCTACCTTCTTTGAACAGCATACAAAGAACATTACTAGCAGAAGAAACAGTACAGCACAGGCCCCAATAGCTATAGCTACGATAGAACCTGGACTAAGCTTCTTTCTCGAAGCATGTTGATGAGGGGAAATTGTTGAAGGTGTTGAGAAATAACTTGGGGAAGGAGAAGGTGACGAGGAAACTGTGGAGCAATTCTTGAGAGGTATCCCACACAGAGAATTCCCCACAAATGAAGAATAAGGGAACTTTTGTAGGGAGTAAGGAATTGAGCCATTTAAATTATTGTAGCTAAAATTCAAAGTCTTCAGTTTAGGGATTTTAAATGGGGGGATGGCTCCAGAGATGGAATTGTACTGAAGGTTCAACACGTGTAGTCGTGTCAGATTCAGATAGGCAGGCGGAATGTTTCCAGTGAATGAGTTGAAGGAAAGATCCAATGCATTGAGTTGCAGGGAGAGAAAGGAAGGAAGGACACCAGAGAAGTTGTTATGTTGGAGGTAAACGAACTGGAGGGAAGGAATTGAGATGATATCAGAAGGAAGATTACCACTGAGGTAGTTGGATCGGAGGCTAAGGATTTTAAGAGCATCAACCTTTCCAATACTGTTGGCTGGGATGGGGCCTGAGAGTCCAACACCAGGAAGACGGATGGCAACAACTCTGCTTCCATTTACATTGCAAGTGATGCCAATCCAAGAGGAGCAAACTGGGGAAGCAGCATTCCAGTTGAGTTTCCGGGCATGTGGGACAGTGGCAGCAAACTCAAGGAGGGCTTGTTTATCAGAGTTCAGGTCAGCAGTAACAATTGTTGGAAGAATAGGTAGTACAATGAAAAGGAAAGTAAGAACAGCAGTGGATTTCTGGAGCTTCATGGATATCTCTTCAGTATGAACATATGCAATCCTAGTCTGATTTCAGCTTTCCACTATTCTCTCCTGGCTCAATCAGGAAAGAGATGAAACCAAATCAGACGGATATGCAACACAGAAGCAGGGATCACTTCTGTAAAATCCTTCCTCTCAAAATAATGTTACAATAGTAATAATTCTTGATTGACCTTTTTATATGAAAAAGGTAAGTTTAAATTTAAAAATTGTTTTCAAATGCAGATTCAAAAGCTTTGAAAAACAAGCAATAAAGTAATCCACTAAAAAAAGAAAAATGTTTATCTATAAAGAATCCAAGAAGAAAATTGTTTTTCATCATAAAGCAAAAGCAAAAGCCAATTCTCCTTTGTTCTGTAAAGGAGAATTCGTGCCACGCTAAAAGTAATATTGTTTTCTCTTTAGCATACTAAAGAAAGATGGCACTAACTGAGAATCTCATGTCAATTCTAATGACTTGATTGCAAGATATACGCTCAGGATTGATTTCTTCAGGAAGCAGCTGAGTTAAACAGCGGTGGGACAAGAAGGAAGCATGTGGCAAACAACCAAAGAAAATTTTGAAATTATAGAGAAAAGGTGATGAATGGAAAAACAAGTACTAAGCTGTTAAAAAGCTTGAACTTTAGCAAGATCAACAAAATTACCTCGAAGATTTTATGCTTGAAATGTTCACTGCAAATTCAGTTTCTGCTATGAATCTTGTCAAACTTGGACTTGGAACCTGTCAAGTCTTCCAGATTTTCACAGTTAGAAGTTCGCAGGAGAAAAAAGGTAAAAAAACAATGGATGTGAATGAAAGAACTTTAGAGGCTTAAGAAATTAACTTCAAATGCACCTAGAGAAACTACCTGGAATTAAGATATCATTGCAGGAAATGAGTCTAGGCCATCAAGTCGCTGTAACACAAAGCAACTATAAAACTGAAAATCTTGTATGTTACAAAGTCATTTTGGTTTGGGACTCTTTAACGCACCAAAAGAGTCACACTCCACCTTGGAACAATACTAATTATTCTCAGTTTGCTTGTCTTGAGAAGTATGAAGGGAATGAAAATGAAATAGCACTTAACACCCTTCCACATGTTACAATGGCTTATGATGAGCATCCATGTATATATAGCTTGGCATCAAAATGGAAATATCTCATTAAATTACCAATTACTCCAGTAACCCTGATATTGGTCACTTCACTTCCATATTGAAGAGTGAATATCTATCTATCTATCTATCTATCTATCTATATATATTAATTTTCTTTCATTAGAAAGAGAGCTTTAGTAGGCCAGAAGCATTTACCTTCTTACAATATCGGCAATATGCCTTAAGAGCCTATTACCCAACCAACAACCCATAATGAATTAATGTCTTCTTGTTGAAATCGAACACAGAAAAAAAAAATAATAAAAGAAGCTTGCATTGATTGTGTTCTAATTTGGGTATGCAGAGCAGCAAAATCCAAATTTACTGTAGTGTCAATGTGATCTTCGCTTTTGATATGGAAATTGGAATTGGTTGGTGTAACTAACTGGTAAGTAATTACTTGCTTAATTCATGCTTCAGTAATTATTAGCCAATATCATAGCTTATAGAGTGGGTTCAAATTGGGTTTGGTATGATTCCTTAGCTAGAGCTTGTTGGTGGTTTGGTTAATTGACATGCATATAGCCATCTTGCAATGTGTTGGCATGATGAAATTGATGAAAACAATCGCCCTTTGTTATGGTTCAAATGTGATTACGACACATTAATGTCCTCTTCGAAAGGAAATGATGAATTCAAACAGGGAAATATTATCACACATCCTCTTTATTTTGACTTCAAAATCAGAGCATCAGAACTATCATCATTCATCTTCTTGATAAAGAGAGAAACTTGAGCTAGCTCACATGGTAGGCCCCCGCCTTCCTTATTCTCTCCTTTCTCATGGGTACATACTACGTAGAAAAGGGCGGACATTTCCATTAAAATAAGTATTTCTAGCCTAGCAACAATACAGTTTTGCAATGATAAAGACAGTCACAGCTCACTCAGTATGCATTATTTTTAAAACAATAAATACCGCATGCTCGGGTTGTCTTGCTTAGTTAGGTGTCATTTTCAGGGCTGTGTTAAGGAGTCCACAAAAATTGAAGATCAGAAAGGAACCTGTAGACTCTATTCAGAATGGGATTAAACCATAATGGGACCAACCATTTATAAAAAAAGCAGACTATACGTGGTTGTTAGCACCAAGTTATGGTTGGTTCCTTCTCATCATAAAGAGAATATTAAACAGGTAGCTGTTCTAAGAGAAATCTTCAAAGAGAAAGCCAAAAATAACATCTTGAAAAAGAAAGTCCGTTCCGGAACAAGACACGCTGAGTACCACAAATCTCAACAATAACTCGATTGTAAGCTTTATTTTTCTCCACTTTCAATGCTGAAATTTGGAATTTCCAAAGATGGCTATCAACAGGGTGATATATAGCCTTGCAAAACATTGTCTGCTGCGCATGGAAAGTGCCCCTGCATTATTTGCATTTATCTGAGATTGTCAAAGCCTTAGGCAACGTTTGTAAACTTTTGTAAACTTTTGTGAGAAACAACATCAAAACAACTGGGGGAACGAAATCTTAAGAAGCAATCACTGTCTGTCAACTTTTTCAATCTTCTCAATTTCTTCACGGTGCTTTCTTTCTGCCTCCTGAAGTTCTCTCTCGGCGTCCTCTTCTTCCTCTATTCTGTCAAGATCATCAAATTCTTTGGTTGCTGCCATTGCTTTCACTACAGGATCTCTTAGCTGAGATATTAGTCCACCACCAACCCGGTACTCATCTTCATCCCCAATCAGGAATAATCGCTGATCAGGCCCTGATTTCATGGGAATGTCAATTGCCAACAGCTTCATATCATACTGCATATAAAAACAACATAAAATTCTTAAGCAAGGTACATGCTTTAAAATTTTCATAAATATCTCTCTGTCAACACATGCATCCACAAAAGCTCCCATATTCTGTTTTCTAATGAACTGATGCGATGGAAATACACGGTCACGTGAATACCAAACAATAATTAAATAATCTAATATCCCAAGCATGTAGCAAGCGTGGAATAGAATTTGCGTGATACTAGAGAGGGAAAACCATATTGGTGCACAATAACATAAAGTTAGCAAGAAAAACATTCATACATTTGACATTTATCAAACAATAAAGAGAAGGGCATCAATATAGTTAAATTTCAAGAACACCGTGCAATGTTAGTGTTTCAAGAAAAAGTCAATGCAGGAAGAGAATGATAAACATGAGTTGCTCAAAAATAGGTTGTTTCAATCTTCTCTATAAAAGGTACCTCACAGTGGTCTTGAGATTTTAGTGGAGGCGTGTGTGTGTGTGTGTGTTGTGGCGTAGTTGCGGGACAGATGGGTAGAATGAGAAACAAACCTGTCCTTTTTTCTTCTTGACTTCAACACTGACTAGACCTTGTCTTTCGGAGCCTCGTATTGGGAAAATGAGAAAACAACGCTTGCTCCTAAAACTTGGCTTAAAGTTCTTCAGCGTAATTCCACCTCCAGACATCACATACGCTCTTAAATCTGTCCCTGAGAGAGGAGCACCCATCACCTCAAGAATCCCAGCAGAAGTATTGAGCTTTGTCATAGCCATTCTATAAACTTTATCAGGATTGATTGTGAATCTTGAGCGGACATAGAGGCCCTTAAAGAAATAAAAATCACAAAAACTCATAATATTAACCGTAAATAAGACACAATTATCCAAATGATCCCAGCAACAATTTATCATCATAGACTAGGAAAAACTAAGGATCTGCAGATGAGGGCTTCTTTATGTATTTATAAGTGGGAAAATGATCGGTTTTATGGCAATTGAGCTAACTGGATAACACTGCCGGAGCTTTCAGATTCAAGCTAAGAAGTTATCAGTAATTATCAAACTGTGTACACATATTAACAAGGATGCACCCATTTGACCAAATATAAAATAAAATTAACAAAAGTCTAGTACCATGTGCACCACTGATTCACGATTCTTTGCTGACCAACATCACACGCTGCTGTTGCAAAATATTCCAAAATGGGAGCTCTAGATCCCAAAAAATCCCAATAAAGCTAGCAAGAAGACAATTTTTTAAAGATAAATCATATACTACACTCAATTTCTGCACATAACTGTTTTTATGTATTATGGCGAGTGTATTTGTATAACAAGAAAATTGGAAAACAAAGACTCCTGAGGACTGCCATTTATTTGCCTCTTCAAGTAGTAGGATAGTAACAATTAGAATGCATAGAGTTTCTCCCATAAGCACAACGTGAATTCAGATTATAGCACAGAGAACACATAGTCCTCTTACATGAGAAACAAAACTGGAATTGAAATCCTAAAGTATGTAATAGTCTTTTAACAACTCAATTTTTCAAGTCAAAAGCATGGAAATCAACATAATTGACATAATTTAAGGCATAAACCAAAATCGTCTTGTCGTCAATTTCTAATCCCTGAATACACAGCATATATGATGCAAAGAAATTCAATTAAACAAGTAAAATGCATAGGAGAAGAACTTACTGTAAAAGCAACAATAGCAGATGAAAGCGCAAGGAATCCATACTTGGCCAAGCCTTCTGATATCCCAACAAAAGCGTTTGCAATCCCAAACATAATCCTCCACAGCAAAATACAAACCATAACCCCTCCAGCACCTAACAGAAACAGATAATTCCTCTTGCAAAAAGCATCAATTTGCAATCCAATCGCTTCACGATATTTCGAAAAAGTAGAGGAAACAGCAGCAGCCGGCTTCTGAAGAACCTTTTTTGCGAAATTCCCATTAAGTTTTTGACCAATTTCTGAACTTTTAAAAGAAAAGAATCTGAACCCAGATGAAAATTTGTGACTGGGTTTAACAAGGGCCAAGCTGGAGTTAAGCGACTGGTGTTTCGGGAAATTTGAGAAAATCTGGGTTAAACCAATATTAGGGTAAGTGGGTTTTGAAGGAAGCTTAGAGTGGAAATGAGATGAAGAAGAAGTGAAATTTGAGGACCCATTTGACGGAAAATAAGAACGAAATGCAGAGGAGAGTGAGGGTTTTGAGTTGGCAAAAAGGTTGACTCTAAGATGATGATCGAAATGGAGCCCGAGTAGACCATTGATGATCTTTTTCGAGGGTTTCGACATTCTGCAATGCGGATTAGATTCAGAAAACGCACAAACTCAGATGCAAATTCGATGATGCTTGAAGATTTAAGTCCCAGAGAAATGTTGCACAAACGCAAATTATTAAAAGAAAAAGGAAATAAAGAAAAGAATTCGATGATGCTTGAAGATTTGAAGTCCCAGAGAAATGTTGCACAAACGCAAATTATTAAAAGAAAAAGGAAATAAAGAAAAGATTATAGCTTTGAAATGAAAAGAAGAGGAGGAAGACGATTTAAAAAGAGAGGTTTAATCATTAAACATCGGAGATGGCTGTTATTTTGTGTTTCAATCTTCATTGACATGTCTCTTATCGAAGAGGACTTACAAAGTAGGAGAAGGCAGCAGAGGCCACCGATTTGACTCTAAGCGGTACGGTTTGTTGTGTTATTATGTTGCTAATTTTCCTTAGATGCTCCACATTTGATAAAACTCGCAATTACTTTGTACACAGGTATTAATAATTAAGTCTACTTGCAGTTAGCTTATCGCCCTTAGTGACCGGTTTGCATTTTGACAGACAAGAATTGTAGAACTCCTTCCTTTCACTCGATGATCCACAAAACCAGTTTTCACTCCACGTTAATTGCCGAAGACTTATTAATTTCAATTGCTAACCAACCATTTTCACCCAGTTTAACAGGCAAAGATTCGGGAATTTCATTCAACATAAAAATTCCAAAACATGATTGATTGAAAACCAATAGATCGACACAGGTCACTTAAAAGAGATTTTACTAGTTGGCTGGCTAGTCATGGATGATCCAGGTAATGAGAATTGCAAACAACAAATTAGCAATGTTTGTCAATCAGCAAGAGGAAGAAAAAGGTGAATTAACCATATAAATCCAATTTAGAAGACCGCAAATTGCAGATTCACTGAGACATGCAAGAATAAGACAAAAAATGAAACACGTCACAAAGTAAAATTGAACAAACATGTTCATTAACTCAAATAATCCACTTTAAATGGGAAATGGTAAAAGGCATAATTCTGCAATAGATGTCTGTGATTTTATCTACTATTCTCAGTAGCAAATATCTTAAGCTGTTGCATGCAGAAACGCTCTTCCAGGTTGACGATCAGCCAGAGGACCATGGCATCCAAGGAGCTATACAACAAACAAGAATTTCTAAGTAACTGGCCAGATCAATTAGATACATAACAGCTACCAATAGTAATACAATATTAGGAATCAGAAACTAAGCTTATATCCATTTTTCTGACAAAGAAAATATAATTACTAGGTCCCAAAATTAAAAAAAAATGAAAGAAGCCAAATTGAACAAAGAGATTTAAGAGTAAAACAGAAACAATTCATCTTTGACTGAATGGAAAAAAAGAGTTGTTGATAACACTATTACACTGAACTGAAGTAGAACAAAATGATGTTACCTTAGCATTAACACCATCTGGTACAATCCTGTTCTCTGACTTCCACTTCAAATAATCGGCACGGCTGAACTTGGTAAATCCCCTAAAAGAGACAATGATGCAATGGTGAGAAAAGAAAAGAGCCCTAAACAAAATTTTTAGAATCCATTTCTTCATGTAAAATGTTCACCAGGTGAACACTACGTCAAAAGATTATTTCTGTAGGCATGAAAATGTTAGAGGGTGCACAAGGTGAAGTGAAAAAGTAAAAGCATAATAAACGATCTCAACCCTTATTTTGAATGAAGAAAACTCAATAACACTGAAAATAATGACTATAATCCTTGTTCCAAAAGCTGTCACACTACCGTACTGAAAAGACGGCAAAGGAAATAAAAGAAATCCTTTAAAATGAAGATAGGTTTTCAAACACAGTCCTAAACACTATTAATCCATGTATTCACACAAACTGAATAAAAAAAGAACTCTAATAAACATAAAAAACATAAAATAGGAGTGTTGTGAATTAGGCATAAAGGCATACCACTTCCTGCTAACAATAATCTTTTGACGGCCAGGAAACTTGAACTTTGCACGGCGAAGAGCCTCCTGAGCATGGTGGCTGTTACTGTCCTTGCAGCGGACTGAAAGCAAGACCTGACCAATGCTGACTCTAGCACATGTTCCCTGAGGTTTTCCAAAGGCACCTCTCATTCCAGTCTGGAGCCTATCAGCCCCGGCACATGAAAGCATTTTGTTAATTCGCAGAACATGGAATGGATGCACCCTCACTCTCAAATGGAAAGCATCCTTTCCAGCAAATTTAGCCATATACTTGTTACAGGCAATACGAGCTGCTTCCAACGCCTCACTTGAAACATTTTCCTTCTCCCAACTCACAAGGTGCACACAGAAGGGAAATTCATCAACACCCTTCTTCTTCATCCCAACATCATAAATTCTGATTTTAGGATCAGGAACACCACGACAATACCGTGACTTAGGGTACGGCTTGTTCTTGATTTGACGGTAACACCTAGCCGGCCCTAGAAGTAAGCCATAATGCATTAATTACAGCTAAATATTCAACATAAAAAAATTCACAAAAATGGCTCCTTTACAATGTAATTCCACGGAAGTCGCTAATAAGCATTAAAATTCATATATCCTAAAGCGGCAGTCTTTCAAACAAAAGCGAATTAAATAAAAAACACTGGTGCTACAGAAATCTAGTTCTAGACAGAATTGGAATTCAAAAATCTAAAAGCTAAGAATAAAAAATTGAACGTCGAGACGGAAGGGTGAGGAACTCACTTCTCCCCATGGCGACCGTACGTATTCTCTCTCGACTCTAGTCTGCTCCGCCGGGAAGATGGAGAGAGGAGCGGCTATTAAGATCCTTAAATAGTGGGAAAGCCAATCAAATCCAACCCTACGCTTCAGGCCCATACTATTGCTACTCATAACCATATTGTCCGTCTTTGCGTCTCATGGGCCGTCTCTGATTTATGACCAAAACTCGAAAAGTTTTAAGTCCATAAAGCCCACAATGGAAGCCCATTATCTTAGACAAATGACAGTCCAACGCGTCATCCATTCCCATCGTTAAAATGATAGAAGTGACGACCTCCCGTCCAACTTCAACAATTTTGTTTATTGGTAGACAAATTGTCTTTTTGTGACTTTCGGTGATAATTATTTACCCTTCTTACAAAGTTCAAACAAGTCTATCTCGTGTTTTCCTTCCATAGAAGGGAACGATTGAAAGGGAGTTACGAGTATAAATCCTACCTATTGAATGAAAAATCCAAAAAAGAAAAATAGAAAAAATGAAGCACCTTTAACGAGCTAGGATCCTTACCACCAATACCAAAGATGATTTATATCCATCCATATTTAGTTCTTCAACCGTTCCCAACATCTACAGTTGAGCCTAAAATCATGGTGAGTTTAAAAACAAAAATTTTAGAAGTATATTTGATATGGAGGTGCTATAATCGTAAATAGATAGTCCTGTGTGTGTATCGCAGTTCCAAGTTAAGCCTCATGTTCTGTATGTGTATAAGAGTTATAGATAGTCCTTGCCGGTTTGGTTGTGGCTTAACCATACAAATTAAGGCCCCCCAGCCCCAAATATGAGGCCAAGGTATTTGAGCTTTTCACTAAAACAATAAATGAAAACCTCACAATCTTGCGAAATTATGGATAAAAGAAATTCAGTCATTCTACAAAATCCGTGCATTTGGCAATTCAACCATCAAATTTATTACATAACAAAACTTTGTTCAGAAGTCACAATACTTCAAGCTCCAATGATAAAAAACGATAAAACCACCAAATAAAGACTATTTCAGTCCCAAGTAATTGTCCATTATGTCTCACAACGTCAACAAGAGTTGTTGGTAATTCACAAGAATCTTAAGCCCTTCTGAAAAAATAAATGGGAGCACATCCACTTGCCTTAATACCTGTGCGCCAGCTTCTCCTTCTCCTGGTAATGTTGGACATACCTGCAACAATTGAAGGCATACAGCTTATAAATAAGTAATGATATAAGTTGTGCTTAATCTAAAGTTATATAACATAACAGAACTTAAAAAAATAAGTGCAGTTCTTATAGTGATAAGAGAAAAAAGGACACAGAAAATACAATTTCATGGCATTATTTCATGTGCAATGCAATATATTCATTGTGAACCATATATCTCAGTCAGCAAATAATTGGGTGATTGATGCATACAATGCTAATCTTGACTGATGATTAATATTAAATCAAATTAGATAATACTAGATTATATAGATAATGCAAGTCAAAATATCTCTGTGGTTCACAAATCTTTCTCTCATTGTTGAAAGTATGGGCAGGCATAGCAAAAGGGAAACAGGGAAGCTGTATCACCAAACTAGTACAACTTCTACTTCATGATGGAATAACTTAGATTATCTGCCAGGAGTTCTAAGGCTTAAAGTCATGTCACACACTCAAACAATGTCCATAATATGCCGAGAGGACCTATGCAAGTTTGCAGATTTTCTGTCTCTTTGTGCTTTTACAACTATCATGATTATTAGGAAGCCATTCACATTCAATATCTAGGTTTTCACTTCAAGATGATGAATTTCAGCTTTATTTCAAGCTAGCAAATTTTGGTATTACTTCGATTCTTATGAAACCGTTCACATTAGATTCCTCACTTCATATGATCAATCTTCCATCTCCCTTCAAGAATCTCAACCTTAGATATCAATTTGGTCAAAGAATTTACATGAAACTGCTCATGATGCAACAAAAAGACTTCCAATTACAAAGAACCAAAAAACATGGCAACACGCAGCAGAACTAAAAGTCATCAATAATCAGTAGAAAAGAGAATTAGAAGACGAGAAAGTAATAAAACTAAATATGCTTAACATTATAGATTCATCCAAACCCTAAATCAAAATTTTCGAATGAAAAACTGGGAGATATAGCAAATTCTGTGAATTTAATATAGAAACGAAGAGACAAGGAGAAAGAGCGTACGTGTAGGTGCCGACAAGAGGGCCGAGAAGAAGGGCGGCGCTGATCCAATTCTCGGAGATCTTGTGATGGATCTTACTAGGTAGATCCTTCCACAAACCGGGCATTATCTTCTGCTGAAATGGCGACAGCGCATACACCACCGCCTTCATTCTCACTGGCTGCTTCCCCATCTCTTTCCCTTACTTTTCCTCGGCTTCCTTAACGCTAATTTCTCAACGGGTTTTCCAGGACCTCTAAAGGCTCAGCTGTCAGCTGCATTTATATCCTAACTGTATAAGGTCTTCCTTTAACCCGTATGAGGATACGCTTATTCCCACATCCAAACAACCTTTTTGTTTCAAAAGGTTCCAGAATTCTTTCTTGCCACGTATCTGCAAAGTGCTGACGTGGCTAGTTCACCGGCCGATGGCGTGTCTCTTCTTACTTCCTTTGACGAAACGGATATATCCTGAAGATCGGCGGGCGCCTGAAGTTTCCGCAGAGGGAAAAAAAAAAATGAAAATCTTTCATATTCCTTGCTTGGAAGACAACTATTCCTACTTGTAATTAACAAATGTTTTTGAAACTTTGGTGACGCTCAAAGTTTTTCTTTTCATCCAAAGTTTTAATTTTTTTTTTTTCTGCGTTTTGCAGGATCATCGACGAAGAGACTAACGAAGCTGCAGTGGTTGATCCTGTTGAGCCCAACAAGATTGTCGAGTTTTCCAGACAGCAGGGCGCCAAGCTCACCGCCGTTCTCACCACCCATCATCACTGGTACTTCGTTTTGTTACAAATTTTTCCATTTTGTTGTCCAAAATTCTTCTTTTTTTTCTTTTGGGAGGAATTTAAGCGTAATACATGTGTGAATAGGGATCATGCTGGTGGGAATGATCAATTAAAGAAGAAGGTGGTTGGAATTAAGGTGTATGGTGGCTCACTTGATAATGTAACGGGCTGCAATCATAAAGTGGAAAACGGTGATAAGATGTCACTTGGGGCTAATGTCAATATATTGTGTCTTCACACCCCTTGGTATGTTTATTTACCTTGTTTTCTTCAATATTTCTTGATTTCCGTTATCCAATGTCTGTGTTTCTGGAAGGAGTCTACTCTTATTCTTCCTATGCATGTATTTTGAGAAAAAAATGTTGGTTGTTATGTTCTAACTTTTGCCATGATATAACAATATATAAAGTCTTGAAAAATAAATTTTACTTGCTATCCTTCATCTACTTGATTGTTCACTTAGAAAATGAGTGTGTTATTTTCTTTTTAATGAGGGTTTTTTTCCCCCCTTTCTAATTGCTTATCACCAGCCATACCAAAGGTCATATAAGTTATTATGTGACTGGCAAAGAGGGAGAGGACCCAGCTGTTTTCACTGGAGACACACTGGTAAGTGTTGAGAAGGATTTTAATTCGTGCTAAAATTAGACAAGTTACACTTTTTCTATTTACTGTAGCGATGTAAATATGTTTGCAAGTGGTATAGTGACTAGTGATTGACAAGTTCAAAGCCTGAAGTAAGGTGCTCAATATTTGTGGATACATCAGACTACAGTTTAATTATCTAATTGCATTATATATCTGTTTTGACAATCTAGGGCTATGAGACAGTTTTAGTCCATTTGCATTTTGGACTGTCAAGTCTCTCTGTTTATTGCATAATTGTTGACCAGTCATTGGGCGGTTATCCTTTTGTTGAAGTAAATTTTGTTTCTTTAACTTACATATTTGTTGGCTGACCACTTTTTCAATACATAGTTTGTTGCTGGTTGTGGAAAATTTTTTGAAGGCTCAGCAGATCAGATGTATCAATCACTGTGTGTCACATTGGGCTCCTTGCCAAAGCCAACTCAAGTTTACTGTGGCCATGAGGTAACATAATACTGATACTCTTTCCTCAGGGACAAGTGTTTTATGTCTTTTTCTTTTGAAACATATAATTTTCCAATTTCATATTACTATTATCAGACAACCTATGGTTGCATTGGTGTTCCACCTTGTTTTCTGTCATTGTGTCATTTTCCTAATGGACTATTATTATGTTACATCCTCCTAAGGGGTTTTCACTGATAAAAGTTTTAATTTCTGGCAAGGGTGTATCATGAACCACTAGGGCAAGCGTACGGTGCTGTTCCCAATTGTTAGAAAAATTGCAACATTTAGGGCAAGCTTGGTGGTGAAAAATTCATAAGGCTGTTAAGATAGTTTGAGATGGAGATTGAGGAGGGATGGTTAACCATTTAATAGTGTTAACTTTTATTCTTTTCAAATTTGAGGAACTGATTTGTAACTGGAGCTGACTATCGCATCTTCCACAAACTGAATTCCAATTTTTGTTAGAAAAGAACTAGATTAAGTTATGCAGGTCTTTCTTTTGTTTAAAGGTTTATGTAATATTTGAAGTGATATTTCTTCAGTATACGGTGAAGAACCTGCAATTTGCTCTCACAGTGGAACCAAGTAACGTGAAGATACAGCAAAAATTGTCATGGGCTCAGAACCAGCTGCAAGCAGGCCTGCCAACCATTCCCTCAACCATCGAAGAGGAGATGGAGACAAACCCCTTCATGCGGGTTGATCTACCAGAGATTCAGGTCGCTTAATATGCACAAAAGAGTTACCTTTCAGTTTATTTAACAGTGTTGAGCATAACAATATGCATCAAGCGTTATTGGTCCAGAATGCTTTATTGTACTATCTTTCTCATGTAGATATATGCCTTTTCTGCAGAAGTCAGTTGGTCACAATGATGCTATTGAAGCTCTCCGAGAGATAAGGAAGCGGAAGGACAACTGGAGGGGCTGATAGATATCTGCATCAAGCCCTTTTTTCCTTTTGATTGTGTATTTTATTTTGTTGGTGATGTTGCGGAACATAAGACTTTGGCATGGAACTGTAAAAACTTACACGCCACCCAGATGTTTGCTTGGGCATAAAAAGGGCCTCACCTTAGTGTTTTGTTGTTGGTGTTGATTATGCCTCGCTGATATTGTTGTTTCTGGTGTTGATTGTGGCCTCGAAGATATTGCTGTTCCTTAGTGGGCATTATTGGCGGCCCTTTAAGTTCCCTAATCTTAAATGTTTTATTGTCGTGGAAGCGGATAAATGGTTTGGTTGACTTAGGCAACTGGCATACGATATTCAATTACATTTTCAAGCGTTTCCACCTACAAGCATAGACTTGATCCAGTTTCTCTTGTCGAGTCCGTAATAGTACCATGTCATGTTTGGATTTGTTAAAGTTTTTCCTTTTTATTTTAAACAAATTGGTTTTTTTCAAAAGAGTTAAAAAAATTGATTTATTAGTTAAAATACCTGTAAATTGTTGACATCAGGTCTACAATGTAAAATGTTGAAAGAGATGATTTAATTAGCACGTTATGCCGATACCAAAATCACAATTAAAACACCACAAAAGAAAAAAAATGGGAAAAGGCCGCGGAAACCAGAAAAAGAAAAGAAAAAAAAAATCAGCACAGCTACTTTTTCCGGTTCTATCGTGGAAGGTAAGAATTTTTTAAAAAAAAGAAAGTATTAATTTATAATTAAAGTTGTAAACAGAGAGAAGACGCGTTCCATATCCTTTTCTTCGAGTTTGCAGCGTAAATAGAAAGAAACAGAGCTACGATAAAGTCAATAATGGATCATAGTCATCATCTTCATTAAGTACTTATTTGATTCTTTCTTCATCTTAAGCTTTATCAAAATTCAGAATCAAATAAATACTGCATCACAGCTTCAGAGCTTCTGCCACTGGGTCATTTGACCGACCTTCTCTTCTCATTTCAGTCTTCTTACCCAGCATAAGAATCTTTCCAGTTTGTTAAGGCTCTGTTTTCTTCTAAACTTTCCCAGTAATCTCCATTGGAGTCTCAAAATGGATACATCGCCGACAACAACTTCCGATCCTTGTTCTTCCGATGGTGACAGTAATAGTACTAGTACTATTAATGATTCCAGAAGCTATGAGGTTCGTCTACCTGCTGCACTTAACTTGTTTCGTTCACCACTTTCTGTTTTATTGGAGTATACCCGTGCGATTCCTACAAGTCAAGTATCTGAGCAGACTTCGGCGGTCAACGCTTACACTGAAGCTCATATTCAAACCCAGGTGCCCAATTCCGTCGACAATCTTAGCACTGTGAGTACAGGAGAAGTTTCCATTCAGATAATTAGACAAGAGAATGTTGAAGCTGCGGGAGCAGTTTTGGATAATGAGGCGAATGCAATTGGGACGGGGGAAAATGTTCCATTGGTGCCTCCTTCTTCCTCGGAAGATAATACTAGCAGGGATTCCTCTCACCAAAGTTATGATATTCAGCAGTTTGCTCGCTGGGTGGAACAAGTTCTTCCATTTTCGTTACTATTGTTGGTTGTTTTCATTCGTCAGCATTTGCAAGGTACTTGTTCCTGACTCCTCATGTCTTGGATATTACTACTGTTATTATTTTAGTGTCAATTTTCAAGAGCTATTCTCCCAAGTTAAGAAAAATAGTTGTGCAAGTTGAGAAGGAATGAGCTTTACTCATCGTGATGTTATTACCTTGAGCAGTACCTTACCTGAAAGGTCCTAGGGTGTCAAGACTTGAATTCTTGAGGGGAAAGCGGTCGGATTAATAATAGTCAGGCAAAAAAATTTTTATATTGATGCAAAATTATTGAGTTGCCTTTATCATTCAATGAGCTTCTTGTTCTTGTTTAGGTTGTCATTTTGTTTGATTTGGTTTCTATGACGGAGAAAATTTAGAAAGACTCACACAAGGGCTGTGATCATGGAGAGTAAGGCTCCCCCAGGGTCAGGGTACACATTTTCGATTGGTTTTCAATTAATGAGCATTTACCTGACCCAGCAATAATTATGAATATAATGGACTAATCTAAGATTTACAGAACGTTAAATTCGTATAAATATTGTCTAGACAATTTGAAAGTGAGCTGTTGGTCCAGGTAGCTGGAATTAGAGAATATTTTCCATTTCTGCCAATTTACATGCCATGCTATTGCTATTTTGCTCCTCCAGAAGTGTGTGCCAGTTAGCATCTTTGGAAGGATATGTCTTTTTTCTTTTCTTTAGACTTATTTATCACAAGAAAAAGGGAGCATGAAAAATAAGAAGCAAGATTTGATCTTATGAAATGCTACAACAACACCTTAGGGGAGTTTGACTGGTGTTTTTGTAACTTTATGGAAGTTTTGATTGCATTATCCCCATTCATATCTACTTTCTATCATTATTCAACTATTTGGTTAAAATTTTTCTCAGTGAAATTGTTTTTATTGCAGGTTTCTTTGTTACAGTTTGGATTACAGCTGTAATTTTTAAGTCAAATGATATTCTTCGCAAGCAGACAGCTCTAAAGGTGGTTTGACATGTCCAACAATTTTTACAGTTCCTTATCTGAATTCAAAGTCCTCATTTCCTTCTTCTCTTTCCCACAGTGATGAAAAGGAAAACTTAACCTTATTTCTTATTGTTTATGCAGGGAGAGAGGAAAAGCTACGTTCTCTTTTTGATCTTTATAGGTTTTATATTTCATGTGATTGGTACCTACTGGTGGTTTCACAGTGATGATCTTTTATATCCATTGGTCTTTATTCCTCCAAGTACAATACCGCCTTTTTGGCATGCCGTATTCATCATCTTAGTGAATGGTATGGATTTGACTAGTCATCATTTGTGTTTATTTTGCCATTGATCAGAATACTTACAGTTATATAATAGATACATAGTAGATATTTATGATGTCCTCTAACCTGGATTTGATCTCTTACATCACATCTGTGCTGGTGATTCAGTTTCATGTGAGAATTAATTAATTTTGGTTGAGTTCCCATTATTTATGATAAATTCCCAAACTTATCTAGTGGCATCTCTTTTTGTTATTTCAGTTATTGTGTGATCATAAATTGTGTCATTACACTTGTCTGGAGAAAAATTATAAATATGTGGTTGAGCAATATGTGTGCAGTTATATATAAGATAATGTCTTCCCATTCTCATTTGGCATTTCATATTGCTTGTCATGTTACCTTAAATATGATCGCTAACTGATAGTTTGAATATGCTGACATGTACTTGGCATTTGCTAAAATTTTAGATACAATGGTGAGGCAGGCGGCAATGGCTATTAAGTGTCTACTGCTAGTATATTATAAGAATGGCAGAGGCCGAAATTTCCGTCGGCAGGTATGATGATTCCATGCATCACAAAATTACTTCCACATATAATGTGGAACTTCATGTATCTTTCATAGTCTCAGAACTCTCTGACAGTTGGTGTCTGCTGTTGAAGGGTCAAATACTAACTCTAGTCGAGTATGCACTGCTACTTTACCGTGCCTTGTTGCCAACTCCTGTATGGTACAGATTTTTCTTGAACAAACACTATGGGACCCTTTTTTCATCTCTGACTACAGGGTTGTATTTAACTTTCAAGCTCACAACTGTTGTTGAGAAGGTAAGTTTTCATCCATCAGTAGTTTCAATTGTCTACCTTTTACACTTGGTTTCTCTTGAATAGGAAGAAATACTCATAGGGTTTAATTTGGTTTGGTTTGTTGTAACTGACAAATTGGATTTTCTCCCCAGGTTCAGTGTCTTGTTGCTGCCATAAAGGCATTATCTCAAAAAGAAGTTCAGTATGGATCTTATGCCACAATAGAACAGGTGAAATGGTGTCATTTTATTTTATCTTTAAAAGGCATTGTGATTGATCTTTTCATTTGATTTCTCTGTCATTTCCAACCCTAATGTAAGGACCTGCCATGATCATTATTATCTGGTGCAGATAAATGACGCAGGTGACCTCTGTGCTATCTGCCAGGAAAAGATGCATGCCCCAATCCTGTTACGTTGTAAACACATATTCTGTGAGGACTGTGTTTCTGAATGGTGAGTTTACGGCCTCATGCTTCTCAATTAATGGTTAGACTGTTATATTGTTAAATTTGAATGACAGAGAATTTTGTTTGATGCCCATGCTCTCTCTGAAATGAGTTGGATATCAATTGAATAGTCCACGAAACTTGTTAAGAAGTTAGCAACTTATTGCTTCTGGAGCTGATATACTGAACTATGATAAATGGGTCTACGTGTTGCTCAAGCTTAAAATGTTTCTATAAGTTATGATTCAGCTGTTCAGAATGTACTAATGTGAGCTTCCTTCCTTGATAATTCAATGGCTATATTTCAGGTTGGAGAGGGAAAGGACTTGCCCTCTGTGTAGGGCTTTGGTTAAACCTGCAGATCTACGATCATTTGGGGATGGATCAACGAGTTTGCTCTTCCAGTTGTTCTAAAATCATGTTTTTAGTTCATATCTTTGCAAAGAAAAGTCCATGAATTACATTCTTTTAATTAATATACATAAACTATTTACGACAAACTCAGGTGAAAAAGAAAGGCATCACCAGAATCAGGATCAGATTAGTAGTCATGACTCATGAGGTTTCAACTATGGCTTTTTGGAGTTCGAGGAAATATTAAACAAAATGTAAATTCTAACCCATATTACATTACTTCATCCTTGTTAAGTCTTCCAATGAAGAAAAAGCTTGTACCTATTTGTAACTGGTTTTCTTGAAGTGTATGGCAGTTTTAGGTCAAAATCTCGTATTTTCAAATCATGTAGATCAAAGCGTTATATAACTATCCGTTCAAATATTTGTTTAACTTCTAATCATATGACAACAAACTTATTAATCAAAAAAATGATTCAAGCATCTCTTCTCTGAAAACTGGATCCAGTTGCCCATTTCATTCATTGATGATAATTGCTATTGCTTTGGAAAATTTTCCAGAAAAGTGTTAACGTATGATGATAGAATGAGATTTCCCAGATGGGCCTATCAATTTCCAAACACAAAAGTCAGAATTAATATAATTTTACTACTGACACTGTCTACAGTACTTGACAGCAAAGTTTGGGCCCACGTCTGAACTCTAACATTGCATCATGATTGGAGGAAAGCGTTGGATGACGTGGGTGTACTGTATTATTTGTACATTTAAAGATTTTTTTTATAAAATAAGTGATTGAATTTAAATAATTTTAGATTATATTTAATTATATAATTAATATATATGTTAAATATAATTTTAACTATTAAATGTATTTCAATCTAATTATTTATGTTTAATATAAGATATAATTTGATGCTGTTCCTTCATATTTTGTATCATTTTGATTCACCACAAAAGTAATTATGACAATTAAATAAAATAATTTGATTTAATTAGATGATGTTATTGAAATATACAGTTGTTTGTATCCAAGACTTTCTTAGCCAGTAATCTCGACCTAATTTTCTATTTGTGTATGTAATTTATTTCCATCTCCATCGGACTATCTTTTCATGCTTGTTATTTGCCAACATTCATAGTTGGATGATGCGCTCACAAAAATAACAAGACAAAGAAGCAATTATTTCTCTTTTGGAATTGAAATAAATTCTACTCTATCATGAATCCTGCCTGGTAAAATTCACGGCTTTATGCAACTGGGAGGAATGGAATTTCATCATGCAGCTACTTAGTTATCTCTCTTACTCACTAGTTTCCAACTAGGGTTGAGGATTGCTTGTTGACCCTTGATCACAAATCAGTGGTCTTTCCAGGATCCAGTGCATGATTTTGCACTGGAGGTTGATGACTTTGCAAAAGTTATCCTCCATTAACAAATGTGGTCATAGACAAGGCAAGTGTGATGTATGATGATGGGAAATATGACCGAGCATAGCGAAAGAGTGGTCTCCACAAAAGCACTGATCTCTATGAATGTCTATGAACGATACAGAAGCTGCGAGCTGAGGACTACGGGTAAAAGCACTTATTACCATTTGAAATTCTCTGGCTTTCTCAGAGCTTTATAGATATATGGGCAGTCTTAAAAGCTGTTGCTTATATTTATATTTTTACATATGTATGCTTAACTGTTTTCCACCCACTTCATCAAAACTGTGTACTTGAACTTCTAACCTTCAAATTTTTCTGCAATTGCCAAGAAAAAGAAAATGGGAATCCACCTAATATCTGCAGATAATAGATGAAAAAAGCAATTGGTTACCAGAAAACTTGTCCTTGGATACTTCTAGTTTAGCATACAAATGTCCTAACATCAGGCTGCAGCAGCTTCAACCATAAATAGTTAGACATTGTAATCAGTGTGCAAAAGTCAGAACTCAGAACATGCGTTTTTCCACTAATAACAGGATTAATTATATGTGTTAGAAATCACCTGAAATACATTAGTATAATCATCAATATCTAAAAGAGTATATACTTATGAGAAGTTTGGTGTATATTATAATCTAGGTAGTGGGTTGACTGCCTTAAGTTCCATAATGAACTGGTTTATTTTATGTCAATGGGTGACCAAATTATTAAGTCGTTTTAATCATAACAAAATGTTTGGAAAAAGCTGTTTGATAGGCATTTGCATCTTAGATATCTCTATTAATAGTGACTCAACGTTTAAGATTAAAAAGTAAATTGCCAAATTAAGTTAAAGGTTGTGATGTGACATAAATATATATGTTAATAATTAGTAATTATTAACATTTATATATCAAATGTTTTCACATATCTCATCAAATAAATGTTAATAATTTCACTCAAAAAGAGTAATACTACAGCTATATAATTATGATACAGAATAATATTTCCCATGCCATATGTTATTAGGTGTTACAAAATTATTACATTAATTATAAAATTAATGTATTTTCACGTGACAGGAATTTAATTAAGAAAGAAAATATATGTAATCCACTTCAAAAAGTCAAGATTTTCTCCAATCAAATGAAAACCCCACTTTAGTAGTAAGTGTAGTCTTATTATTGAAAAAACAACATAATGCTCAAAGACAAGACAATATATACATATAACAAATTAGGGAATTATATTTCTCTCAAATGTCATTCTTGTACTTCATTATTTTCTTTTTGTTTTTTCAAAAAAATAATTTTTGACAAAAGGGTCATCATGTAGCTACACTTGAAAATAGGAATGGAAGTGTATATGTAGCAGTTCCACTGGTGTGTGTGTGTGTGTGTGTGTGTGTGTGTGAACTGTGAACTATATTCATGTGAATTTATATATGGTATTTTATTGCACAAAGGGAAAATACTGGTTTCTGGTTTCTGAATCTGATCTATTCATTCATTTACTTTTGTCTGTTTATTACAAAGAGAGAGAGAGAGAGAGAAAAGAATAGGTTTCTCCTTTGCACTCTCAATCTCACACACATTTTCTTCTTAAATTAGCATCATCTAATCTTAT
Source organism: Melia azedarach (assembly GCA_028052125.1). Lineage (NCBI taxonomy): Eukaryota > Viridiplantae > Streptophyta > Magnoliopsida > Sapindales > Meliaceae > Melia > Melia azedarach. Next base: position 4,799,463 of record CM051397.1, read on the forward strand.
TTCATCTGCTAAAAAATCTCTTTTAACTCTCTCTTTCTCTTTCTATTGGATTCGTTAAGATCTAGTAGTCGCTTTCCTGTCTCTGAATCTCATGAAGACAATGACCCGTCGTTTTTGCCTGTCTTCATTCCCTTATGAAATCAAAACTAATTCTCCCTTCCCTATTTTCTGCAACTTCTCCTTTTCTTCTTTATTACTTTCTTCATATATACAAAGACCTTTCTCTCCACTTTTCTCACACTTCTTTATTTTCCTCAGTTACTTAACACCCCAGTTTTAGGGTTTTAAACTACTTCCATTTACTTGAGATTTAGGGTTTCGGATGCACTGGCACCTATCACAATTAGCAGTTAAGTTCAATCATATTTATTTATTTATTTGCATAATAACATCATATTATATATGCCTTTTAATTTGTTTGCAGTTCGATAAAAAGCAAAGAAACAAAAGAGTTTTCCAGCATTTGCTTTTCAAGCTTACTGAAGGGAACTTACTGTTTCTTGGAGGACTTGTATGTTTGGCATTTTTCTTCAATAATTTCTTCTTCTGATTCTGAGAATGAGAAAATGAGAATTAAAGTTATATATGTTGTTTTGCTTTCTGTTCATATTTGCTTGTAAATAGCAGTTAATCAATTTAAAGAATTCTGTGCATAAGATCAATCGGTAAGAAAATCCCAGAAATGCTAACTTTTAATTTGTTTGTTTTGCTAGGTGATAGGTTATATTTTGTTCATGAATATCTTCTCTCGATTATATGTTGAGTTCGGTCCCGTTCATTGTCTCCCAATGAGAAAGTTGTAATTGGTAACATCATGTTATAGCTCATTTGAGGATTATCAGAAACTTGCATTAATTATTGGTGTCCAGCTAGAATCAGAATCTCATAATTGACGCTGCAACCAAATATCGATTAGCTTATATATGTACTGAAAATAGATTCTCATGATTCTCTCTTTGATCTGTGACCAAATCTGAGACTCAAAGGTGTTTAATTTGCATAATATGTATATGTAGTATGTGTTATGAATTATTGGTTAAAAGTTTTTGTATGAAGAAATGGTGTGAGAGAGCTTCCTTCAGCCCACTCACGGATGAGATAAAGGGGGTTGAACTAGCTGCCGACTCATTCATTCAAGCACTCAGTAGCAAATTGGGATTATTGTGTTTTGCTACTGTGATTGTATGAATGATGCGGGAGATAATTTTGTACCCCGCTTCTTCTGTGCTTGGACTGAAGGGAGCTCCTTCTTTCTATTACCTTCATTTCTCTACACCAGATGTTTATAGATATTTGCTTCACTTCATGTCCTTGTCGTATTTATAGCTCGAACTGCTTGTTCTCAATCGATCTCTTTGGTAAGGAGACATCTCGCTCTTTATATTTGAACTTCTTATTCTTCTTCTGAATTTGTAAGTATATATTTGCTTATCTTGTCCATATGACTTGTTATATATGGAGTATACATATAGTACTTATAACTCTCTGACATTGACATATATGTTAACATGCCATTTATGATTTACCCATCTGCACATTATTTTACTTTACAGGAAACCGAAAATGCCACACTTTGTTTTATTGAAGAGGAAGATCTGGGCATATTAGTCTCAGAGTCTCAGTGGAGGAGGATATCGATTAATTGAATGAAAAAGAGAGAGAGAGGTCAGGACTAATTCTCATCTCTCCATTTTCCTGCAGACAAGAAAAGTAACTTAATTTGCCTTGGGTTTCTCCAACCCTTTTTGTTACTTTCCTTTGCTTATTGTGGCTGTATCATATGACACGGTGTTTATATATGCATAATAAATGCATTGATGAAGAAGTTAAGCAATATAGAATTTTTACTTTGGTATACATATGTATATATAAATATTAAGTAATGAGTTATAGCTAGCTAGCTAGCTAGGGTTTTTATATATCTTATGACAGGGGTCTGGGTGTAGATATTTGATCAGCCAATTGCAAATGCAAAACCACTTTTCATGATTCTTTTTTATCTGCAGAATGCAGCAGAGATATGCATTTTGATATCTGAAAAGTTGGTGAAACTGCATATATTAATATTTCTCACAGTCACAGCTAGTGATGTGTGTAATCAAGTACAGCAGAAAACCATAAAATATATCTGCATTTGAAGTCAAAAACTAAAAACCCGTCTTGAATTCTTAAGCTTTTACTTTTCGTTGATCGAGACAGAAAAGTAGTACCCTCAAAACTTCAATCCCCTCTCTATCTGTCTCTCCCTCTGTCTCTCATAATCTTTTACTTTCTTAGTCTTACTAGCAAGCAGAAATAAGCATAAACAATAGATTACAAATTTCGAGCTGAGATTGGGGTGTGTGTTATGTGATGTGTTTGCCAAATATGGATGAGGGTATCTCGTAAATTGAATACCCATTTGGGAAATCAGCATGCGTTTTAGAAAGAATACAAGATCTTAACCTCCATCTTGCTAAGCTAGTTTCTAGCTGTTCTATATATATATATATATGCCCTAGTAGTAGTATCAATAGTAGAGTATATTATATATGTGCTTTGTTTTGTTGATCAGTTGGCTTTGGTCCCCCACTAAAGGGGGAGAAAGAAATGAAGTAATAAAATGAACTTTGAGTTGAGTCTCTTGCTTCCACACCTAACTGAAAATAAGCTGCCAAAATTTTGCAAGTTGTGGAGATACGATTGTCGGCAATATTTAATTCTAATTCTCGAAAATCCAACTACATACATGTCATTCATTTATATATATACACATCCTATTTAAAACAAAACAAATCTAACACATGCATGCAATATTATTATATATAAATCATAAGAATGAATCTGCTTGTTAATTTGTATATAAGAATCTGGATAACGCTCCCATGTGCATGAAGTATATACAGGGAATATGTATGAATCCATTATTCACTTGCTAAGGAAATTGTTGTTGCCTCATGATGCGGTGTCCCAAAAAGTTTGGTTTCGAATTTTACTTCCTAGCTAGGAGATATTTAAATATAAAAGAAAGAACAATTAATATCATGTTATCAAGCGTATGATATAATATATATTGAACCTAAAATTTACCAGTAATTTGTCATTGATTAATTGAAGGGTTAAATCTTTGCAATTTTCAAAATATTTAGTTGTTCTAATCATTTAACTTACTGGGCAATCAATTAATGATTGTTACATTATTTTGGGCCAAAAAATATTGGGATATTTTGACATATATATATATATATATATCTGTGTGTGTGTGTGTGTGTGTGGAGTGTTATTCAATGTGTACATTTTTACGAGGGAATCATGACCCCATAATGTTATGTTAGAACTTAGAAGGTGGTACCTATTTTTGTTAAATGATTAAGGTTGTCTGTAAACTCAAACTTGAAACAGTTGGCGAGATCATTTATTGATTTATTGCACTGTCTCGCTATTGACATGATAAGTAGTAGAATTTGAGATGAACAGCGTTTTTACCAGTAAAATGGGAAAGACTTTATTGTATCAACACAGAATAGTAATATTTTTAAAATTTTAAACTAATTGATTGTATTATTTTAGAATTTTCAGTGTATATCACGTCTTATTTGGAATAATATTTGTTTTTCTCTTTTAATTAATAACAATCAGTAATTGGGTAGATAAAAGATTTTGATAATTACATAGTTAATAAACCCAAATGGACAGACCGACACGAGTCATACTCTGCAAGAGAATGCAGGGCCGCCACGTGGACCAATCGAATTATTTTACATACAACGACATAAATTCGCCAATTATTTAAAATTTCTATAATTTTTTTTAAAAATTAATAAAAATAAATAAAAACCTTTTTCATTTTGTTGTTTCCTTTTACGTCTCGTCGTCTGTCATTTTCTCTCTGGGTTGGACGATTCTGTCTCTTCTCTCTCACAGATCTCTCTCTTCCCTTTCCCCCTTTTCCACTGCCCCCGCTGAGAGGAGGGAGGCGAATCTTGATCGTCAATCTGATTTCAACAAGGTTAGTGTTAAATTCGATGAAATCCCTTTCACTTTTACAATTTACGGCTTTTGACTTAAAAACTGTTACTGTTTTTTATATGGTGATTGATTCTATATGCTATGAGATATGTTGAATTGGTTTTGTTTACTTCAATTGATTTCCTTTCTGGAGTTATGATGAGAAAAGTGGATATTTGTTTCGTCATTGGCAAAATCTGTTGAATTACTTTATTTGTATGGCATTTCATTGTATGTATCAATTTCAGGAATGCAAATAATGTTTTCTAGATTAAAAATTGAATTCTTGATCTGTGTCCTGTAATTTCTTTTTGGTTCTTCAATTTCGGTTTCATAATGTTGTACCAGATATTTTAGCTCGTATCTTTTGCTTTGCTATGGTTTGCCTTGATCGCCGAGGCTGCTGATGACTGTTTCTTCAGCACACATGGCTTCAACTGTTTCATCATCTCGAGGAATTCTACCACCTGCTGGGCTTATCCCTTTTGAATCCCCGAATAATGGGGCTTCTGCTTCCTTTGGTCACCCTCTGCCTGAATTCAATGACAGTGATGAAGTAGAGTTATTCTCTGTCTCTTGGAATCAGGACTATGGTTGCTTTGCTGCCGGAACGAGTTGTGGCTTTCGAATTTATAACTGTGAGCCTTTTAAGGAAACATTCCGGCGTGATCTGAAAAGTGGCGGGTTTAAAATTGTTGAGATGCTGTTTCGGTGCAATATTCTTGCACTGGTTGGTGCTGGAGATAATTCCCAGTATCCTCCCAACAAAGTCATTATCTGGGATGATCATCAGAGTCGGTGCATTGGTGAATTTGCATTTAGGTCTGATGTTCGTGCTGTAAAATTGAGTCGAGATCGTATTGTCGTTGTTCTTGAGCACAAGATATATGTTTACAGTTTTGTTGATCTCAAGCTGCTTCATCAGATTGAGACTCTTGCAAATCCAAGGGGACTTTGTTGCCTTTCTCATCATTCGAGTACATCTGTGTTGGCTTGTCTGGGTCTCCAACGAGGACAGGTTCGCATTGAACACTTTGGGCTCAATATGATTAAGCTAATTAATGCTCACGATTCTCAAATCGCATGCTTCACTTTGACATTGGATGGCCTACTTCTTGCAACTGCTAGTACAAGAGGCACTTTGATAAGAATTTTCAACACAGTGGATGGTACTCGCTTACAAGAGGTAGCGTAATGGGTTATCAATTATTGTCATTATCATTGACATTTGAAGCATATGATGGTTCTTTTATTTATTTACCATTATTCTATAGCAATCATTTTATGAAATACATTATGAAGAGCAAATGGTAGATAATATCCATAAGCTTATCATTCTTGTGAAGAAGTTGAGCTTAATGGCAGATCGATTTTTGAGATTTGTTAGATTTATTTTGGACGGGGTAACGTCTTTGATAGTATACTATATTATAGTATGAGAACATGAAACTTTTAAGTTTTATTTTTCATGATATTTAAATGATTTGTGAAGTTAATTTAATGTTTTGAACCCATAAATTGTCTAAAAATATATATTGAAAGTAATTGCGTCCTTTAGGTTCGAAGAGGTGTTGACAGAGCAGAGATTTACAGTATTGCTCTCTCTCCAAACGTACAATGGTTGGGTGTCTCAAGTGACAAAGGCACTGTTCATATATTCAGCCTTAGAGTTCGAGTGGTTGGTGAGGACTCATCCTCTCGTTGTGCTCCTACTAATGCTTCTTCGTCTTCCATTGATACTCTTATTTCTCCGAGCACCGGGGCCAACCCTGGTTCATCATTCTCTTTTATGAGAGGTAAGAGAGGTTTGTCCATAACCGGCTAGGGAACCAGAATGTTGAACTCCTGTCCTTTCCCTTTCGGTGTTTTTTCCTTTAACCATGAATATGCTGGAAATATTGTGGTAGCTGCAATCTTCAGAAGTTTTTGAAACTTGATAGAAGGATTTGACACTTGAGAACTTGCTTTACGAAAATCTGGTGTTTGTTTCCTTTATTTCTCATCTGACAGTTATTTGTAGGAGTTCTCCCGAAATATTTTAGCTCAGAGTGGTCATTCGCTCAGTTCCACTTACCAGAAGTCACCCAATTCATTGCTGCGTTTGGATCTCAGAATACCATCCTCATTGTTGGCATGGATGGAAGGTATGTGATTCTTCTAAATTCTTTCAACAGCTTCCCGCTGTTGTGGTGTACTCATTTTGGTAAAAGCTTGAAATTTCTCATCATAAATCTCAAACATACTTTCTCCCATTTTCCAGCTTCTACAGGTGCAGTTTCGATCCAATGCATGGAGGGGAGATGTTGCAGCAGGAATATGTTCGCTTTCTGAAAACAGATAGCCGGCCTAGATAGGCCAATTCTGTTGACTGGACCCCACATATTTTCTTGTCCTATGTAAATATGAAGCCAGAACATCTGTTCATTGTAAATATTCTGATCTCTGGCAGAAAAAATTGTTTCTTGTTTCTGTATATCCTATAAAATTGACATGCAACAAAATGTTCATGTCAGTAGATTGTTTTTATTAATGGAATATACTCCATCAAAATCTCATATGCGTTACAACATTTTCTGATATATTCTATTAATACCAGGTCAATAGAACTTTGAAGAGCTTGTAACCTGTCTTCCCGATTTTCAGATACATTAAATGTTATTTTGCGAAAGCTTACTTCGGTTTGAGCTGTGTAAATTTCAATTGCAAATGTCATTAGTCATTACTGCATAGTATAGCATTGCAAAAGGGTTTTGGGCATTATCTTATTGAGGAGGTTTACATATTGCATTATTATGTAATCGTGATGCAGAAAGTAGAAATGATGCAAGGATGCAAAGCTAGTACACAAATTTCATTTATTAAAAAGATAAAAAGAAATATGAGCAAGCAATTGGGGGAAATAGTTTTATGTTTCTGTTATTTTGCATTCACTTTCACAAGAGTATTCAATTTTTAACACCCTTGTTTGGCAGGGACTAGCGTTCTTGTTGGTTCACACAAAGTCAATAGATAGATACGAGCTACTATATGCGATATGTTTATTGGTTATAGCTGCCGGGAATTGAAAGCCTTGTGACGATCGAGAGCTGAATCCTCCATTGCATCCCAGCAGGGTCCTCATCAGATTAGAGCTTAGGGCTTATACTTCTTACGTCATCAAAAGCAATCATCACCTTTCCAATTGCTTTCCTATCTTTAATGGCAGAGAAGGCGAGGTTGGCCTGTCAAGGACAAGCAATTAGGCGAGTCAGATCCCTAGTTATATAATTAAAACCACAGCAACAATTACAAGCAAGGAAGTTTCTGTTTGTCCAGACTGACCAACATAAGACTCTGACCACGAATAGATCAAGACAGAGCAGCAGGTCAAAGGTGACATCCCTCTTTTTGAAAACAAAGAAGTAAAGAAAGCTTTTAATTATAAATATACTCTCAGTGAGTTACAACTATGTAATTGCCCCAAGATTGGGTTGTGTTGCCTGGATCACGCTTCAACCTGGTCTAAGGGGGATTTGATCTAAAGACCTCTTGAACATCTACAGAATGGCCTTTACCAGCAAACTTGTACCATAATTTGAAGCTTTACTAATTTTAGACTGTTCAATACAAAGAACTGAATAAGAGCATTAAAAAGCTTCTTACCTCTGACAGACCGTAAGTATGAGAAATGTGGATAGTAATCAAGCCCTTCAGCATCCATGAGAGTAACTCCCTAATGGAATCTTCAAGCACACCAGGTCGATGTATTTTATAGCTCCCCCAGTAAAGTCCATGTACCGTCCAGTTCTGTATAAGAGCATTTGTAAAATATGTAGTTCAGTTCTGTATAAGAGCATTTGTAAAATATGTAGTTCAGTTCTGTATAAGAGCATTTGTAAAATATGTAGCTAATACGAATCTAGCAGTAAATTGAATGCTGCATAACCATTGTTAAACCAGTACCATTATTTAGACAAAAGATGAGAAAAAGCAGCATTTTCACGTCAAAAACAATGATAAAAATCTTTATTATGAAAAGCTAGCCCATATTATGTCTTCTCAATTGTGAACTATGCTAATATAATAATCTCCTTTCGCTCTTTCTGTTGCAGGATTTTGGGAGTGAATGTAGAAACTTTCAGGTAATCTGTGTTATAATAAAAGCCAAAAATAAGAACTAGCAAGTACACCAGTGATCGCATAACAATCAGGCAAAGAAAGAACATTACATGGCTTTGAATTTGAAAGAATTGAGTGAGAATCAAGTACCTTAACAAGAGCTATATTAGCAGGGATGACTGGAACCTCGCCGCTTGCAAAGCCAATGACCAAGATTTGAGCACCCCAGTTCAAAAGCTTCATTGACTCTTTGGTAAGCTTGCCTCCCACAGGATCATATAGAACATCGACCCCTTTGAGTTTCCTTGCCTTGAGAAATTCCTTGACACTTGTAATGACATTCTCATTGCTCAAGTCTACAACATGATCAACACCCAGTGACTTCAAAAATTTCACCTTTTCAGCTCCCCTGACACATAAAATAAAACACAAAGCTTAAGAATGGTTGCAAACTAAATATTTGGACAAAAGGTATATATACAAAGGGAATTAATTTTCTCTAATGCGTAGCAGAATTGGGAATAAAGTACCTAGCAACGGCAATGACAGTGGCTCCAAGAACCTTGCCAATTTGAACCGCAGCAAGGCCAACACCTCCAGCTGCACCGAGAACTACCAATACCTTCACACAAAAATCCAACATTACTAATGATATAGTATCTGATATAATGAGTGAAAAAGTAAAAGTGGGTATCATTTTCATATTCATAGGAATAAAAATATACCTGGCCAGACGACAATTGGGCTCGATGAACAAGGGCAACATGTGAAGTTCCAAATGCAACAGGAAGCGCACCAGCAGCCACCAAATCACAGCCCTTTGGCACCGGAAACCTTTAATGAAAGGTAATTATATCATATAAGTTATGAATTTAGAAAACATTATAATTCCAATTCAGATTATAAAAAAAGATAAGAGAGGGGGAAAAAAGAAGCAGATTTATGACTACTGACAAGTCGGATTGATCAGCGACGATGAATTGGGCAAATGAGCCAAGGGCGGCAAACGAGCAGACAGTATCTCCAACTCTGAAATTGGATACGTTAGGACCTACCGCATCCACGATTCCGGAATAATCGGAACCCGGGATGAAAGGCAACGGAGGTTTCTCCTGATATTTGCCTAATATCTGCAAGTAATTGGCGTAATTCAAGCTAGTCGCTTTCACCCTCACTCTAACAGCTGTTGGAGAATTCAATTCTGGGATTTTCTCATTTTTACTGAACTCTATCGGCGATTTCTCGTCGTAAACTCCCACCGTTGGATCACCCAATTTCCTGCACACCAGAGCCTCCATCTTCGTTTCGCCAAACCAAGTCAAAGTTTTACACTTTCAAGGTAGATATCAGTAAACTAAAGACACCTGGCACAAAACGACATCGTTATCTCTTAACGCCCATATTTAAGACACGGACAATGTAGTCGTACTACTACGGTCTATATTATTGTTAGTTGGAATTCAGTCTCTCTTGTTAGTTGGATGTTTGAAGTTGGCTTGAATTATGAAGTTGAATGTCTTCAATCACATTTTCTAAGATGGGTTTAGCTGTAAATTCAGATTTTTTCAAGTTCACTTATAGATTTGGCCGCCCCAATCACATCTATCAAATTCATAATTGTGAAAGCGGCATCAGAAGTGGATGTGCAAGTTGGCATCCCAATCTAAATAAGTTATACAAGAAGAAGCGAACTGCACCTTGTATTGCTAGCATATCTAAGATTAAGCGGATCGCGCCCCATGCCGCTGCTTCTTCTTCTTCCTTCTCTCCAGCCCCAGGTGCCCATTACCCTGCTTTACTTTTGTGTCCCCTTCATTTTTTTAATATTATCCATTCAATAAATATTCGTATCTAATTCTTTATTGAATTACATGATTGAGTAGCTTGCCTGGTTGGTATGTAAGTCAAAACATTTTCAATTTTTTACAGTATACTCCATTTGTCCTTGTCTCACTGGGCATTCAGTGTATTTAGATGTGTCGGGGTATGATACAATTTGATTTGAGTACAGTACACCAGCTTGAGAAGATGCGGTGTGTCTGGGGATGAGGCCTAGAATATAAGCACTACACAGCCATTCCCCACTGAAACAACTCTGGTCCTATATTAACATATTTGCTCCAATAATATTTTTGGGACGAATTTCCCCTTGCATTATGGATGCCAGTCGGGGTAATGGTACATGCAGTGATCAACTTATTGTTATTTCTTTTTTCTCTTTCATATTGTGTCTTTCTTTGGACATGCACGCAGAGAAACGCTTTTGCATGTTTGGAAACTGAATGAACAAGCGGCGTTCATTTCTTTCATTGCATTCTTTGCACATGTCACGGAGAAATACTTCTGCTGTTTGGAAACTGAAGAAACAAGCAGTGTTCATTTCTTTCATTGCATTTCCTATTAGATTTTTTTCTAGTTTGTAAAAACTGGATAATGTTCCTTTTTGAACTCATTAATTGTTTTTCCTTGCCCTTGTTTTTCTTGGAGAACCAAGCAAGAACTAACTAGTTTGATTTTGAATGGCTACTTATAGTCCTGTGTGTTTAATTTGAGTATCCAGAGCAACTGCTGGATGCAACAACAAAGCAGAAAAAGAAGAGAATTGCTGGTATTGATCAAGATGAATTGTTGGATCCTAAACTTTTAGCCGATCCAGATAGTTGTTTTTGTGAGTTCGAGGGGGTGCACATACACCACAAAGTATATGATGCGGAAGCACAATCACATAACTCATTACAGAGCCAGGCTATTTCTCAACTTCCTCAAGGAACAAAGAAAATTGGTTTTCCAATGATTTTATTACATGGATTCGGAGCCTCTGTTTTCTCGTGGAATCGAGTGATGAAGCCTTTGGCAGAGGTCACCGGCTCCAAAGTTGTTGCCTTTGATAGACCAGCCTTTGGATTGACATCAAGGGTATTCCCTTTTCAGCATCCAACACCTGATGCTGAGAATAAAAAGCCTTTGAATCCATATTGCACGGCTTTTTCTGTGCTTGCTACCTTGTACTTCGTTGATTTCTTGGCAGCTGAGAAGGCAATTCTAGTGGGGTATATTTCTTACTTCATTATTTTAAATGTCTATAGCTAGCAGACATGGTAGATGGAAGTTTTTTCTTGTTGAAGTAGATCCTAATTTTTACCTTTTATCGGTCCATATTTTATTTTTAAAGAGGTTTTAACACATACTTTTCCTGAAATTTAACACTTAGTTGATCACCTATTTTTTACTTAAATTAAAAGATTAAAATAATAAAAACTTTAATTAACAATAATTTAATTTATATTTATTTAAATTAAAAATTTAATTAATGATGTTTTAATTTGAACATTTTAGTTTATATTTATTTATTATTTGTTAAAATTAAGAATTTAATTAATGATAATTTAATTTGATAATTTTAGTTTATATTTATTTAAATTAGAAATTTAATTAATGACAATTTAGTTTATACTCATGCATCATATTTATTCAAATCTCAAACCCTAATATGCAAAGCGACCGCCTTTCTAACTTGACAATTTCAGTTCTTAATTATGTATCATATTTAATATTTATTTCAAATTAAATTTTTAACTTTAAATAATATAAATATAATTGTTGTTAATTAAATTTTTAATTATTTTAATTTTTAACATTATATAAATTAAAATTGATTTTCTTAAATTTTAACTTTAAAGCAATTAAAGGTATAATAGTTATGGGTAAAAATAGATAGTCAACTAACGGTCTAGGGGAATTAAGTGTCTTCCCGCAAACCTTCCATCAAAATGTTAAAATCTCTTTCATCTAAATGTTAAAGTCTTAAATTTCATGGGAGATATGTGTTAAAACTCTTATTTTTTAATAACCCCAATTAAGGGAAATTAATCAAAGAAAAAAGATTCAGACTATAATTAGTTTTAGTCAATTTTGTTCATTCCCTTTTGTCCTTTTTTTGTTTTAAATAAAAGGCTGACATCTCTATAAACTTGTTAAAACATTGGTATGCAAGGCATTCTGCTGGTTCTATTGTAGCTGTTAATTCGTATTTTGAAGCTCCTGAACGAGTTGCTGCTCTGATCCTTGTTGCCCCTGCTATATTGGCTCCCCTTCTTGCACAAAAGGTTGATAAAGGAAATCCCTTGGGAAGAAATGATCAGACTGAAACGGATGCATTGAATTTAATTAATATATTTAAGCCATTTCTCAAGCTTTACATGGTTTTGTCAATTTTTATCAAGTACATAGCCCAGGCAATAATGCAAGCAGCCAAGGGGATGGCAAATATGCTCCACTCTCTCTATAAAAAAGTACTGTCAGCTACTCTGCGCTCTGCCTTTGGTGTCATGCTGGTAATGTAGTTTAGATGATTTTCATGGTGCACTAGATTTAAGTTGTTCACCAACTTATATTAAATTCTTGTTGGTAACTTGTCTACACAAATCACAGGTAAGGATGTTAATTGATAAATTTGGTATTGCTGCTATAAGGAGTGCATGGTATAATTCTAAAGAAGTTGATGGACATATCCTAGATGGTTATACAAAGGTAATTTATGCTATTAGCATTGTCTTTCTTGTTTCTGCTTTTTTTTTTCTGTAATGTAAAAGAAAGTACTAAATCATGAGATAATTTCACTAGTGCTAATCAGTTGTTATCTTCGTAGCACTGACCTACATTTTTGTACTAAATGCAGCCATTGAGGGCCAAAGGCTGGGACCGGGCTCTGGTGGAGTTCACTGCAGCAATACTTATAGACAATGAATCTGAAGCAAAGCCACCACTAACAAAAAGACTACATGAAATCTCGTGTCCTGGTAAAGATAACAAGCCTATATCTTATACACTTAGTCAAGCATCTAACCTAGATTGTATTTAGGTTACACTTCTGAAACTGTTTTGTAATCGTTTCATTGATTAAATATGCATGTTGCCTTTAATCCTATGAAAGATTGATCTCTTAAGAAATCACTAGTTCTTCTCTATTCTCTATCTCCTATTATTTGTCTGAATCAGTATAATTTCATGGTGATATTTGTTGTTCTCATAATGAAACCCAGTTCTGATTGTAACGGGTGACACTGACCGAATTGTTCCTGCTTGGAATGCTGAGAGACTTTCACGAGCCATACCTGGATCTACCCTTGAAGTAGTTAAGAATTGTGGCCATTTGCCCCATGAAGAAAAAGTGGAGGAGTTTGTTTCAATTGTTGCAAGGTTTCTGCAAAGCAGTTTTGGTTGTTCAGAGGAGATGAGCATGCAAGCTGCAATTTAGCATGTCAAGAGCACTGCTCTTGCAAATCAGTGTTTAACGTTGGTTAAAAGGAAAATTAGTAAGATTTAAGTGTAGATAAGAAATTCTAAACCATGTAAAGAGCACTGCTCTTGCAAATTGCAGTATTGAACAAATATTATGTGTGAGCCTCGTTAACTTTTTCTTTGGGAGAAACAGGAGTGATAGTTGTTATAGCAGTCGAATTACAACAGGTGTAAGTTGTAACAGAGTCCTTATGTCCCGGTCTTCTTTATGATAATTTGCATATGTGACAGTCAATACTTTTAGCTACTTGTCAGGTAATAATTGATTTGAGACCTTTGTAATTTCACAATAATGTGACATCAACTGTTTCAGAATTTCTGGTATTGCAGCTAAAGAGCTTGAACATTAACTGACTTGTACATTTATGATCTATGCTAGATATCAAATGAAATGACTCACCAAAGTAATTGAATCATTATATGATAACTGATCAATTTGAAACCAACTTAAAAAACAGGAACATAATTAGAGGACATCATAACATCAGAAGGGGGGATCCGTTGATATGGTAAGACTAGCATCCTGTAAGCCTGCAGGAACATCATATCCTGACATGAAGTCATCACCAAAGATAACAGCACCAGCTGCCAGTGCTCCAGCACCAACTCCCATTCCAAATCCAGGTCTCATCCTTTGTCCAGAGGGTCCAGATGATGGCATATTGACATAAGACCCTGACAAATTCTCTGTTCTGGGCATAAAAGTTGGAACGTAACCTACATTGGCAGGTGGGGGTGGTGGAGGAGGTGCTCGTGGTGGATGATAGCTGGGTCCAGCGGTTGAAGGGTAGCTTGTTCCTCCAATGGATGGGTTAGAGTAGTTAGGAGGGTATGGCACAGAATGATTAGTCGAAAAATTTGTCTGAGGTTGATTTTCTGGTCGAGGCAGTCGTGATAGAGGCAGCTGTGTTGGGTAGGCTTGTCCTACACCTTCATTGGGAAATGTAGTGTTGTTGCTGTGATCCATGAGCACGATTCCTCCTTCATTACCTGAAGAAAGAAAATACAAGTTAAATATAACATTCATATGCAAACTACCATCACAAAGATTGAGTTTTTTTCATCCACAAATCTATATCAGGTATCGGGTTTTCACAACTTGAAAAAAGCTTCAATCATCATGTTCATGCCAAAAGTATCACAAAACATTATACTTTAATTTGAAATTCCATATTTCTTTAACTGAGCAAGTCTTGAGCTTCATGATCAGAATACCTGCGTATGAACTTGGTTCTTCCCTTTCCTCCGAGATACGAATTGAAATATCAATGAATCCTTGAGGTTTGTTGGAATTTCTTTTCCGCAACTGATAGCTCCCAAGTTCTTCCGTTCCTGATCCCGAACCCTTAGAGTTTTTGCTATACTTCGCAAGAAATTCTTTCAACAGAATAGTTGCAGTTCCCTGAAGCCTTTCTCTAAGAAAAATGGGCTCCCTACTATATACTTCTACATTTAGCGCCATGTCTTGGAAGTTTGAGTCATCAACTACAGCAGCAAACTTAGTTCTCCATACTGGGTTTCCATTCCCAGAAGCATCAATCTTAGTGCAGTATTTGTTGTTAGGATCAATCCACCCAACAGCAAACCATTGGAGCTTCCAAAGAGGGGAAGATCGCCCGAGTCCCCGGGCTGAAATGAGGCTAACTTCAATCCAGATTTTCCCCATACCAGAGGCAAGTTAAGAGAATGAGAGATGGTGAGAGTCTTGTCTCGTGTTGGTTCTTTTGATAAAGTTGATGGGAAGTAGGGAACAGAGGAAAAGGAAATTGTGGAGCTTTCTTTAGAAGGCTACTTTACTTTGATGGTGAGAAAATTCTTATACATAAGCAGCATGTGGGGCAAGATTTTGTTAACTTTTCTGCCACAAAGTGCATCACAGATGGGCAGGAATCCTTATCCACGTAAGATTTGTCACAATAATACCAGGAAATGGTTAAAATATTTATATTGGTTAATAAATTCACAAATTTCAAACCTGGGCGGTTCTCACAGTCAATAATAAATCCGCAGTATCCGAGAGAAAGAAGAGCCAATAATGCGTTAATTTACTTACCAGAAAAAATCATCTGAAGAGTAAACTTTTTGGAGTTCAATATTTGATACTTTTTGAGTTAGTAATGCATACTGTACATCACACGAGTTTGTAATTGAATGCATATGGAATAACATGTTCCATCCTTTCTGTACAGCCCCTTTTGGCCATTTTTTATTCTAGTTGGATAATCTGTGATCTATAAAAAAGGCCATAAGTAAGAAAATTGGAATCAGATTCAGTCTATTTCTATAGGGTACTTAAAAGAGATCCTCCCACTGAAAGTACAGCGTGACCAACTTTTTAAACTGATAAGCTTCAAATATACAGAAGGCTCTCTTAGGCGAAACTAACAAACCATTTGATTGCCTTCAAAATCAGTTGCTACTTTTTTTGTATACATCATGGTAGTGGAGCCTAAAATGTCATCACCAAATCCGCAAGCCTCAAAGAACAGCCTGATGAAAGTCCATACAAATCATGATCAGCAGTCATTTTACTTTTCATGTAATTGCATTGAATTATCCAGACATGGCAGACATGAAATGTTCTACAGCCCTATAAATTGGACAAATTAAAAGGGGCACTGGGAAAATTTGAGAATGATGCTTGCATATTCTCACTCAAGGGTCAGGGCATTTGGATAGAAACACATTAAAATTTCAACATTCGAGAAAAAATGAGTATAAATACCTTTCATCCTCAGAGCAAAGTGCTGCTATATCATAAATTTCTCTACTTGTGAGCATTCTGAAAGAAAAAATAGGAAAGTATTAAGACACTGTAGATGTACAAGCAAATCATAACATGTGGTTTATGAATAGGGTCTCCTAGCAATCATCTGTCTTAGGGTTTGAAGAAACATTGTATACTACTGAGTGACCTGGAAAAGCCAGAGAACTGCATGAATTGGATCAAAGAAACTATATGCCATGAGAAGAAAATACATGTTAACTCTAAGATTATCAAGGCACAAAGGACGAACTTGAAGACTCAGACTAAGAATGAAGCAAACAGTAGTACGGTCTGCTACATCTGAATGCCCTTAAGGTTGTTACACAATTTCCCTCACCAGCTGAACTTTATAAGAATCATTTTTCAGATAAAAGATTTTGTGAGAACGAACACGAACGAACCTTACAATTCTTTGAACTATCATCCGGCCAAGTCCCATTCGCCGTAACGAAGGGATAACCTGGAAGGCAAGAAATACATATATGTAATTGTTAACTATCTAAATTAAAAAGGTGAAAATGATAGTTGATTTGATTTATGAATGAAGTAGAGCAAGAAAGAAGGTAGCCACGAATACTGACACTCTGCAAGCTTACCATGACATCGTAGATGGAAGCAGTCAAACCAACATCGGAAACGGCACGTCCAAAACCCACAAGCTGGCCGTTGGATGGAGTGACCGGCATCACTTTTTGCATCAAATTTCCCCACAGAGGAACTTTTGTGTGCTTTGAAGATTTATCAGCTAAGCTGGCGGAATCAGTATCGGTGTCAAGATGAGGTCTAGAAAAGAGGGATACAATGACACAACTGTGGGAGAGAGCAACGCAGAGCTTATCAATGTCAACTGCTTCTTCTTTTGGGTCCAACTTGGGAAATCTGTGGCAGGAATGATTGCAGCTTATGAAGAGTTGTTTCAACTCTTGAGGATTAACATCTGATGGGCTCGTGGATATGTATAGGGGAATCTTTGGTGGCTTTAAATTTAGCTCGCTTTTACCTTTTTCTCTTCTCGTTACCCACCTGAAGTCCATGAATTTGGATGGATAACCAGCAGCAGCAACAAAACCCATTTCTGATCTCCGTCTCTCTCTCTCTCTGCTCTATCGTAGCAGCGGAAGTAATAATAATAACATTCTCTTGTCTTCAATGATTATATTGTTCCAATTGTCTTTAACTAGTACTACCTGTCATGCCTAGGATAATGGTTAAATTTTGACCATCCCACAATTTACTTGCATTTGCTAAAGAATTCAGAGCAGATGGAAACTAATATCACAAAATTCCCACATGTGATGCGAGATATAATAAAGTCCCAATTGAATCTAGTAATTCTATTAAAAATCCATTATTTGGCAACTTTTGTATAAACCATAAGAAAACATGTCTAATTGCATCAGACCAGATACGGTCATGTTACGCTAGGCTTATGGTAGTTGTGATAGGTATGCAATGCTCACTTCAGGGATGAAATGCCCATTGTGGGAAGCAAGAATCCTGTGAAGGTTGCTTCTGAAGGTTATCTGCGGGAGCTCCAATTCTCAGCTTCCCTTGTCCAGAAGTTGCATACTTTTCATAGTTGTACATATTTGGTGTAGTTGCCCAGCCTTGCTGCTGCCAGGGTTCAGCCTGACATAACAACTCCGCTTCAGTGAAAGATCTACCTTGCTTCTGGAACCAATTATTAGGGCTAGGCTGTGGCCCCAAGTCAGTTGGCTTAAACCAATTTGAAAGTTGTCCTCCATTTATACTGCTACCATGGCTTGTGCCTCCTGCATCAGCCCCCAACTCTGTCAGCTGAAGCCAATTTGGAACTTGACCTCCCGGCATTATCCTACCTCCATGACTTGGACCTGCCTTATTATCCGCTGTAGCTTGGATGCGATGCACTCCACTGAGATAATTTGAATCTAGACCTTGCATGGAGCCAAAGGCTTGTGCGCCACTCGAACCTCCTTCAATATTCAGCTTCAGCCAATTAACCTGGCCTCCTTGTTCTATACTTCCTCGGGAGCTTGGGCCTTCCCTATCTTGCATAACTTGAAGTTGATGTACTCCACCAAGATTGTGTGGATTCACCTCAGGAATGAAGCTAATTGGTTGACTCCTACTTGACCCTCCTGGCATAGTTTGGACAGGCCACTGCCATGAAGATGATGATGGACAACTATATCTTGCAGGTACAGATTCTTGCACTTTTGACCCGGAAGAAACCACCTTGCTGGTATGGTCTGGACTATCCGCAATAGCATCTAGCATCATCTTCACAAAACTAAACTTGTTTGGTTTGTTTTCTGTGTTCCATTCTACAGGAAAATCGAGGTTTTCATGTCCAGATGCACAGATACATTTTTGGAGAGCAGTGCCCATATCAAAACCACTGCTCATGGTCTGAACCATCATTTTCCCCCGCATATTACCAAGATTTTCATTTTTTCTGTTAACCTGAGTCATTTGTCCGGTTATAAAATCAAATTTATTTACACTGTCTACCATAGGTGTCTTTTGTTCACTTAGAGTGCCATCCAGAATATCCAACTCTTTACCACCAGAAGGCCCAAGGAGCTTCACTGATGGAGGAACAGTGATAGTCTTTCCTGCAGGTGTTGCAGCAGGGTTAATATTATTGGGAGCTTGGACTATTCTTCCGCGGATGTCATCAAGAGCTTTCATGGTGCTACTAGTCTGAGCAATTCCTCCTCTTAAGACATCATATATATCCATGGTGTCAACTTTAGATGCATTTCCCCCATTCAAAGTGCTGTGATTGTCCAACTTGGTCCCTGATAACATTTGATAACCAGCAGAAATCCCTGGGAACTTCAAAGATGGAGCTGGGGTGATATTCTGATGTGCAGATGCTACAGAAGGAATTTGATTATTTGGAGCTTGAAGATGACAGTTTAACGTTGGAGTCAGATTTGAAGTTTCAGCTATTCCGCTTCCTAGCTTTCTCTGCGCAATCATTTGAGCTGTTGGCCCCAAATTATTAGCAAACTGCGTCAAGCTCTTACCATATCCAGTTTTGTTCTCCTTAACCTATAAGAGGCAGGACAAAAAATCAACACGTGAAAGACATTCATAAATCCAAAGATTTCACATCAAACACACAATTAGGAGCCAGCATAGGAGATCTTCTCTTCTCATTCTTCTGAACTTCAGGTATGAAATTGCTTCACAAGCACATCATTCCTGAATCACAAGGGCCAACTACGCGAGGCCACCAATTTTGAAGTCATTCTTCAGAGATTTTATCCAGGAGAGTCTGCTTTGGTTGAAGGGAAGTATAATAATAATAATAAATTCAGAAAAATTTTCAGTACGTGTAAACGGAGGCACAAGTGGTTGCAGATACAAATATATAGGACAGCCATGTGCATTGTTTTACCCACCGGCTCAAGTTTCTGTAAGCTGTTATATACTTGTGTCAATAACGCTTCATTCTCGTTGATAGAAGATGTGTTAGCACTATAGGTCTGCCGTGGTTGTACTTCAACATTTTCCGACCGTCTTTCATCTCTACAGCCTATTCACAGGAAAGACACAGAAAAGGAGTTAAATTATCAGCCAAAGATAGAGAAGACATTTAAGCAAACCATCAACTATCTGCATTCGGAAACTCAAATCATGCATATGCAAAGACATATGGACATTAAGTAGATGTTTGTCATGCAAATGCTCAAGTGAGTTCACAGAATATATGTTGTGAGCATTCAATCAGTACATGTATTTCTAGGCGAACAAGATACTTTCTTGAATAAGTCCCATTACCAGTTATCTTGTTGCAATAGCGAGAATTTGGTGATCGAGGGACAGCCTTGGTCCTCCTACCAGTTCTTTCAGTTCTCTTCGAACATTCAGCTTCAAAACTCGTGGGATCACTTTTCAGAGTTTGGAAGAGCTTATTAGCTAGTTCTTTTATAGCATGAGCCTAGAAAACAAACATTTGAATTCAGTAAGAGAGACAATGGGGATTTTGAGAGCATAAAATTTTATTAACAGGCATAAAGCGAATATTATGAAGTTCATCCATTACTGAAAAACAATGGACTAACCTGTTTGTAGTAAATAGTATTTGAAGCATTGAAACACATTGCATTGTTGTACACCAAAAATATGTCATGCTGTGTATCAATAACAAACAATCAATCATTGATAATTTAATGCTGCTGAAAGCATTTGAATGAGAAAACATTGAACTTAAGATCAATGTAGTAAATAGATTATGTTTCTCTTTCTTCCTATGAGATCTGCAAATTTTGAAGTTCCATATTAGATCTTTCAATCAGGCCAGTTAGGACCCAATCAACTTTGATCAATCGCATCATAAAGATAAAAGTTGATCACTTACAATTTAGATCAACATAATATCAATTCACATCTTCTTAAAGCTTCAGTAAGCTAAACAAAAGTTACAGGGAAGATAAAAGGTATATGTTCTAAATGTCAAGGAAAGAATAGGCCTTTAATGCAATGACTTAAAGGAGGTAATTCATTGTGTGGCCTATTGAGGTTAAATTTGAAAGACAAGCAAGTGGTGAAACTATGGAAGAAATATAACAGTGACTTCTTTCAATTATCCACATCAATGTCCTGTTGGATTTCTGGTACACCTTGTATCTTTTTTGTTAGAATTGAATTTAGACTTACTTAGCTCCACAAAGTTTAGTCTTATAAAGTATATTTTTAGTTTCAATATTATTAGTCTTTTCCTAGTTTGTTTAGCATTTTTAGGTTTACGAGGATTCATAGCTTGTGTTGCTTTATTATTTTAGTCTATATAATGGAAATTCTATGTACTTAGTTTAAGATTAAAATGAGAATGCATATAATATATTTTTTGTCAAGTAGTAGTAGTAGATAATAATAATAATAATAATAAACATATCATAGCTTTTTTTTTGGTTAAAAGAGGTCTGAGTAATAACATCTAGTTCCATCCCTGCCCACAAAACCCAAAAGGAAAAGAAAAAAAGTCAATTATAAGGGAAAAGCTATATGTTAAAAGAGACAGATTGCATTCGTTAAACCGAGTGCCTACACAGACAAAAGGGCAGGCCAAATGCAAATGTCCATCATCAAGACAAAAGATGAGAAGAGTATTTATTTCCAAATTCCTAAAAACCATGGCTGTTCTGGGACCCAGAAAAAAAATGACACACTACACTAAAAGGAGAGAGCAAACCTCAAATTCTTTCAGTGCTTTATAGCTTCCTTCATTAAGTTTTTGAGTAATTGTGCTGAAGTCCATTGGTTCTTCAATGACATCATAATAGCCTTCAACCTTTCAAATTAGGATACATAGTTAGCCAAAATCGACTATACAAAGCATTTATGTGGCAAACAAATAAATGTCACTGGATACAACCTCTTCTCCATTTACTGGCTCAGCAAAGATTCTATGGGAGTCTCTCCTACAATTAAAATTGTTGATTAAAATAAAATTATATTGAACTCTCTTGAATTATAAACTAAGTACATAGACATGCCTTTATATAGGCTAAAATAATAAAGAAATATAAACTAGGAATCTTCATAAACTTAGGAATTCTTAACAAGTTAAGAAAAGACTAATAATACTTAAACTAGAACTATACTTAATAATACTAACCTAGTAAAATTAAATAAGTCTAATTTTAATCCTAACATTCCCCTTCAAACTCAGGATGGTAGAGCAAGCTTAAGTTTGGAAACTAATGCAAATTGAGAAGAAAATCCCAAAACAATAGTAGTGTTGAGAAGCAACGAAAAATAGGAGAAAACCACTTGTGCCTTCAAGAGGCTGCCTTCCATAGGCGAGTATTCACTGTGCCTTCCATAGGCGAAGGATGCTAACTATGCCTTTTTCTAGGCAAAGGATACTTGACTCTGTCTTTTTCTAGGCGAAAAATACTGATTGTGTTTTTTCATAGGCGAGAAGTGCCTTTTATAGGCGAGTAATAGTAGACAAACAAGCAAACATATCAAGAACTAGAGACCCTTGACGTAAACAGCGTCCGTGAACAGCCTCTGAACAGTACTCGTAAACAGTACCATAACTGAATTAGGGTTCCTAGACTTTTTTTTTTTAACTAGTAAAAAACTAAATTATGCTTAACAACCACCTCATAAAGTAGCACATCATCGCTATCAAAATTTTTCTAAGTCGACTCTCAAACTTAAGATCAAACTCGCTTTGATACCATATTCAAGAAAATAAAATTATATTGAACTCTCTTGAATTATAAACTAAATACCTTTATATAGGCTGAAATGAATATAAACTATGAATTCTCATAAACTTAGAAATCCTTAACAAACTAAGAAACAACTAATAATATTTAAATTGGAACTATACTTAATAAGACTACCTACTAAACTAAATAAATCTAATTTTAATTCTAACAAAAATAAAATGCAAATTCAATCTCATTCAGTGGAAGATGTGATCATTTTTCTTCCCTTATATTTATAGATTAAGAGTACTATACCCTTACTCTTTATAGGCATCACTCTAATAGAGAAAGTACATACCTTTTCAACCTATCAAGTAATAGCCCCAAGCGTTTTTGTTTCTGGCATGGCCATTGTAGATGACATGTCAACTGCTTGAATTCATTTAAGCAATGAGTAAATTCTTATCTGAGAGCTATCATCATGTTTGCATTTACATTAAGATAAAACTGCAATTTGCATTTTAAAACAAGCTCACCAGCAGTTGTATGATGATCTCCATCACTCAAAGTACTCGCCTGCAATATCAATGTGAAATCAACACAAAAGATTTGAAGTTCGAGCATTGCCACATTCAGGGAAAAACAGTTGCATAAATGAAATGCCGCAAATATGTTTTCATGGGAGAATGTAATTTCCTTACATGTGCCGACAGCAAAAAGAAGAAAAAAAAAACTGATAGCACATTGCCTAGCAATTAGCAAGAGAATGATAGGGTGCCAAGCAGGACACCCTTTTCCCAGAGAAATAAATTAAAATAAGCATAATGATAACTCTTAGAAAATTCAAATTAGATGAAAAAGTTTTGCTCCTATAGACACACTCCTTATAAACCTACATACAAGCAAAGATCTTTGCATAGCTAACAGACTGCTCACACATATAAACAACTACAATAGGCAAGCAGTCAGCTAAAAAACTAAAACCAATACAAGTATGCATGTGTACTGATGAATCTTTTTTATCATTGTTTATCATTTGGCTACATCATGTACAAGGTAATTAATAAGCATTTTGCATAAAAGTATGCTCTCTTTCTGCTTCCCAATAGTAGGCATTAACTTTGATCTAGATCAAATCTTAATCTTTTGCACAATGAAGAAGTAATGGTGAATGCAAAGCAAATAAATGAAATATCTAAAAGGGTACCTTTTGAACTTGATTTTCAACGTCATTATCTACCAGATCATTGACAGGTCTGGTCTTCCTTTTTCTACCAAGCTTTTGGTTGGAATTTTGTCTGGTAACCTGATCCTCTGCCATTCCAGAATTAATCTTTCCATTGCTGTCCTTGCGGCTTTTTGCTTGCTGGGCCTTCCGTGCATCTAACTGAGATATACGTGCACTCCTTCGAAATTCTCCGCTCAACATAGATGCTGCTGTTATGAGCAAATTTCATATAGGTAATATAAGATACAATGTTCTATCTTTCTGATGTTCCTGTTGCATAACCAAGTAATAAAAGTCAGGTATTTAATCAATTACCAAGGCAGGGAAAATATAATTGGAACTAGAGAACCAGAAATATTTTATCAGGTCAAATAATTTCACGAGGAATATACATATCAATCTATCATTGATATCATCTTAACATTGGTTCAAATGGAGAACCATTACATAAATACTTATAGTAGTAATGTAATATTTGAAACAGTTTTCACTAGGTAAATTTATAAATAGAGTAAATGAGTCACGACTTATGTTTGGTGTGAAATTATCACACGTGTACATGAATTTGTTCTAAGTGCTCCCTAAGTTTGGAAAAACCAAATGATTTCGCATCAGAAGGTTATCATCTGTGATTAAATGGTTTGCTGAAAAAGTATTTTCTTTTGGGCTCCAAATGAAAACTTAATGCAAGTGAAGTGAGGCAACTTTCATTAGCATGTGGACCCAAAAAAGCCAATCTCAATCTTGGTTTTACTTCTAACTAGTGCAAAATTAACACTAACTGTGAAGCCCTAAAAACTTCAATGCAAGAATTGATGTAACTTGGATGGTGTTTGATAATTGATTGGCGAAATCTGGAACCAAGTGACATAATCAAAGCTATGAAAGTTACATATAAGACGTGGTCAGTGCAATATGGCAATTCTTGAAAAAGTATGAAATCAATCATTAGATATATCATTTCACACATTTATGCTAATCTACTGTTAAAATGAAAAAATTCAATACTCGGGGCTCTTCATAGTACAACCTCACAAGCATTTTTCCATGGAGCATTCAATGAATCAACGAAAAAAGAACATGGCAAATACATCCTTTCTAGCAAGGAAGGAAATTCACCCTTTTCCTTTTTTTGCCAGACATTATCTTTGTAAGATTTTATGTTTCAAAACAATTCAACCACAATCAACACATCAAAAACTATCAACAAGATTGCATATATGCAATTGATTAACCAGAGTAAATTCATCAATGATAAATCTTAAATCCCTATGTGCTTTGATGATGATAGTGAGATCAAAAGAGCAATTAAACATAAAAGGAAAGCTCCCTTCCAATGTGATTTTGCTTTTCAATTAACCCCTTTCTGGTACCTCACATCAGCCATCAAAGCTAACCATATCAGAGCATAAGGAAGCAATTTGACAATTTCAAGGAGAGAATAGATCAAATTGGATGATATGCACAAAACTATTTGGTATATTTGAAAGTAATGGCAGGTCATAAAATGTATGACTCATATTAAATAAAGTGAAGAGGGAGCACATTACCAAATATATCTGTGAGAAATCTAGCGACGAAAGAATTTGCAGAGCTTTTCTCTTGAATTTCCCAGAACCTCCATTGCTCCACTTATGACACTCCACTCCTAACAAGGGCATTTATAGAGGATTAAATGAATTGAAACCATTTAAGGTAATCCTGGTGGATTTGCCTGAGATATACGCATAATGACTAGAAAAGGTTGTCATGAATTTCCCAGAACCTCCATTGTCGCTCTGCTTATGACGGTCCACTCCTAACGAGGACATTTATAGAGCCTTAAATGAATTGAACCCATTTAAGGTAAACCTGGTGGATTTGCCAAGATATGAACGCATAATGACTAGACAAAGGTTATCACTGCATGCAAAATTAGAACTGACAATTGGATGCCGGATATGTAAATGCTTTCTGGCAAATGGTGCCACATCAGGCAGGGTGACGACGCTTTAATTACGTCAACAAGGAAACCCAAAGACGCACCCTAGTTAATTTTGAATTCACTTTCAAATATGAAATCAGCAATCCAAAATTATCAGAGGAAAAAAACACTCGTATTTTCCACCTCTAAACAATCCAGCATTTCCAGATAATTTCTTTGTTGAATTTTCACAAACAATTTTCTTGCAAAATTTCAAAACCCATTTCTAGAAGGAATTTATATTTGTTGAATCAACTAAAGTAATAAGAGTATTTCTTGATGAAAGTGTAATTAATGACTAAATTATATGTTTCTACCAATTTTATCATTATTCTCCCTTAATTTTTGACATGGTATATCACATACAAGAGTATATTGTGTGTATAATGACTGATCAACTGTATGTGTTAAATTGTTATTGGCTATATATCATAACTTGCAAACTAAATGTCAAATTACAGCAGTTTTACCAGCGCTTGTAGTCATAACACCGGATACTGCCACCCATTTTATACTTTTGTCAGTCTCCAGTAAAACTATGACCTAAGTAAACCTCTATTCACTTTTACATAACATAAAACAAAACCTCAAGACATAAATTACCAACATAAACCATTAGTTAAGTCATGATCAAGAAAACAAAAGAGAACTAAGATTTCAAGTATTGGCTGTTCTATTTACTACTCAATACCCAATCCAAGAAGCTCAGAGCATAAAACAGAAACAGAATACCTGTCATAGCACTCACTTAAGTGGGTTTCTAGTTTTGAAAAGAACCTGTAAGTTTAGTCATAACAATAATTTTTTGGAACTTCTATCACTTAAGTTTCAAACGAGAGAATACATAATTATATGTTCAGAGAAGAACCTAACCTTCGATGGAATTTGTTGGAAATTCGGAATGGCGGGCCATTGCCAAAATCCGATGAGGAGTCTTTTGGTCTTAGAGAATTCGGGTTCCACAATCTTTGGAGTTTCATATTCATGGGTGGCATTGATTTTGCAGACACTTGTTGAATCACAAAAACGCTTCTCTTCTGCAAATTATAAA
Source organism: Melia azedarach (assembly GCA_028052125.1). Taxonomy (NCBI): domain Eukaryota; kingdom Viridiplantae; phylum Streptophyta; class Magnoliopsida; order Sapindales; family Meliaceae; genus Melia; species Melia azedarach. The sequence goes on from CM051397.1 coordinate 4,826,013, forward strand.
AGACAATGGCTATTACAACATGAGTACAAATCGTGGACCAAAAGAGAAAATTCGAAATTCGATCCTTACCTTTGCCATTACTGACCTTTGCTTAGTAAGGGCGTTGCTTGTTTTCTCTGTTCGTGCAGTCAACTGCTCTGCTCCGCCCTCAGGACAGGACGCTCCAAGTTCAATGCAGCTTTGTGTTGTGTGAGTAAGTAATGTTAATCTGTCGCGCGAAGAATGAAATGCATCCCCTATGGCGATCACGACCGTTCCGTTTCCATCTTATAACTTATATATTTGGGAAATTAATAACAAAATCCCACGGTTTTTTTTTTAAAAATAATATATAATTGGGCCTACATCGTTTTAAAATTTATAACTATGGCTTAATACGAAGGATCAATGGAAAAGTACGCAAGTCATGTCATCCCTTTAATTATTCATTTATTTTTTAAGTTGGAGGGGTCCCACAATTTCATCGTAAATTTACGCGGACTCTTAGCATGCAACAAGAAACGTTCGTTCAAGACCACGTAAAATAAGATGCCCCTGAATCTGAATTGCCCTCTTTTGTTTCTTTGGTCTCAAGATTGTGCTCTCTTTTGTTGCTAAGAACCAGTGAAATGAAAGTTTAAGCAAAATGAACTTAAAAATTGGATACGATATTACAAATGAATTTCACACACAAATAAAAACACAGTAACAGACTACTGTCAACAATTGAACTGTATTAAGTAATGATGTCATCAATGTTTGACACCTTGACATGGTGATAACCGAGTACAATCCCATATGTCCAGCAAGATGAACATTCTAATATGCTATGTAAGATCGAATCTACATACACAAAGCTTCACCAATGGAACATGCCCGAAGCATTAGACTACAAAATAATTATATGGTGTTGGAAGTCAGAAAACTGTTGCCTCAAAGCCAAAACTAGTTGACGGCCTGTGGCTGGGATATTAAGCAAATGTTAATGATCTGTACTTTATATTCGTTCTGGGGTTTAATGAAGCTTCGTCTCATTTGGTTTGCTGCCTCTGAATGCTGAAAGAGAGAAGAACGACCTTGTAGCTGAAATACAAAAACAGTAGAGGATGTTGGAATTTATCATAAGAGAAAAGAAAAATAAGCAAGAAGTGGAAACAAGTCAGAGAACACATTGAGCAATGTCTGACCTTTACTTGTAGAGCCTGCAGCAGAAACATGATGTTTGTGCAACTTGTTAGAATTCTGAGCATCAAATCTGCTTAAATTTGATTGGGCTGGAAGCAGAATATCCGTGTTATTTCAGTGTCAGATTGTAGGCTGGGTAAATATGTCAAACCAACAAGTAATATTTCCATATATCTTCATATTTTGTTAAAGATTTTTGTGAGTGCAAATTTAAAACAGAATGGTTTCAAAATGAAGAGCCAGAAACATGAAGCATGACATTTTTCCTAAATGTTTTTCACTTGTGACTATCCTGTTTGTACTAACAACAAGCATTATGCAGAATGGATATGGCCAGCAAGAAAAGAAAATTTACCAGTGAGTAAATGAGCATCCACATTCTTTTCATACTCTTCTGATAATGACGTCTTTTGCATTCCATAGTTCTTGGCATGAAGGGCAGCCTTTTTCAGAAGATTGTCAGCATTTCTCTTACTAGCAGCCTTTGATTCCTCCGTATCATCTTCACCTTCAGAAAAGACAGATGGGCTAGACCAACCTGTAGAACTTGCATCTGCCTTACTCTTCCGAGCAAACTTCAAGAGCCTCTTCAATCCTTTTGGAGCGTCTTTTTGGTAGACCACGGCAGGAGGATTTTCTGCATTTCCCCACTCACTAGTATCAGCTTCACTACTTTCTTCTTGTAGCATCTGCGACAGAGAATGACGGACACGAGGACTTGACAATCCAGTGGACACAATATTGACTGGAGCTGCAAGCTGTGATGTGTTGTCACAATGAGTATTAGGCAGGTCCTGTTCATCTTCTTCAATTTCCACCCAAGCAGAAGGGGAGATCATAGATTCTTCTTCAACTTCAATTTTCGAACAAGACTCGGTCATGTTTTTCAAGCCATCACCATTATCAACAGCAGGTTCATTGCACTCCACCTCACTGCAAATCTGCTGGCTATCTACTGTAGTTACCAACTCCGTAGCAGCATCACAATGATCTAGTGGCATAATATCCTGCTCTTGATGTTCCATCACTAAACTAGAAGCATTTACATTCTCATTCTCCTGAGGTTCAACTAAATTTTCAGAGTTCCTCAAAGATTCCTCCACAGGAGTAGATCTTTTTATCTTGTTAACAGCACCAACACCAGGGCCAGCTCCAGAGCCCTTACGAAGAAAGGGTTTTGATTCCAGGGGAACAACACTGCTTTTCTTGGTCACCTTATTATAGAAACTAGGCTTTGCTGGAACAGAACTGTCTCCAGAAACTGTTGCAGCTTTGGCTTTAGTTGTTTTGCCACTTTTTACCATTGTTTCCTGCTTTTTCTCGTTTGAAACCTTCAAGCTCCTATTGTTATTGGTCGGGGTTTCCTTCGCATTTCTCGGTTGCAGCCGCGATCTTTCCACTTTAGGAGCTGGTCGAGGCTGTGACAGTGCTGATTGAGGTTTTCGACGTGTTGGTGTTGTTCCAGCAGAAGAGATCCCCCCAGGAGTTTTAGCCGGTGATGTCCCTGCAGCTCTTGGAGATGGTGTTGATGGCCATGACTTACGAGTAGCAGGCAAGGGTGATGTTTTAGATGAAAGTTTCTTGGAAACAGAAGGTTTTGGAGTTTCCTTCCTGGGATTTGCAGGTTGAGGTAAGTTCTTGACTGATTTTTGGGGCTTCTGCGGAGCACGCTTTTTACTGACATCATTTACATTCTTTGAGGCCATTTCAGCTTTCCTCTCATCAAGAATCTGCTGCATTGCTCTGAATTGTGCTTCTTTTTCTGCTCGCTTTCGAGCATTCTCTCCTCGAAGCTTTTCATCCCGCTTCTCCTTGTAGTGGTCATAAAACCCACCTCTCTGCTCAGAGGAAAGCTTTTGGTTTCTGCTAGTTGATGGTTTCCTACTTTTAGTTGGTTCAGTCTCCATCATTTTCTTCAACATCTGATTCAACTCTACTTCTTTTTGTCGTGTCCATTCAGATGAGGGTATTGATCTCTCATTAATTTCCTCCTTTTGGGTAATATCAGTACTTGCTTGAACATCTACAGGATTAGAGGCTCTTTCTTCCCATGGTTCCAACTGTACATCAACTTCAGCATTCTCAACAGTAGTTTGACCTCGCGGCACAAGATTCAGACTCTGAATTCACCTCTACCAAACTATTCAAACATTCTCTGTCTACTACATCAATGGAACCTACTGGATCTGAATCCTCAGAATTATTTTGAGGTTGGCTTTGAGCAGAAGATTCTCCCATACCTGAACTCCATCTCCTCAATACAACTTTATTTCCACTAAGAGAGTTATTTGCTGAGGAATTCCTCTTTTGAGAATCAGCAGTTTGATCCCTCTGTTTGCTTTCAAAAAGGTTGATAGCATCTTGAACACTCATTCTCCGTACATGAGTCTCAGTTTTTTTACTGGTTTCTTCAGATCTTTCTTCTTCACTGCTGTCTGCAGCTACATCTCTCTGAGACCTAACAGGAAAATAATTGAGGCTCTTAATAGTTAGTGCTGGGGCCCGGCGTGAACCAGTTCTCCCTATTTGAACCCTCCTCATTGGAGAAGCTGACCGCCTAGGCGTTGCAGACCTCATTATAGTTCGACTTCTTTCAACAGATGTCTGGTTCTCAGTCACTGAAATCAGAAGACTCCTCACTTTCTGAATTGCTTCGTCGCTCAACCTGGGCAGCTTTAGCTGGTGAAACTCCATATTTAACTGGTGTTTCTGCATGTGAAGGTTTTGATATCTGAGAATTCCCATTAGAATTACTTTCACTGTCATTTCTTGAAATACACATGAATGTTGACTTGTCATGATCAGGGTGTTCAGAACTCTTGCTCTTTGTATTCACTTCCAAAACTTTGCACAAAGAATTACTACAACAGAAAATCAAAAGAAAAAACTTGTGAGGTCAGAATTACTTTTCTTCAAACATTCAGCTTGTAGAGATTTGTCACTTGAAACAGTTGCATTTACAAATTCTTTTAAGTAAAAAAAAAGTTTGAAGGAACCTTGCATCCCTTCTACTGAGAGGTAACTTACTTTAAATCTGCTGCCCCAAAATGTTGAACAAATTTAGATAAATCGGCAACTTCTTCATCGGATAAGGTGGCAACAACAGCATGGTTAAAAGCTGCAGCTAATTCTGCTCTTAATGCTGAAATTCTCAAGTCCATAGCTCGCAACAGTTCATTCCTGGAAGTATAATTTTCTATGCATTAGGAGATGCAGCCTCACAAAAATGCTGATTGCAAAAACATAATAGCCAGATAACATACTTTGAAGTGTCTGATGATGCAACCTGAACATCAGGCTGTTAGCATTCAAAAAGAAAAGAAAATCATTAAAGTTATTAATACAACAAAGTCAAGCTATAAAATACATGGACTCCTGAATGAATAAAATGTTTAGCAGAACCTGAAAACAGAGAGTATTCAAATGAAGTAGTAAGGAACAGCGATTACTTGGATTAGTGGAGCCATGCCATTTGAGTTGTGCTCATCTGTTGAAAAGAGGAGAAGCGCACTCATTAGTATCATTAGTATATAACAAAATCTTGAAATTGAAGGTATCTTTAGTGCAATGCAAAAAATGGAACAAATGAATGGCAATATCAATTAAGGAAAGCTCTTTCTGTGAGAAGTGTAAACTGATTCTAAATTTGGATAATGATCTAGCTCAACAATCAAAAGCCTGTCTGCTAGAACATAAGTTATAGTGTTATTTGCTTAAATTTTTGCAAATCAAAACAAAAGTCAGCAACAGGACAATTAACCGTACTTCAGTCCAACATTAATAGACGGGGATATTATGTGAAGGTGCATGTCTAGGTGTCTGACATCATTAAGCCAACCATCTTAACACCGAAGAAAACCCAATGTCCAAACAATTACTAACTAAAGGATTGTTTGGGTGAAAAAATAGTTCTAAGAAAGAAGAAGAAAAACCAACACCAACAAGAACAACAAAATTTGCCAACGCAATCTTCCATATTTCTTTTAACAAAAGAGCAAAAGCATTGTCAAGAACAACCAAATTATTACAGTATAGCAGCTCCCAAGTTCCAAAGAAGTAACACATGTAGAAACACAAATCATACATTTGGAAGGTTCATCTTTCTTGATGTTCCTTTTGAATCCCTATCGACAAAAAGAATGCCCCCTTTTATTGCAGAAATGACAATCTAGGAGATCTTAGGTAGAAATTGACTTATCAGAGAAACTCAGCAAATCATCCAGTAGTACAAATTTTCTAATATGTAAGTGTTGGTAGAATTACCTGTTTCACCTTCAAGTTGATCCCGATGACCCTGAGAAATTAGAATTCTTAGTGATAAGTAACTGCCGGGGTCCCAAATCAATTCCCACGAGGACATAAAATATTACCTGGGAATATAAAGAAAGGTGAAATTTTCTGGCTTCCTCCAACTGAGACATCTCACCTTCAACAACCTTACTGATGCTTACTAAATCCGAGGAGCCAATAATTTGTAAGAACCTGAGAAGAAAAATAATTGTTACAATGGAAAAGTAAGCACTCATCTTGTTTGGGGAGAAAAAACAAAGAAATAAAAAAGACAAGAAAACAAAAGCACTTATATGATAAGAACCTGTTTAAAGTTGATTTGGTGAACCATGCAGCATCACTGACATTTCCTGGTAGTTGGAGTTTGAAGTTAGCAAAGGATCCTTCAGCATGCAAGGCTTTTAACCCCGGTATAAACAACAAGAGTTGTTCCAGAGGCCCCACTGCCAGTTTCTCCACTCTGTTGTTGCTACAAATAAATGCCTCATACCTACGAGAGTCTCAACAATTTACAGATGTTTACGCATAACAGAAAGAGAATAACAGATAAACACAAATGGCAGAAGTCTGAAGAAGATATGCTTATATAAACTGGCAGAGATTAAACGATATCTAAAGGATAGCAAGATTTTACTTGGAAGAATAAGGCTAATTAACTAAATTAATCCTTTGATATGATGAACTGAGATCATATATGACTGGAGGCCTTCAATTGGTATAATTTAGGGACAGTTCTTCAGCTGTACACATGTATCACAAAGTGACAGCAAGAAAGGCTTCTTTTCTCATATTCATGCATATCCATAATGTAGAAGAATCAGTAGGCATGAAAAATAATGATTCTATTGGCATGTTAATAATTTCCATAAGAAAAGTCATGATGTTTTGAAAGCAAATCAATGTCAAACAGTTCTCTAAAATGCCATTGCAAGAGATGTCACACACTCTGATATAAAAATTAGATCAAAATCCAAAGGACAGAAAGACCCAATTCACATCAAAAACTATGATCATTTGATAGCTTCCTTGAATCCTTTTAACAAACAAGGAATTTTGATTCAACGACAGGTTTCTTCCGTTTGCAATAATATAAAAATGGGAATCTATACATTCACCGAAACACTTCAGATGAAGTTTACATAAAAGCTGCCTCACCGGTTTTGGGTTGGAAAAATTTGAATGTTAGCATAATCCAGAGGTGCATCAGCATCCAACGCACCCTCCATTTAAATCAGCTAGCTCAGAAGCACAGGAAGAGGCTAGCAAATCTCTATTATTTTTCTGCCAACAAGAAAATTTTCCATCATTAAGGATCAAGGAGAGGATAAACTAGACTGAGACGTCTCAATGCCTTAATTTTCCATTCTCCATCACATATAGCATAAAGCATTGAATTATGAGGAAAAGAAACTGGCAATTTGCAAGCCACATGATCAGTGCATTGTATATCAATTGCCAATCTAGTTTAACAATAAGGCAAAGAAAGAATATATCACAGGGAGTAATTGAACTAATGATAAGAATGGATTCAGATACGCAAGTTATCAAATAAAGTTAACAACTACAAATAGTTTTAAAAGAAGAAACACATCATAAATAAGAATCTTAAAAGATTAACATGGAGATAACCTTTAAAAATTCAAGTATATCTAGCGATAATTAGCATTCTGCATATAATAAAATCGTCATTAGAACATCAATTCTAATGCGTTGGCAGGATTTACCAATGAGAAAAATGCATAAGCATTCTTGAGATAAACTAAAAGCAAAGACAGATTAATTATTTAGCTGCATCGATTACTACATTAATTTAGAGAACACTAAAAAGAAGAAGCAGAAAAACCAGCATTGAAGTCAGATCTAGCAAATGAGAAAAAGAATATTACACAAAAAGGATAATAAAAATGCAAATAAATTAAAAAAAAAAAACCACCGACAATGATGAAAGCTACAGCAAGCACGAATCAGTCCATAGCCATAAAAACAATAAATAAAATAAAATAAAATAGAAATCATCAAGCCAAGGGTCAATATTCATTACCAGGATTTGAGTCAATATATATTAAAATGAAAATGGCGGTGGAATCCGAGGGAAATACGAATGAAAGAAGGACGATTTACCTTCCAAGTAGTAGTAGCAGTAGGAGTAGGCTTAACTGAAGAATGCTTGCTTGGTTGCTCAAAATCTCTGTGTTGGTAGTTAAAGAGTATAGAGTATGGACAAAGACAAAAGAGATCTTGAACGAGAGCAGTGCAGCTAAGATTTATTTATTATTTTATGTTCATTTGTGGTTTTCCTTTCCTTTCTTTATTCTCTCAAATTTTTTCTTTTTTCTCTCTTTTTTTTTTTTTACTTTTTTTTTTAATAATAATGATAGTAATAAATATATAATTATGATGCGAGTGAGAGAGTGAGTGAGTGAGACAGTAGTAGTCCGAGTTAAAATTGAAATTAAAACAACAGAGCAAAAGTGAAAGATAGCTAGCGCGTTGATTGCGTTGCAAATTAGTTTCCAAATCTAACGAAAGGAATAAAACACCACACGCCGTCAACACGCGTGAAGTTCACGCCCTTGCTGCTTGGCCTCTGGTGTTCCCGTCCTCTCTCTCCTGTTAATTATTTCCTAATCATGCTCTGATGTGTCCTGTTTTCAGAAATTGCGATTTTCCAATCTTCTGAGTATGAAACTTTGTTCCTTTTAAAATTAATTTTGTTGGGTTTTTGTGTTTTTTTTAATTCTTGCGGTTGTCGTGAATAAATTTGGTGGGAATAGAATAGAAAATGAAAATGGTAGGGCATAATAGCAGTCTACGATGTAATTTATAAAATGAGCTCCAAGAAGTCATGTGAGAAAGCAAATGAACCTGCCAAAGATGAAAAGGGCACAAAGTATTAGTGTCTCAACTTACCAGTTCAGCAAAAGATAAAAAGTCGGAAAATCTTAAAGCATTCAATGTATTGATTGCTGCTATCCAATTCAATCCACGTGAAATGCAATAGATAACTTTGGCCCTTCTACTCCACTACATGTTAGATCCTTTTCATTTCCTGTGTTCGATTCTATTACCATCTATGAAAAGGCTAAGGGATGCAAAAATGGATGCTTAGTTCTTGCTTGACTTGAAAGGGTTGCTGACATATCATTCATATGCCCCAAATTCATGATTATATGCATACTACAATAGAGAATACATTAGAACACACAGAAGATCAGTTGAACAAGAAAGAAAATACAATGGTATATCGATGTTTGATATTACAGTTTCAGATAATCATAAAGCAGGCAGCAAAATCAGTCTTAACCATTGGGAAGAACAATTATTCATCTTTTAACAATGGAAACATATTGAAATTGTTGATCACAGCATGATGTGCTATAATTCTCGTTGTGGTCTTCTCACAGAAGAGAGCGGGGATGTGTTGCACAGTTTCTGTAGTTTGACCATACATGAACTACACCATGCCTATTGCCGGTGTAAATTTCATTGCGTTCTTCATCATAGAAGAGAGCTGTAATATCTTCCAAGGCTTCTGCAACAGTGCTCCTAATTCTGGAGGTATGGGTCTGCTTCTTCGCATTGCAACTCACACTGCTAGAATCACCACTGCAACTGCATTCATTTTCCGTTCGAAAGCTGTTGCTCGCTCGTATTTTAGCAAGGCATTTCCCAGTCAAGATATTGCTGACATTGATGGACCCTGCTGCACCAGACACGTAAAAGAAATTATGCAAAAGGGTTATTTACTATACAAGTGATATAAGAAACTATTTAAGACATATGAGATCATAGACATAAAGCATCCTTATAGAGAAGCTAGTAGGCAGTTTTCGCCTTGAAAAATACTCCAGAAATTGTGATACCATTTATTAGTATCATGAGTGGCTTCAAATGTGAAAATACATATCCTTTTGTCCATTCATAGAAAACCTTCCATATTCAAAATCCAAAAAGGCCTCCTCTAGGCTAGTGAAACTGATGGAGAGGAGCACCAATGCACAACAATGAGAATGGTGCAAAGAATTCTAAGTTAATACATACAGAAGTAAAACTTCAATACCATTTTCAACTTGATAGAATTAAGAATATCCTGAAACCAAATTGCAAGGCCAGAGAACCTATTAACAAATCACCAACCAAATGCCTACTCACAGGCTTTCTTAAGTCCTATTAAATTTTTGGAGTAAAAGTATGCACCATACATTTTCCATGCATTTCATTCTTTTTTTCCATTTATGAACAGATTAACTAGATTGGTTAGCCCATTGACATTCCTAGATTGATTCTTAAATTCATATTACAGCTATATAATATTCTGTCAAATTTTGAACATTAAATACACTGTAACAGAGAGAGGGAGTACCGTTTCCTTCAGATAATGGATCATCCGAATCAGCCTTACAGTAAGAGATTATAAGATCTTGATCACTTGTTATATATATGTTGTTAGTGTTGCAGTCAGGATGCCACAAAAGGTGATCCTCAAACGAGGTGACAAGTTCCCCTCGGAAGTTCCAAACAGCCACCGTTCGATTTCTAAAGGTCAGAAATAGCTGATTCTCATATAGAAATATAAATGCCGAAGGAGTCATAAATTCAGTTCTGCTAACTTCTGTTAGCTCAAAATTCCGGACCTAAAAGCAATGGAAGTCAGATATACTACTAGTTAATGATCAACTACTGTTGCAATAAATAACAAAGATCCTTACATCAAGAATCTGGAGATTCTCATTTTCTTGCTTAACAAGAAGCTTCTCATTGAACTGTTCAATAAAATCCACCTTCTTATTCCGATGCAGAAGATGATTAAAAGATTTGAGAACAGTGCCATCCTCTATTGAAAGAATCTTCAGAGGAACGTGGCCACTAGCTTTAGTAAAAATCAATAACATGATTCCCGGACTGTTGAGAAAAACCGTCAAATGAAAACTAGGTAAGTACATAAGAAGTGAGATCTAACAAACACATGAACCACCAGTAATTTCTTAGTATTTGAGCATGCAAGTAGAAAATAAGCAATCTTCTAAGGAAATACTACCTGATTTTAATCTCTTGAACATTTTTGTCTGATATGGAGTACAACATCGTATAATTTTTCAGGTCAAACACCTTGTATATACTGGCAAGAGATATGAAAACAGAAAATCAATAAGCTGATTGTCCACTAGATGTTTTAGCATAAAAGCACATTGTCACAGTATAATACTTACCTATCCTGTGCAGAATATGTGAGAACCTTTCCATTTACATCATCAAACTCTACAAAACCAGGCCACTTCAGTGACTCGGATTCAAAAAGGGAAAAACCAGCATCTGGTTTACCCCTTCTTATGTATCTGATAAAAGAGAAGGAATACATGTTTTGAGAAATTAGAGACAAAATACAATAGAATAGACAACTAAATTTAAAAGCTCTTATATCTCTCTACAATTCCATTTCTCTCTCTCTCATTTACTCCTTAATGGTAGGCAGAAAGGGGGTATACGTACTCTATTCTCGTGCTTCTGCATTTCAAAGAACTGAAATTGTCCGAAGCATAAACTGAAACTGTGATCAGTGAATCATTGTTCTTATTATAAAACAAGCTTCGTATAACTTCATCGGCAGTGACATTTAGAAAGCATATCCTTTGGTTAGTCTCTGCAACCAACAAAGAAAGTGCAAATATTGACTCCTCAATCTACTTTATACGTAAACAGAATATGGAACTATAAATCAAAATCAAAGTTCCTACCTCGGCTAAATGCTGCACAAACACCAGACTGCGCAAGCGCAAACAAAATGTCACGTGCAGCCACAATCTCAATAATCTTTGACCTCTTTCTCAGAAATGGCAGTACCATGGAACAATGGCCTTTTGGATCATGTGTATCATATTCCTCCTACATACAATTGCCATTACATAAAAGAAGCAGAAGTTAAAAATAAAAAAGCCTTCCATCAACTATAGCAGAGTAAGTCTTGTCAATTACATTCTCAGAGAAATGAAGCACCCATTAATAATTGACCTCAATTTATAACCAAGGAAACGCATATCAAAAGTAGTTCATAATGCAGCAGTATATGGGGGAATTATTGTTTGCACTCAGTCAAATTCATCAAAATTGTTTTAATATCAATCAATTTGTCTGTGACAACCATGAAATTCATCTTCCAGCTTCATGTGAATTAAAACCCCAACCTAATCAGATGCTCATCACAAAAGAAAAGGGAACTCCTGCTTCTGATTTCTAAATCTAGAAACTGATCCTGGTAAGACTTCTAACTGCAGCATATCTGGAATATGGTCAGTAATGATGAAAAATACAACCGTGCAATAATATTAAGAAGGATATAAAACATAGTCTTTAAATGGATAAGATATCAGCATGGTCATACCAACAACTTCGCAATCAAACTGTTCTAAGAAAAGAGAGAATGGAGTAATGGGGTCCAAACCCTCCCTACTGCACATTCAAAATGGTTTATCCTTATGTGGCTAAATTTGGAATTAAAAATAGAGTTTTTTAGTCCCGAGAAGTTAAATTTAATAATTTTACAATGAAATAAGATGAGACGTAGATTAGATCAAAAAAAATGGTCAACCTCATCTATAAAGAAAATTTCATTAAGATAAATATTACAAGTAGGGTTTTCAGGAAGCTACAGATTGCAGATAACAGGTCATAGTTACAGTTCAAATTAGCTTGAATTAGACATATTATGAATGTAATCGTTACTAATCAGACCTTCATGAGCTAAATGAAAGAACAAAAAATTTGAGAGATGAAACTTAAAAAAAAAAAAATGAGGGGGTAACCTGCAAACGAATGTAATTCTTACGGACCAGATAAAACTCCATAATTATGGTCAGTATCACTATCAACTAAACACAACCTGAATGTAACTCTTAGGGACCAAAAGATCAAATTCATATGAATTTACTCTACTGACTACTGCTTAAAGTTTATTTAGAAATTCAGCGTAAGCGAAAAAGAAAAAGGAAAAAAAAAGTTTAGTATTTGTTAGAACTGAAACGAGAGAAAAAAAAAACAGACAAGAATTAACCATTTAACCTGCAAATTTAAGTTGCGAAATCTCTGCATGGCGTCGGTCATGTTGATATATCACGATCTCGTCAAGCACCGATTTTCTTGCGTCTCTAAAGTTTCTTATAATTGGAAGGAAGTTTTTTCTTTTAATTTTACCTAGTGTTATGATTTCACTCTATTTGACAACAGCTTCCTCTTCTGCATTCAAGAGTTTTAGCCTTTGAAGTGCAGTAGTTATTATAGCGCGTAGAATGCTTATAGTTCCACGCACAAAATGGGAAAAGCAAGACGCGTGATTGGATTTTCCAAGTCCCTTTTGTTGTCTTGTCCTGTTCCGTCTTATTCCATGTCTTATCAATTACCGAGCACCTACAATACCTTTTGTAATGGGAAATATCACAACTAACTTCAACCCATTTTTGTTTTCTATTTCCATTTAGCAAACATTTAGGCATAAAAATGATTTTACTTTCTGGCAGATGTAACTAACAAGAATGACATAACTAGTCCTTCGTTCTATTGTCTCTGTCAGGAACTACCAACTTATTACCTTACTACGCTAACCTCCTAAATTATCATCATTAAGAAAAAGGGCGGAACGTTTCAAAGGAACCACGAGGTAAAAAATAAACAAAATGTTACAGGAGTGTTCAATGGTACAGTTTCAGGGAATTCATACGGGGGCAGCACAACCATTTGAACCATTGGAAGAACAATTATCAAAATAGAAACAAATTGGAATCATCAGTTTGACCATACATGAACTACACCATGCCTATTGCCGGTGTAAATTTCATTGCGTTCTTCATCATAGAAGAGAGCTGTAATATCTTCCAAGGCTTCTGCAACAGTGCTCCTAATTCTGGAGGTATGGGTCTGCTTCTTCGCATTGCAACTCACACTGCTAGAATCACCACTGCAACTGCATTCATTTTCCGTTCGAAAGCTGTTGCTCGCTCGTATTTTAGCAAGGCATTTCCCAGTCAAGATATTGCTGACATTGATGGACCCTGCTGCACCAGACACGTAAAAGAAATTATGCAAAAGGGTTATTTACTATACAAGTGATATAAGAAACTATTTAAGACATATGAGATCATAGACATAAAGCATCCTTATAGAGCAGCTAGTAGGCAGTTTTTGCCTTGAAAAATACTCCAGAAATTGTGATACCATTTATTAGTATCATGAGTGGCTTCAAATGTGAAAATACATATCCTTTTGTCCATTCATAGAAAACCTTCCATATTCAAAATCCAAAAAGGCCTCCTCTAGGCTAGTGAAACTGATGGAGAGGAGCACCAATGCACAACAATGAGAATGGTGCAAAGAATTCTAAGTTAATACATACAGAAGTAAAACTTCAATACCATTTTCAACTTGATAGAATTAAGAATATCCTGAAACCAAATTGCAAGGCCAGAGAACCTATTAACAAATCACCAACCAAATGCCTACTCACAGGCTTTCTTAAGTCCTATTAAATTTTTGGAGTAAAAGTATGCACCATACATTTTCCATGCATTTCATTCTTTTTTTCCATTTATGAACAGATTAACTAGATTGGTTAGCCCATTGACATTCCTAGATTGATTCTTAAATTCATATTACAGCTATATAATATTCTGTCAAATTTTGAACATTAAATACACGTAACAGAGAGAGGGAGTACCGTTTCCTTCAGATAATGGATCATCCGAATCAGCCTTACAGTAAGAGATTATAAGATCTTGATCACTTGTTATATATATGTTGTTAGTGTTGCAGTCAGGATGCCACAAAAGGTGATCCTCAAACGAGGTGACAAGTTCCCCTCGGAAGTTCCACACAGCCACCGTTCGATTTCTAAAGGTCAGAAACAGCTGGTTCTCATATAGAAATATAAATGCCGAAGGAGTCATAAATTCAGTTCTGCTAACTTCTGTTAGCTCAAAATTCCGGACCTAAAAGCAATGGAAGTCAGATATACTACTAGTTAATGATCAACTACTGTTGCAATAAATAACAAAGATCCTTACATCAAGAATCTGGAGATTCTCATTTTCTTGCTTAACAAGAAGCTTCTCATTGAACTGTTCAATAAAATCCACCTTCTTATTCCGATGCAGAAGATGATTAAAAGATTTGAGAACAGTACCATCCTCTATTGAAAGAATCTTTAGAGGAACGTGGCCACTAGCTTTAGTAAAAATCAATAACATGATCCCTGGACTGTTGAGAAAAACCGTCAAATGAAAGCTAGGTAAGTACATAAGAAGTGAGATCAAACAAACACATGAACCACCAGTAATTTCTTAGTATTTGAGCATGCAAGTAGAAAATAAGCAATCTTCTAAAGAAATACTACCTGATTTTAATCTCTTGAACATTTTTGTCTGATATGGAGTACAACATCGTATAATTTTTCAGGTCAAACACCTTGTATATACTGACAAGAGATATGAAAACAGAAAATCAATAAGCTGATTGTCCACTAGATGGTGAAATTTTAGCATAAAAGCACATTGTCACAGTATAATACTTACCTATCCTGTGCAGAATATGTGAGAACCTTTCCATTTACATCATCAAACTCTACAAAACCAGGCCACTTCAGTGACTCGGATTCAAAAAGGGCAAAACCAGCATCTGGTTTACCCCTTCTTATGTATCTGATAAAAGAGAAGGAATACATGTTTTGAGAAATTAGAGACAAAATACAATAGAATAGACAACTAAATTTAAAAGCTCTTATATCTCTCTACAATTCCATTTCTCTCTCTCTCATTTACTCCTTAATGGTAGGCAGAAAGGGGGTATACGTACTCTATTCTCGTGCTTCTGCATTTCAAAGAACTGAAATTGTCCGAAGCATAAACTGAAACTGTGATCAGTGAATCATTGTTCTTATTATAAAACAAGCTTCTTATAACTTCATCGGCAGTGACATTTAGAAAGCATATCCTTTGGTTAGTCTCTGCAACCAACAAAGAAAGTGCAAATATTGACTCCTCAATCTACTTTATACGTAAACAGAATATGGAACTATAAATCAAAATCAAAGTTCCTACCTCGGCTAAATGCTGCACAAACACCAGACTGCGCAAGCGCAAACACAATGTCACGTGCAGCCACAATCTCAATAATCTTTGACCTCTTTCTCAGAAATGGCAGTACCATGGAACAATGGCCTTTTGGATCATGTGTATCATATTCCTCCTACATACAATTGCCATTACATAAAAGAAGCAGAAGTTAAAAATAAAAAAGCCTTCCATCAACTATAGCAGAGTAAGTCTTGTCAATTACATTCTCAGAGAAATGAAGCACCCATTAATAATTGACCTCAATTTATAAACAAGGCAACGCATATCAAAAATAGTTCATAATGCAGCAGTATATGGGGAAATTATTGTTTGCACTCAGTCAAATTCATCAAAATTGTTTTAATATCAATCAATTTGTCTGTGACAACCATGAAATTCATCTTCCAGCTTCATGTGAATTAAAACCCCAACCTAATCAGATGCTCATCACAAAAGAAAAGGGAACTCCTGCTTCTGATTTCTAAATCTAGAAACTGATCCTGGTAAGACTTCTAACTGCAGCATATCTGGAATATGGTCAGTAATGATGAAAAATACAACCGTGCAATAATATTAAGAAGGATATAAAACATATCTTATTAAAGACTATCAGCATGGTCATACCAGCAACTTCCAGATCAAACTGTTAAAAAAAAAAGAGAATATGGAGTAATGGGATCCAAGCCCTCCCTATTGCACATCTTTTTTTATCCATATTTAGCTAAAATTGGAGTTAAAAATAGAGTTTTTTAGTCCCGAGAAGCTAAATTTTATAAATTTACAATGAAATAATATGAGATATAGATTAGATCAAAGACCCAGATAGCAGAATGGTCAACCTCACGTATAAAAAAAATTCACTAAGATAAATATTACAAGTAGGGTTTTCACGAAGCTACAGATTACAGATAGCGGGCCATAGGTACAGTTCAAATTAGCTTGAATTAGACATATAATGAATGAAATTGTTACTAATCAGACTTTCGTAGTTAATTATTGAGCTAAGTGAAAGAAAAAAAAAATAAAGAACAAAATTAAGAGATGAAACTTTTTCTAAAAAAGAAAAAAGGCTAACCTGCAAACGAATGTTGCGAAATCTTTCTTGGGCGTCGGTCATGGTGAAAGCACGGTCACGTTTAGAACTGATTTCGCGTCTCTGAAGTTTCTTAACGCTGTTGACGAAGCCATCAAAGCCAGCCCAACCACCGCGACCCTCGTTTCTTTGCCAACACCCGTCTTCCACTGCAAGGCCTTGGGCTTACCGTTATCCTCCTCCCTCCTCCTACGCCGCCCTCCATCTCCCTCTCACTCACTCCTACCTTCAGCAAAACTCAGCTGCCCGCTTAACACTCAAATTTCATATTTTAACTTAAGAAATTTTCCGACGATCGACTTGCGCGTGCGAGTTAACTATGGGCCGAGAGGGAGAGGGTTTCTGTGTTTTCCTTTTCCTTTTTTTTTCTTTTTCCAATTTTAACAGTGTTTCCTTGTCGTCTTCAGATTTATTTTGAAATGTCACCTTACTGAGTTACAAAATTGAAATCAAACGAAATAATGAATAAAAATAATATGCCACCTTGGCTTTTTGTACATAATAATCAATTAATTAATTAATGAGTGCTGAATTTTTCTCTTTTAAGAATAATATTGTTTTTGTAAACGTTATCTGATGTCTAAATTTAGAGAAATTGCTACTATTTTTTAAATTAAAATGGGTTATTATATCATATTTAGTATATAATCGTAATATATTTCTCGTTTAATCAAGTTTTTATATGTTCTAAAAAGGGTCGTAATACTACCAGCACCATTGCATAGTTGCTGCTTGCCTTGGACTCCTCTTCCATTTGAATTCTGAGATGCTAGGAGCCCAGCCCATCCAAGCCCAACCCACTACTACTATAAGAGCTTACAATTGAAAATTACACATGGACATGGAAATAGAAATAGGCAGCCCAGCCCAATAGCAACCGATTGTGACAGTTGACTTTAGACAGCGTAGAATTAGGGGTGAAATGAAAATGAAAATAGAAATGGGATCCCTGATTTTTTATGTTTTCACAAATAAAAATATAAATGTTTGCTTTTCAATGAAAAAGTCCCCACATTTTTTATGACATAAAAATCTATAATTTAAGATAATTTGATTATTACAAAATTTAGAGATCTATCTGTTACAAATAGAAAAATATTGTGAAAATAAACTATTTGACAACTCAAAATATAAATGATATTAGGAGAAGAAGAAAAAGAAGTGAAGGGTGGAAGTGTAAGTGGCGGTGGTCCTGAGACACACTTCTAACATGAAATAAATGAAGAAGATGGTCCTATCCAGTCCTACCTTTTAAGTTGAACTTTGAAGGAGCAACATCGAGTATCTCACCGTCACCACCACCACCCCCACCTTTTTTAAATTTCTATTTAGATATCACAATAATAATTAATTAATGTCCATTAATAAATGGATTCCTGAACTTGATAAATAATAAATATATATATATATATATAATTCAATTGTATTAACAAATAGATCCTTAATAATAATATTTAAACTATTAAGTGGACTTAAATTGTATTTTTTTTTTTATAAAAAAGACCAAAGTTCGTTATATTAAAAAATTTTAATAATCAATCATGTTTGTTTTTTAATACAAATTGAGGGACCTATATTTTCTTTTGTTTCCCAAATTAATGTATGGTGTGAACTTGAGACTCTGTAGTCCGGACCACCGGTAGCCAGAATTAATTAGACAAATCAAATCAATCAATCACATAACTGGCACTAGCTAAGCAAACTGACTCCTCGTTGTGTTACACACACACACACACACACATATATATATATATCAAACTTACTTCCCACTGCTTTGACCCAAAATTTCGGTAATTAAATGATCCACCCACCATGTGATTTCATCTCTAGCATTTACTCTCCACTATCTTCCATTTCCATATCCAATAATTTTTTTCACTTACTTTTATATATAAAAATAGAATATTTAATTTCACGAGTAGCTAGATGAATGACGATGTTAATTACATTGGTGGCGTATGTGTTTTGTATTCAGAATAAATAGAGTTGAACTGAATTTTAGTAACATCCCAATCCATTTCTCAGCGAAAGCGTGGTGTAGAGGGTCAATTCAATCTATCTCGTGAAAGTGATTTAAAGCAAGTATGAAATAAAAATGTGCATATGTCATGCGTGTCCTCATTCGCCGCTTCATGTCTACTTGCTTTCTTCGTAAATAAATATGCTCTTCTCATCTACATCTACATCTACATCTCCCTCCCCCCCCATTATTCTTCGTAAATAAATATGCTCTTCTCATCTACATCTACATCTACATCTCCCTCTTCCCCCCCCCCCCCCCCCCCCCCCCCCCATTATTAATCATTAAATAATCGAGAGCGGCTTTCACACACAGTACTCTCCTATTATATCGCACACACAGGGAGAAGAGTCAAAACACCAAACCAAGAGGAAGAAGAAATGGAGGTGGGAAAACTCGATGTTTTGAGAATGATTTCTACAGTTTTGGTTATAGGAATTGCTTTATTGTTCATTCATCTCTACAAAACAGTATGGTTGAAGTCAGAAAGGGTGAGAAGGAAGCTGAGAGTGCAAGGGATAAAAGGTCCTCCACCTTCCATCATATATGGAAATCTACCGGAGATGCAGAAGATCCAATCAGACACCAAAGCTGCTGCTGCAGCTACCGATATCGTTGCCCACGACTACACCTGCACCCTCTTTCCATATTTCGAGCAGTGGAGAAAACAATACGGTAACTCTCAGCTGCTTCCCTCTTTTAATTTAATGGTTTACTTGATCATTCTTTCATACTGATACACACATATTAAGCTACAGATCATAAAACAAACGCATTCCGCTGTCTCGTGAATTGTTGAATTTGAGGGGTGCATGTATATATGCATATGAATCAGCAGTTTGATTTCATTTATTGGTTTCACCTATCGTCAGTTTAGAAAAGAAAGCAGAATTAATGTATGTAGGGCATGTTTAATATATATGTATTATGTATACATGGAGCTGCATGAACATTATAATAATATGCTTTTACTTTTTCAAAAGTCGGTGTGATTCTTAGTGCGAGTGTGAACATGTCTACACAGTTAGTCGAGTACAATTATAAAGCATCGATGTCTACAACTTTATTGTATACTTGGTTACTGTTTTTGTTTTTGGATTTCCACGTTTGCTCTTAGTTTTCTGCCAAATTTTAATTATAAAAGGAAATGAATTACCCTTTTGGAATTGATCATTACCAAGCTAGCTAGCTAGCTAGCTAATTAAATTTGCCAGGCTGTGTCAGTCAACTCTCTTCCTTACTTGATAAGGAAGAATGAAGATTAATGGGTCACACCCCTAAATTAATTAAGTCGGCAATTTTAATTACTAGATAATTGTTTCTCGATTATAATATTATTTTCGATGCGCATAATGTGGTATATTTTTTGACAATGACCTATAGTTAATTAATTTATTACAATAGTAGTATCACTTGATAGTCTCTCTCCCTCTCTATTATATATATATATATTATATTATATTATATTATATTATATTATATTATATATGCAACAACTAATTAACTGATTATAGGCGAATTATAATATTATATCTACTTGCTTAATGATTGTGAAATACAATTATACATATAACGTATGAAAACATCTACAATGATATAACATTCGATGCCCCAGACATATCTATATATATCATTAATTTGTTAGGTTTAAAAAGGCAGAATAATATTTTTTTAAGAAAAAAACGACAGTAGACAGACAGAGACGATTGCCTGGCCCTTCTGTACAACTATGTAACATAAATATAACAAAGAATTAATAAAGTAAAATCATTAATGATTGATATGTATATAGATATAGTAACAAATTTGCCAAGGTTCATGCATGCAGGTTCAGTATATACGTATTCAACGGGAATGAGGCAACACTTGTACGTGAACCAGCCAGAGTTAGTGAAGGAGATGAATCAGAGCATTTCTCTGGACTTGGGTAAGCCTTCTTATGTAAGTAAGAAACTTGCTCCTATGCTCGGCAATGGCATTTTGAGGTCCAATGGTCATCTTTGGGCTCAGCAGAGAAAAATTGTTGCACCCGAGTTCTTCATGGAAAAGGTCAAGGTACGTACTACTAATATATACCAACTAATTAATTTTAATATATTAATCTAATAGAAATTAGTTAAGGTAACTGTGTGTGTTGCCTTCTTAGGGAATGGTGGGGCTAATGGTGGAGTCGACACTGCCATTACTCAGAAAATGGCAAGACTGCTTAGAAGCAGAAGGTGGCGTAGAAGCAGATATTAGAGTGGACGAGGATTTGAGGGGTATCTCAGCAGATGTCATCTCAAGGGCTTGTTTCGGTAGCTCTTATCATAAAGGCCGAGAGATTTTCTCCAAACTTAGGAGTCTTCAGAAAGCCATTTCTAACCAGAGCTTCCTCTTCGGGGTTACTAGTTTTACGTACGTATGTTTAATTTACGCTAATTTTATATATCAAAATAATTGATATATGTACATATAATATATATATATATATATATATATATTACTGTAATTAATGCAGAAACAGATTTCTGTCGACGAAGAAGCAGAACGAGATTACCAGTTTGGAGAGGGAAATAGAGACATTAATATGGGACACGGTTAAGGAAAGTGCATACACACAGACATCAGCAACATCAGAAAAGAAGGATCTAATGCAGTTGATACTGGAAGCTGCAGTCAATGATCAAAATCTAGGAAAGGATTCATTTGTGCGATTCATAGTTGATAATTGTAAGAACATATATTTCGCTGGAAATGAGTCTACTGCTGTAGCTGCCTCTTGGACCTTGATGCTACTTGCTCTCCATCCTGAATGGCAAGCTCGTATTCGCTCTGAGCTCGTTCAAGTTTGCGGCCTGGATAGCTTGCCTGATTCCGATTCACTCCCCCGCTTGAAGACGGTATATATATATACATAGATAGCTACGATACTGCTAATGCATTAGTTCCTCTCAAATTTTAACATATATATATATATATATGTATATGAAATGCAGGTGAGCATGGTGATTCAGGAATCACTGCGCCTATACCCACCAGCAGCATTCGTGTCAAGGGAAGCACTTGAAGACACTCAAATCGGAAACATCAAAATTCCGAAGGGTGTATGCTTATGGACACTGATTCCAACTCTACACAGGGATCCTGAAATATGGGGAGAAGATGCCAATGAGTTTAAACCCGAGAGGTTTTCTGAGGGTGTCTCTAAAGCTTGCAAATTCCCTCAAGCATACGTACCCTTCGGACTGGGTCCTCGCCTGTGTTTGGGTAGAAACTTTGCAATGGTTCAATTGAAAATTGTTGTCTCTCTTATAGTCTCCAAGTTTAGTTTCTCCTTATCTCCAAAATACCAACATTCTCCTGCTTACAGAATGATTGTAGAACCTCGACATGGTGTACATATTCTCTTCCGGAATGTCTAAATGTCTCGGGTTGGCTTGACTTATTAGTGCATGTACTAAGTTTGATAGTGTATTACAATACAATTCTAAGCAGTTTCATTAATTTTAGATTATGTTACATTCATATTGTTGTGGCAGTCAGTATATATTCAGACTTCTTTTAAGTTTAATTCCAATATTTCATTTCACAAAAGTAAATAAATACTAGCCGAGAGTGGTGCTAAAATTTGCGCCGAATTTGGTTACGGTGGGCTTCGGCAATGCCATCTCTTATCATTTTGGGCTGGACTAAAATATTGATCTATCTATACCTCTTATCATAGTAAAGAGAGAATAAACTTAATTGGTTACAAATTAGTAGACCGTACGTCGACTTTAAAATCTATTCAATTAATTGGTACAAATTTGACATTCTAATTAAGTTCAATGCGGACAACTTCTTTCATCCTTTCTAATTTTATTAACCATACATTAGTAACTAGGCAATAATGCATAAAATATAGTCAGCCCTCCCATCAAAATAATAAAATATCTTTATTAAAATAATTTAACGCCATAATAATGGAGACTAAACTTTTGTTGTTTGTAGCTCCCAAACAACACTAGAAACTCTGAATCACACTTCAGTTGCCATTAATTTTAATCTCTAGATATTTTGGTTTTATGATAATAATAATCCTGTTACTACTGTACTTAATCAAAGAAGAGACCTCACTTCATCACGTACGTAATATAAATTGTTGTAATCTTAACGCGTCCAATTTTACATGCATTTAAGTCAAACCCTCGTCCCTATTTAATATAATATAAATGCAACTAATTTAATTTTTATTAATAAAACGGCTGCTAGAATGGTAAAGCTACCCCATACTCCTAAATAAATAAATATATATATTACGACGTAGAACCCTACTCCACGATCACCATTTATATTCATTCCATTTTGCTTTCTCTATATTTATTTACATAAAACCAGAGCATGTACATACAAGCAAGGTTAATTCAGTTACCCCCACCTAATCTTCTTAGTCAGGAAAATGGAGCTAGTGCGAGCAGCAAAACCATTGATCAAAGTTGCAGCTGTTTGTGGTTCAATTCGTAAAGGCTCCTTACACCGCAGTCTTATTCGTTCTGGTAATTTTATACATATTTTAATCTTCTACTCTAGCCTACTGATAAAGTTAATCAATTTACTCGCAACTTTGATTATTAATTAATTAATTGCAGCAATAGAGATATCAAACGAGTCAATGAATGGGATACTGGAAATAGAGTACGTAGACATATCGCCATTGCCGATGATCAACACTGATCTTGAAGTTGATGGAACATTTCCACCTGCTGTTGAAGCTTTCCGCAACAAGATCCAACAAGCTGATTCCATCCTCTTTGCTTCACCCGAGTACAACTACTCCATCTCCGGTACAATTACAATTCCGTAAACATTATTACTAGTTTCTAAGTTTTTCCATTCCTTTCGACTATATAAATATGTCATGTATACTACCGCAGCACCAGTAAAGAACGCAATTGACTGGGCATCAAGGTCTCCAAATTGTTGGGCTGATAAGACAGCAGCCATCGTCAGCGCCGGAGGTTTTTTTGGCGGCGGACTATGGCAGTACCATCTACG
The DNA here is from genome assembly GCA_028052125.1 of Melia azedarach. Taxonomy (NCBI): domain Eukaryota; kingdom Viridiplantae; phylum Streptophyta; class Magnoliopsida; order Sapindales; family Meliaceae; genus Melia; species Melia azedarach. The sequence goes on from CM051397.1 coordinate 4,849,693, forward strand.
TCAAACTGGAGTATTCCTGGACCTTCATTTCATAAACAAACCTGAGTTTTTCCTGCACGTATTTCAGCCACCTTCCATATTCGATGAAGATGGAAACTTGGTTGATGCTGAGGCTAAGGAAAGATTGAAGGGCGTTCTGAAAGCCTTGCATGCATTTACACTGAGACTCCAATCCAACAACAACTGAGATCAAAACAATTATTCGTTAATTGTTTGATTAGATATGGAAGTTCTTCTTGCATTTTATTTGAGAAGTATTTAATGATAGTGTGTTATTTAAGTAAGCAGTACTGTAATGTCAACTTTACCTGAATGAATACTGAAATTGTCTTTTTCTAGAGGGAAATTAAAATATTTTTGGTGTAGTGCAATTCTTTTACTAACTATATTCGCATTTTAATCTTTTTGAAGTCCTGGCCCATGGGCCGATACCCGATCACACTCACCGACCACACCTTCCCATCAAAGTGTAATAAAATAAACAGCAGTGATGCTTCATGTCTCGTCCTTGTGTCATTGTTGGCATTCAATTTCTCTGTTACTGGAAGCAGCAAGATTCACACAATCCTAATATATAACGTTATATATTACGTATCCTAATCCTTGGTAGACAGTAGACAAGCTTGCATTTTTCTCAACGAGAGAAAAAGGAAGAAGCCCAACCAACTTTGAAACAGAGATGGAGGCAATAGTAGCAGCACAACCAGGAATTAAAGTCGCTGCTCTGTGCGGCTCTCTTCGTAAAGGTTGCTTCAATCGCAGCCTCATTCGAGTTAAAATGAAAGGAGAAAATGTTGATTTCTTCTGTATTATGGCAACCCACCAAAATGTGATAAAACTTACCGTTTTATACGGGCAATATGAGTAAACAATCCTAATATACATTTTGTAGTTTGCCAACACTAGTCCAAGAATATAATACTATCATCATCATAGAAAACACATCTTGAATCATTCTTTCTATTGTGTCCTTCGTTACTGTTGAAGCTGGTTTTGCACAGTTACAATACACTCATTTTCTTATCTTTTACTGCAAGGTGTATGATATTGACTCTTGCTTCTTTTTAAGCTAGGACTTGGGCTTGACTACGGGCCCAAAAACTTCCATAGAGTCAACATTTTCAACAATTTGTTCTGATACTCTAATAAATCTTCAAATTTCTTTGTCTTCTATATAATCTAGATTGTGTTTTTTCTCTAACGTGCGTTTGTGGACGATTTTTTATTGAATTAACCAGGGAGTCAATAGAGGGCTTGCAAATAGAGTACATAGATATATCGCCATTGTCGATGCTTAACACCGATATTGAGGTGGATGGAACTTACCCTCCCGTCGTTGAAGAAAAATCATTAATTGTTGATATAGATATATATCGCTATATATGTAGCAATAAATTTGCCAAGGTTCATGTATGTAATGCTGCAAGTTTAGTACCGACGAATTCAACGGGAATGAGGCAACACTTGTACGAGAATCAACCAGAGTTAGTGAAGGAGATGAATCAGAGCATTTCTGTGGACTTGGGTAAGCCTTCTTACAATGGCATTTTGAGGTCTAATGGTCATGTTTGGGCTCAGCAGATAAAAATTGTGAAACCCGAGTTCTTCACGGAAAAAGTCAAGGTACGTACTATTAGTATATATTAACTAATTAATTTTAATATATTAATTTAATAGAAATTGATTAATGTAATTGTGTGTGTTGCGATTTTAGGGAATTGTGGGGCTAATGGTAGAGTTGACACCACCGTTGCTGAGAAAATGACAAGACTGCATAGAAGCAGAAGGTGGTGTAGAAGCATATATTAGAGTGGACGAGGATTTAAGGGGTATCTTGGTAGATGTCATCTCAAGGGCTTGTTTCGGTAGCTCTTATCATAAAGGCCGAGAGATTTTCACCGAACTTAAGAGTCTTCAGAAAGCCATTTCTAACCAGAGCTTCCTTTTCGGGGTTACTAGTTTTGCATACGTATGTTTTACTTCAATTATATATATATATATATATATATATATATATATATATATATATATATATATTACTGCAATTAATGCAGAAACACAACACATTTTTATCAACGAAGAAGCAAAACGAGATTAGCAGTTTATCTAACAATACATTTCAAAGAATAACCATTTTTTAGAAATTGGCCAATACTTAAAAAAATTTGTTCCAATTCTAGTACTAATAATACATCCGCAATGTATCTAATTTTTCTCTTAGTTTGAACTATAATGGTGTCTTTGCCTTTAGTTTGCACAAGAGCACCATTTTTTATCTTCACTTGTGAGTTAATGAAAGCATCAATTTTGTAAACAATACTCTCGTTTCTGGTCATATGATTCGTACATCCATTGTCAAGAAATTAAACTTTATTTTCTTGTTATAATGCACTTTGACATACATAAAACAAATTTGCTTCATCATCTTTCTCGTCTACTCGACTTTCTTGTTAAGTATTCTTGAATTTATAATCTCTTTGTAGATGTTCGAACTTCTTACAATTATGCCATTATAGTTTTTCCTTAAATCAATAATTTTCTTCAACATGACTACTTCATTTACAAATTCTACACTTCTAAAAATTTCCTTCATTTCCCGGACTTCTATCAACACTTCTTCTGCCTCTTCCTAAAAAAATTCAGCCTCTTTCTCCTCCTTTTACTTGTCTTCTACCTTTAAATGATTCTCCTCTACCTTGATCATGAGTTTTATGTTCTACATTGAGCTTATATTGAAAGGCGATGTCAAATGACTTTTTCAAACGTCGTATCAATTTACACTCAAATGATTTTAGTAAACCTATAAAATCTTGCAATGTAAAAGTGTCTAAATATTTAGTGTGTTTAATAACCGACACAATGAGATCAAATTTTTTCAGCAAGAATCCTAAAACTTTCTCAATCACTTTTTTTATTTTTAATTTATTCACCATAAATCTTCATTTGATTCACTAACTCAATAATCTATTTGAAAATTCTTGTATTGTTTCATTTTTTTTCATTCTTACATTTTTAAAATCTTTTCTAAGATCTTGAAGCTTAGAAGCTCTTACCTTTATACTCCCTTTAAACTCTTCTTACAAGATTTCTCAAGCTTCATTTGCTTTTATTGCTCCAATGATTCTTGGAAATACATTGTTGGAAATTATTTACTAAATTTTGCTAAAAGCATTTGCATCACATTACTTCTTCTCCTTTAAATTTCTTTGTTCTTGTTCTGTCGAGGTAGATGTAGATACAAGTTCAACAACTTCAATTTCCGTTAAATCTCAAAGATCTAATGAAATAAAGAGTATTTCCATCTTCACACACCAAAAATCATAATTTTCTTCATAAAAATTCGGAACATAAGATTGCTGGATTGTGGGGTTTGAAGAGCTTGAGCTAGCTATCTTATTTTTGGCTTTAAATCTCTTTTTGCAACCTTACTTTGATACTAGAAAATGTTGGCTGAATTTTTAGTAAATGTCACCAAGTTTAAGCTCTTAACACCACCAATTAAGCATCCAAATAAGTGGATCAAAGAAGAAAAATTTGCAGCAACCAAAACAATGCAGAATATCACAAAATCATAAGGAAAAATAGAGTAAAAGCAGAATTTTCAGACAGCCTTAGTGCATAATTCTCTTAGGCTAATTTTCACACTCAAAATCAAGTTTTCACCACAAATGTACTTTGTATACTTCTCACAAGAAACCTACATATATCTCATATTCATTGGTGAGATATAACCATGTAAGCAATGATCAAAATTTTTCCTGCACATTAAGATTAACATACAGTTAATTATCACAGTTTAGGAAAAGATTAATTTGTAAGATTCATAGTTGATAATTATAAAACATATATTTTCACTGGACATGAATCTACTGTTGTTGCTGCCCTTTGGACCTTGATGATACTTGCTCTTTATTCTGAATAACAAGCTTCTATGTGCGCTGAGCTCGTTCAAGTTTACTGCAGAGATAGCTTGCCTGATGCTGATTCACTCCCCGACTATTTTTTCTAAGCAGTAAAATATTAGCTTATGTTGTTTCTTTTATAATGATGGAATATCGGCTAAATTATTTTTTTGAGAAGTCGAATGTTGTATGCATATCTTTTGTTTTTACGACATTTTTTTAAAAAAAATTCGAAATAGAAAAGAGTGTCATATGAACTGGAAAAGTCTTCTTTTTATGATTTTTTTTAGAAGAATTAGAAGTAGAAAAGAGTGTTGCGCGGCCTTATAGAATTTAGCATTCCTTAACGAGGGTAAGAGATAATTTGAAAAAATAACTTCTACACTTTTAGTGAAGAACATATAAGAAATGCCAACTCAATTTTTGTAGGGCTTTTTATCATTATGTGCATGATTGAAAGAGCTAGAATAATGTTATTATTCTTTTGCATTTCGGCTTGCATTCTTAATAACAAGATTTTTATTTTTTCAGGAAACAATAGGAAATAAAGTGAACATTTAGCTGTTTCAAAATGTTAACAAATTTCTTAAAAATTTAAATTGAATGAAATCAAGTGAAAAACTAAATTATTTAAATATATTAGAAAATAAACTTCCTTGATTTATCTGAAACAAGAGGCAAATTTTTGTGATTAAATCCTTGGTAAATCGAATTCAGAGCTTAATCTGGAAAATATTTTCCTCGTAAGTTTTGGAAGGAAATCAATTTTCTTTTTCTTCTTTGTAGCTCCCGACTTTCTTTTTTGGTGATGGTTCATTTAACGTGCTCAAAATAAGTAAACTACCGTATTAACAGCATTACAGCACAACAAGAAACTCTAGTCAAACACGGTATAGTAAGCATCTTGTCGATAATCTGCTAATAAACCCAAAACGAAATAAAAAAAATTCTAAAATTCCATCAACCGACCATGACAACTCTCCAATGAAAGTGCTTGACTTTACAAGTTTTTGCTGCCATTTCATCAAATAGCTTTAAGACCCATTTTTTTTTTTTTACTGACAGTATCTGGTGCTCCATAATTAATGCATATAATATTCATATGCAAATAATATATTATTCACTTAGTGGTCTATGATGCATATGTATAACATTCATATACAAGTTTAATGGTTGTCTTTGGCCAATTCTGACAATGAATTGAAAAATAGTGACGGAGGAGGTGAATCAGGTAAATCATTTTAAATAGGTTAACTTTGTTGGACAACAACTGCCGCAATTGCTAGTTTGGGGTAACAGTAACAACCATGGCTAGGATCGATTTCTTTGATCTATTTCTAAAATATAGTTCTTCACTTCCCATGGATTTTTACATGCTTTTTTTTTACACCATCGTAATTTTCTCAAGCTTTATTTCTTTTATTATGTCACTGCAACTTCTTTGGACGTTATTTTTTACTTTTCTTACTTTCTTGTTATTCAACAATTTTCAATAAATTTTTTTTTTTGAAAAATACGCATGTAAATTTTTTTAGTAACTTTTCGTGTCATTTCTCTTATTCTATAAAGAATAATAAGAGAAAAGGAGATATGAGATTTATAAACCCAAAAAATATATTATATTGTTTTTCTTACCCAAATTTAGATTATTTCTCTAACTTCTTTTAGAAGAACTCAAATTGGATGAGATGAAATATAAATTAGGTCGGGGTGAGCCTTTGCTCTAAAGTCAGGTAAAAATTCTCCGATAAATATCAATATATTTATATATTAATATTGTTGTTGCGATATATATTCAGACTTGCAAGTTTAATTCCATTTCATAAAAAAAAATACTAGCCCATAGTGGTGTTACTTCTATTACACGTACTAAAATTTGGCCCCATAAACAAAATTCACATTTAAAACCATTGTATTTTGCCCCCTGGCCTTGTTTTTGGCCACAGGATTAGAAATATAAAGTTTATAAGTCTTATCCTTAAATTAAAGATGCAGCTCAAAATTTAAAAATAGTACATTTTTTTTATTCTTATTAGACATGCTCAACAAAGCCATTTTTGTTAAGCACTTCATGGCTGTAGAATTTTTTAAAAACTTGGTTTTATTTGTAGACCGCACCTTCATTTTCAAACGCTTGATTTTCATAGCTTTGTCAAACACGAAGTTTTATGTTATGTATATAAAAGCTAATTGAAGAGTATTTTTTCTGACTCTTAAGTTTAGGCTAATTTGATATAAAAATTATTAAAGAAACTATTCATCCTAAAATGTAGCTATTTTAGAGAAGTTTTCCAAATATTTTTGGAGCAATTCTTTTACGCATTTTAATCTATTTGGAGCCCTGGCCCATGGGCCGACACCTCATCACACACCTACCACCCCCTTCTCCAAGTCCAGACCGTCCATTATTCATGTTAACTAGTGTAATACAATAAACAAAACTGTGATGCTTCATGTCTCGTCTTTATGTGATTCTTAGCATTCAATTTCTTTGTTATTGGAAGCAGCAAGATTCACACAATCCTAATATAACGTTATATTCTACGTATCCTAATCGAGAGAAGAAGCTGAAGAAGCCAAGCCAACTTTGAAACAGAGATGGAGGCAATGGTAGCAGCACAACCAGCAATTAAAGTCGCTTCTCTGTGCGGCTCTCTTCGTAAAGGTTCCTTCAATCGCGGCCTCATTCGTTCTGGTACTCTTAACAAATCTTCAAATTTCTTTGTTTGTCTTGTATCTCATCTGGATTGTGTTTTTTCTCTGACGTTCGTTTGTGGGTGATTTTTTATTGAATGTAGCTATTGAATTAACCAGAGAGTCAGTAGAGGGCTTGCAAATAGAGTACATAGATATATCGCCTTTGCCGATGCTCAACACCGATCTTGAGGTGGATGGAACTTACCCTCCCGTCGTTGAAGCTTTTCGTCAGAAGATTCTTGAAGCTGATTGCTACCTCTTCGCTTCCCCTGAGTATAATTACTCTGTCACTGGTACCCTCTTTGCATTTTTCGTATATTGTATATATTCACGTTGCTCAAGTAAATTTTTACCTTTTTATGCTTTTGGATTATGGGATATTACTTAAATCAAACTGTTTTGTACAAGTTTTAAGTTGCAGATATCCCAAATATAGAGGATTTTTTTTTTTTGGGAGAATGAATTCATTATCTAAATGAATATAGATAGAGCGTAAGAGTAAAGGGGATTTTTAGAATCAAACATGATTGAAAAGGAATAAAGGGGATGGCTTTGTTTTTGGTAAATTTATACAATTTATTTTAGGGAAAATTTGAAAGAAATACCATTGACCTTCAACTGACATATTCTGTCTCTGTTAGCATAGGCAGCTTTGAAATCAAATGTTGCACTTAAGTTTGATCTCAAACAGTATGTGTTAAATGGTTGAAATATGTACATTTTTTTTATGCGGTATGAGTTCAAATTGTTGACACGCTTCATGGTGGGAGTAAATTTGCATTTTAGCAATGCTTGTTAGACTTGTTGTGAATTTTACTTTTATTCCTTTGATGATTTTCATCTTTTCTTCTTTAGAAGAATCTTCCACTCCTCAAGATTCGGTCTGTATTATGTTTTCTCCATGCCATATAGTTTATTTCAAGAACAAGCTGCACCCTGAATACAAGTGTATCTGTATTAGTTGTTGGATTGGGGTTGAGACCCCCACTGTCATATCAGCAGTGGAAAAAATATTGAGAAATGGAAATTGGTGAGCCAGTTTTAAGATGCATTAGAACAAATATGTGGTATCTTCTTTTACCCCCATTAGCTTTGCAATGCAGGCCTAAATTAGACCCATGACTCTGCTTCTTAAGGAGGGGAATTGCCATTGGGCTTATGAGCATTGGTGACATGAATACAATAATTTGTTTTGCCCTTTTATGCTGTTGCTGCTGCTGATGAAAGATACATTAGGTAGCAGAAGTCGCAAATCCTGCATGGCTTAGTCACAGACTTACAATGCTTGAGAACATTTTATTCAGTCTGTGGCTCAGCTACTAGACTTGATTTGAATTGAGTGACTTGGTTACATCTCAAACATTTTGTCAATTAACTGCTTTAATTTTAATTTAGACTACATTACAGTTGACCAGAAATTCATTTCTGCATATTCTGTCTTTCTCTGCTGACTCATCTGTCTTCTTCATCATACAAGCACCCCTGAAGAATGCAATTGACTGGGCATCTAGACCACCAAATGTATGGGCTGATAAAGCTGCTGCTATTGTAAGCGCTGCTGGAAGTTTAGGTGGGGCACGAGGACAGTATCACCTTCGCCAAATTGGAGTTTATCTCGACCTCCATTTCATCAATAAACCGGAGTTTTTCTTGAATGCATACCAACCTCCTGCAAAGTTTGATAGTGATGGCAACTTGATTGACAAAGAATCCAAGGAAAGGTTGAAAGAAGTTCTTGTTGCCTTAAAAGCATTTACCTTGCGACTCCAAGGTAAGTGCTGAATTAGTGTGTGCTAGGAGGGCTCTGCCAAACTTTGGATTCTCATGTGTTGGACAGCATTTGATGCTTAGTTGGGAACTCGGATTCATGGGCTGATATTGTATCATCACTCAGACCTTTGTATTCTTTTGGATTAACCAATATGATGGGCCTATTCGGTCCAGTTTATGTCTACCCAAAACCTGGATGCACTTACTGCTCTGCTCATTCTATGGCTAAAAAGACAAACCAAATAAGGCAAGGCAAGGTAGCTTTTAAAAGTCGATAATGAGTGAATAAAGCCACAGCCATGAAAAGAAAAGAAAAGTGAGATTATGAATAGACAGACATTTGAGTTGACTGTCATAATAATCAATAGGAATATCACAATTTACAAATCAGCTGCTTTTTGGCGTTACTTACATGATAAGAGCAGGCAGCAGCAGCAGCTTTTTCCCACAGTCACAGCCGTTGCATGCTGTAAGCAGCTGCAGCGCCGCCCGATTTCTGAACAATACGGTTTTCAAATGGAATAATTATAACATCTCCGTCCCTACGCATTTCTTCTCTTCTTACAATTAGAACATAGTTTGTCTCTCTATGACGAGGAAGTCCCTTAGTTGCCTAGTTACATTGCTTGCCCCTTGGAATTGGAAACCACAAAAGCATGTGGTAGGTATTTTAGTTACAGTATTATTGCATATTGCCCAAAACTTTTATTAATGTTGAATCAAAGCTTATATGTAACATACGCTGAAGGGTAGGTATTTTAGTTATTTTAATATGTGTTACTTGCTAGGGACTTTTTTGTTATAAAATAGATAAACAGTATTCTTATTTGTGAAAATGTAAATAATCAGGGATTCTAATATTTTATTGATCTGTTGTTCAAATGTAAATAGATAGGCCCGGTTCGGGTCTGTCTTCCTTTGCGTCATGTCGTCATCGTTGTTTTTTAAAGTTAACTGATTTGATGATTAATCGAGCGAAAGAATTGGGAAGCTAACGAGTTTCCAAAAGTTACCAACTTTGTCAGTATCCTATCCTGTCCTGTCCTTTTTCTTTTTTTTTTTTTTTTTAACTTTTCCTATTCGAACTATTTTTTTATTCTTACATTGAAACTCCTTTTTCAGACCTTGATATTGAGGCAGAGCTTTTCCTTTCCTTTCTTTTTATTTTTTTTTAAATATATATATAAATGATTTGAACTTCACCCACACTACAACTGAAAACGAATTCGATTTATTTTTAATAATATTTATTAACTAAAGAAAAAGACTCTTGTATTAACATTAAAAACAAACATATATACAGTATTTAACGCGACAAATGTTGATCCCAAACCACTCGCTTATAAATTACTCATAAATGTAAATGCAGTTCACAGAATTAAATGAAGGAAGAGAGCAATAAATTTGTAGTGCACTCTTGCTTTTGCTTGCAATTAATAATAACCAATAAATGTTTCACGTTAAATTTTTGCTTCAAAGGCAGCAGCAGCAGCTATATTATACTATATACTGTAGCCCAAGGTTAATCGGCATGATGATCATTACGAGACACGAAAGTCAATAAATGCTGACTAATTCCATCAAATCAAAGCGATTAGTATTAGCACTCGATGATCAAATAATTAAGCTAGCCCGACCGGAAGAGAGACGCGAATCGAACAAAATTTTGTCGACGTCATAGTTATTTAAAAAAAAAAAAGTCTTAATAATATTAGAACCGAAATCGGAACTCTCTGAATCAGTCGTAGCCAAATTTATGTTCATCCACGCTTATCCCAGATGTTATTTGTCTACAAAAATTTCTGCTGTTGAACTAACATTGACAAGGAAGTTGAGAAATCTTGTTTCATTTTTGTCTCGACAAAGAGGCCATTTCTCTTTCACTGTACTAGCAGTAACACACGCACAATAGGATACAAATCCAATTTGGTGGTCCACTTAAAAAAAAATGACACAACATAAATTTCATGCAATATTTTTTGTATTCCCATCAGCAATTATTTGTCACACGAACCTTCTCGTCCCCCTGCTAATACGTGGTCTTGCGACACCACACGCGTACTCGGACCATAATCAGACCAATTACTATTGACTACGACCCAAAATTAAAATTTATAATTCTAAATATTTACATTGTTAGAAATATATTATATAGTTAAAACTAATTCATGAAGTAGTTGTAAGGGGATGGATATATGAGATTGTGCCGCCCTTCCGGCTATGAATATGATTGGACAACACATTATTCATTTATAATAAGCTATTTATTGATGTCATCATGATCCGCCCAAATGGCATCGAGTTTACGTGTCACAAAGCAACCGCACCTAATTTAATACTACAACAATTAGTATCATGCCTCGAAATATATTCTCAACCCAAATCAATTTGTTTAAAGTATTCAAATATTTTTTATTTAATTTATAGTTTCAATTCTGAGCAAAATCGGATTCTATCTATAAAACAAAAGCAACACTATAATAAAAGTTAATTTCATTAACTTGGTTTGCTAAATTGAAAATTATTAGATTAATCTAATGTTTCTTAGAAAAGAGTTTTAACACAAAACAATTTTTCTCTTTAAAAGATTCATCATAATATTATTATTATTATTATTATTATTATTATTATTATTATTATTATTATTGTACAATATTAGAATTATCTTTGTTTTTTTAAAGGCGTGAGCTATGAATATGACGACGATCATGGCCATCACGTAGGAGCAGCAGTGGAAAAAGGACAAGTGTGTTGTTCAGAATACAACCAAAGCATACATTTTGTGGGACCCAGGGACTTAGGGTTTGACCTTCTCTCGGTCCGAACGCTCCCACATTGACCTGCCTGCAAGAACCCACACGACGCGTCCTGGACCTCGAAGCGGAACCCATCATTACTACTACCCGACATTTTCACGTACGCCCCTTTTACTTTTTATATTCCCAATTTCACCACGATACTCGCTTCATACTTTTTCTCTCTACCCCTCATTTAGTGTGAGCATAAATAATATGACCATTTTTTTTTTATCTTTAATTTGAAGTGAAGAAAAAAGAGATGATAATTGAAGAGAAGATAAGTTGTTAGAATTTTTAATCATTTGTCAGGTATAGTGTGATAACAATTTTTAACAAATCTTTAATTAGACTAAAAATAAATAAATTCAATTTAATTTACTAAATATATCTTACCATAAATAAATAATGATTTGTTTAAATTAATAAAAGAGTACTTTTTCTGTTCTAGATTTTAAACTAATTCTAAGTTTATATTCAAAATTGTTAACAATTTTGATATAATCTCTTTTTCTCGTAATTTTTTTTATTCATTCTTTTTAAAAAAAATTGTATTTATATTATTTTAAATCTCTCTAAATATAGTCAAAATTATCTAAAAATAAACATGCAATAACACTTCTAAATTTACAAAAGAATATGTAAGCAAAGAACAAAACTTAAACTATGCACTATGTTGTACTGATGAAGTAGAATAGTGAAAGATAGCGTGAAATAAGTGAGATTAAACAAAGATGGAAGGATAGAGTTGCAAAATTTAGACTTCAGAGGAATTAAGCAAAAGCAGATAAATGGTAAATAAGCGGCATTTGGTTATGTGGAGAAGTTGGGACACTAAAAATGGCAAGCACATCATGCAAACAATATCTTCTTCTTCTTCCAACTGTTTGGTCTGCTAGTCATTTTAGGAGCCGAATCCGGAATTAAAGAAAATTGTGTTGTTCAATCACAACCAAACCAAGAAAAAAAAAACTCACCAAAAAACAAAAAAGAAAGAAAAAAAAAGCTACCCAGAAACAAAGAAAAAGTCGGTGCTTGGCAACAAACTCCCCTTTTGGCTTTTGCTTTCTCCTTCAATCCAACAGCTCTCATGTTTTTGTTTTCTGGAAGTCTGAAAATTGCCCATTTCACTAAAGCTTCTTGTTTTGATTTTCTACAATTCCCTCCTTTGTTTCGTTCTATGAAGAGTTTGTCAAAGAAACGAGAGTTTTGTGCGTGAAGGCTAGGCATTTATGATTGATATAACAAATTCACGAGACAAAAGCTTCATCTTTTTTTTTTTTTTTGGCTTTTGTTTTCTATGATTCCCTCCATTTTTCATATTCTGGGTTTGTTGCAGAAATGTCCTTTATGTTCATGAAAACCAGCGAAAAATATAATCTTTGATCTGGGTATTCATGGGAGAAGAAGAATAAGCGAAAAGGGGAATGAGACAGAGAAAAGAAGCTGTACACAGAGGGAGATAATGAGCAAAGAACATACGGGCGTTGTTGCGAAGGCCTGGGAAACAACGGTTAGAAAATCACAAGCAGTTGCAAAGAGGAGAAACAATACTTTCTTTGCTCCAATGTCTGTAGCCCATGTTGATGATGATGAGTATGGTCCCGGTGAAATCTATCATGCAGAGAGAGTACTCGCTAATGGCGACTTCTACACTGGTCAATGGGCTGATAATCTTCCTCATGGCCAAGGTAAATATCTCTGGACGGATGGCTGCATGTATGTTGGTGAATGGTACAGAGGAAAGACAATGGGAAAAGGAAAATTTAGCTGGCCTTCTGGAGCAACTTATGAGGGAGATTTCAAGGGAGGATATATGGATGGCAAAGGAACTTATACCGGCTCAGCAGGGAATACTTACAAAGGTTCTTGGGTTATGAACTTGAAACATGGACAAGGAACTAAAAGTTTTTCTAATGGCGATTACTATGAAGGAGAATGGCGACGTGGGTTGCAGGATGGCCACGGAAGATATCAATGGAAAAATGGGAATCATTATATTGGTCAGTGGAAAAATGGGATGATTAATGGCAATGGAACAATGATTTGGAGCAGTGGGAATAGATATGATGGCTTTTGGGAAGATGGATTGCCTAAAGGAAATGGGACATTTAGATGGGCTGATGGGAGTTTTTATGTCGGCGTTTGGAGTAAAGATCCTAACGAACAGAATGGAACTTACTATCCATCAGGTTCTCCAGCTGGGAATTTGGATTGGGATCCTCAACAAGTGTTTTTGGTGGATTTGAATGACTGCAAGATATGTCCAGGAGAGAAAGTTTCAATCTTGCCCTCGCAAAAGATGACTAATTGGCCTGGAATAGCAGGGGAAATCAATAATAAACAAATGATATACAGGAAATGGAATGATGTCGGGAGAAATAGGAGGATGTCAGTTGATGAACGTCTAAGTAATTATAGTTTGGATACTGATGGCAGTAACAATTCTTGTGCTGTTGGTGATGGTGATGAGGGATTGGATAATCTTCAACTTGAAGATCTGGATACACGAGGGGGCAGGATGATGATGAGAATACAGCCCTCCCCAAAGAAGCAGGGAGAAACAATAGCTAAAGGGCATAAGAACTATGAGCTTATGCTCAATTTGCAGTTGGGGATCAGGTATTTTGCAGTTTGTTCTTGTTCATTAAATTCTGTTCTCTAATTTCTGTTTTTGGTGTCATCTTTGTTGTATCCGGTGTTTATTTAATGTCTTTTGAGTAGGATTTGATCATGATGTACTTAATATTTTCTTTTCACTATATCTACCAAACACGCAGCCTCTATGTTTTGATATGTATTCAAATTAAGATCATAATTTTGTTATAATTTTTACTAAGGTTCTGTATTGTGCTTACTGTTATACCCAAGATCCCAAAATGCTTATTTGAGCCTTTGATATCCTCTAAAACAATTTTCCTCCAACCAGTGGCTATGATTTTGCAGAAATGCTTCTTTGGAAGGTTCCAAAGAAAATATTAGAAGTTTTCAGTCATGACTCGTAAATAGTAAAGTTAGGAAATTTTTAGCAACGCTGTCACTTATTCCTATCTACAGTTGTAAACTTTGTATTTACTTATTTTCTTATGCTGTGGTGCAGACATTCTGTTGGAAGACCTGCTCCAGCTACATCTCTTGATTTAAAGGCTTCTGCTTTCGATCCCAAGGAAAAGGTATGGACAAAATTCCCGCCAGAAGGATCGAAGTATACTCCTCCTCATCAATCTTGTGAGTTCAAATGGAAGGATTACTGCCCGGTGGTTTTCAGGTTTGGGGTCAATATGCATACCTTTTTCAATGGATTGTCCTCCTTTCAAGAGCATTTTAGTCTTAATTGTATTACATAAGACTCTCAAACCATGGGAATATTTTAAGATGACTGAAGTTGCTCACGCAACTGTAGTCCTTGGCCATTGGGCATGAAGAGAACTATGATTTGCTCATGGCATGTTTTATCTGCCTGACAAATATTAATGGCCTATAACCTTCAAAAGCTCCGTTAAATAAAATGCATAGTATCTGGATGTGCCTTACTCGTCTTACATTGTGTCAATTCATTAACTATATGAATCATGTTTCATTTTTCTACCACCATAGCTCTATGTAATTATAATCTACATCTGACTTTTTACATTTTTATTTTCAGGACTCTCAGGAAATTGTTCAATGTGGATGCAGCTGATTATATGATTTCTATATGTGGAAATGACGCCCTTCGAGAGCTCTCATCCCCTGGAAAAAGTGGAAGTTTTTTTTACTTAACCAATGATGACAAGTACATGATAAAGACTGTGAAGAAGGCAGAAGTAAAAGTAAATTCCTTTCTTTTTCTGGAGATTTGTTTTCTTGCTTCTTGTTATGATTCAACTCCCATTTGAATATGGAGACATTTAAATGTGCCTGAGTTTCCATTTTAACTTTTCGTTGAATCCTTTACAAGCTTTACAACAATGTTTTGTGAAGCCTGCATATGCCAAAAAATTAGAAAAAGGTTCATTTCCAAACTTTTTCTCAAGGCTGTTACCTCATTTGCTTTTAACACACAGTCTCGCACATTTCTCTGATATAAGCACTAACAAAGTACTTATTACTTTTTTTTATTTCATTTTCTATTTGGAGTTTCAATTCATATGCAAATCCTAATCAGGCAACAATATCACAGGTGCTAATTAGGATGCTACCAGCCTACTATAATCATGTTCGAGCTTTTGAGAATACACTAGTCACCAAATTTTATGGCCTCCATTGTGTGAAATTGACTGGGACTGCACAGAAAAAGGTACTATGAAAATATATCAATTCAAAATATGAAAATTCTTTTTATTCATTGCCATCTAGACACTTCACTAATTTTCGGATTGATGAGCCAGGTGCGATTTGTCATAATGGGTAACCTATTCTGTTCCGAGTATGCCATTCATAGGCGCTTTGATTTGAAAGGTTCTTCTCATGGTCGAACAACTGCTAAACCCGAGTCCGCAATTGATCCAACAACTACTCTTAAAGATCTTGATCTTAATTTTATATTTCGATTACAAAAAGTTTGGTTCCAAGAGTTTTGCAGGTAAACTCACTTTGCTAGCATCTTTGTTCTCTTTTTGTTCTTTTTTCCTTTGGCTGAAGTGTCAGTACTTCTCCAGAACTTACACCATTACTATGGATTCATGTGGTGTGGACAAAAATGTAGGAAAGTATGGAAATATCTCAACTTCCTTGTAATTTTATGTATTAGTTGTGTGTGAAAAGTTTGTGCGTTAGACATTTCAAAAGATAGTGACAAGTTGTTAAAACTGTGAGCACAAATTGCCTCTAAAAGCCCTTGAAAGCAAATTGTGGGTAGAAAACGTATATAGACTTTGGAATCATTAAATCAACACTGACAGTAACTGCTTTTTTATTGTTAGAATAAAATGATAGAAACTAGCATGTTCACTAAATTGTGTTTATGGACTTAGTAAGAGGGATTTATTTATTGGTCGTCGCTATATGCCAGTAACTAATCATATTCAGAGTTTCATCTAAAATTAACTCATTTCATTCTTGCTCAGCTTTTATTACATCTATATAATCTTATGCTTTCTGGCTACATATTAGCTATTTCTTAGTCAATTTTCAAAAACATGGAAGATTAACTATACAAAGATGTTCTTTTCACTTTTAGTTGTTCTCTACTTGTGCAGGCAAGTTGACAGGGACTGCGACTTTCTTGAGCAAGAGAGAATAATGGACTACAGTCTCTTGGTCGGTCTTCACTTTAGAGAAGCTGTTTCATATCGGGATTCAAATACACCTCGTACTTCCGGAGCTCGCACTCCTAAAGGTTGTTCTAGTCACATCTAGCATTTCCCACTTTACTCTTTTCAACATCAATCATTGCTGAACAAGTACAACTATGTTTTGAACTTGATTGGCAGGCAATGGAGAACTTGATAATGAACAAGCAGCCCCTCGCCTTTCTAGAGTAGACATGGATCAACTTCTTTTAGATCCAACCCGGTAATACAAATTCATGAACATTGAGCTCATATTCCTGACTTTGTTGACGGAGTTCTAGTTATATCAAAATCAATTTGCCCAAATAATCCATATTTACCAACTATTGACTTTTCTTAATATTGACTCGGTATAACTTAAAATGCGAATCTGTCTCCATACTTAAGAGTTGCTTGGTTGTGCCGTCTTTGTAGCGACTGTTAAGTGTTCTCTTCTCTCATTCTTTTGTGATTGTGTGATGCAGGTGGGCTTCCATAAAGTTAGGTGTGAACATGCCGGCCAGAGTTGAACAAACAGTGAGACGAAATGATTGTGAAACACAACTGGTTGGAGAACCAACTGGTGAATTTTATGATGTTATCCTCTTCTTTGGTATAATAGATATACTACAAGACTATGATATTAGTAAGAAACTTGAGCATGCGTACAAATCAATGCAATATGATGCAACTTCAATATCTGCTGTTGATCCAAGGCAATACTCAAAACGGTTTCGGGATTTCATTTTCCGAGCTTTTGTAGAAGACACATGAAAGATACAGAATTGACCCAAAATCTTCAAATATCAGTCGGTGGCCATCCATGTATAGTCAGTTTACCTTTGTTCACAGAGATGACAATATGAGAATAGTTACCACTAAAGGGTTAGAATATTGGCCGGGGAGTATGATTTGGAGCTGCCTGAAATTCCTGGTTTTGACAATCATAGTTGCAGTTTCCCTCTTCATCATCGACTCTGTTAGCTTACACTTGCAAGGTACATGATAAGTTTAGTTAAAGGAATACATTTTATGTCATAACTAGAGAGAGATACTGAAGCCTTTTTCAAATTGTAAAATGAATTAACCAAACTAAGTGTGTCGACCTTAAAGTGGCATTGATTCGTTTTGTACCTAAAATTTTTTTTTTTCCCAGAAGGTGAAGTGAAGTGAATCTGGGTTTGACATGAAATAATTATGTACATAAGGACGTCTAATGTAACTAGCATTTAGTCATTTATCTCAAATGAATTTGTTTGAGATAAATTTGCAGGTCATTTCCTTTCCTTTGATTCTTTGTACATGGTATTTGTATTGCATACAAAAACTTGGTTCCATTTTCAATCTACAATTTTAGTGCTGTTGTTTGTATGCATTCTTTTCTTTTATGCAACTAACGATTGTCCAACACAAGTTGAAGTGTTGAACTAAAAGGTATAACCATAAATACTGCAATACAAACTCAACAATTTAATACCAAAAAAAACAATGTGAAATATTGGTTGTGTAACATCAATTGAATCCAGCCTATCAGTATGTGTAGGCAAAGGTGGCAACCCATGAGGCATTAATTGAAGTAGTTTTCCATAGAAACATAAGATAGGGTGATAATGAT
The DNA here is from genome assembly GCA_028052125.1 of Melia azedarach. Taxonomy (NCBI): domain Eukaryota; kingdom Viridiplantae; phylum Streptophyta; class Magnoliopsida; order Sapindales; family Meliaceae; genus Melia; species Melia azedarach. The sequence continues at coordinate 4,867,724 of CM051397.1, forward strand.
ATTTGTCAGGCAGAACTGGAAGAAAGCAAGCAAATGGAAGTAGTGGAGCTCCTACTTCAACTACTGCATCTGCAAGCATGCATTAAAATTTTGTCTATACACAGTTAGTAAAATAGCAGACATCTCCAGAAACTGGTCTGCTATTTAGGAAGCAACCAACTCTGAACCCCATTACTTTGAGAATGACATTACATTACATGCCTAGAAAGCACTGAAAGAGAACTCACATTGCATACATAACTATCAAACAATTAATGAGTTGCTTTTCTCTTCCTTATATCTTAATTCTCGAATCAAATGGTTCACGTCCATCTGCCTATCAATAATACACACCTACGTCACTACCGCGTAAATAATTTTATTTTAGGAAAATTGAAACTTTGAAATTAAAAAAAAAATGACAAATATTCTTTGAAAATTTGAGCGTTGAGAGATACGTTCGAGTTTGAAAAAGTAGACAAATAATTATTTGATTTTAACGTTTTAGAATTAATATGTTAAATTATTATTATTTTTATTCTTAAATTTTTAAAAAATAATAATACAAATATATATATATTTTTTAATTATAATATTTTAATTTTTATTATATGAGAATGAGAGTGGGGCGGGCTTCGCCATCCTTGGACTCGCTTTTTTCCTATTTTAAAATAAGTAGAGTCGGTTTAATTCACTCAACTTGACCTCAAGGCATTTGATCTAGCTACAATGTTGTTATAGTTAAATTAAAAACTTGTTACAATAAAATAGTTACAGTGTTTTATAATATCAAGCTATAGTATTTTTAAGGGAAATAATCAATAATGTCCCTATTTGATAAGTAAAATTCAAAAATACCACTGTCACTAATTTTCAATCAAAATTACTCTTTTATTTCCCAAACTGACGAAATAGCCCTCATGCCCCCTTTTTTTTTACTTAACTAGAAATCCATGCTTTACTCGAAACTTAAATTTTATCTTAACTCGAAAGTGTAATTTCAACCTAACTCGAAAGTGTATTTTGAACTTAACTCGAAAGTGTATTTTGAACTTAACTCGAAACTATAGGTTTTACTTTAACTAGAAAGTGCATTACTCGAAACTATAAGTATTACCTTTAACTCGAAAGTACATTTAAAACGTGACTAGATAGTGTACTTTCGAGTCACCTTACAAATACACTTTCGAGTATAACTTAACTCGAAAGTACTAAGGGTTGGTCAAATAAAATTCGGTAAGGGGCATGAGGGCAATTCTGTCCGAAAGAGTAAAAAAATGGTATTTTTGATTGAAAATTTATTAAGGGGGTATTTTTGAATTTTTATTATAAAATAAAGGCATTTTTTATTATTTCCCTATTTTTAATAGTAAAAAGATAGAGTAAGTCGGAGTTGAAAAATTCTAAAACTCGCACCAATTTTTAAATGGGTTAAATTTTTAAGTCTCAAATATGTTTCAAATGGAATAGGGTGGGGTAGGTTTGACGAAAATTCTCATCCCTACTATTATAATATTATTCACAACATATTGTGATACTAAGAATTTAAACGTTGAAATTATTTTTTTAATTTATTATTTTCATAAAAAATTTAGAAAAAATACTATTATAAAAAAAATTCTAACAATAAATTATTTCAAACCATATGCTAAACTATTCATAACTATCTTCATTTTTTTTGTAATAATTTAATATTTAATTATAAAAAATAAATGAAAAAAATTTAGTATTTTATTTTTTATATATATAATATTCTCTATTTAAAAAATTATGTTTATATTATTATAGTTGTTAAGAAAAATTACGAAAAATATAAATAAAAAACATAAAAATACATACTATATAGGGAAATTTCCTTAAATAGCCGTAATTTCTTTTGAGTTTACGTAAATAATCTCTTATAAAAAAATTTTACCAACCTAACCAAAAATGTATTTTTCGGACTAAATTATCCTCAATAGCCTACTTCAATTTTTTTACAAAAGTCTATTTTTTTTTCTCTTTTCTTATTTCTCTAAAATTTGAAACTTTCGAAAATTCAGACTCTCCTCTGTCAAACTTATTCTTCTCTTCAAAATCATCTCTCTTGCTAATGGTGAATATGACGGTGTTATAGCTTTGTCGGAAAAGTCTTGGTCATCTATAGATTCTATACTAAGTGATTTTTTTTATTATATAGGTATGTATTTTATGTGTTAATTAATTAAAGAAAAATTTCTCAAATTTGGATTTATAATTCAATGTTGATTAAGTTGTAATAAGTATTAATTTAAGTTTAAATTACGTCGACTGGCTTGTTATATAAATGTAAAGATCTGAAGCATTTGAAGATGTAATGTGTTGTGCGATTTTGAGTCATGGGTTTTTCCCCGAAAAGTGAATTTCTGGTAAGGCCATATTTAGGGTAAGGCAAAATTTTGCCTTACCCTAAAACTACTTTTCGGGTAAGGCAAAACTTAAAACTACTTTTCGGGTAAGGCAAAATTTTGCCTTACCCTAAATTCATTTTTCGGGTAAGGCAAAATTTGCCTTACCCTAAATTCATTTTTCGGGTAAGGCAAAATTTTGCCTTACCCTAAAACCATTTTTCGGGTAAGGCAAAATTTTGCCTTACCCTAAAACCACTTTTCGGGTAAGGCAAATTTTTGCCTTACCCAAAAATCATTTTTAGGGTAAGGCGAATTTTTGCCTTACCCTAAAACTGAATAAATATATTTTTTTGAGTGATTTTTACATTTTAACAATATTATACCCTTTATTAATTTATGTATGACAGATTTACTAATATTTTTCATTTACTATAATGATTAGTAGAAAAATACTTGGTAATGTCATGTTGTCCATATTATTATAATAATCTTATAATGAATATTTATTGATGTTGTATCATTGTAATAAATGAAAACAAATAATTATTGCTAATATTGTCATCGCATAATTAATTGTCTTTGTTGTCATGAATGGATATCTTAAAATTATGATATTTTTTTATCCGAAAATTTCAACTTTAATGTTTTACGACATACTTGTTTAATTTGTTCAAGAAACAAAATATAAGCATGATTATATTTCAATAAATAACAAATTTGGAGAAATTTTTCCAAATTTTTTGACCAATAAGAATAATAATAATAATAACAATAATAAAATATAATAATAAATAACCACTTTTTGGGCAAGGCTTTTGCCTTACCCGAAAAGTGGTTTTAGGGTAAGGCAAAATTTTGCCTTACCCGAAAAATGAATTTAGGGTAAGGCAAATTTTGCCTTACCCGAAAAGTAGTTTTAGGGTAAGGCAAAATTTTGCCTTACCCTAAATATGGCCTTGCCAGAAATTCACTTTTCGGGGAAAAATCCATGACTCAAAATTGTACAACACATTACATCCTCAAATGCTTCAGATCTTTACATTTATACAACAAGCCAGTCGACGTAATTTAAACTTAAATCAATACTTATTACAACTTAATCAACATTGAATTATAAATCCACATTTGAGAAATTTTTCTTTAATTAATTAACACATAAAATACATACCTATATAATAAAAAAAAATCACTTAGTATAGAATCTATAGATGACCAAGACTTTTCCGACAAAGTTATAACACCGTCATATTCACCATTAGCAAGAGAGATGATTTTGAAGAGAAGAATAAGTTTGACAGAGGAGAGTCTGAATTTTCAAAAGTTTCAAATTTTAAAGAAATAAGAAAAGAGAAAAAGAAAACAGACTTTTGTAAAAAAATTGAAGTAGGCTATTGAGGATAATTTAGTCCGAAAAATACATTTTTGGTTAGGTTGGTAAAATTTTTTTATAAGTGATTATTTACGTAAACTCAAAAGAAATTACGGCTATTTTAGGAAATTTCCCTACTATATATCTATTGCTATTCTCCTTACTATACAAACCAACCGCGTTTTAACTTGGGGAAGTAAGAGGTTAAAAATGTATTTGGGTAATGTTCATCCCCTTGCATTTAAAAAAAAATAAAAAAAAGGAGCTAAAAATATTTTTTATATGAATTTGTCACAATTCATTGTTAAATTTTTTTATAATAATGTTTTCTTTCTTAAATTTTTATTAAAAAATTAATTTTAATATTTTAATCTTTCATATAATCTATAAAAAATAATATAATAATAATAAAAATATTATAATTGAAAAATATATTTTAATTTGTTACTTTTTTTTTAAAATTGAGAGATGAAAATAAGAATAACCGAACAAATTTATTAACAATTGTTCAAGGAGTATTTTTCTTTTCTCCCAAACATCAAGATATATGTCAATTTTTATGTATTTTATTCGTTTGTTCTACAACATTTATTGATATACATATATATATATATATGTTTATTTCTTTTTAAATCAGGAGCCCGTTTTTTAAACGGGTCAGCCCAATTCCAATTTTCATATTAAAAAATTTGTGTACTTTTTTGGCTTTTAATTTAACTTCTGGAAGGAGTTGGAATTCTCTCAGTCTTATTAATTTGATTGGGGGATGTATGTAGTTGTTGTCAGTATATTTATAATTAAAATAAGTAAATAAAATATGGGTGAGTGGAAGGTTAAGAAAGTACTTTCATTTAGGAATCATGTTATGCTTAGGGATACATGTTCCAATGTTGGAGCTTCCCTCTGCAGCCTAGTGAAGTTAATTGATTATTGGAAGCTTATAGCATAGAGAGGGAAGCTCCAGAAAGTGACTGCCCAACCTACCAACAGTAATGCATGCCTCCCTCCCTGCCAACCTATCTGTATCGTAGGCCACAATCTATCAATATTATTATTCATAATAACCCCCCCGAAAAAAGGCTAAATGAATAAAATTTACCTGAAAGTTTTAACTTCTTCTTGACAGAGAGAGACAGAGACAGAAAGAAGGGTTTCAAGTGATTTCTTCTGTACCGGGAAGAAAACTAATTGAGCAACTTCCAAAATACTGTTCATTTAAAACTGACTTAGTTCTTAATTTTACATCATTTTGCTCTTTTGTCTTTGACCATTAGGGTAAACAGAGATAGATTTGATCATCATCTATTACAACTAAACTAATTCATATAACTCCACGAACTACATCTACTACATACATGTTCACTTCCACCTATCATAAGCAGTCATTGCAGTGTCTTGTAAAGTGGATAAATCCTAATGTTGATTATGCATACCATGCTTCATATAGCTGCCGCTGACCATATTCATATTCCAGATTCCAGGTTGGGGATCTTGAGATAAAGGTTGATTAACTTCATTACCTGGCACATACACATAAACATTTGCATTACGCCAAATATTGTCAATCTGCATTGACAGTGAAAAATAAAGAAAATCAACGTTGCATTGGACTAAAAGTGCAGACAAAATATATAAAGAACTTTGCTATGTCTAAGGTAATAAGGGTAATACTAGCGTATGCCATAAAATATGAGCAATAACAACTTGTAAAGAAGTTAAAAAGAACTGCCCTGTGCTATATCCCAGATCAAGATCTCCAAGCATAAACTGGACACAAATGTTTTAAGATTCTTGTCACTTGAGCAACAAAATGGATAATTGAATGCTGGATAGCTTATTAGTCTCAGTTGTATTATTATGCCAAATACATGACCCAGGATTTACATTTGCTAGACTTGGGAGATGCTAGTCCTCAAAAAGCATTCAAATGCATGGAAATGTTGAATGGTCATTCAACTTTTGAGGACAGAAGATCATAGACTCTAGAATTATCACTGTAACAGCCAAAGCTCAACGCCTTAACAACTAGAAATTAAACTGACAGTTGAGAATTGTCCTCTAACATCACAGCAAGATATGGACTTCATGCATTGTATGTGAATCATGATACAATTATGGATAGTATTGCGGTGTAGAAATAAAGTTAGATACTATGTATGCTTTATTTAACTGTTAGAAAGTCAAATGGGTTACTAAAAGTATCCACAACTTAATTTTTCAAAAGATATAGAGATCATGTACCTCCAAAATTCAAGCTGTAGTGGACAATTTTATCATCAGATAGCCGAGAAAGAATGATAAAAACAAAGTATCTGCAATGACTAAAAATTGAGACAACTTTTGAAAAATTGAAACATTCGTAACCAGCCAAAATTATGGGAAACCACTGGAGCAGTATTGTCAGTTTACATAGATAAACTTGATTATGAAAATTGTTTCTGTAATTGGAAATAGAACTACTCCTGTTTTATGTCAGCTGCATCTAATATATATATATATATATATACTGGAAAGCAGCCCCAATAATTGAATTAATTCATGCAAAAGAACTGCAGTGCACAAATGTTACAGCCTGAAAACAATTTCGAAATGAAAAATGAAAATTCCCCAGATCATGCTTTTTCTCCATGAATGAAATGCTTTTATCAATGCCATATATAAAAACTTATCAAATTTTAAAGTAGATGTGGACGGAAGAACATGTAATGCCTTATCTTCTTTTACCAAAGATCGACAATGACACTCCAACACCACCCTCACTTTCTTATTGAGGTCGCTTCACACTTGCATTTCCTAGAAGATTTATTGATAAGAAAGCTAACAAGAGCTTGAAATCTCATGTAAGTGTTGAAAATGGAATAAATGTCCTAAAATACCAAGTTGCTTATCGAAAAAGGGGAAAAAAAATGCTTCAACTCTAAATAATTAACCAGTCCTTGACTTTAGTTGCACTGTGGACCAAACAAGAGATAAACTTTGGACAAACTGAAGTTCTAGTGCATGGATATGATTTCAAACAAAGAAAACCAAGCCATTCTATGACAATAAACAGCTGCAGCTGCAAATTTTTCCAAATACAGATAATATGGATTAATATTTGATTAAACAATTATTTCTGCTCTAGTACAGATAATTCATAATACTATTTCTGAACACAGTTTTACTTCTTTGATAGTTCTTCAATCGGAAATAAACACAGAAATAGATCAATATGGTATTGTAAACTATACCTTGGAGTAATCCTCAATTGCCAGAGGCTGCATAGCCTGACTGATCACCAACTGGAGAAGAAGAGTCCCTGGTTCTTGCCGTAGAAACATCATTTTCCGTTTGCATTCTGGAAATACATGGAAATAACTTTTTCTCATCATATCCGTGATCATAGAGATAACCCTTGAAGACATGGCCACTGATGTTCACAGTTGCCACATAGCCAACCTCAGCTTCATCATCACTAATGGCAGTCACTCTAATGCAGCGAAAATTGGCCGCCGCCTGGACTTGACCTGGCAAAGACTTCTTAAAACTTTCCTCTGCAGTTCAGTTCCACAACAATCAAATACTAAAATTTGGTCTCTCAATTTTATCATTCTAACTTGATTACTTTTTGAACTGCAGAGAAAGAATTCAACTTTGCAACAATTAATCAAATTATTCTACAAGCCCATATCATAATAATCACAAAATTTCATAAAACTTGTTCCACTCATTCAACAATTTCATGTCAGATTGACCTCTCTGTTCCACTTTTATATTTTAATCATCCTAAAGTCAATCATTCCACCGCTTTAAAAAAACGATAGAATAAAAGAATCGTTCTAGTCTTGTTTATAATGAATGTATATAGAGATGAGCTCTATAATAAAAGATAGAGAATATAGAATAGAAACATACCCTGATGACAAGGGACAGTATTGAAACTGAGAGCAGTGGAAGCAGAAGCATTAATAGGAGTAGAAGGCGAAGGTGTAGATGTACTAGCATTAACATTGGGCCAGAGTACTCTTGGTCTCTTAACACCACAGGAAGAACCAGAAGATCCGCCGCCTCCACCACTAACGGCGGACATCAACTTCTTCTCACGGCGCCTAGCTGCGGGAACCCAGGTGCTCCTCATGTGAGTGGCACAATCATAGCCACGAGTCTTGCAACAAGTCCTACACCTCCTAAAACTGCATTCTTTCTTAGCCCGGTTGCCGCAGTCCCTGCATGCTCTCGTAAAACAATCATCATCTTCAACATCTCGTTTGCTCGATTCTCGATATTGCTTCAGACTCCAAAAGCTTGAAGATTCGTGCAGACTTCTACTGTTATTATGATCATTGTTGTTGCTGCTGTACTCTTGATGATGAATGCTGCCGCTGTTGTTGTTGTTGTTGATGGTTTGATGATCAGAGGAAATATTGGAAGGTGGTGGGAGTGGTGGGTGGTTTTGAGGTGGGGAAATGAGGAGGATGTTGTGGAGGTTCAACATGACGGCTAAGTGGTGAGGTGGCGGTGGCTGGTGGCGGAGGCGGTGGACATCTTACATATATAATGTTAATGGAGATGATGATGAGATTGTGTAGCAGTACAGTAGTAGCGGTAGTTGAGTTGGATACAGTAGTAGGTAGGATGTGAATTGTGAAGTGATGGCTTTGCTTGAATTGAGCACGAGTCGATGAATGGTTAAATGATAGATTCTTTCTCTGTTCCGTAAATCTGAAAGTCTAGTAGTCTAATTGTAGAGTTTACAATAACTGAAATAGGCCATATCAGCCTACACTCTTAGCTTCCCAGCAAAAAGCACAAATCCTACTCTTCAAATTCTTAATAAATAACACGTATTGTTGTATAAATTTGACTCTAATACTTTTTTTTTTTCCTTTGTTTGATATCTAATCTCTGATCTCAAGCTTATAATATGTTTAATATAAATGGATAATAGGAGAATATTCTTGATGATTGTTGGTATTAATTATCAAAACATGATACAAATAGTTGTCGGTCCGGCCTAAAGTTGAAAGTCAATGAATAATAAAGTTTTTGAATGGATTGAATTTGATTTTATCACGTTAAATGATTGATTAATTAGTAGTCGTTAAGGAAGTTGTCAACATAATTAATGGTGAAAGAATTAAATTTGATGTGGTCGAATTTTTATTAAGGGCGGTGAATACAAAAGCGTGTACCGATTAGAATGTATTTAATTAATTAGAAAAAGGGGGTTGTGGGATGTATAAGTAATTTGAAAGAAATAGTAGTGGGTGATAAAAGGAAGGGAAATGATAAATATGATCATTTTGGGGGGTGCAAATGGGATGATGTTATAATTGGAATTGATGAAGAAAGCAAAGGAAAAGAAATGTATTTTTTTTATTATTATTTTAATTTTTTATTGCTTGTTCGTTGGGTAAGCAAACATCATCAAGAGGCTTAGGCTTATTTTGTAGGTTTATAAGGGACCCCCGTCAAAAATTATAGGATTAGGACAGTGGACCAGCCTACTACTACCACTACTTTATAGGTCAAGTTTAGGGTTCCAGTGCCTAGCCCATCCTAGCCTATGCTTGCTATGTTAGGTTAGGCAGGGATAGGATAGGCTAGCCTAGCTTAGCATTAGTCAATTTGTCTTTTTTCTCAAGTAGCCCACAGCCTAGCCTAGCCTAGCCTGGCCTGGCCTAGCCTAGCCTAGCCTAGCTAGGAATTTCACCTAGGATAAAGTTATTCTTGCTTTTGGCATTGATGCAAGATATTGAGAACGATTTTTGTGGAGAACGAAATTAACATTTTTTATTTTTATTTTTAATTTTAGAATTAGACATATTTTTCTTAAAGATTTATATAGATGGTGACATTTTCCACCAATCTTGGCTTATATTATAAGTACAAATATTTTCTATTCATTTTTCCTTCTTTCTCCTACGAAAATTGTCAAACTGATACAGTTTACAAATAGAATTATAAATTTAAATGCAATTAAAAAGTTGAGAGGTCCTAATGAAAACAAACAAAATTAACATCACGTCTCTCTCTCTCTCTCTCTCTCTCCCTATAAATATATAAAAGAAGCACTTTAAAGTGACGAAGATACACACATGCCTCGGCCCTACCCGAGTTCTACCTCTGAACGTAACTAGGGATTTAGTTTAATAGGCCTTTTTATTTCGAACTGAAAAGAGTTAAAAAATTGAATGGATGCAACAGTGAATTTGGATTTATGGTAGCATGGAATGTGAATATGGACAAAGACATGCGTGCATACTGGAAAAAGGCCAGGAAATTTATATCATATTATATTATACTTGCGTTTCTTCCTCTCTGTCTCTCCCACAACTTCAACATTATTTATTTTTGAACTTGTCAGAGACTGCCACGTGACCACTTTCTTTGTTTGCAGTTTTTGCCGCGTGACAACTTGGATGCAGCATCAGCAGCAACAGCAACGACAACAAGTAATATATATATAATAAAGACATATATATATATATATATGTCATTTTAAAATTTTAAATTGTGTTAAAACGAATACAACTACTTTAATCAATCAAATCATGTATTATTATGAAAATATAACTATTAAATACCCTCAAAACAAATATAACTTATTTGGAAGAAAAAATTTTAAAATAAAAGATTAAAGATCGCAATTATTATTAATAAATAATACTGGATACTACTTTTAAAAAACCAGTTTTTGGAACACAATACTTAATTGAGAGAGACTATTCAATACCCTTTTTTTTTAATATTCTATCACATTTTTATATATTTTTAAATATTTTATTATTTTTTATATTTTAATTTTACTTTTAAAATTTTAAATATTTTCAATTTTATTATTTATAATTAACATAAACTAATTAAATGAAAGAATAAAATTAAAAAAAAAAGATAAAATATTAATAAAAAAAATAAAAGATATTTAACATTCTCCCTTTCATTAATTATATTTGATATACACATTTTACTTATTTTTAATATACATTTTCAGATATTTTCTTCAACGCTCGTATTTTTAATTTATACGATATAATTAGCTGTCGACAACCTTTTAAAAAATAATATTAGATAACGTCTTTATCAATCAACTTCTCCAAAAAAAAGAGTAAATTTTTAAGAAATATTTTAATCTTTTATTTTATTTTTAAACCCGATAGCATTCATACATCTAACATTATTTATGATGACTGTGAAAGTAGTTTCTAAATAGAGCCCCGGAGTTTCTGGATTCTGGATCTAATTGACTGACTGACCGACTGACTGACATCCTGTGATGTCATAACATCATGTCAGTCATTGTTTTATTAAGATTTTAGATTCAACATATTATTGTTATGCAATATACAATGTTCACAGCGGGGAGCCAACCACGTGATTCATTTTTCGGTGGAGTATTTGTCACGTGACAGTTGATGCTGACGTTGATGAGACTCCACTCACCGTTCCAAACAAAGCCAAAATGATAGAGGACTCCGCAGTTGCACTTTGCGTTTACCCCACCCACCGCCCCCTTTCTCCACCGTCGTTCCGTTCGCTTCGCAGTCAGTCCATCTTCATTATAATTGACTACCTTATATATATGTGTATATATATATATATACATACACACACATACATATAATTTTTACGCTATTTCCGGTAACCTCTTCCCACAACAAAAATTTTATCCTAAATTATACAATAAATTACACTTAATTAGCTGATGTAATATATATATATATATATATATACACAGTTCTAATCCCAAAATTTCTTTTAACAATTTTACATGGTACCGAACGCCAGTTCAAATGAAAACACCGTAGATTCACTATACATCTAAACACATTCTAAATAAAGTCAAAATGTCTACTGTTTGGAAGCTAAATAAATGTCTATATATATATATATATATAAACATACATACAGTAACAATACATGTTAGTGGTGTCGCAATCTAAGCTTCTAGTGCCTGCCCACGAGGGGATAATAAAGCCTAATGACTCTTTTAACTTCCAACAAATTTGAATGATGATCTTGCCTCGTTACATTCCCCCTCCATCACAAAGAAACTGTGCTACATATTTAATTTAAAAGACTGTTAAATCATTATAGTGTTCTTATTCTACTCTGTCCAAAGATTTCATCATTATTTAAATCCATTGCAACTGTTTTTGGGATCTTGCAGAAATGTGGATTCGAATTTGACAAACTATTTGTGTTAGCCGGACTCCTCACTAGATTCAAAGTGCTTGAAAGGACTACCATGGTTCAGAGTTATTACCAAGAAAATTTCTAACATATGAGGGCTTGCTCCAGCCTTGCTCCATCATAATGAGGTTGAGGCGTATCATCAATTTTTCCACAGCATCATCCTCCTGCCTACTTACCAAATCGGATGATTGCTTTTGTACTGAACAACTCTGTAATGTTTTAAAACAACTCTTCATCCAGTTCACTGCAAGATAAAAATGTTATACGTCAAATCAGAGAAAATTGTACCTTTGTTTCCTGATACTTCTTCAGATGTTGGAGAGATTGCTCATAAAGTCCGCAATGATAGAGAAGAATGCTGTAATCTCTTAATTCCTTTGCATCAGTCTCCAGGAGAATAAGCCGTTCACATGCTGTAACAACAGTGTCAACTCCAGATGAAAATAGGTATATAAGCAATTGAGAATATCATATTACAACATATATTTAGTGACAGCGCTGAAAGGCTATGATAGTTGGCAGGGCCTATGAATTCTGTCTTAAAATAAATTTATTTTTCAAGAATTAAGGAAAAAGCATTACATGGTGACGAAGCCAAAGGGAAATGCATAATTGGGAAGATACACTACATCTAGATTACAATTACCATCCCATTTAAATTATCTTTCTTTATAGAGATATAAAATGTCATCTGGTGGATGCATGAAGGCATAATTCACCAGAAAGTACAAATTATTCCAATTTACTATATATTTCCCTTAAAAATGATCTAATTTCAATGAGGTTGTCAGGATCAAGATTGCTCTTATGATCCAAATGACAAATTGCCACAAAGATGCTACCCAGTTCCTATAAAAAAAAAGAGCGCAACACACGCACAAAGACAGAAAAGCCAAGCATGCTAACGTGACACTCCACACCTAAAATGAATTTTGCATAAATCTTATAGAAAGCAAAAACGTTTTTTGACCAGGTCTTCGGCTTCCAGTTGGTCTGAACTGACTCGATGCCCAAGTCAAAAAAATAGTAATAATAACAGTCTACTGAACATATATTCCCTTACAAATACATACCAGCTAATGCACGCCTCATATCCCCAAAGCGGACACTGGTCCAAACACCACGTTCTAACCTATGTTGAGCAGCCTTTGCAGATGCAAGCTGCAAGCCACTGCAGTAGAAAAGAATAAAACTAAGAAAACTAGGGCCAGAATAAGGGAGGGTGGTGGGTCTATCGACTTTTCATATAAGTTACTAATAACTAAGCATTATAGTTAAAATACCTGTCCTCATTGTTCAATCTATCAATGCAGTTAGCGGCACGTGCTGCCCTTAAGAACAAACTTTTGGATTGATCATGTTGAAAAGGCCAGAAAGCAGTCTTTAAATTGCTCAAAATCTGCACCATTGTATATTAATATAAGCAAATATTAACAAAGGCCAGAAAGCATTCCACATGTTCCTGAGTTTTTTAAATAGCCTTCTTATGTATGCATGAATTAATGTTGTACAAGCTCTATGAATTTCTTAGTTTAGCTCAAGTCCAAAGATAGTGGTACTATGAAAACTGGTTTCATAAACATAAGTGAGATTCACGAATCCTATGAATACATTTTCGGCCATCTAGTTAAGGGAATAGATGTATATGTATGATCAAATAAACAAACTGCAAGTCATGGAGAGAAGCAATTATCACACCCTCGCATTGATATTTTCACTGATTTGGGATAGCGAATACAATGAAGAACATACACAAGCAAAAACATAGATGTTACCTCCTCCAATAGGGTCTGCACTGTCATAATGTGAGGCTGATCAGACTCCTTGCTTTTCTGCTTCTGGTAGCCTCTAGGAAGGCTATGAAGATCAAGAGGGAATGATATCTCCACATCAAAATCCACAAGGCCCCATAAACGAAGCATCTTAAGGATTTCTGAGTATATAAGCGATAGCATAACAGCAGATCCTGAGCGATGTGTCAAAACCTGCACATAATGTCAGATAAATTCTCAAATATTCTCCCTATGATATCATTTCCTCCCAATAGCAAGAATACAAGTAGGAGATAAAGAATGAATTCCCTACTGAGTGAAGATATAATGCTCTTGGTTCTATTAATTGATTCCTAGCATTGGTTCTCCGAAAGCCCTGACAAGAAAAAACTGAGACATGTATAAGAAAGCTCAAGTGTCTCAAGAAACACAGTGAGTTTATAGAATAAATTTTGAACTGATATTGAAGAAATAGATCTATATTAAGATTATGAAGGAACTAGTTACATTATACAACTTGTAAACTGCAGGGGATGCCCTTCATAGGACAATTCTAGTACTGTAAATCTGCAGTCATGTTCAGGAATTCCTCATCCTTGCAAATTTAAATGCTTGGTACTTCTTTAATATAAAAGGGGAAGAAAAAAGAAAATAGGTGCAAATAAACATAGCATCAGTGAGATCACACATTCAAACACAAATAATTACTTTAAGCTATCATTTGTTTGTTTTTCTTTTCTTTGAGTAAACTACTAACTGACTTTGAACCAAATTAGAACCTGCAAACACGTCTAAATACAAGCATACCTTTTCATCAAACAAATATCTCTCTATACTCTCCAAAAAGCTCTCTGGCGATGATTTGAATGATGAGCTATAATGAGGGCAGTAGCCCACAGAAAGATCATCTAATCGGTCAATAAAAGCATCCACGGGGAGGGGTACTGATGAATGTGATATGAGGGAGTCATCCTCTGCTGCTACATGAAGAGCCGTTTTACCCAAATCAACACATCTATTAATGCTAATACTGGTTTCCCTTTCAAGACTGGATAATTTTTTAATCTGTGACCAGAAACCCTCTCTTGCTTCCTGCTCAATCATCAATGAAGAATAAAAACCAAAGCATCTTAAATAAGGAGAAGGAAAGTAGCGGCTTTCTTCTATTAACTTTACGCGTAACAATAACATAAACATAGCAAAAAGAAAAACAACTAATAATATTATATCAAACGGAACATTCACAAAGCACGAATTCACTGGCCGTTCACATTAAGCATATGAGCAATTGATTAAATTATCAATTAACCAGAAAAAAATTATTATTGCTTGTTTTTTTTTTTACATAGTCACAGATAAATTAATGCGCATGAGCAATAATAAATCTATATGGGTGATCTCGGCTTCATCACAATTTTTTCCACCATGAGTTTTATAATTGCTTAATTGGAATGGGCGTATTAGTACTCCAGCCAGCATATCCATTTCCGTATTTTCTTTGAAAAATTTAATCACGATTGTTATTAATCTTCCAGTATGATTCTCATATATGTAAAATGTATTTTCATCTTGCTATCGATCTAAAATCAGTCTAGTTTTGTGACTTACGGATGCAGAGAATTGAAGCATAAAAGTAGAAAATTCGAACAAACAATCAAGAATCCAAATCAAAACCTAGATGAATTTATATTCTTGTGCAACCAATCCACTGAATCAAGATGAGCCCAACCATCAGACAATAGAAGTAAACGAAACACTAAAATCAATAGCAAAAACAAGATAAATGATGAAGAAAACGAGAGATACTCTAGCATAGGTGGTGTCCATTCCAGTGGATTCCAGAGCGTCGTGCAACGCAAACTTCAGCTCACTCGCCACATATTGCGGCTGGGATCCGCTACAGCAAGCCACACGGGGACACGACAACAACGAGGTCGGTTGCCATCGCGAGAATTTGGTCAGAGATGGAGAAGGAGGAGGACAAAACGCAGCGTATAACGAAGAACCCATGTTTAGTTTGCCCAGAGAGAGCGAAAATTGGTTTGCTTTGACTGGAAATGGCAAAGCAAATATCAGGGAGTCGAGATCTGTGGACGGCACATCAGATTTTTTTAATGGATTTTTTTTGGTTCGAAAAACAGTTAAGGAGGATGTGACGTGGCAAGCAATTTTATAATACTAATAAGCACAATCGTTTTACACCGACGAGATTGTGCTTGCTGAAGCGATTTTTGTGTTTTGTTGTTAGGTACTTGCGGTGTTTGTGTTCCGATTTTGCCCAACCCGAACCCGAGTGAGTAATGAAAAATCCGAGCTTTTATTATTACTATTATTAATTTATTATTTATTTTAGATGCGTTATAACAGAATACCGAGCAAATTTAAGACTAACAAAGAAAGTGACATACGTAAACTGGAATATAACTGGTTCTAACTGGTTCGACGGAAGAAGATGAGCTCTAATTATCTTTCTGCTTCTCATGAGTATGGAATGTAATGCTAAATCAAAGAATTAATACATGTATAAATACATTAAATTAAGCTAACATAACTGAGTTTCATTCAATTCCTACTCAAGGATTGCATTAATTACATGAATGTATGTGTGGCAAACAGAACTTTTTTTATTTTTTACATGAAAGAATTGCATTACAAAGTGGTAAAACTTGTCAGTCACAGCTCTAGCTGAAATACACAAATCAAAACTACAAAGAATCTTGCAACCGCAGAGATTAATTTGGCGGAGGTGGAAGGTCACTGCTTTCCTTCATCCACTGTAACGGTTGAACCTACACTACTCCTCCTCCTCCTCCTTTGGATTCCTGATGCTACTTCTCCAACAGAACGATAAAAATAATCCCCACAAGAGAGAGACGAATTCTCCTCTGATGAACAGTACTCCCCCTTCAACTCTCTGAATATTTCTTCATTCACTCCGTGTACAAATGGATTATCCAATAACATCTCAGCCGTAAACCTGAACATAGGCTTCCTCACAAAACACTTCCTCAAGAAATCTTTCCCTTCCTCCGAAATCCAGGCTGGAATTTCAGGAATTGACTTCTCACTGCCAATCTTAACATAAAGTTGTTGCGTGCTGCAATTTGGATTCAAATCCCAGGCTTGCCTTCCTGTCAGCATCTCAAGAACCACGCAACCCAAAGCCCAAATATCTGAAGGAGACTCCTGCAAGTGCTCAACCACAGTTTCTGGTGCCAAGTACAACGGAGTCCCTCTCATACAACAATCAACCCTCTGTTTCTTGCTCTGTCTTGACCTCTTCGCCAACCCCAAATCAGCAATCTTTACCACGAATTTACCACCTTCAGTTGGCAAAAGGAGAATGTTATCCGGTTTCAAATCACAATGAACGTAACCGCATTCATGAATATGAGAAATCCCTTCAAGAATACACCTGGTGTAATGCCTCACGGCTATTTCCGGCAACCCGCAACCCTTAGACTCGTCAATGATATCACCTAGAGTTCCACCTGAAGCATACTCTATCAGCAAATTGTAAACCATCTCTCCATTTGCACGGGTTGTAGTTTCTTCTCCAAAACACTCGAGCACAAAAGGACACCCGCGAAGATCGTCGAGAATTTCTTTCTCTCTCTGGAGTGAAGCAGAAGACGAAACCATGGCCGATTTAACAGCCATTACTGGCGGGAAAAGGGTTGTGTTGAATTTTGGTTTCTTCAAAGTAGCCATGAAGACTGACCCAAAACTTCCTTTGCCAAGGATCGGACCTCTAAACCATGAAACGCCATGGCTATCCATGATTCTTCTTCTACTACTTCTACGTACGTACTTCTTAACCTAAGTGAAGTGAGTGCTTCTTATGAAAAGAAATGCGTCAAGAATTTCAGAAATAGAATAAAATAGCTCTAGCGTGTGGTGGGTTTAGAAAATATCTAGAACTTAAGAAACGTGATATCGTTATCTATATGTGAAAAATTCTTCTACTGACCGGGAACTGGAAAATCCTGAATCCTACGCTTTTAAGGATTCTTGTAGTTGGTAACCGCGTTTTACACTCTATTTAATTAGAAATACTCTCTTATTCGCCACTCCAAATTCATTAATATATATATATATATATATTTAATTAGAAATACTCTCTTATTCGCCACTCCAAATTCATTAATATATATATATATATATATATATAGAACTCTTCTTTACATAATATATATATATATAGTTTTTGTTTTTCATTTATATTTATTTATACGACATATATAGGTCCCTCCTTACTAACAATATTTTGCTATTTTATAATGAACATGAATTTTACAAGGATCACTAAGTGCTTTTGCAAATGTCATTTTTATAAGAATAGTTTTACAATCGAATGCAAATATAAATATGTAATGGAAAATTTCTAAGGTTTTCATTACCACTGAAAAATAATTTTAGAATTCGTTTAGTATATCTTTTTTAATAAAGTTATTTGAAGTAGAACTTTTATAAATACAATTTTTAACAAAAGTTTATTAATCGTTTGGTTGTTACAAATAATTTTTTGAAAAATTTGAGTAATTACTTTAACATACAAATTTTTAATATTCTATTTTAAAGAAATAACATAAAACTTTTAAAATAAAATAAAAGTGTTTGAGACAATTTTATCTTTTAAAAAAGTTAGAAAAATTTTATTGTCAAAAATTTCAAATTTTAGGCTTCTTCTAATAAAAATAAAATAATTTTTTTAATTTTCAAAAATTATTCTTTAATATTAATCAAACGACGTCAAAAAATTTAAAAATGACTTTTATTATTAAAAAAACCTTTTTCACCAATTAAAAAGTCAAACCATATAGGTACTTATTGTATTATAAATTTGAAGACACTCGGGGAAAGCTCTGATTGGCTTCTAGAAATTTCAGCTCAACTTGTATGGCATCATTTCACATCCGTATATAATTTACTCGGCCACGTTCTCTGTGGAGGATTTGTAGCTGTTCATGCTTGTTGTAAATGTCTCTAGAACAGTTATAGTTGATGACATTCTTCTATTAGAAGAGTTGAAATAATCCAATTTCAAGGTGGGGATATTGTAAATTAACTCCTTTGTTCATTTTTTATGGAAGTACTACTTGATTTGAGTCAAGTACTGTTGTTCCGACAGTATTCGCAAATTTCTCTCAAGACTATTTATGTTTTTCATCTCATATATTAATTGATTAGTTATGGCAAATAATTTTAAAAATACTCATAAAAATTTTAAATTATTGTAAAATAATAATTATGTCCCTTATTTAATAATGGAAGAATGTCAAATTCTCTCCTATTGTTTGACTTAATATTCCGATACCCTTATATTGTTTTTATAATATCTCAAATTCTCCCTCTATTAGTTAACGGAGTTAAGAATAATAACATATAAGTCCTTAAAATTTTATCTATTAACTTACATAGTCTTAATATTATCAAACATACCCACAAAAATTCTAATTTATTAAAATATAATAATTATATCCTTATATAATAATAATTAAAAAAATTATTTTCAACTCCTAATTGATAATAACATATTTTATTTTATAACATATTAATAACTAATTTATAAATTATTTTTTGCATATAAATTTATTTAAACTTTAAATTTCTTTTTAACATGATATTCATAAATAGAAAGATAAAATTTTATAATTTTTAAAATAAATAAAATAATAATAAAATTGATCTTTCAATTTTATTTAATATTTAGATAATTCATCATGTATAAAATAATTCCAAAATTTAGATAAATTTTAATTCGAAGAATAATTTATAATATTTTATTTAATATTTAATATAAAAATATTATTTATATTGACTAACACATATGAAGAATAATATATTTAAAAAAATCATATTAATTAATTACATATATAAATACATCTATATAAATTGACATGATAATATTATATCATATCACTATATATTTTACATTTTCATAAAATATTCTAACTTAAAATATTTTTTTAGTTGTAAAATTCATTCTTTTAGTTTAAAATATTAATTTCTTTTTAGTTTTGATACTATGATTATTTCAAATTATGAAAAAAATTAATGACATACGACCCCCTAAAATTTGACCCATTAACTAATTAATATTGAAAATTTTAATATATTATAAAATAAATAAACTTATATCTTAATTATAATATGTTAATAAATGTTTAGTTATCAATGTGTTATAAAATAAAATAAATTATTATTTAAATATATATTTTCAATTAGTAGTTAAAAATATTCATAAAAGGCTGAATTTATTAAAAAATAACGATTATATCCTTATTTCATAATAATTAGCTAAAGAATTAATAATAGTTAGTTACAAAATAAATAAAATATTAAATATATGATTTATTTTATTTATTTTCTAGTACCAATGTAATATTGAATTATTGATATATTATAAAATTTTATAATTATACTATAGTACAATAGTTATGATTATATATAATCATAAGTATTGTATTACAATATATTTTATTTATAAATTAATATTTATTTATGAATTTTTAATATTGTATTATAAAATATTATTGTTTTATTTATTTTAAAAATTATAAAATTAACCATTCAATTTATATTTAAATGATAATATATGAATTAGTTATTAATGTATTATAAAATAAAATATTATTTAATATTTATTATTAATTAGGAGTCGAAAATAATTTTTTTAATTATTATTATATAAGGGTATAATTGTTATTTTTTAATAAATTAGAATTTTTGTATATATTTTTAATAATATTAAGACTATGTAAGTTAATAGATAAAATTTTAGTGACCCATATATTATTATTCTTAATTATATCAACTAACAGAGGGAAGATTCGAGGTATTATAAAAATAACAGAGGGTATCGGGGCATTAGGTCAAATAATAGGGGGGGAATCAGACATTCTACCTTTAATAATAGTTAGTTAAAAAATAAATAAAAATATCAAATGGATAATTTATTTTATTTATTTTTTAACACCTATGTAATATTAAATTATATGATATTATCACATTCCTCCTCTGAGGTTTGACTTTGTATCACTTGGAGAGAAAGAATGTAGATTGTATCACATACCTCGTTTAAGGTATTAGTCAACTAACTCTCAATGTTAAATCTACTTAAATGCCCTTGATAATTTATTTTTTTATTAAAATATCTTTTTAATACCTATTTTTATCTTATTACATGTATTAGTTAATTCAAGTGTACAAAATAAAAAAAATAATTGTAAAATAAAATATAGAGAAGTATAATTTTTTTCAATAAGTATTTTGTAAATGAATATCCATAAATATATATAAAAAGACAAACAAATAAAATTTTTTCGACTTTCTTTTTATTGATTGTGTAAGAAATTAGAAAAGTAAAGTTTTCTTCTTTAAATAAAATAATAAATATCAAATAATAATATTTTACACATCTATCCTTACAATTAATGGTCAAATAAAACTACATGAGAGATAAGTAATACATTTCTTATAATTTCTAACTAAGTGATACAATCCAAAACTCTAGGGGGAGGAAAGTGGTAATATCCCATTAAATTATTAATATATTATAAACTTTTAAAATTATATTATAATACAATTGTATTATAACATATTTTATTTATAGATTAATATTTTTTATTATTTATTTTATAAGGGGCAAGATTAATGACCTTTTTTTTTTTACACAAAATCTTACATCAAGCATAGGCAGTTGGATTTAGGCACATCCAACGATTGAAATTGTATCTGATTATGTAATTAATACACAATTAATGCATTCATAATTAATGTACATGTAAGATGCAATCCTAACCGTTGAATACGCCTAGATCCGACTGCTTATATTTGATGTAAGATTTTGTATATAAAAAAAGGCCATTGATCCTACCCCATTTTATAATACCTAATTAATATATTGAATTGTTAATTTGTTGTAAAATAAATAAAATTATATTTTAGTTATAATATATTAATTAATATTTAGTTATCAATGTGTTATAAAATAACAAATATTATTATTTTATATTTTATGTTGACACATGAGTTGAAATTAATTTTTTAACTAATTACTATTATATAAGGATATAATCATAAATTTTTAATAAATTAAAATTTTTATGAATATTTTTAAAATTATTAGAATGATTTAAGTTAGTAGTCTAAATTTTAAAAACTCGTATGTTAGTTTTTTTAATATTGTTATATAACATAAGAAGAAATCGAAGCATTTTTTAAATAATAGGGGGGAAATAAGGATACCATACTAAACAACAAAAGAAAACGAGAATTCTCTCCATTATTTTTTTTGCGTCGTTGCAATTAATTAGAATTTTACAGAATAGTTGGTGTCTATCAAGTAGCATTTCCTTTGTTATTTTTGTTTTTCATTTTACTATGTACTTTCGTGAACTTCTTTCTTGATTTTTGAACTATATTAATGGGATTGTCCTTATAATTAGATAGTTGTTGCGTGATCAGAGCCATCAAATGGCTCAAACCATTAAGCATATGGGCAAAAATATCATTGATGTGAACAACACCGTCACCGCTATAAACTTGCTTCTCTAAACTTTATTTCCAATAGAATTTAAAACTTTTACTGAAATATAATCGAACTACGTAGCCAACAAGGTGAGGTCGAAAGACAAAAAAAAAGATTAGGCTTTGCTTCTTTCTTTATGTTAAAAAATACTTATGTTTGTTTAACGGTAATTATTTGTGTTCTTATAGTTAATTATTCATCTTCTTTGGATTACAGCTTGATTGTTGTTAATTAATCGGATCATATTACCATCCTTAAAAAAAAAAACCCTAATTCCTAAATTTCAAGTGCTACGTTTAGGTTAGTAAATTAGAGTTAGGGTTTCATTAAAAGATTATTTTAGTCACTTGACACTTTCTGATATTTAACATCTGGTCAAATAGATATAAATATTACAGCATGAGAGTGTTTTGTACATTTTTATAGACGTTCTCTCTATTTATGATTTCTACAAATTATAGGGGAGGTATGTAAAAAATATTTTGTCATTTTAAGGAAATTTTTATATAATATTTTACACTTTCTAATATATATATATTTAATTTAATAAAATTTTAATTATATATAGGTAAATTTTAATAAAAGTTTACCTATATATATATAATTATATAAACTTATTTTTGAAAATCTTTCAATTATACATAAATAAATTCTAACAACTTCTATTATTGTTTTTATTTTAAGAAATTAAAAAAATTAATACATCTAGACTATTTTCAACCTTAATAAAAAAAAATTATGTTTATTTAAAATAGAAAAATTCAAATCAACGCCACACATGTATGTAATAAAATTATGAATAGGGGTGATGATTGATTGATTAAAGGGAAATAACCCAAAATGCCCTTATTTTATAATAAAAATTCAAAAATACCCAAAATTATTCGCCAACGGACTAACCTGTGTGATTATTATCCCCTTTTTATCCTATCTTTTTTTAATTAAACCATCCCAAAAGATTTTACTTGTTGATAATAAAACTGCAGGTCGGGCCCGAGCTGCTAATCAGTTACGAGTACTCTCTTCTTCTCCTTTCCCGCTTCGTTTTATCTACTATCCATCAAATTAGGGTTTAGGGTTTTTTTCATCAGTTTGCTCTTCTTCCCTGTTCTGCTCTAACGCTCTCTCACACCGGAATTACCACTGTCAACATTTTCCGGTGACAATGATGTACGGTGATCCTCAACAACAGAAGCAGCATCAGCAGCTGCCGCCAGGTGGCGAAGGTGGGGACCATTTCCATCGCGGCCCACCTCAGCTACAACCGCCGGCTCCTCCAATGATGCGTCAGCCTTCCGCCTCTTCAACTACTCTAAACCCACCCGATTATCACCACCCCTCTGCTAACACTCCTTACGACGGTAACTCCTTTAATTCTACCCTAATCCAAACGTATATGTAGTTTTGGTGCTTACTTTATATTTTTTTGTTTCTGCTCGATTAGTGTACTTTAAGTCATTGTAAATCAGGGGAATCCAATTGGAATCAATTCATTGTTGTAGAAGCTAAGTTTCATAAGACAGTTTCACTTCTCCTTACAACTCAACTGGAGCAAAGCACCTGCATTTTATGATATATGTCGGTGAATTGTTTAATCTCTTAATTTACTATCAGCTTTGCTAAACCCTTTTAGGAGACTGCTACTCTTCAGTGCTTGAAGACATCAATATGCATCTTTTAGGACATCATGGTATAATAATTGAGCTGATGGCCTGGTCTTTTGCTTTTCCAAAAGTGAATTTGATTTTCTCAAATCTTTGTCTTTTGTTATTACATAGCTTTGAATTAAAAGCTTTCATCTCTATCAAACTCAAAGAGCGGTATATAAGAATTTGAGTATTTTGGGGGTATCTCTGATTTAACCCTGAGACTTTTCACTTCTGCTCAGTAAATCTTAGATGATGAGAAAAGAAAATAAGGCCCGGGGCATGACAATTACCCTGTTCGGGTTGTAATTCATGATGCGTAGATTAATTCTGCTTTGTAGTTGGAGGAATAGCCTGGAAACCATTATCTGGGGCTGTTACTGAGTAGAGTAGCTAGTTTTGGATCCTGTGTGTCAGACACTTATCTGATTAAACTTCAGAGTTTGGACTGTTGACTGTTTGTGAGATCCTTGTAGTTGTAGGCTTTTTAATGCTACTTGGTGCATCACTTTTACGTCTTGTGATGCACCTTAAGTTAGCCTCAAAACCAAAAATTACTGTACCTTTTTTTTTCCCAGTATGAAGAACTTTCACTTTATTGATTTTTTGGTGTATCTAATTTTAATGGTTGTACTAATTCTTACTTTGTGTTGAATGAATTGTTGTTGCAGCTCATGGTGACAGTTTTGCTGCGAAAAGAATGAGAAAGCTTACTCAAAGGAGGGCAGTTGATTACACAAGCACTGTTGTGCGGTATATGCAGGTACCTTTTATTTATTCAGTTATATTTAATTGTCTCAGTAATTTTTTGTTGATGTATCTTGCCTCAACTGCTTCTATGATTATTTTGTCTCTGGTTTTATTTTATATTATTTTTGTGATTGATGAGTCACTTCTTTTAACTATTTGTGTCGTAATTTTTGTCAGCAGCATCTCTAAGACTATTACCATGTTTTTGTAAATTTTTTGCTGATTTAGCATCTATTTTCCTATTCAGTTAAGAGATTTCTTCAAATTAATGATTATATACTGTAGAAAAAAATCTAGTTCTCATACATAATGTTACAATAGGATTACAAAATATATATAGGCTCATTGTACAGAATAGGAAACTGTGCATATAACCAAGAAAGAGATATTAGCTATCTATGGTTGAAAAACATTCCAAATTTATCTCCTAAAATATTTATCAATATTAGGAAATAAATTAGCACAAGACTAGGTGAAAAAAACTTCAGTGATTTTTCTACATGTACCTTTTCTTTTATGGACAAGAAGTGGAAAGATGTGTGTTGATTAAATGAAAGAAAGCAGGTAATAACTTTGTTAAAGGTTCTAGATAACTAGTTCATTTGGCATATTGGATTACTAGTTATTTATGAGTCATTCTTGCAGTGTAGAGATATATTGCTTTTGGTTGCACTATCATTTCTCTTTTCAGATGCACACAGTTTTCTAGGAATACTGGTTTTAATATTTGGTCTTATTATTAATTTTTGTATTCTGAGTTGCAAACTTGTACCAATGTTTCTGCAGATTCGAATGTGGCAGCGGGATTCAAGGGACAGGACAGTATTGCAACCTACTCCAGCAGCAGCAATTGATGTTAGTGAATATTTTTATCTGTATTTTATCTTTTTCTGTATTCAGCAATATGGTTACTGGAAGCATGATGCTTGTGTAATTACTTGCCTGAGGTTGGATTCTAAGCTTATTTTATGTGAATGCTTATCTTACATTGGCCTTGCAGATGTTACCTACAGTTGCCTATGCTGATAATCCATCCACAAGCTTTGCTGCAAAGTTTGTCCATACATCTCTGAACAAAAATCGTTGTTCAATTAATCGGGTTCTGGTAAGGAGGATTTGACATTCGCAGTTTGCTTTATTTTTTCCTTATCTTCCTTGTATCAGGTCAAATGTCCTCTTCCTAGTTTGACTGTGGTCCATTAAATGTACCTGTTTTCATTTTGGAACATAAACTCAACCTGTTTTGGTATTAATCCTTATGGCCAAGGAAAATCCTGTTTGTTTCATAGTCTCAGTAGATGATTTTTATCTGAAAGGCAAGAACATGATCCATTTGAGTTATTTTTGGCCATATTAGGCCTTCATATATTTTCATATCATATACACCTAACATGTCTACGCTTAAATTCCAGTAACATGGAATAGTGTGTGAGATCTTGTTGCTAATCTTGTGATGCATTGGAAAACATTGAAAAAGGAATCAGGGAACCTGCTGCTTCAATGCCGTATTTGTTAATTTTACACCAATTTATAACTAGTCATTTTTTGATTGAGGAACATGGAAGCAGTAAATATAGGTTTGGCAATGATAACTTTCTAGTAGTCAATGCTACTCTTGGACACAGCCAATGTGGTGGTAACACAATCCTCATTTTCTGTTTTATATGTGATCGATTTACATTAGGTTTTATGCAACTATATCTTTATATATGTTAAACTTCTATGCCTTAAGGTTCTAAATTGTTCTTAAGCCTGATATGAACTTTCGGTCTTATGTCTATGGACCATCTCTGGTTCACCTTCTATCCACAAAAGGTGTGCTTATTTATTTTTCCCCTCATTTCTAGTGGACTCCCACAGGTAGACGTCTTATCACTGGCTCTCAAAGTGGAGAATTTACTCTTTGGAATGGACAGTCATTTAATTTTGAAATGATTCTTCAGGTAAATAATAGTTTATTGGTGATGCTTTCAACATACCTACAGAAAGTAACTTTTAAATATCCTTTTATATCTGCAGGCCCATGATCATGCAATTAGGTCTATGGTGTGGAGCCACAATGATAACTGGATGGTCTCTGGTGATGATGGTGGTGCAATAAAGTAAATTTATCTGTCAGGGTTATACAGTTGATACTATTTTCATACCGCACATTTATAAATATCCAATAGAAACATGAATTTTATATTGACGTAAAGATGTGTATACTGGGGGAATTTTTAGGTATTGGCAGAACAACATGAATAATGTGAAGGTCAATAAATCCGCTCATAAAGAATCAGTCCGTGATTTAAGGTGAATATTTATCTGGTAATTCATTTATTTCTTTTCCTGAGCATTTATCCATGAAAAAAAATTCTTTACCAACCTTTTGAACAGCTTCTGCAGGACTGACTTGAAGTTCTGTTCCTGTTCTGATGATACAACCGTTAAAGTTTGGGACTTTGCTCGGTGCCAAGAAGAGCGTTCATTAACTGGTAATGTGCCTTGACTAGTCCTTGAGTGCAACATGGTGAATCTAGTTGCATACACGCATGAATGATTCTGCATCTTCTGGCTCATTGGTGTGCTTTCTCTTATATATATTATTATTTTCAGTTTCTTTTACATTTTTCTTCATTTAGTATTTGCTTGTGGCGTTATGATAGGATCAGTCACCACTGCTTGTGGGTGTATCAATTGGTGCTTCTGATTACTGCATTTATTATGTCATCTCTGTCTTAAGTTTGCATGAAATAACCTAAGAGCTTTCTATGTGTGGTTTGAACTCAGGCAGGCCATGGTTGGGATGTGAAGAGTGTTGATTGGCACCCTACCAAATCACTTCTGGTTTCAGGTATGCTCTATATTTCTCTTACAAACTTCTCTGCTGAGCTATCGGTATGAGGAGTCATTTCCATGATTATTGCTGTCTAATGCCATATTTTCACAGGCGGAAAAGACAGCCTTGTAAAACTCTGGGATGCTAAAAGCGGGAGAGAGCTATGCTCTTTGTGAGTACAGTATCTTGGCAGTTCAAATTCATTGTTTATAAAACAAAACAATCTTAATAAGCAATTCATTTCTCTGCAGTCATGGTCACAAAAATATGGTACTTTGTGTTAAGTGGAACCAAAATGGTAACTGGGTGCTAACTGCTTCAAAGGATCAGATTATCAAGGTGGGCATAATTTTCTTTCAACTCTTTCCATTTAGAATTGGTAATACTTGAATGTTGATTTTTTGCATTCTTAATTCCTTTATTCTTTGCCCAATTTTAATGATTCTTCAAAACAGTTATAATTTTTGCATGTGCATTTGCAGCTTTATGACATAAGAGCTATGAAGGAGCTTGAATCTTTCCGTGGCCATCGAAAGGATGTGACTGGTTGGTGGCAATTATACTCCTTGTCAACATTCACGCCTCATATAACAGTGTTGATATGTTAGGCATAACCCATCAAAAACTAAAACTGAAAAGGATACTATATATTTATCATGATTTGCATACACTGAAGAATTTGTAAATGTGGAGAAGCCATTTCATTAGCATAAGCTTGAGGGGTTAGTCAAGTGGTTTGATGTTTGTTGTGTAACAAGGTCTAGGGTTCACTTCCTTAGGGCTCCTACTTGCCAAATGCCACGACTTTCTTACTTCAGAGATTGTAAGCTTCTATTGAGATCTAGTTTCATATTCAAGTTCCCTAGCAGGTTTCAAAATTTCTAGATTAAAAACATGAAAAGAAAAAGACAGAGAACTAGCTTTAGCATTCTGCCTCATTTCTGTAAAAGAAGTGCAAATATGAAAGCAGCTGTTATCAGTTTTCAATTTTTTTTTTCATTTTGTGTTTCTATATAAGATTAGGCTTCAATGTCACTTACTTTTAAGTGACTTGTAGCTTAGCATGACGAAACATAGGGTCTATGTATTGTTTATATAAGATTCATTATTTTTATTTGCCTACTCTTCTGGTTTGACTTGTTTGTGAGGAATACTTATGGCTTGTGTCTTGTTTAACTTTGGTAGCATTGGCTTGGCATCCATTTCATGAAGAATACTTTGTCAGTGGAAGTTTTGATGGATCCATTTTCCATTGGGTTGTCGGGTAAGTTTTTATTTTGATTAAAAATGTTTTTAGTGGTTGCATATTCTTCCTCTCTAGTATTAAGTACCTGTCCTTAGATTATGTGTGAAATTTAGGGACCTATTTAATGAAACATGACTAACAATATTGTAATTTAATGAATGTGAAAACTCAAAACTAGATGATAAAACCCTGTCATAGTTTCTATTTTATGATCAGAGATAAAGCTTTCAAAAATAGAATTAACGACTCACTAAAATGGATGTTGAAACTCATAATAGGTATATATTACATAAGTTCCTTCTTGACTTTATCTACTAGTGAATGGTGGAGGACTAATGCTTAGTTGTATATAGGGATTTTGTTCATGGATCTTTTTATTTGAAACTAACATTAACTGAAAGAAGATGCAAAATAGCTTCTTATGGAGCGGAGAATATTGTTGCTAGGATTAAGGGACACACTACTAAATTAATGGTTCATTGGTGTATGTGTTTGCTCTATTTTGAACTTAACCAAGTTGGCAAACTTTTGTCCTCAAATTATTTCTTTATTTTTTGGCATGTCTTGTTCCTCTGATGTTGGAAAATTCGTTTTTGTTTTAATGAGATTGATTTCACTGCTATTGATGACGACAAAAACTGTAAAATATATGATTTCTTCTCATGTTAAAAGCAATTTGTGTTACTCTTGCGGCAAAATTGGAACCAATCTTCGGTGGGATTTGTATAATATGAGTTAAAGTATTATTCTGATTCACAGGCATGAAACTCCCCAAGCTGAAATTCCAAATGCACATGATAACAGTGTCTGGGACCTGGCATGGCATCCCATCGGATATCTTCTTTGCAGGTAGAGGCAATCTATTTGTTTATTATCCTCTTTTTGTACATTTTAAGGTATAAGGAGTTCCCTGTTTGCTTATCCTGGGAGATCAGTTGAAATTACTTTTGTTCCCTTTGTAGTTTGTTCTTGTTTTTGTCTCATTCAGTATTTTTCTGTCGTTTTATTTCTACAGTACCAATGCTAATATGCTGTGGCATCAGTTGACCTGGATGTCCTAGGTGGTTGGATGGCTGTAGGTAGAATTAAATTCATTGAAAATGCTTTAGAAGTCTCATAATTTCGGTTCTCTCTGAAAACTTTTTACTAAATTATGGCAACAGTGCAGCTGGTTTCACAACTCTCCAAGTAAATATTGCACACTTTTTGTTTCACATATTGATACTCTTATCAGAAATTTGGATTTGCTATTGTTAAACAGATAAAATGCTATTATTTGAGTCCTTACCTTTAAACTGAAGCTTTTAGATAAGCGGTAATTCAACATAGTATTAAAACAAATTTGGCCTCGATCTTGTGTTTGAATTTCTCCAAATGCCAAAAATTAAATTATAATTATTTGGATTCACGTGACAAGCTCATTACATGAATCTGGGGTTGCAGATGAGGGGGGATTTTAAACAGCTAAAATACTATTATTCGAGTCCTTACCTTCAAGCTTCAGCTTTTAGGTCAAGTGGTAACTTAATAGTTGTGTGTTTTGGATTTTTCTGCATTGTGTTGCCTGTGTTCATATGGGGTTTTATCCATTTATCCGTATTTATCAAGCTTGGGCTACCGCTTCAGTAATTTAAATTGTTTCCTTTGCAGTGGTAGCAATGATCACACAACCAAGTTTTGGTGTAGAAATAGGCCAGGAGACACTGCTCGTGATAAATTTAATATGGGTCAGAACCAAGGTTTTTTATCCCTCCTTTTATTGTGTTTTGTATGTTGAACCAATGGCAAATGACAAAAATACAAGGTGCTTGTAATGTATTTTAAATTCTGTTTAATAAGATTGCTCATGCACTTTAAATACCTGATTCTGTTTGATTGGTCAATACCAACAACCATGTGATTCTGAAATTCTTTCTTTTCGCTTGATCTCCATTCCCTGAAATTGAATATTCTACATACATAAATTTTCTGTCAGGTTATGGTGAGCAAAATGCTGCTTTTGCTGGTCGCATGCCTGGAAATTTCCTGGCGCCTGAAACACCAACAACTCCAGGACCATTTGCTCCAGGATTGACTCGTAATGAGGGAACCATTCCTGGTATTGGAGCTGCTATGCCATTAACCATTCCATCATTTGAATCATCAGCCCAAGGGGAGCAAAAGCAGCATCTTCCAGTTTCTGTGCCTTTAGGAGCACCTCCTCTCCCACCTGGTCCACATCCATCCCTTCTTGCAGCCAATCAGCAGCAGGGATATCAACAAAATCCTCAGCAGATGCCACCACAACAGCATCAGGGAATCCCTCAGCAAATGCCCTCTTTGCCTATACCACAGCTACAGCCTCCATCCCACTTACCCCTGCTCCCGCATCCTCATATATCTCGTCCTCCACCTCAAATGCCCCAACTTGGCATGCCAGGTTCATTGCCTGCGCCTTCATCGCATCCAATGCCAATGCCTGGTCCAATGGTATGATTGCGCACAGCTTTACTTTCTATATCTATTTTCTGCCCTCTTGTGTGCCATTTAACAATCAGTTTTCCTCATCATACTGAAGGGTTAGCACTTTTCAAGAACAATAAAGAAGTCTTTTAAGTGGTTATAAAGATGTTCATTAATGGGAACATATTGTGGTGGATAAACACTGTTGACATTAAAAGGACATGACATTTGTGATATATGAAAGCCTAGTTTGTAGATTTTTTTTTCTCCTTTGTTTCAAACACTTCAGAAATAAAGATGTTGCTAATGAAAATTGGTTTCTGAATTCAGGGGATGCAAGGTTCAATGAATCAGATGGCTCCACCAATGCAACAAGGCCACTATATGGGCATGAACCCAATGCACTCAGGACCCTTACCCACAAGTGGTGCACCTCCTCCAGTTGGAGGCTTTCCAAATAACATGCCAAACATGCAGGGCCCACCAAATGCAAGCAGTGGTCAAATGTATCCCCAGGGTGGTGGTTTCAATCGTCCACAAATGCCTCAAATGCCAATGATGCCGGGGTATAATCCCTACCAGGTAAGACAGAAAAGTTTATTGCTCCAAGGATCTATATCTGGGATTGCCGATATGGATATAAGTTGCACTTCATTATGTGATCAAAAGGGTGTTTTTGAAAGTTATTTTCGAAAATGAAAATGATCTAGAAATTGTGTTGCGAAGAATGAAAAACCTGTGCAATATCATTTCAGAAGATAGTAGTGTTATAAAAGAGTAATGCTACACATCCCTAAAGTTATCCTAGATATACATCTCAGACGTGGTGGAATGTGAGATATGTAGCATTACTTTCTCTAAAATTGAAAGTAGGAAAAGCATATCTGGTGTTATTTTTTGGAGATAAGTGAAATAATTATTTTAAGAAAAAATAGCTATAATTTGTTTCAAAAACACGTTTTGAGAAACAGCCAAAAACAACTAAGTGTTGTTTTCAACTAATTTCAATTTGGAAAACAAATTATTCTGTTTCATAAATGGTTGTTTGAAAACAACTTCCCAAAGTTTATGATACATATTCGTTTTTGAAAATGGAAAATAGTTTTCAAAAGCACATCCAAACATAAATTACCAGTTTAGTTCAATCAAATCAATGTGATGTCTAGTAACTTATATATATATATATATATATTAGTTGAACTCATAATTTTGCTTAGAGTAAGTTTTTTTTCTTTTCTTTTCTTTTCTTGTCATTTTTTTTAATGATAAGGAAAACAAGTAGAACTCTTGTTCAAAAATGAAATTTTTTCCAAGATAAACTCTTAATCAAGAAGCAGATCTCTATAATCACATTCAACTTGATGTTGGAGCAGGATTTGCTTATGCACTGTTGTGTATTTCTCTGATTGTTCTGGGACATCAAATTTTACACCTTTTTGGAACAAGCTAACTTGTTATACATTGACTTAATGCAGTCAGGGAATCAATCGGGTATGGCCCCACCACCATCAGGTCCTCCACCACATGGCCAAAATCCTCAGTAGGCCATTGTTGTATGGTATCAGTCACAGAGATGCTGCTGCCAATTAGGATTGAAGGGAAGCAATCTAATTCCCTCTCTCTCTGTATTCCATGTTTCATCCTTTCTGTTAATTTCTATTTTTGGCCATCCCTGTAGTCATGTTGTTATGAACTGGAATAATATAGTTAATTAGATGAGATTAGTGGAGCAAATTACGAAATTTTATTATCAAGAAAGTTAATCTCTTACTAGTGTATTGAGGAAAAAGCTTTCTTTGGAATAATTTCATACGTATCATCATCAGGACTGTGTTGTGTTCTTTCTGTTCGGTTCTAGAAATTGCCTTACATTTAAACCGAAGAATGAGATGAGGCTGTTGAGAAGGTGGTGCACTCTTTTTAGTTTCCAGCCCCTTTAGATTAAGGCATCAAATTAAAACATTTGAATATTCTAGAAGCATGGGCATCCATACTTAATCTGCATTATCATCAGATTCACATGACATGAACGTAGGTAGGTACTACTGTACCGATGATCTTCATTAATCATTATCATCAGTAATCATCATGTATTGCTGCATCTCCATATGTTGAATTCTCATCAACCATGCAAGGAGGAAGCCGATCTCCACTCACTATAATAAGATTGCTCTACCGCTCCCTTTCTCCTGAACCGTTGAAATCCTTCCACTTCCACTTCCACTTCCAATTCCACAGGTCTGGTAGTCGTTCATTATCCATCAAAATTTCACTCTTCAGTATTAGTTTGCAATGAAGAAGACTGTAATTAAAGTTAAAAGTTGATGCAATAATAATATTATATTATTTAAATTCGTTCCAATTGAATTACCGCGGAGACTATCAAAATAAAATATTATTTGATATCGTTGTTTGCATGGCAGTTCTCCCTTGGAAGATAATGTTGATTTCACCACTTCTTCATCAGTTGGGTTGAATAGAATTCCTATTCTACTGGCAGGCAATCTCATAATTTTCTCCATCATCATCAGCTCTAGCCAGCCAGTAAAGTACTCTGCTGAAAGAAACTTATTAATTTATTATATAGCCAATTTATACAAAAATTAATTAACTTCCTCTTTCCACCTTTTCCTATTCGTATTAGGAATGGTACATATGTATTATTTTTCTAATTGAAACTAGATAAATATTAATTTAATTTTCCTATCTTGTTTCGGCTATGTGACCACACTAGTAAACATAAATAAATAAATAAATAAATACTGCCCTTTCATTTATTTATTTTAAGTTCATACAGGATCGAATAGGAATAACCAGCAGCAATATTAGTAGCACTGTGATGTACTCCGTTGGAAGATAAGAAGTCAGCAGCAGCAGCACGTAGAAGCATAAGCAAAAATACTTGGATCAGCGTCAGCTGCAGTCACAGGTCAATTGTTGGCGGGACAAAGTCAAGAAGACCCAAGTAATTGAACCCACTACGTCAAGATTACGTACAACAAAAACATACTACGTGGATCATAAAAATCCACCACCAAAATTCAACATCCTCGTTCACAGGACAAAGGCTCAAAAAAGACTCGAGGAGGTGGAAATTGCTTTTGGGATAGTTAGTTAACTAGGGAATTCGAGACTTCATATAAACAAGGGATTCAAGTGCAAATTCACAAGAGGCACTTTGCAATCCATGGAAGTA
Source organism: Melia azedarach (assembly GCA_028052125.1). Lineage (NCBI taxonomy): Eukaryota > Viridiplantae > Streptophyta > Magnoliopsida > Sapindales > Meliaceae > Melia > Melia azedarach. Next base: position 4,902,022 of record CM051397.1, read on the forward strand.
ACTTCATTGTGTATTATTGGCTTGTATTCTTTATATATATATATATATATATATAATTTAACCGGCAGAGCCAAAATGAACAACAGAACTTGGGCAGCTAAATTTTTAGTTTATACAAGTCTCAATACCTTCATCTCATCATTCATTAAATCTCATATTTGTATCATCAATCAAAATGGTAAGCATTTTTATATTAAAACCTGATTCATCTACTTGCAATTAACAATTTAATGAACTTTTAATCTGAATGTAACTAAATTTAACAGTAGGAAAACTCCAATGAAATCTTTTTGATAAGCTCAGGCGAGACGAGCAAACATCCTCACACATATCACCTTGTAACTCTGTAACCCTAAAAAACAGAAAACCAAAGCAGAGATCAATTTTATTTAAATGGAAGTCTCAAAAAGGCAAAATAGGGACAGCTTCTCTCAGTGATTTGTGCTCTAAATACAAAAAATTTCCTTAACAGAGTCCAAACCGTAATCATTAAAATGAGTGTCAAATTTTACACAAAATATTAAGCAAAATAAGCAATCGTACCTTAACACGTTTCAGCAGATCTTTGGCAGTAGCATCGTTTTTGAAGTGATCACGTACAGGCTTCAGAGGGTGAACAAATGAAATGTTAGCTCAGGCAAAGTATAGAAAAACAAAACAACACAAAAAATCATAGCAGACTTCTCAGCAAGTGTCATGAAGTCTAATAGGCCTACCCACTTGAGTGGGCAACAGACACATTCTTTTGCTTTAATATGTCTATGACCATGTGCAAATACCACCCTTTCCAGTTTAATAAGGACAGGAAAAGCAATTACCTGCAGTATCATATTTAACGCTTTTGACAGAGCAGGTTTGAGATCCCCAGGATGTAAATTCCCTTCTTCATAATCAGCAACAAGTTCTTCAAAGCTTTTGTAGATCCTGGATTACAATGGAATTCATTATTACAGTTGCTATAATTAAATATTCTGTCTTCCCATAAATTCCACTGTAAATGATTCATGATGAAAAGGCCTTATATAAAAACAAGGTGAGTTCAAGGAGTTTCCAGGCTTCAATTTATTGGGAAAGCATAGGCTGACCTTGCAGAAACTGGCCAACATGGTTCACGCTAATATATATAACTAAGAAAATGGGAAAGAAAAAGCTTATATCTTTGGCAATGTATAATTCAATGGGACTTACTTGTCGCCACCATTGGCTGTGCTGCGCTCCACCTTGAATTCATTGAACCATGGGAAGATGATGTATTTTATGTACTCCAAACATGGATTTCCTTCAGCAATCTTTGGAGGGCAGTATGCTTTCTTTATCTTCACATTCACTTCTGCCTATGACATAAACAAACACAAGACAAAGACAGTCATATCTCAAATAAATAAAATTAAAGTGATGTCTTGATATTCCACTCATTTATATCACTGCTTAGACTATATACACACACTTTTACTGGTAATTTACTCCACTTACAAAACTAAATCATACCTCCTCATCCTCCATGAAGATGGAAGACGATGCATCAGTTTTTGACATCTTCTCTTGCCCTTGCAGAAGTCCAGGAAGCATATCTGCGCATCACATAATCCAAAAGGAACTAAGGAATGAAAAGAGTGGGAGAAAGAGAGAGATATAGACCATAGAAATATGTAACAAGGAAAATTGGACAATACGGTGTGACAAAATGATGGGCTTGTTTTTTCTCTTTATGTCATCACAATACTCTCTTGCAAGTACATTTACTTTCCTTTGATCCATGCCCAATTGACAAATGTCAGCCTGTGATGTAAAACACAGTTTATCAGCATCAGATAAATATCACCACAAGGCATAAAATGATGATTGACAAAACAAAATAACCTAGAATCATTAGAAAAATCCAAAAGTGGTGGAAAGATATATATAAGAAAACTGTCATTTGACATAAAATAAATTGCACTAGATAAATAACTTCATAGCAAGTAAAGCCATAGACCTAATGGGAAATTATAATATTTAAATATAAGCACCTTGAGGAAAAATATGTCGGCACATTGCATGCATGGGTAGAGAATCTGGGCTGCAGTCAACTCATCCTGCTCATTACGACCCATAATCTGAACACACCTAAATTGGACAGATAACATATCATAAGCAAAACTACATGACTATCCGAATAAAAGAGAGAGAGAACCTAGAATTACTAAATACGTAGTGTACCTCATTATCCTAGGAAGCTTGTTCCTGCGAGCTATATCCATCACAAGAGGCCAGTACTCAGATGCTCTGGCATTAATTTCTTCTGAAGACCACAGAAACTCAACTCCTTTGAGATCCATCCCAACAGCTTTCCATATCTCTATCAAATAATGTCCGACTGTTTGAATTTTCTTCAAGTCACCGCCCATTTTGTTGTTTAGCTGCGCAAACCAATCAGCTATCCAAATTTTTACCTTACAACCAGCAGAGGTCAGTTTGTTCACGCTAATCGTCTTCATAACACCCTGTTAACCGACCAAATAAACAGGAAAAAGTGGTCAGCAATTCCTTTTAGAAAAAGAAAATTTTGCTCTAAGCACTGGAAAACAGCAACTATGACAGAAATGAGAATTGGGAGGAAAAAGACATTCAATCATTGCATGAGAACCCACAATTACATACAATTAAATGTCAAACCATGAAATAATGTGGAGAGAAAAAAAAGAAAATGTAATAAGAACTGCACCTGAAAATTATGAATTTTTTTTATTTTCAAAAATAATAGCAAATCCTGCTCCATTAATATTCAACAATGTATTTGACTAATCAGAGACTATATCAGATGCGAAAAGCATCATAAACTAGCAAACTTTGGACCATAGAACAGCAAATAGGAGAAAAGAAAGGCAGAAATATCGTAGATTTAAATTTATATTTCATCGTGAAGTTACACCTGGAAAACCAGAAATCAATTGAACTGCTAATCTCAATTGAGAAAACTTGAGAAATATAGTTTCCAAGAAATCAATTGTATTAAGTGCAGTAAACAATTAAAAGAGAACCACCAGTAAACTATTAGAAATGCCAGCATCAATAGGCTTTGCAATGAACCACATACCTGAGCAATGTGCATTCTTCCCGATGGTTCAAAGCCATCATAACATATGGGTTGAGGCTTCTTGGTGAGAAGATTCAACAACTCGTCTTCCTGTATACACTCTTCACCTACACTTCGCACAATCCGAAACTTCTCCTCCACAGTCATCCTAATACAACCAAGGCATGTTTCAACAGATACATGAAAACAGATACTCTGGATGGTTGAAATCAAAATTCAAACAATAACAAGCTGTGAAAATACATAAAGAGCTTTAAAATCATTGTAGATATTTGTTAATATTGGCACTTGTTTTCAAATTTTACAAAAATGCAATGCAACAACTAGTTAGTGAAATCTGATAAGGTCATAAACAAGGTCAATTGATTTGAAATAATAATCTTAAAAATGTCTCTTTTCTTTCTTGACATTTGTAGCTTATCCAGATACCTTTATCACGAATTTGATTTAGCTAACTCCAAAACACGTTTCAACAGCTGTTGGTTGGACTTGAAAGCATGAAGAACAGTTAAATATTTTGTCAATGATCTTATTTCTTAGCAAAAAAATTTAAATATTTTGCATCTAAATCTTCAGATGAGTCCTTTCAATCAACGCATCAATACACAGATACTAAAAATCCGTATAACAATAGCAATCTATTTCAAACAAGTGAATATTATAGAGCTTATTCAGGCTAAGTAGGTATTTTTGGCAAACTTACTTGCCTTGAGACCATTTTCCCATAACCTGCCACAATTGTACTTCTAAACATTTGTAGATTGATACTTACTGAGTGGAACTAGAGGAAGCTTCTTCATTTTGGGAGTTGATGGACAGGGAGTTCATGTCTTCGGATGGTGGAGTTTGATTGGTTGAGTCATCAGCCATTGTGCAGCAACTTCTTCACAACAAAGGCTTCTTTTACTGGAGCTTTTAGTTGTGACTCCTCAATCTATACAGTACATAATCACACAAATCTTCATCACATCTCAATCAAGGTCTAATGCAGAGGATCACTCCTCTCTTAGTTTTAATAAAGCATCAAAACAAGAACACTCTGTGATACTCGTCATTGAAAATCCAGCATAACGTCATATCCATGCATCAATATCTTACCAAAAATAAACACAACAATGAAAAGCAATGACTATTATATTTATCATCTTTCTTTGAGGTACAGATCCACAGAAGAATTAGTGAAGATAGCATTAACAGCAGCAAAACTTATTTGTCTTATTCAAATACATAGATTCAGATAGCTAGAAGTAAATGACTAGTAATAATATTTAACGGATGAATTATAAAGCTTAGATAATAAGGATTCCTACCTACCAATTAATAAACTCAATCCTATCTAAACAAAACAATTAAAAATAAGAATACCTAATTAATATAATCCTAAAACTAGGAGATTTCTGATACTTTCCTACATCAGAAACTCTTTCTCTCCAATAAAAAGAAAAAACTCCGACATAATAAGTCACCATAAATGAAATAATTCATGGAGCTTCAAAATACTATACCGAGGCCGAATAAGCATCCATATACAAAATGCATAAAATACTGATTCTATTAAAATTGTTAAATATCCTCTAATGCAGTGTACAATCAGTAGCAGGATAAGCTCAGGCCAAAGGATCAGATACTCTTAATTCGAAAATAATAAATTTTATAAATCATAAAAAAAAAACAGAAACACAAGAAAGTTCATAATCAAGTGCACAACAGATCAAAGATTTCAGCAAAAAGCCAATAAAATGAAGAAAAGAGGAGAATTTACCACCAATGTTCCATGAAAAGAAACCATCAGCTAGAGATTTGTTTGAAGTGTAAGCAATAAGAAAACAGAAGCAAATTAAAATTAAAAGAGAGAAATACCTGAAAATGGCAATGACAAGCAGGCTAAGCTGCGAGGTGGCGTTGGGCATGGAATAAAGAGGTAGGGTTTTAGTGGAAATGGATTCTACGCAAGGAATTCAACGCGGGTGACCTGGCCGATTGATTCTATTCTCGATTAGGTTCGGTTCGGTTCGGTTCGGTTCGACTTACTGAACCGGACCCAATATAACTAAAGTTAAGAGGTTTAACTTATTACTCGACGCTTAACCGATTCCGAATTGAAGCAAATTCATTCCCAATTTTGAGTTGATAAAATCTTCTATTGGGGGTATTTTACATATATTTTAAAATAAAGCAATAAGATAATTGCATATAAATCAAATCAAATCAAATCAAATCAAATTAATAATTTTATTTAATTCAACCAATTTGATTCAATATCTTATTTTTCTTCGAACCTTAAAATTTAATGTTAAAATTATAAAAATAAAATAATACTACTCATGCAAAATATTTATACAAAATTATTTGGTACAAATAAATATTACTGTGTAATAAATAAAAATTAAAATATAATTAATAATATAAAATCTCTTATTTCTACTTATCAATTATTTGTATAAATTAAGTTTGTAAAGATAACTTATACGTATAATATTTCTTTAAAATATTTGAGGCATTTGCAAAAATCTGTTAATATTGAAGTTTTTCCTGGTTTCGTCGGGAGGAGATAAATATTGATAGTTTTTATTAAAATGAAAGAAAATATTTCTCTGAATTTAAATTCGGACAAGATTGATGTAAGGAAATATCGATTAACCTCTTATATTTTTCGTAACAAAAGGACAAACCAACTAAATTTCAATAAATTATAGAGTAAAATCACATAAAATGTATAAATAAATAAATAATCAATTGAAATGATCGTCTTCTTCGTATTCTTCTTCTTCGTCTTGTTGCAGTGAATGGGCAATTTGAGTAGCCACAATAAAGCAGGTTGAGAGCCACTCAGTTAAGGCCATCCAGGTTACACTGCCCACCCACAGAACCACGCTCCATCTCATTGCCATGAATTCATTCTCTTAGTAATCCTTTCATCCCTTGTACTGGAGAATAACAATGAATTCCTGAATTTTTATGCTTATATTTATTAAAGATATCAGAATAATCCAAAGATCTTGCTGTCTTTGGAAATAAATCAAACTGTTTAATTTTGTCTCTATACGAAAAACTTCTTTAAATATTGCCTTTTAAGGAATTTTTTTTAAAAAATAAAAACTCAAAAGATAAAATCCTCGGCATAGGATAAAAGTTAAATTATCAATGTTGTTCACATGTAGCTTAACGGGCATCTTAAAAATATAAAATTAGAAGCAAGAAATATAAAAATACTATTCACAGAATTGAAATTAGTTTATAAGATGGATTTTTTTTCCATATTTATAACATAATTGATATAAAATAATTTTTAGGGTATAAGCTGTGATAGATAGAGTGTAATAGTCTTTAAATTACAGATAAAAATAAAATTACTGTTTGTCAAAATATAAAATAAAATAGATAATAAAAGATGTTATCTATCCAAATTATTTTTAAGGGGAATTAATACATATCTTCTTTGAGATTTGAAAAATCTACACTTAGATGAAAGGTTTGAAGAAACCTATACTTACCTCCCCTAAATCGTTAGTTGACCGTTAGGATTAAGAGTATTTTTAAATATTATCATTTTTAATTTATTACATAATTTATTTTCATAAAATATTACATTATTGTTCATATAATAATACCGTGTTACATAACATGAATTAGTCTTATTTTCTATAATTTTAAAAAAAATCTGAATTTAGAATCGATGTTTAAAATTTTTGTAAAATAAATCTGATATATCCATGTACTCATTTAATTAAATTATATTTTATATTATTTTTTGTTAACTGGGTGCACATACATATGAAATAACTATAATTTTAAAATTGTTATTAACTTAAAAAAATTTATGATTGTGATAAATAATAATATTAAACATATAAATTCTACTTATAAATTAATGTAATAGTATTATTTGTTTACATATATTTTATATGATTTTTCATATAATTTATTTTAAAATTCCATCCTTATAACTTAAAATCTTGAATGATTTATGAACAATAATACAATATTTTATAGAAATTAATTATCTAACAAGTTGAAAAACGATTAAATTAATAAAATATCTAAAATACTCTTAATCTTAATGGTCTTCTAACGGTCAATTAACGATCTAGGGGAGGTAAGTATAGGTTTCTTCAAACCTTCCATTTAAGTGTAGGTTTCTCAAATTTCAAGGATAATATGTGTTAATTCCCTTTTTTTTTAATTCCTGCCCAATACCAAAACTCTTTTGCTTTTGCTATAGGAATTTCCTACCTATTTGTGGATATATTATTTATTACAAACGAGTGGGTATCACATTTTATATACATTATATTTAAACTTATGAAGTATGACACAACTGTCATATTTAAAACTCTTAATAAACATGTAATGTAAATATTGTTATATTGTGATGTTGATGTTGTAATAAAAAAAATTAAAATATAAGAATTAAAAAATTTAAATAAAAAGCGATTCAGACTTAATCTAGATGGTTATAACTCATTCCCTGTGAATATTTTTTACAGAATTTTTCACATAAAATTATGTAGAGGGAACTCTACAGATTTTTAGACAATACTTTCTTCGACCTAAAAGTAGTTTCTTCGGATATTTGGTGTGTTACAACTACAGGTCATCTTTTTAATTAAATTTTGTAGATTTTTTATAGTAAATACCAATAAACTTCTAGTTAAATACTATTAGATTGTAATATGTAAGATTTTAAAAAAATTGAAATAAGAAATAAAAAAAATTGTAATAAGAAATCACTTAATCAAGCGGTTGTCACTTCAAAGATTGAGAGTTTCTCAAGGTTGCATCTCCGACCAACTTTTTTACTGTCGGTTTTGAACACAAAAGTCTTGTAATAAAATAGTTATATCATAATATATGATATCTCAAAATCTTTTGAATATTGTCCTAAACAAATTTCTAGTTACAAATATTTTCTCCTCCCTTTTAGCGTTGAAAATTTATGAATTCTAAAGCGGGTAATTTATGAGATTAGTTGAGTGGACAAATTACTCTTTCTACTTTATAAGTTAATAAAATTTATATTTTTAAGAGGTTGAGGATTAAAAATAAAAAAATAATCTAAAATACCCCAATTTCATAATTAAAATTCAAAAGTATTTACTTTGTATAATTTTATTAAAAATATCTAAATTTACTTATTTCAGATAAAAATGTCTTTATATTTACTTTGATTAATACATATATTTCGATCTCGAATAAAATAAAATTTTACTTTACTAAAAAATAGAATATCGATTGAGGCAACATAATAAAATTAGTATTTTTAAATTATTGTAGTAATTTGAAATTAACCCTTTTAAGTTATTGTAAGAATTCAAAAGTATTTATAAATTTTGAGAATGAAAATATTTTAATTCGAAAGTGTATAAAAAATTATTTTTGAATAACTTTTTTAAGGAAGGACATTTTTAAATTTTTACCACTATAATTGAGTATTTTTTATTAATTCTCTTAAAAATATATTGGATTCTGACTCACCCTTTATTCTTTTTTTTTAAGGGAAAAAAAAGCCCACAGTCTCACTGTTAATTGTATAGTTTTTGACTCAAATTAAAAGCTATTAAAAACATTTTCTCCTCTTTTTTCTCGTTGAAAACTTCCGGATCCCAGTACGAGTATTGCCCACGGGCCCACTATCTCTATTAATTGTGTAGTTTTTGACTCATAGAATTCCTTGCTCACAGAACGCAACCGCGACATAAGCTCGACTATTCTACGATGATTAAACGATCAGCACCAACGCAATACCGTACACCACAACGCACTATAACATTTATCCTAAATGGGCCTCACCCACCATAACAACCTAAGCACACCCGTACGATAGGATACGTCCCGCAACCCCCCCTCCCTCTCGGTGTGCTTTTTCCTCTTCTACAGTTCCTGCCTGTGATGGACGACACGACGCCGTTCTCCGACCACAAACTCTGCGGTTTTTTACGTGCAGTTCTTACGGTCAATGCCCCGCACTCGAACCTCAACCAAGTCATACCTTTCAACACGCCATGTCACATCTTCAGCGACGGCTTCAGATCCGAAAACGGGATTGTTTTATCTCCAGTCAATACCGAACAGCTCCCGAACTGCGACGTTTCGGGGGAAGGTTCGAGCGCTAGCAGAGAAAGGGACGTAGGTTCGAGTAGGAAGAGAAGGAGGCTGACGAAGATAGGTTTGGTCAATGGAAGCTTGAGCGTGGTGCACCAGCTACAATCTTTGGTGAATCAGAGGTGCCTGAAGATTGACGCGCGAGTTATACACGTGGAGATTGAGGAAAATGAGGAGGCGAGAGTCGTGGTGCTTGTGGATGTTTACTTGCCAATTGCCGTTTGGTCCGGTTGGCAGTTTCCAAAATCCGGGGCCATTGCTGGTGCTCTGGTCAGACACTTGAGGTACATTGGTCAATATTTAGCTGTTTGTGAATCAGTTTGATGGGTCGTGCAGTTTTGAACTTAATTCATTAGTAATTAGAGTGTGCAGTAGATGCTTAATACTAATATAGATTTGCTTCCTATTTGGGTAACGAGAATCTGAGAAGTAAGAGTTAAGAAGCTGAACCGGAATTTTTTTCAAAATATCAATAACTAAATTAGCCATTTTGGTTGAAAATAGAGCGAATTTTTTCTTGGGCCATTGTATCACCTCCTTCAGTAGGTAATAATGATGATTATTGTGGCTCAGTTGAAAATGCATTGTATCCCATTCTATAAGATAAAGAGCTGCAACTAACCAACCGAATTGTGTATAGGACCTTCTGGTTTTAATTAGTTAGATTCATCATGGAAATATTTATTGGGCTGAGCTCATAGTTTAGCATTAGATATTGCAGTACTTATGTCTACCAAATTATTATTTTGAAGAGCTAACGCAATCTCAAAATCGCAATATAAGGAATAAGAAACCAAACAGTTTTGAGCTGAATAGAACACTTTCGATGTTTTTATCTGGATATGGTGGTTCTATATTTTGTCTTTTTATTTGTATTAGTTTGTCTATATGGCTAATGCAGTTTAAGCCATCTGCAGTTGTGATTGGGGGCATAGAAGGTCAATGCTTCTTGATGGTGAACAGTGTTGCAAAGATGCTCACAAAAGTACCATTTGGAACATTTCAGATTGTCATGTTCTTGACTGCACGTTGCAGTGTGGTGCCCCTGATTCCTCAAAGAAAAGGCTATTTGAACTTCATGAAGTTTTTAAGAGTTTACCTAGTGTGTCAAATAAGGGGAAGCCTGATTCTTCTCGAGTAAAACCTGCAAATGACTCTTGCAGCACTGGCATTTCAGACATAGCAGATGATATTTTGATCTCTATACTAACTAGACTTGGCCCATTGGACCTTGTCAGAGTTGCAGCAACTTGTCGCCATCTAAGATGCTTGGCTGCATCAATCATGCCATGTATGAAGCTCAAACTTTTTCCGCATCAGCAGGCAGCAGTTGAGTGGATGTTATACCGTGAGCGGAATGCTGAAGTTATGCCACATCCTCTATATATGGGTTTCTCAACTGAAGATGGGTTTTCTTTCTATGTAAATATTGTTTCTGGTGATATAGTTACTGGGACAGTCCCCACTGTCAGAGATTTTTGTGGGGGAATGTTCTGTGACGAACCCGGCCTAGGTAAGACTATAACTGCTCTTTCCCTTATTTTGAAGACACAAGGAACAATGGCTGACCCACCAGACGGTGTTCAAATTATTTGGTGCACACATAATGGTGACCCAAGATGTAGCTATTATGACATTAGTGGTGACAAATTCTCCTGTAATAATATGTTTTTAGGCAAAAGAATTGTGAATCAGAATGCTCGTAGGGGGCAATTATGTGTAGACAAATTTGCTTCTGTGGAGAATTTGGATTACTCATCGCCTAAAAGAGGCAGGTTAATGGATCCAAGTGACCAGATTGAGGGATATAGTTCTTTCTCTGGAGTAGGAGTGACATCACCATCAACTGCATGCACCGAGCCAGCAACACGTTTTGTTCGGAGCACAAGGAGCTTGGTTCGAATCAGGAAGAATCTTTTTGATACATTTGATGAAGATTCTAGTTTTTGTAAAGAGAGAAAGGCTAAAAGAAACTCAACCACAAAGAAGCGTGGGAAAGGCCCTAGACAGGGCCCTCAAGGAAATCAAGCTGGTTTATCACATGTAGTGTCAAACAGTTGCAAGAGGACTGAAAAGGTTTCTGTAGATCATTTTGTATGTGATGAAACTTGGGTTCAGTGTGATGCCTGTCATAAGTGGAGGAAGCTTGCAGATGCAAGTGTAGCTGATGCTACAGCAGCTTGGTTCTGTAGTATGAACACTGACCCAACACATCGCAGTTGTAGAGATCCTGAAGAAGCTTGGGATAATTGCCAGTCCATTACCTACCTACCAGGATTTCACTCAAAAGGAACTTCTGGTGGCAAAATGCAAAATGTGTCATTCTTCATCAGTGTGCTTAAGGATCACTATGCGCTGATAAACTCTAAAACAAAGAAAGCCTTAACTTGGTTGGTTAAACTGTCATCTGACAAACTCTCTGAAATGGAAACAACTGGTTTGGCAAGTCCAATATTAGGTACTTGTACAGATGGAGATGCCCAAGGGTTCCATAAAATATTTCAAGCATTTGGTCTTTTAAGGAGAGTGGAAAAGGGTATTAGCAGGTGGTATTACCCACGAACTCTTGACAACCTGACATTTGATTTGGATGCTCTGAGACTTGCTCTTTGTGAACCACTGGATTCTGTCAGGTTATATTTGTCAAGGGCAACTTTAATTGTTGTTCCATCATATTTAGTTGATCATTGGAAAACCCAAATCGAAAGGCACGTCAGACCTGGACAATTGCGTCTTTTTGTATGGACTGATCATAAAAAGCCTTCTGCTCATAGTCTGGCCTGGGACTACGATATTGTTATAACCACGTTTAACCGTTTAAGCACAGAGTGGGGTCACCGAAAAAAAAGTCCAATGATGCAAGTGCACTGGCTTAGGGTCATGTTAGATGAAGGGCATACCCTTGGTTCGAGTCTTAGCCTGACTAACAAATTGCAAATGGCTGTTTCATTGATAGCTGCTAATCGTTGGTTATTAACAGGGACCCCAACTCCTAACACTCCCAATAGTCAACTTTCACATCTTCAACCAATGCTTAAGTTCCTCCATGAAGAAGCATATGGACAGAATCAAAAGTCGTGGGAAGCTGGCATTCTGAGGCCATTTGAGGCTAAGATGGAAGAGGGTCGTTCACGCTTGCTGCAGTTGCTCCATAGGTGCATGATCAGTGCAAGAAAAATAGATTTGCAAACTATTCCTCCATGCATCAAGGAGGTGACATTTCTAAATTTCACTGAGGAGCATGCTAGATCCTATAACGAGTTGGTAGTTACAGTGCGACGTAATATACTAATGGCTGATTGGAATGATCCTTCACATGTTGAAAGTTTACTGAATCCAAAGCAGTGGAAGTTTCGAAGTACAACTATTAGGAATGTCAGGCTATCCTGCTGTGTGGCTGGGCACATCAAAGTAACAGATGCTGGTGAAGATATTCAAGAGACAATGGATATTTTGGTTGAAGGTGGTCTTGATCCTCTTTCAGAGGAGTATGCTTTCATTAAATATAACCTAATAAATGGCAGGTCACTGTCTCAGGTAATACTTTGCTTTTGAGGTATTCTGCAGGGTTGTCACTGAATTTTTGCAAAACTTCTAGATTTCATATTAAAGATTGGGCTTGATCTCTCTCTCTCTCTCTCTCTCTCTCTCTCTTTTTGTTGGCTTAGATGCAACGAATGGTGCCGTCTACCTGTTATTACGCCTTGTAGGCATCTTTTGTGCCTTGATTGTGTTGCTTTGGACGGTGAAAAGTGCACTGTCCCTGGCTGCGGTAACTTATATGAGATGCAGACTCCTGAAATATTAGCCCGCCCAGAAAATCCGAACCCAAAGTGGCCTGTCCCTAAAGATCTTATTGAGTTGCAACCTTCATATCGGCAGGTAGGCTTTTGTCAAAGTCAGTTTTTTTTTTTGTTTCTCCCCCTGTTAAAAGAATTATTTTTTATATTTCTACCTAGTCATATTCGAACAATTTTTAACAATGCATGCTTTTCTGGTATTTATTTATATTCAGGATGATTGGAATCCTGATTGGCAGTCAACATCTAGTAGTAAAGTTGCCTATCTTGTAGAGAAGTTGAAAGTATTGGAAGAGGATAATAGAGAGATCAGTTCTGCTATGATCAAAGATAATGCTGTCAAACACATTGAGGAGCTATTTTGGCCCTCTCAGATGTGCAATTCAAACACATTGTCAAGACCAAGTGTGGACTCTCAGAAGGCACTCCTCAAGAAAGTGATAGTATTTTCTCAATTTCTTGAGCATATACATGTTATTGAACAGCAGGTAGCTAAATTTATCATTCACTGGGCTTGCCTATTTTCTGTCTGTTTTATGCAAAAATAGAATATGAATTGCTTGTTGTTTTGGCAGTTAACTTGCTCTGATATAAAATTTGCTGGTATGTATAGTCCAATGCACGCTAGCAACAAGGTACTTATCATATTCTGTTGTCCAACCAAGTTTTATTTTCATTATTATGCTTTTTGGGTGCCTAAATAGATCCATGTTTCCTTGTAACAGATAAAGTCACTGGCCATGTTCCAGCATGATTCTAGTTGTCTGGCTCTTTTGATGGATGGAACTGCTGCATTGGGTCTTGATTTGAGCTTTGTAAGCCATGTGTTTTTAATGGAACCAATCTGGGACAGAAGGTAATATTATTTGTGTTATAACCAGTTCAATATTTTTCTAAAAAGATGAAATAATATTTTTAAACATACAGATTTTTTCTTTTTTTAACGTTGCCACACGCCCAACCCCAACCACACCACATGCACAAACAAAATTAAAGAAATTCTCCCTCTAAGGTTGTAGAGAAGGATAACCGATCCTGTTACCTCTTGCTTCCATGACAAGAAGCCAAACTAAGTAAATTATCCCTTTGGGACAAATTATACAGAATTTAGTACGCTGCGTCTTTTTGTTAAACATTATTGATTTCATTTACTTGCAGCTCAAGTTTTCTTGTTTTTCAACTTCTAAAAAAAATTTCTATTCTTTTATGAAAAAAATGAAAAAAGAATGCTGAAAGTTGAATTAGTCTTCCTGGTTGTATTTTTTTTTGTGTTAGTTACTTCGTTATTTTAGGTGTACCCTTCATCTTTAATAAGAAAATAAAAAAGAAAAAGTAGTCTTGCTGCCATGAATATCTTACCTCATTGTATTTGTACTCTATTTGAAAGTTCTGTTTAACTGGTAGTTGACCCTTCTTTTGTTTGGACCAAAATGTAGCTAAATTGTCTTGTTTGTTGAAATCCTTAACAGCATGGAGGAACAAGTCATTAGTCGTGCTCATCGTATGGGTGCTTCTCGTCCTATTCATGTAGAAACTTTGGCAATGCGTGGTACAATAGAGGAGCAAATGCTGGAATTTCTGCAGGTATAATCTGTAGTCATGCCTCCTAAATCTTTGAATAAGAGCATATTAATTGATGAAAACCATCAAAGAGGAATGTATATAATCAATTAGGAGTCTGTGCTTTCATTTTATATAAGTACTGCAGGTTTAGTACCGCCCTACTTGCATTCTCCTTTTACAGTAAGCTTGATAAATCCTCCTTAATCATGAAGATTCTTTGGCACTCAAATCAAGCCATCTTTACAACGAAGAGAATATATCCACCTTCTTAGAGAGAGAGATAGAGAGGGAGAGTCAGCCTGACGGTTGAAGGCTATGATCTGTAAATTACATATCCAGGATCCCAAAAATAAAGAGACTATCAGTTTAACCAATGATCTGAAAGATATACTATCAATTGGTTCCTTTATATTTGTTTCCCAGTTTCGCATCTTCCTGTGGGGAATAAAAGGATATAAATTTGTTTCCACTATTACATTTCTAATTTAATTGGCTTTTGCACTAATCCTTTTCAGTTAATATAGTTAGATATGTTGGTCATAACATAATCTATTTGTTTACGCTGTTTAATTGTAGCTCGAATTAATTATTTTCTCCATTTTTCTCTAGGATGCTGATAAGTGTAGAAGATTCTTGAAAGAAGAACTTGGGAAACCTGATCAAGAAGGGCCTCGATCTCATCGTACACTACATGACTTTGCTGAGAGAAATTATTTGGCTTGTCTAAGCTTTGTGCGAACAAATTCCTAAAGAAAAGGTACACATGTACTTGCATCCCGTATCCCATAATCTGGAGTACTTGTTACTTCATGCAATCGGCTTTTGAAAAGAAAAGAAACTTAAATTATTGGCTTTTGAAATTTTTTGGAATCTACTAAATTATGTGAACCCTTAGTTCTCCTAACTACAAGGTTATGGTAAAACATTTGTAAGAAAGTATTTTCCTTTGTCTGGACTAAATGGTTTATTATAATTGCTTTTGATGATTTAAAATATTAAAGATGCATGTTTGTAGAGTAACTCATTAGCATGAATTGTAATTATGAGCATAGCTATTTGCTATAATAAGTGCAAGAACCCACAGCATGATTGAATTGGCTCGGGCAGCACAGCTTTAAAAATTGTCATTATTTATTCTCCCCTTGGAATTAAATTAGTTATCAACTCAGTGAGGTTTACCTTTTGGCAGTGTTTTGGACTCTGAAGTTTGAATTACATGGGAAGAGAGCTCCTACCATGGAAAAGGTAACGAGCAGGGCATAGGAGGTGGTTTAAATTTGGGTTGGGAGATCAAAGGTGCCTGCTTAATCTGGGATTAACTTGGCTTATTATGTGAGTTTCCAATGAGAGTTACTCGCAGAGCTGCTAGCGAGACCCTTGTCCCTACGATGATGCACGTAATTGGTTACACACAACCCATTGTTTTCAATGTTGCAATCAATCTGGTGGATCTCCTCATCAATAAGGATTTGGAACAGTTGGGAATGTGTTGACAATATATACCGAAGTCTGGGAAAACGCAGCAATTTGTTCATTCTTGTTTAGATGATTCATAAGAAATTTTGGGGTCTCGCAGATCATTTTTTGTGTCGATTTCCTGTACATACATAATTCATATTTGTATATTTTGCTTGTAGAAACATTCGATTTTTAGCATAGTTCTCATTAAAGAATATATGTTGACTTACCCACCTATTGGGATTTCATTAAAGATTTTGAAGTCTGTTAAGGAAAGTAAAGTCTATCAATGCACAAAATCTGGAATATCTTACAAATTATGGACAGTCAACTCTCATTTATTTTTATTGATTTGTTTTTCATGTAAATCGTTTATACTTTCCTTTAAGACTAGAGTTGTTCTTGTATTATGTGTATATATTCTTCTTCTTCTCAATGAATAAGATATACAGAAATTTATCTTCTTACATGGTATCAGAGCAACCATGTTCTTGAACTTCTATCAAATACAAACAACCACCCTTACTTTAGTCAACACACATGGCCGAAAAGGGTATCCAAAACTTAGCCAAGCCTAAGGACAATAATTATGACAACCCAAATCATCATTTTTACCTTCATCACTCTGATCAACCTGGCTTGTACTCGTTACACGACTGTTGAATGAAGAGAATTATAGCACATGGAGTCATGCGATGCTCAGGAGTCTTAGCATCAAGAATAAAGAAGGCTTTGTCAATGGTACCATTCAACAGCCACCAACAACTTTCACCATAAAATTCCAACAATAGAGGCATTGTAACAATCTCGTAAAGGCATGGCTTTTCAACTCAATCTCACAAGATATTGGAGCAAGTATAATATACAATGAAAATGCTTATGAAATCTTGTCCGATTTGAAAGAACGATTTTTCACACTATTAGTGTCATCTTTTCCATGTTGAAGAAGTCATTCATGATTGTAAATAGGACAACATGATTATTAGTGCCTACTACACCAAATCGAAAGGCCTTTGGGATGAACGTGATGCATTATGCTTTGTCCCAACTTGCACATGCGGCATTATGAAAGAAGTTTTGCAATTTCAACAAAGCCAAAAGACCATGAAGTTCCTTATGGGACTTAATGAAGCCAACGTTGCTGTCTGAGGACAAATATTACTTATGGATCCACTACCTACTATCAACAGACTCATCCTTCAAGATGAAAAACAACGAGAATTATCAAAAGGAAACACATCATTGCCTGAAGCTACGGCCTTTGCTGTAAGAAATAATTCATGCAACTCTGAGAAGACTTTCACAACAAAGAATTCTCACCTGAAATGTAAAAAATGCAACAAACTTGGGCATACTTCAGAGTCGTGTCGAGCACACCTTAAATGTGATTGTTGCGGCTGGCACGGTCACATTATTAATGTTTGTCGTAAGTTACAAAAGATAAATACTGCAAGTGGTAAAGTTGCCTAGTTAGAACGCAAAAAATTTTCTTCCACAGTTAATCATGTAGATATCAGTGCAACAACACCTTCTAATGCCTTCACTCTTATAGCAAAATAGTACCAAAACCTTATGACAATACTTAATAGGAATAAGTCCAATTTCATGGCTAATCATATTGGTAATGGATCCATTATGAGTGATGTCTCAGGTACAACCTTCTGTGCTTTTATATTTGGCAAAGAAATGTGATGGATTCTTGACACAGAGGCTACAGACTATATGGTATGTTTTGTTGATTTATTGAAAACAAATTTTCATATTACCAATCGTACTGTAAATCTTCCCAATAGAGCTATTGCTACAAAGGGTAGGCAAAAATGCCCAACCGAACAAACCGAACCAAATTAAACTATTCAGTTTGGTTTCAAAATTAAGTTCAGTTCTACTTGGTTCTTAAATAATCAGTTTGGTTTGAAACTTGGTTTCGATTTTAAATCAAACGTGAATCGAAACTAATTGTAAAATTTTTTGTAACCCCCTACTGATTTTATAAATAAATCGAACCCGAATCGAAATTGATTTTGAAATTTCTTGTAACCTCCTACTGATTTTATAAATTATAAATAACTAATAATTTAATAATAATTTACATAAATATACATAAAAATAAGGGTAAATATTGATAATTTTAAAATTTTATTTATTTTTGTAATTAAGATATAAATTAGGAATACCAATAAAATTTTATAAAATAAAAATCAGAAACCAAAGTATGGTTCAAAAATTGAAGTCGGGCCTGAACAGAACCGAACTTAACTTTTTCAGTTCGGTTTCATTATTAATATACTTCGTCGGTTCAATTTTGATAGAAACCAAACCGAACCTGATTTTGCCCACCCCTAATTGCCGCTATCACACACATAGGAAGCATCCATTTGGCTAAATTTTCATTACATGATGTGCTATGTGTTCCTTCCTTCAAAATGAATTTAATTTCTGTAAGCAAACTTGTTCATAATTCCCACTACCTTGCCTCATTCACTAATGGTGCTTGTACTCTACAAGACCTATGATTGAGGAAGATGATTGGGACGAGAACTGAACAAAGGGGACTTTACTACCTTGATACTCTGCAAAACACTAAATGTAACTCAGTCACTATAGCAGCTTTTAACTCTGCAAGGCTTTGGCATCAACGTCTTGGTCATCTTTCAAATAAAAGCTTTCATTTACTTTCCTGTTCAATTACAAACATAAGGTTTTGTGATATTTTTTATTGTTCAATTACAAACATAAGGTTTTGTGATAGCTAAACAATTCTCCATTTCTATCAAGTTGAATTCAAACTCATGCACCATTCAAATTAATTCATGTTGATATTTAGAAAGGGTACCATATTCCTGCACTCAATGGAGCACAATATTTTCTTACCATTATTGATGATTGCGCTCGTTACACATGGGTATATTTGATGCATCATAAATTAGATACTTTTAAGTACATAACCATATTCATCAATTTTGTTGAAATATAATTTTCTTTGAAAATTAGAATTTTTCGTAGTGATAATGGCCTTGAATTTACAATGAAAGATTTTTACTTAGATAAAGGGATCATTCATCAAACTAGTTATATCTCTACTCCACAAAAAAATGACGTGGTTGAGCGAAAATGTCGTCACCTTTTGAATGTGGCTCGAGCTCTACTCTTTCAAGCTAAACTTCCTTAGAAATTTTGGGGGGATGATATCTTAACTGCTACCTATCTCATTAACCGAACGTTTACCCCTCTTCTTAAAGGAAAAACACCTTTTAAGATGTTTTTTCACAAACAACCCACATATGACCATTTGCGAGTTTTTGGGTGCTTGTGTTTCGCCTTAACACACTATCATCACCTTACAAAATTTGATGCAAGAGCCATACTTTGTCTTTTCTTAGGTTAACCATATGGTCAAAAAGTATATCGAGTTTATGATACCTGAATTGGTAAAGTTTTTGTCTCTCGTGATGTTTCTTTTCATAAGCATATTTTTCCTTTTCCATCTTCCGCTGCAGATTCTCTTGAAGTCCTACCTTCTACTCTATTACTAATATATGATGATGATACCCCTACTCCCTTTTCTTTTGTTTACTCTCAACTATTAAA
Source organism: Melia azedarach (assembly GCA_028052125.1). Taxonomy (NCBI): domain Eukaryota; kingdom Viridiplantae; phylum Streptophyta; class Magnoliopsida; order Sapindales; family Meliaceae; genus Melia; species Melia azedarach. The sequence goes on from CM051397.1 coordinate 4,921,612, forward strand.
TCCAAATTCATAAAAAGTTCTTCCATCTACTTTAGTCACTAAAACTTCCTCTCCAGATTCTCTTTTACCACAAATTACTTCATCCACTACCCAAGATTTGCTAACTTTGTCCCTTAACCCATAAATTCCTTCCTTTCGCTTAACACGAACAACAACACCACATCATTATCTCCGTGAGTATCATGTTGGTATATCTCTTCCTTCAAAGAACATTTCTTCATCTAACTCGGCGTTAGTTGGAACATTAGGTGTTACTTATCCTTTATCCAATGTAATTTCATATGATAAATTATCACCTCAACACCATGCCTTCACCATTTCTCTTTCAGCAGAAAAGGAACCATTATCTTTTGCATAAGCAGTTCATGATCCAAAATGGTGTCTTGCCATACAATAAGAGCTTGATACTCTCAAGGCTAATGACACATGGTCTCTTCAGGTGCTACCTCCAAGAAAGAAGCCAGTTGGCTGTAAATAGATGTACAAAATAAAATTCAAATCCGATGCTACTGTAGAATGCTACAAAGCCAGGTTGATAACAAAAAGATACAATCAAATTGAAGGGCTCGAATAAAACCTTTGCTCTCGTTGCCAAACTTTTGACTGTTTGTTTTCTCCTTGTTATAGCCTCAATTCAACATTGGCATCTTCATCTCGATGTCAATAATGCTTTCTTACATGGCGATCTCAGTGAAGATGTTTACTTGTCTTTGCCTCCTGGTTTCGGCTGAAAAGAGAAGACACAGGTTTGCAAGCTTCATAAATACTTATACGATCTCAAGCAAGCTTCTTGCTAATGGTTTATCAAACTCTTCAATGCTCTCAAACTAGCCAACTATAAGCAATCAAAGGCTGATTACTTTTTATTCATCCGATCCCAAGATGATAAATTCATTGCCCTTCTCATTTATGTAAATGATGTTATTTTGGCAAGAAATAATCTACAAGATATTGAAGACACCAAGTCATTTCTACGAGAACAATTTAAACTAAAGGATCATGGATAATTGAAGTATTTTTTGGGCATAGAGATAGCTCGATCAAGCAAAGGCCCTGTCACAACGAAAATATGCTCTTGAAAGTCTTGAAGATATTAGGTATCTAGGTGTTAAACCAGTTTCTTTCCCTATGGAAAAGAATTTATCTCTTAGTAAGTTTGATGGTGATTACATGATGACTTGGCATATGCAGTCTATGTCTTAAGCCAATTTATGGACAAACCACAAGTTTCACATTTAAAAGCAATTCATCGTGTATTGCGTTATATGAAACAAACACTAGGCCACAGAATGTTTCTTTCTACAGTTAGTTCAATTCAATTAAATGCCTTTTACGATGCAGATTGGGCTAGGTGTTGTGATACTCGTTGATCTGTTACTGGATACTGCATATTTCTTAGCAATTCATTGATTTCTTGAAAAACCAAAAAACAAACTAGGGTATCACAATCTAGTGCAGAAGCTGAATACCGATCTATGGCTGCAACCTGCTATGAAATTACTTAGTTGAAATACATTCTAAAAGATTTTGGCATAAAGAATTCAGATCCTGTCAATTTATATTGTGACAATCAAGTAGCTATTCACATTGCTTCAAACCTAGTTTTTTATGAACGAACAAAGCATATATAGATTGATTGTCATCTTATACAGGAAAAAGTTCAAGAATGAATGATCAAGATGTCTCATCTATCTACATCGCAACAACCAGCTGACATTTTCACAAAGCCTTTAAGCTCTTTACAGTTCTCGACTTTACTTGGCAAGTTAGGAATTCTCAATATACATTCCAAACTTGAGAGAGAGTGTTAAAGAAAATAAAGTCCATCAATGCACAAAATCTAGAATATCTTACAAATTATAGACAGTCAACTCTCATTTTATCTTTATTGATTTGTTTTCTATGTAAAATGTTTATATTTTCCTTTAAGACTAAAATTGTTCTTGTATTATGTGTATATATTCTCCTTCTCAGTGAATAAGATATACATAAATTTATCCTCTTACAAAGTTAGAATTTATTTTTAAACATTACGTTTATATTCAAAATAGTAAATGCGATCTATGGAGTCCATGCTTATCCAAAACAGTTAGTAAATTTTTTTTTTAAAAAAAAAATTCTGAAGCCCGAAAGAAGCTGCGTTGATTTATTAAGCAAATAAGAGAAAGTATCGTGTAGTAGACGAGATGTATTAGTAAGTAAAGATGTTGATACGCACAACCAATAAAACCAAGCTTGACATTAACATCATTGTGTACTCGATTACATAAAACATATGCTGATTCATTGGGAACAAACCAAGCTTGACATTAACATCATTGTGTACTCGATTACATAAAACATATGCTGATTCATTAGGAACAAACCAAGTTTGACATTAACATCATTGTATACTCGATTACATAAAACATATGCTAATTCATTAGGAACAAACCAAGCTTGATATTAACATCATCATCTACTCGCCTAATTACGTGCGACCCAAGTAAACTAAAGAACGAGCACAAAAGAATCACCAAAACAAAGGAAATTATTATTTAGAAAATTAAACAAAAGAACCGGAAAAAAAGAAAAGTCTTGTTCAATGAACAGCAGCCTCCTTCGGTTCAACAGCAAACTTGAAAGCCAGCTTGAAAGAAACAAATGCGTCGATTGCGGCATATTGAATTTGTTCTTTACTTAGTTCATTTCTGTCCCATTTACTCAACGTAATACGTTTGGATTTCTCCATCTCAATGTTTAGGAATTGTAGCGCTAATCTCCTTAACCCCATCCCGTATAACCCTTCGTCATCATACTTCAAGGCAGCCATATGAGAAACATCCATAATTCTTGCTACATTCAGCTCATAATCTTTAAGAAGTTTATCGGCATCCGTCTGAACCGCTTTTCCGACAAACGTAAAAATTTTGTTGCCAAGAAAAGTAATAAGAGATTCAGGCATTCTATCTTTGTGACATAGTTTAAATATGAGACATCTAAAGCCTACACAGAGTTGGAGAATTGCAACTTTTTGATGTTTCTTAGTCTTGGTGGGTAGAGACCATTCAGTGTCGAGTCCTACTAAAAGTTTGTGAAGTCTAAAACGATGGATATGGAGGGTTTGATGAATCCAGTGATTAACATCAGATGCTCTAGACGTTACTGTTGTCTCAATGTATTTGTCTCCAAATTTGATCATCCAGTGATTGTAATCTAAACGTTTGATATCAGAAGAAGAGGGTGAAAGAATTGGGGTAGAAGAAGGTGCTGGAAGAAGTTGGAATATCATGGTTTTTGTTTAGAATGTAACTAAGCGTGTTTGCTTGTAGAGAGATATATAAAAGAAGAGAAAATGTAAAGAGCTCTATGATATGAGATTGGTGGTTGTGGCTGTGCCTGTGAATGATTTTCTATCATACTTGATATCTATGTTATTTATAGATGCATAGTACTGTTATACTAATTGGACTGGGAATAGGAAATACCATGTTTTTTCTTTTCAGGCAAGGAAGGGTTTTTCTGTTCTTCTTATTAATTTTTGCTTTTTCTTTTTCCACAAAGAGAAAAAGCAAGGATTTTTCCCATATGGAATCGGTTTTCCGCAAACCACATAAATATAACAAAATATAATAGTAATATTACATTTATAATAAACTTGAAAACTAATTATTTGAATCATATCATATCATTACACTTTAGATAGGATTAATATTTTTTTTATGAAAAATAAATGAATATAAATTTTAAATAATATGTTTATGTTTTTTCAAACTTTTTGGTCCCAAGTAAAGCTGATTTGTCAAGTCAATTTTTTACATAATTTACAGTAAAAATAAATACAAAATTGTCCTGTAATAAACTTCTGATAACTAATGATTTGAATCACATCAACATAATAGTAGATGATTAAATAAATTTTATATATAATTTGAAAAAATAAACAAAATTCCTAGGAATGTTTTTAAAATTACAGTTGAATAAACTAACTTTAACTTATTCACACATCCTTACATTAAGATTTACGTTAATGGTAAGAACTATACGCTGGACAAAACAAGACAAGACCCCTAACGGCGAAGTGCGGAATTAAAAGTAAACATGGAACACGCATTCAATTCACCAAACACCGAGGAGTGTGTAGTTATATTCCTTGTGAATTTACAATGAGCTTGTTTTGAATATGCAGGAAAGGAACCTACTTACAAAGAATTTACAAAAGCCATTACCTTCTTCCCTTTCAGGAAAAAAAAAATTGAAAAAAACATGGATACATTTACGGGGAAAATTTCAAAAAGACAAACCGATGGATGCCGAGGGAAGAAATTACTCCCCCCACCCCCCCCAACTCGAAAAGCAAAATCTGAGGGTTGATATCAAGTCGTGCTTCCTTTCCTTGTTTTAGAAGCTTAAATCTAAAACATCAGCTTCTGATTTTTGTAAAAGCAGGACCTTGAATGTGGTAGATCAATGAGCTAACCCTTCTCTCCCTATGCTTACATTTGACTTGTCAACCATTGAAACATTGTATTGCTGATATACTCGGGCTCTGTTTGCCGCCCACCACTGTTCTGCTTGTTTCTCACTGAATTTCTTTCGACTGCACTCAGGAATAACACACATTAAAATTTTTATGCATCTTAGATGATAAAGGTTGGTTACTTGAAAAATTATATTTGATTTCATAGCAGGACACCTTCTCTGTGTGAGTACTGATATGTGCTAGTAAGCAGAGAACCAACACTTTATAGGTGCCAAAAATGTTAGAATAAGAAGAATTTTTATAATCAAAGCAAAAAATATAAACATAGAATGAGGTTTATTGAGTTGGTGTTAACTCTATTCTCTGAATCAGTAAAAAGCCAGCAAAGGTGCATGAAAAGTCTAGAAACCACAAAAGAGCAGACTTGTCTAGTGACATGCCTAAACCCCGGAACTTTATCTATAAGAAGTTGCAAATTTTCTGTACTATATATCAAATTAAAATCCAGATGGGGTTGGCAGTTCATCATAAAATACCTGAACCGGACACGCTTAAGATCTTTAAGGCCTCCAGGCAAAGCAACTAGGGTGATATACACACCCGCCTCATCTTGCTCAACCCATTCATCACCCTGAGTGGGTTCAGCTTTCACCATTCTATTTTTGTTTTTCGTTGTTGCTTCACAATGTGAAACTTCACTTTGACTTGATGTTCGGTTATCACTGATATCTGACCCATTAGAAATCACCAGGCTGTTTGATCCATTTGGAATTGCTCCCTGGAGAGCCATGGGACTGCTCGGTTGCTCAGTGGCTGCAGAAGAAACATCCCAAGCCGGAGTTGGGCTAGAATGACCAAAGGATGGTGAACTGCTGTTTCTCATTGCTCCAACCGGTAACATTTCGGCCATGTCCTTCAACTGCCAAAAATCAATCATCAAGGAGTAAATTAAGATGACTTGAATGAATGCAAGTAAATCTCTAGACACAAATAAAGTTATAAACCACAAAACCATCAAGCATAGAAGAAAGCAAATTGACACTAAAACAAATGAGGGGATGAAATTAAGTAGCTCTCACTATGTCAGTAGGTCAGTCTGGCTTTAAGAAAGTTTCAGAAGGTGAGATGAATATGCAAAGTATGGACGTAAACAAGTATATTTTCTGTATACTTATTTTAATTTAAACAATGTTTTGGGTTTGGCCCACCAAACCCACAAACCTTTGCCCAGCACTGCCCAATGTCCATCCTGGGTTTTCACACATTACAGCCAAACCCAGAGACTGCCACACCGGGTATGCCGTGCAATGCCAGCCCACCCAAGCTTTAACATTACAAGTCCTCGTATAAATACATGATGTGAAAAAATTTCATTTCTAAGATGCTCAAATCTATCTAGTATAGCAAAATAGATATCATCAACCATCTAAGTTGAAGACCTTGATGACAAACTGAAGTTAAGAAAACCACAACATTCATCAAGAAAGGATAATTCCTACAAGCAATCAACTGGGAAAAAAAAAAAAATCAATGTTGATAATTATGGGTTTACTGGGATCTGAGTTTTATACTAGATTTCAAAATAAATCACTCAAATGCAGTTCAAAATGCTAAATCAAGAGTAAGACTTCCTTTAATATTAAATTATTGAAATATATAATGTAATTCATAATCCGAAGTTAAGTTTATTCTACCCCATCATTCTAGTTTAACTGTATTGATTTTACCTTTTAAATTTGCCAATTTGACTAGACTGTACCCTCCCATAGATGAACTAAGATATGCTCTTAACAGGGCCAAATGCACTGTCTTCTTCAGAGGCATACTTCTTCACATTCATGTGGCAAGATGCTAAGCAAGAGAAAAAAGCAAATAGTCTGTACAATGACTATAAATGGAATTCAACTTACTTGGGCAGTAAGCGACTTAATCACTTCTTTTGCTGCTCTGCATTTTGCAGTCTCTTCTCCTGCTACAGCAATAGCCTCCTTCAGCTGCTTGGTTGTTCTTTCGAGCTCAATTTCTTGAAGTTGTGCTTTACGAGTAAGTTCTTCAACCTATAGCATTGGGAGTTAGCGCTCCAAATGAATTTAGCACCCCATGGCAAGTGCTTACAGAAACATAATTCATGGCTTTCAAAAGTAACAAATTGGCATCAATTACTTTGAAATCTTTTAAACCTCTTAAAGGAATGCAGGGATCACACAATCTAGAAAAGTTTCATAGATGATTATGGAGATTATCAAAAGTAAGTCACATACTTGAGTCCTTAATTTAACAACTTCTTCGCTCAGCCCATCACTTGTCCTTTTAGCATCATCTACAACAAGTCTTGGCGAAGCAAGCCCTGAAAGAGTAGGGGTTGGTGTTGTGGCACGGGGTGGACTTGATCGTCTTGATGTAGGTGATGTTGCACGAGACATAATTCTTGATCCTGGAAGAGAAGCTGAAAAGAACTTCTTGGTTGACCCAAATACTGGATTGGAAGATTTAGAGTTATTAAGACCATTGCTATGTGAAACTCCATTGGGAAGGGGCAAAACCCGTGTACGATTAAATTCTAGTTTCTTGTTTCTTTTGGAAGATCCACTTTCCACTTCTTTTGATATCTCCATAGAAGAATTTCTTCCAAGTTGGACGTGAGATCTTGAAACCAAATTTTCATTCTTCTCAACCTCATTCAGTCCCTGGTTCATACTTCCTCTTCTACTCAGAGCAGAATGAGATGAAGAGTTGGTTTCAGTTGCTTTTGCAAGTTTGCAAAAACAATTATCACAAACCCGATACGGTTTGTTGGGGTTTGGTGCCATGGAGGCTTTGAGAGACTTTTTGCTACTACATGAATGACAATACACAAGTCCACAATTATAACAATTGTGCCGTTTCCTTTTGAAATTAAACAGAAGACGACACCCAGAACACATTGATTGATCCATGCCAGAGACCCACTTATGAAGACATATTGCTGCAGTAAAACCAGCGCCACAAACAATACTTTTGACTTGTTTGTCTTTCAGAGCTTCAACCAATGATGGGGAATTTCTATCATCAGTATCCCCATGACCCAACCGGCCATTTGCGCCCTTTCCCCATGTGTAAACTTCAGTTCTTGAAGTTAAAACTGCAATATGATAAGCACCACAAGCTATTTCTTCAACAAAATTTTTCGTAAGCTTCCCTTCAACACGAGTGGGGAGCTTTCCATCAGCTTTAGGATCCCCTAGTTGACCATAAACAGGGCTTCCCATTGTGTACACATGGCCTGTAGTTGTGAGTGCAATAGTGAGGCTGTGTCCACAGGCAACTTGACAAAAGTTGGGTTCAACAAGAGCAGCAACACAAGTGGGAACCAGTCTAGCTTCTTTGTCGCCATGCCCAAGACGACCTCTATCTCCATCTCCCCATGTAAAAAGCTTTCCTGAAGAACAGTTGCTGGAACTAGAAGACCCAACCATTACTTCAACAACAGCAGCAGTGTGCCAAACACCACAAGCTGCTCGCACAGTGCGAAGGCCCTTAAGGGACTCCACTTCCCTCGGTGTGGATGCACTTCTACGATCTCCATGTCCTAAAACACCAAATGTTCCATCACCAAAAGTAAACAATTGCCCCGCCGAGGTCACAACAGCAGTGTGCCAAGGTCCACAAGCAACTGATGAAACATGTATTCCCTCTAGAGGTCCATTTAATTTTTTCGGAACCCATAGACTTGCTTCATTCCCATGTCCAAGGAGACCGAAATTGCAGGTGCTACCACCCCATGTGTACATATCACCGGATAGTGTAACAGCACAGGTATGGTATTCCCCACATGCTACAAGTTCAATATTGATATTTTTAAGAGAATCTATAAGTTTTGGATGTGAAACATCTGAGTCTACACCATGTCCAAGTCTGCCGCCTAATTCCTCTCCCCAAGAGAAAACCTCTCCTTGTTTGGTTACTAAAGCAGCATGCCGCCCACCACAAGCTATATTCTGAACATCTAGTACTACTGCAGATTCCAAAGCTTTAGGGACAAGAGAATCCATCTTAAGGCCAGCACAATTTCCAGCTCGATGTATACCCCCACCCAAAATGCCATCGCCAGTGCCTTCCCCCCAAAAGAAAACATCTCCTAAAGAATCACCATCATCATGACCAGAGCCTTGACTTGATGAACTTACAGCACTTGATAAACTAACTCTAAAAGCATCCCCGCTCATGCCCTTTAAGCGCCCAGCTCTTCCATCAGAGCCTCCAGATGACAAAGAATTAACTGACCCACAAACAGATTCTGAAGGAAATAAAACCTTGGGAGGCACATAAAATACTGCATCGGATAATGCTTTCTCCAAACCGATTTTAGGAGGGCTTTCGTATGGAGTATGAAGACGAAGGGGATCCAATCCATCCTATATCAGCAACAAGAAAGTTCTCACTAAATGCATAAAAACTGTAGTGTTTGTTATTTCCTTTTTTCTGGTAAGAAACATACAAAACTGCAGTATGTCACAAGAAAAGAGAACAAAAAGGAACACCTTCTGAGAGCTACCACCACTACCAAATGGAGAGCTCAAAGGAGAACTCCTTTGAGTGTGTGCCCTGGGACTAGTTGCTTCAGATGAGACTCCATCACTTCTTGATTCTGTCCTCCCTTTCCGATGATGGCTACGGGATATTACTGCTTTAAGTCCGGTAAACCAAACTTCAGCTTCATCTTTATCCTTGCAGATCTAGTAAATAATGTAAAGGAGAAATTATCAAACAAGTACAGAGTTTCGTGCAGATAAATACAGCAAGAGTTTCATGCGGATAAATACTGAATTAATTGCCACCAAAAAAAAAAGATTGCTTACCAAATCTAAAGACCTGTCATTGTAGATAAGAGAAAATGACTGATATTCTTTCTCAGGCCGAGGATATCTCTGAAATATTGGCTGCAATAACAAAAATCATAAATGGCCAGTAAGTACATCATAATGCTAGAGAATTCTGAACTTCATTATGGAATATGAGAAGCATCTGAATCCTTAAAAAATGAAAGAATGCAAGCATAAGAAGCAGATAAATGCACCTTCCTCACTTTGAAGCATTCATATTGCAAGCTGAACAGATGTCATGAAGTAGAAAACAAACGTGCAAAAATATATGATACAGCCCACAACTAAATTGTATGTTTCAGTTTTAATGTGGATAGCCAGCCACATAAAGTCATCACATCGTGAAGAATCTAATCTTGAATTATAAGATGAAATGGTACATAAAACAAACATTAAGCCTCAGCATTCCTCTTTTCAAATTAGACTGTTCTCATTGTTGGTTCCAAAAAGAAAGAAAGAAACACTACTAATTCAAGAACAAACAATCTGAATATGCTTCAGCAGTATTCGATAAAGCAATATGCTAAAAGAAACTTCAACCCCATAGCCACTAGGCAACAATGCAAATATTATTGTAACTGTTCACACATGCATGCCCCTAATGATGTCCAATATTTTCTTCAATTTTATATTCCACATAAATTTCCATAAATATGTTCAATACTTGTAGAGTCAAAACCAAATGACATAAGTTTTTATCTTGCCCCAAAGGTCAAATGCATGATTTTTTCCTCTGATTTTATTTGCCACACTGTGCATAATGAAGAAATGCAGACAATCTCCAGGGTATGAGCTTACCGTGCGCTGACCAGGTATAATTCGGGAGACATGGCTTAGTTTAAGGTGTTTCTCTTCTTTTCCCGATATCCATATCAGAAGAGATTCATCCTGAACAAAGCAAAAGATGACATACAGCATAAAATGCTTTAGTATAGTCAAATTAGAGAAGGATTCATTTACAGAAAACATCAAAAGCAAGTGCACCCCTATATCTGAAAGATCCCAAGATATTGAAGTAACAGATGCCTTGATGATTGAAAGAAGGGAGAAATTGGAAGTCTAGAAAAACTTATACCTAAAGTATCTAGGACTTCAAACCAAGAGAGTCAGCGCAAAATAGTGTCAGCATGGTTACAGGCACAAACACACATGCTTGCATAAATTAACAATAGGGGATTCAAACATGCTGCCATTTGGTCAAATATGTTCCAGTACCATGTTAAGTTACTACTTGACCTGAAAACTCAAAACTATCATATAGAGGCCCAAAAATAATATCACTACTCATAAGATGATTGTGATGCTCTCCTATGAAAAAAGTCAGCCTAGAACAGTTAATCCATGCAAAACATGCAAGTACCACATGGTCGGACTAAGGATCCATCACTCAAGGACCTAGTTGACCACTCTGGTTACTCCTTTCATTCTATTAGTCAAATAAAGCCTACTTGGATGCTAATCATAGGTCAAATGAGTAACCACATATGTGACTTCCTTAATATGCATGAATGAATTTATAACTTTTGACATAGTAACAAAATAACAACCTTAATATGCATGAATGAATTTATGCACTGATCTACACAAGAAAGGAATGAATGCATAATAATCTGATATACAGTGTCATTCTGCTACAAGATCTCTAGGAAGATGAACATACTATGATCTAATGCAAATCCACAATCTAATTTCTGTTCACTGAAAAATATGAAAAGCAAAAATAAAACTACCGAAACTCCAAAATATAAATCTTACATTGGCCAGTCTGAAAGGACAAAATTTTGGCTTCCCTCTACGTCCATACTTTAGCAAGTGTGCTCCTTTTTTAAGAGCAGTGATGGCCTGTGGTAAAGAAACAGCCAAGAATTTAGATTAATATAAATTAAGCAGCAAACTGAAATTTGGATTTCAAACAACAAGATCTTAGGTTATGTATACGGTAAGAAGAACTTAACATTAGAAATGATACTACAAAATGACAGGAAAAGAAAAATTATCCAAACAGAATGAACTTCGAACATCTCATATCTAGACAAGTGTGCTAAAGAAAAAGTAATGCAAAATATTCCCATCTAAAGGCAGTTTTTTGTTTTCTTTTCTGAAGGCCTTTCCGTTTTGCATAATTCTCAATAAGAGGGGGGAATACTGGAAGGTGAGTTTGTTATGATATGCACCACATTTTATATTACTCATTATCCTAACATTTTATTAGGATTTGCTTCTATTAGAATTTCATATAAATACATCCAGATCATATTAAATTTTATTAATCTATTTCTAATATATCTTGTCATTTATTTAAATTCAAATCCACTTAATAATAATGTACACTAGTTGATATTCTCCTCTCATGATTCAATGTTTTATCAAACACATATTCTCCCCCAGCAGTTTAAATTTTGATCTCCTTTCCCATTCTCTTAAAAAAAAAAGACAACAGTAAGACAACAATAAGACCAACTTTCACCAAATACAATGATTACAAATCCAACTCCATTATCAATCAATACATCATGTACTAAGCTTCTCAACCATACCAGCTTTGGAAAATAAAGCTAAGGCAGCAAAGAGAACCTATATATATATGGTCATTCTTAAAATACTAAAATCCCCCTCCACGTTCATATTATAGGGGTTGAACTTCAATGCCTCCTGTAAGTCAAGAACACGAATACTTTTTAATGTAAATGAATAAACAAATAATACAATTTTTACTTGCTTATCAGTTATTAACCATTCCACATTGTTAATTATCAACTAATTAGCTAAAAAGTGAAACAGCGTTAATATTTCAAACAACAAATAACTTCTCAAACATTCTACAATCAACAACATTCTAAAACAATAACACCGCATTAAAAGCAACATGGATATAAGTTAAGCTTAAAAGAAGAAACTACCAAAATATATATAAACTCAAATCCAGAGCAACACAAATACAAATATATATTAAATAAAAAAATTAGAAATCAACAAAACAAAATAAATAAACAAATAATATACCAACTCAATGTCCCTCTCAACCGGGGCAGCGGCCGCCGCCGCCGCCGCTGCTGTCGCAGTAGCCATCAAACCCTAAGATCAATCAGAAACACTTATAGAATTGAAATTACACATTTGTAATTACTGACTTAGTCATTTATTATTTTGCCTCAAAAATGAAGAAAATAAAACAAATCAAAGCTCTCGAATCGTGAAAGGTTTAATTTCAGCTCTGACTATTTTGAGTATTTTCCAGTTCGACAAAAACTAAAAGCAAGGGCGCTGGTTTTCCAGTTGGAGCAAAAGGACAGGAGAAAATGGCCAGAATGTGTGATGTGAACGAAGAGAATCTTTTCGAGGTCCGTTTGGTACGAGGGAAAATACGAGGGAAAGTGAGGGAAAACAAGTGAGAAAGCGAGAGTGATGAGGTGTTATTTATTATTTATTTATTATTTATTATGAGAGAAGAGAGTGAAGGGAGAATCTACAGAAAAAAGTGATTGAAAATGATTGATTCTGTCGAGAAAGAAAACGGATATACTGTAGTACACTATGAATTCAATTTTAATTTCATTTCCGGGCTTTTCCAGTCAATGAGTTGACTTTCACTGTTTTGTTTGTTCTCGGATCCAACCAAATCGCGCCACGTTTTCGTCAAGATTGGAGACAAATTTCAGAGACTAATTGCTTAGTTTTCTAATACAGGTTATTAGCTTGTTTCCCATAATATCTTCTAAGATTACGGATTAATTAATATTAGACGTTTTAAAAAATATATTATTTTTAAGAATATATTTTAAACAAAGTAACAAATGAATTGAATTTACTAGTTAGATAATAAATTTTCATAATTTTTAGTAACCATTTAGATAACGAATATCACACCCATTACTTTAGGATATATTTTATCGATGAATTTTAAAATATATTTTTTTATTAAATCTAAATTACTAATTACTGTGCATAAATTTACATCTTATAAAATAAGAACATTTTTATACATGGCGAATAATATCTATACGTGGCCCACATGCCAGCTTAAACTGATTGGTGCTTAAGTTCTAAATTATTTTAATGTTAATTTTTATTGATTTCTTTTAGAGTTTGACTTAAGGATGCCTCTCCATTTATAATATAATACGTTCAAATTTTGTCCTAAAGTTTCAAATATTATAGCTAACTAATTCTAAAAATGTCAAAGAATATTTTTGGCATGACTTCTCCATTAGGCAAAAATAATAATACTCATATATAAGAAATTTGAACCTATAAATATATATTTTTGAAATTTGACCTCTCTAATTTTAACAATTCAACAATTTACCTCTAAAAATTTGAAATCAATTTTTTAACTTTATGCTTTCTAAAGTTTTTATTTTAATATTTTTATTTTATAAATTTATAATTATAATAAATTTAAATAATAATTATTTACACTCGCTTTCAATTTTAAAAAAGAGTTTAAATTTAGATAATAATATTAAGATAATTTTTTTAACTAAAAATGTATTTTAACTTTAACTAAACGTAAATTTCTGCAAACAACAGTAAAATATATTTATTTCAACATTTGATTTTATTGAAAAAAGATTTGAGTCTCTCAATTAGGTTCAGAAAATATTTTTTTTAATAAAAATAATTTTAACTTAAATTGAATACAAATTTTTACCAAGAAAGTCATCATGTGATCTATGTTGACACTTGATTTCTAATAGATCCGAGTGTAGTATTGATAAATTATAGCCCACCCCCTAATGATATAAGGGTTTTAACTGAAATGCCCTTGTTTTAAAAAAAAATCAAAAATACCCTCTCCCAAAAATTCCATTCGTATATACCATATTTTCTCTCATTCGAACTTAAATACCCTTCTTATCAAAACATTGTACCCCAACTTACAATTCTATCTTGCTCGAAGGCTACCTTCGAGTAAGGTTAAATTAAACATTAGTCAAATTTTATTGTCGAGTAAAATTTGATTTCGTCTTATTCGATCATACTCGTCCTTTACTTGATAATAAATTTGTTCGAGCACGACTTAAAAAGTTAAATTTTACTTTATAAAATTTTAATTTTAAGTGAGATTAATTTTTAAAATATCAAATTAGATTTGTAAATTGAACCGAAACTAATTTATTATTAAGAATTAATTAAAATTAAATTGTTTTGTATTAAAAATCTCCATTGAAGAAGAAGAAGAAGAAAACAAAGAAAGGTATATGTTTTATTTGTATAGGTACGAGGGTATTTTTGTCTAAAATAGATGAAAATGGACATATTTAATTAAAAATTAAAGAGGATGGTATTTTTGAATTTTTGAGGTCAAATGTGGGCATTTTCAGTTATTTTCCATGATATAATAGGAGGAAAGCTTTCTTCCCATATAATATTGTTTTATTTATTTAATTTAAGAAATTCAATAAATTTAAATAAAGAGATGGTACCACGTGTATTCACGCGGCCATTGCGTATGTCAAAAAATAAACTAATAAATAAATAATTGAAAACTGGACCTAACAAATCCGAATCCCGTGTGCAAATCTTTTAGCCAGTTTGCCAATAAACGTGCACACATAACATGAAACCAAATAGAAGATTAATTAAAAAAAGGGAAATAAAGAGTTACCATAATCAGTGGACAAAATTGGAATTAACATATATTTCATATTTCTATATCTCTTTTTGTAGCCTGTACAACGTAGTGAAAGCAAAAGAAAAAATGTTGTAGGAAATTAACAAAAATTAATTCCTACTAAAACTAATTAAATGTAAAAGGAAAATAAAAAAAAAAGAGCAGCCCAAAAATTATACGACTTGCAGTTCCAATTCGAAATCCAAATCCAAATCCAAATCCAGATCCAAGCCATCATTGTTGCTGTTGCTTTCAATATTGTTATTGTTATTAATGTTGTATTTTGTTCTTGTTCTATCTGCTGAATTGATTTCTTCCATTATTCCTTTTCTCTTGTTGTTAATATTGTTAGTTTCATTATTAATCTCGTTTGATGATCTTCCTTTCATGAGATGGGGTTTTAGCCTGTTCACATCCGATAATCTTACTGGCTTCAAAAAAAATTCCTCAGCTCCTTCTTCCAAACATCTGATAATCATCATCATTAATCCAAAGAAGAAAAAAAACGTCAGCGAAAATTAATTAAATTAAATTAAATTAATGCGTTTATATATAACTAATAATAATAATGATAATAACATATCTCACCTGTTAATTCTGGAAGGGACATTTTCGGAGGACATGATCACAACTGGAATGTCTTTGAAAGATGCAGATTTCTGAAAATTTAGAGAAATTTTTTTATTTAGAATATGATCGAATATATATGTAATGAATGAGGAATTAATATGAAATAAATAATTAATTAATGAATGAATGAAATTTACCTTAATTTTTCTGAGAAGATCATAGCCGGTCATTCCAGGCATACAGTAATCTGTAATAATTAAATTAACTTGTAGAAGGTCTTCTGAATTTCTCTGGTCATCATCTTCGTTCAATAAACCCAAAAATTCCAGAGCCTTGCTACCAGAATCCACTGCGGTAACTGTAACATTTGAAACAAATTAATTAAACATTTTCATTCAATAAGGTTCCTCTGAAGGAATATAAATACATCAAAATTAAATTAGAGATTAGGTACGTACCTTGATAAGAAGAAGTTTTAAGGAGTTTTTCAATCAACTTTCTGTCAATGAGACTGTCATCGACAGCGAGAACATGAAACTGAGCATCCGTAGCTGCCATATCCATGATTGCTACGCGCTGAAAATGTATCGATTGTTGACTCTTTCTTCTTGTTTGGAAGCTGAGAAAATGAAGGAGCTAGAAGACGATGGGAAAAGAAGAAAGGGGTAATGGGAATTATAAATGGGGGGAGGGGATGCAAAGACAAATCTGAAGAATATCTGTACAGTTTGGAAAGCAAGATCCTGCAGATTTCGTCAAGAATCTTGAGGATCTTCTAGGTTGATTATTGAATTAGACAACAAGCAAAGTAAAGCAAGCAAGGCAAAGAAAAGAAGGTGCCAAGTTTTTTCTCTTATTTTATTTTATAATTTAAAAAATAATAATTAACAATTAACATAATTAGACTTTTTCTTAATATTCTTTTTGACCCTTTGCCAATAGATTGAGGCAAGCAAATTGGCCTTTTGTTTAGACTTAAAGGTTATTATTCCTCTTCCCATGCACGTGCATATATGCATTGCCAAGAACCACAGCTAGCCTAGTCGTATTATTTATATATATATATATAGATATATAATACTCTACTTCTCTTCTTTTTCTTTTTCTTTTTCTTTTTTTAATTTATTTTCTATTATATCTGTTTGAAATATGCGATGGAAATTGCTAATTATTTGGTCTTAATTTATTAATTAATTTTTTAAGTAACAAAATACTGGACTGGTTAATAGGGATTTGTCTCTCGATGTAAAATGGCTTGAAAATAGGAAAAGGGTATTAAATTATTATTAATTATGTGAGTAAACTGATAATCCAAAATTAACAATTATAAAGGATTTTAAAAAGCCAAAATTTTTGGCCAAGAGAAACCTGCAGATTCATATTTGTACATGTATATATCATGATCGTGATCATGAACATCTAATTAAATTATTCTTTAAAAGGTTAGATTAGATTAGGTTAGATTTTGTTACTTTATCACGGTCAGTATCAAATCTTGATTACCTCGATAGCTTAATTAGTTAGAGATCATAATTAATGTATAGATTAAATTAAGGAATGATTTTTATTTGTTACTTTATTTATTATAATATTATCTTTTGTTTTTTTTAATAATTTAATTTGTTTCAAAATGTACCAAACTTTTATGGATATTTTTCTCTCCAGACAACACAACACAACACTCTCATCTCACGGTATCACTCTATTTTATTCCTTTTTTCTAAAAAAATGGTACTTAATTTTTATTGTATAGTTTGTTTTTTCCTCCATCCTGTATTTTTTTACTTATTAAATGAAATTTTGATTGATCTAAAATTGTTAATTAAATATACAAAATTGATTAAAGTAGATATGTCTTTTGTTTATTTCAATTATTTATGAAGAGGGTGGGAGTTTTTTACCCTCGTATTATGGGAAAGTCCGTACATTTTAAGTGTGCGAGAGTTGAACTAGAATTCTTGTCCTTACTCAGGATATGATATGAGTGGCAAAAAGAAATTGATAGCATAATATTAATATATTAGATACGAGATTAATGGAAAATCAATCAATCAATCCTATGAGACCTCTTTTTCCACTTTGATTGAGAAAATAAAAAATAAACTTTTTTTTTTTTAGTGAAAAGGGGAGCTTTTAATAATTAATTAAGGACGGAGCATTTTCTCAAGAGCATTAATTTTATATTTACGAGGAGGCAAGTTGTAGTTAAAAATATTCCAAATAAATAAATGAATTGAGTAGAAGGGAAGGTGGGAAAGAAGAGTCAGCAAATCTGGAAGAAGGATTTGGTGAATTGCATCGTGTCAGGTGCCAGTGCCACATTTTCCCTACTGCAAAATCATGTGCTATTCCCTCAACCGCCATCATTTCATCTCACATCACATCACTCTTTAATTCAATTATTTTATTCAAATTCAACATATATATATATATATAAATTTTAACACGTATCTTCTCTCAATCACGAGATGTTAACACTTGCATAAAAAAAAAAACGCACTTAATTTTGTAAATCATTTATTTTTATTTAAATAATTATAATATTTTTAATTATTTTAATTTTTAATTTTAATTTATTTAATATTTAAAATTATTAAAATTTAATTAATAATAATTTTATTTTATATTTATTTAAAATTATAAATTTAATTACAAATAATTTAATTTGATAATTTAATTTTATATTTATTTAACGATGATTAAAATTAAAAATTTAATTAATAATAATTTACGTTAATAATTTTAATTTATATTTATTTAAATTAAAATTTTAATTAATAATAATTTAATTAATTTTTATTCATATATCATATTTATCTAAATATCAAATTTTAATATGTAAAACGGTCGCATTTTTTACTCTTTTTTTTTATAAATTCTCTTACATTAACTATATTTTTTTTACTAAATAACTCTATAGCCTTATCAACTTGACTATTCTTACAAACACTCTTTAATATAAAATTTATGTTATATATATTCACACTAAATTCATGTTTCAATATTAATCTTATAACTCATAAAGTAAATTTAGGCTTTTGAATTTGTACAAAAACTTCAATAAAACTATTTAACGATAGATTTTTTTTTTAAAATATCAATATGAATAAATTATTAATTTTAAATATTATTAATAAAAATTTTAATTAATAATAAATATTAAATAAATATAAATCAAAATTATCGTTAATTAAAATTTTAATTATTTAATTTTTTAAACGTTAAACAAATTAAAATTGTTCTTAAATTTTATTTTAAAGTAAATAAAAATATTATAGTCATTTTAAGTAAAAATGAATTGTCAACTAACAATTCCAATAAGTAAATGTGTCTTAATTTAAACTTTTTATCAAAATATTAAAATTTTAAATCTCATGAGAGGTATATGTTAAACTCTTATATATAGGTATTTTCTTTAATATCCCAACTATTAATTGGTGGGTTTCAATAATCCCAATTTGATTTCTTTTTTGGCTATTTTCTACAAAATAAGAATGAACAAAGTAAAAATAATTTATTTATTTATCTCAACAAAGTTATGTGAAAGACTTATTATTATTATTTTTTAAAAAGATATTTCCACATACCTCCCTTGAAGTTTATAGAAATTTTAGTTTAATAAAATATTTTTGAAAAGATACACAAATCTGTTCTGTAAATAATAAACTTACTAAAATACTTTTAAATTTATTTTTTTAAATTAAAAAATAAGATTAATTTGGTTGGATTTGAACCTATAACCTTAGTGAAAAAAAATGAATATCTTAAACTATTACACCAAATACATTTTACTAATATATTTTTTAATCCTTAATAAACAATTAATTTAAAAATAGATAGATAATAATTTTTATAATAATTAAAAATAAATTTAAATTATTATAAAATAAAATTATTCTAAAATTATTATTAACACCAATAATTTAAAAATATTATTGTTAAATAAAATAAAATATTTTGTATTTTAAAAAATCTATATAATAATAATTTTAAAAATTTACAATTTAATGATAATAATAATTTTAAATTCAAATTATCATAAATAATATTGATAATTATTATTAGCACTAATAATTATACATATATATGTTTGTTTTCAAGCTACTAAACGACTGACAAATAAGTGCATATGCAGTGATTAAGTAATATTATATGCTTAAGGTAAAAAATAAAATACATAATTATATTCAAATTGAAACAACATTTGTTATATCACTCACCAATAAATACTATTGAATTATCACATTGAATATAGTCGGTTAAGTATTTTTAAATACTCAAATTTACATCAAGATGTCTTATAACATATTTCTCTTTAAAGCCTCCTCATAATGCAAAATAATTTATATGTAAGTAGGGGAGCCGAAAATGAAAAGTTGGAGAGACTTAAATATTTAAAAGGTAAATTTAATCGATTAATGTTTAAAAAATAATTAATAT
Source organism: Melia azedarach (assembly GCA_028052125.1). Classification (NCBI taxonomy): domain Eukaryota; kingdom Viridiplantae; phylum Streptophyta; class Magnoliopsida; order Sapindales; family Meliaceae; genus Melia; species Melia azedarach. The sequence continues at coordinate 4,941,560 of CM051397.1, forward strand.
AAATGGATAATATTACAAAATGTAGAAACTAAATTATATATAAACAAAAAAAGAGTAGAAAATATATATACTATAATACAAATTTTTTAAAATTGTGAGGTCGAGAGTATAAGGTCTACTTAGGCCTTAAGCACGCTCCCAATATTATTGATACAATAAATTATTTTTATTAAAATAAAATTTAATGAGTTATAGCATTAACTCTTGAATAAGATAAGAATAATTATGAATTTATTTTAATTGATATAATATTTTTCATTAATATATGAGTCATATAATAAGAAAAAATTTGTAATTTATATATTACCATGTATTATGTTGAATTTTTCAATCAGAATAGAAAGAAATTATTAAAAAAAATCAATGAATTGCATTGGATTTCAATATTTTTTAAAACTAAAAAAGTATGCAATAATTTATTCTTAAAATCGCATATAAAGTGCAACTATTAAAAATGCATTGGATAATTTTTTTTTTTCAAAAAAGAAAACTAATTTTCAGAAAGGGCACTAGCCGTGCTGTGATATTGAATATAGTGGTAGGAGAATCATACAATAGTGCAAAATTTTATTGAATATGCTATGCTTACCCCACAAACAACAGACTTCCATTAATTTACCGACACGTGTCTCTTATATCATTCCATGCATTATTTAACACTTCTGTGGTTAGGTAAGCATATAATACGCATTTCTCAGTTTGGAATCTTTTTGTTTTTGTCCTCTTTTGAGGCAAACTGATATTCCCTTCCTGCCCTTTTTTGTTTTCTTCTCAATATTTTCCTTTCAGCCCCTGTTTTTTCTCCCATGCCTTTCACAAATTTCGACGTTAATTAGTCTAATTGAGAATAACTTAATCGTAAGCGCTCACTTTCTTTTACAGACAAAAAGATACTCGAATCTAATCTAGCACATGAGTGATATAAAAAAGAACTAATTACTTTCACAATCTAAGTTGTTTAATTGTGAATTAAAACATTGCCATAAAAGTGAGATTTTTAAAAATTTGAGGGACTTAAGTGTATAATTCTCCCAACATGAGGGCCAAAAAGTAAAAACATCCTTTATACGCGCGCGCACACACGCAGAGTCAATATCACCCAGAAAATAAAAAAAAAATAAGAGAACTAACCGAATACTGGAAGTCCCCAGCACAACTACAGAAAAAATCAGATAAAAAATGGGAGTGATAAAAGCAGCCATGGGAGATGCAGTGTTGACCTCACTTTGGGTATTTGCTTTACCATTTCTGGGGATTTCCTCAGCCACCGTCTCAAATTTCCTTGGAGTTCAATCTCTGTTACCAGTAACTCTACTCATCACAACATTTTTATCCACCATCAATGTGTTAATATTCAGCTTGCTAGGCCATGTTCTCGGAGGTGCCAGCTTCAACCCTTCCACTACTCTCGCCTTCTACGCCGCAGGCCTCAAACCCGATGTCTCTCTGCTGTCGATGGCCATCCGCTTCCCGTTTCAGGCAGCCGGTGGTGTTGCCGGTGCCAAGACAATACTGCAAGTAATGCCAAGTGACCACAAGCACAGGCTTAAGGGTCCATTTCTAAGAGTAGATTTGCATACTGGGGCAATTGCCGAAGGAGTTATATCATTTGTGTTCTGCTTTGCTTTGCTTTTGATTATGCTCCAGGGGCCTAGAAATATGATTTTGAAGGTCTGGTTGCTGTCAGTGACGACGTTGACTTTGGTTATATCGGGTTCTGGGTACACAGGGCCGTCAATGAATCCAGCAAATGCATTTGGGTGGGCATATGTTAACAATTGGCACAATTCTTGGGAGTTGTTTTATGTTTATTGGATATGCCCATTTGTTGGAGCAATTTTGGCAGCTTGGATTTTCAAGTTTGTGTTTCCACCTGCTCCAATCAAGCAAAAGAAAGCGTGAGCAGCAAGCGGCAACAGCAGAAGCAGGAGGAGGTATATATACATACATATATATTTCTTCTTGTTGTTGGGGACCCTGTTTGGTCTTATACACTATCAATTGATGATGATATTATCATCTTTTATAAGGAATGATTTCATTTCCATATGCAGTGAAGTGAAGTACTTCAAAATTAGAAATCAAATCTGGGTTGTGTCCTTTGGGTTTGGGGCCTCACCAGCCACTTATTTCTTATCCTTTATTCTCATTCGTGAGAACAAGAGATTTGCAGTTGATCAGCTGCTTAAAGTTTCTTCTTTTATATTAATTAAGAAATTTTACTAATTAAATTAACACCGTATATACTGGCTAGCTGTGACTAAATTAAACATAAAATCGATATAAATAGAACCTACCTCAGATTTTATTGTGACTTCTTTTTGGGGAACAAAACAAATATTATTGTATACATAATAGAGTGACTTGAACAAAACAATTATCTCTTTTCTTTCAGTTTTCAAATCAAAACCAATTAGCGCTCAGCTCATGTCAAATACTGTTAACTCACTAAAAATAATCTTGGTTCAGATAATATCAGAAATTAGTAAAACTTTTATTTTTGAAAAATTATTGAAGTCAAAAGCAAATTGAAATCGGGCCATTTAGACCCAAGAACAAGGGTCCAAATTGAAATTGTTAGCATTTCTTTTCGAATATTAAGCCCAAATTTGAACGAACCAATTATACTTGGTTAAATGCATTTATTGGTGTAGTTGAGGTTTAGTTTATGAACCAAAGTATTTATTAAGTTATAATATACCCATACATACATACGTTACGTACGTGTATGTATAAAATGTACTTTTGCATACAAATTTAAGCAGATTGTGTCCTAACATATAATACAAAACTTTATTATTTCAACAATACATATATAAACTTAGAAATATTTGATTTTTCTACAATATCTTTTTTTTTTTTCTAAAACAGCCTCCACGATACAAAGGAAATTTCTTATACACGGTCTTGGTATGGAGATCTCATCTCGACTACTCCATTCAAGTATCCACCAAAACCTATCTCTTTTTCCTCCTCCTCCTCCTCATTATCTAAAATTTTCTTGTACACGAATCCCTTAGCAATCCATATGAAAACACATAAATTCAAAGCACTCAATCCTGCCAACGTCCAGTAAAAATAATCAAGATGTGACCTATTCAGATTGTCCCCAATCCAACCACTCCCATTGTTCCTTGTAGTGATTGCTTGAACGGCTGCTATTACCCCACTGTTTACAAAGCTTCCAACTCCAATTATGCTAATATAAGCTGCAGCTCCCAGGCTTCTCATTGCTTCTGGCATTTGATCATAGAACAATTCTTGCAGTCCCACTACTGTGAACACATCACACACTGCAAGTAGTATGTATTGTGGGAGTAGCCACCAAACACTTATGGGCACCACTGCTTTTGGTGTATCCGTCACTCCATTTTCTCTCGCTGTGCTGATCCTTCTGGCTTCTACTAGAGCTGATACTATCATTACAACTATAGATACAAACAAACCTGCGCCTATTCTTTGTAGCATGGTTATCCCGGAACGATGTCCGGTGACTTTCCGGGCTAATGGAACGAATATCCGGTCATAAAGGGGGACTGCGACGAGGATGGTGAAGCCTACTAAGCTTTGAAGTGAAGCTGGGGGTACTTTAAAATTTGGTCCCAAGGATCTGTCCATTGTGCTGCCTTGCTTGGTGTAAAATGTGTGGAGTTGAACGAGTACGCAACTGAACATTAAGCAACTGAGCCATATGGGAATCAGACGGATTACCAGCTTTACTTCTTCTACTTGTTTCAGTGGACATAGCCTCCATGGATTTCTGGTTTGGTTCATGGAATCAATGTCGTCAATGATCATTGCCTTGTCCAAAAACCTGCAAATTTATTTTCAGTGACCATTATGATTATCAAGTCATGAACCAGTTGATTACATTATTAACGAAATATTTCAAAGTCTAGAAAGTCTTCATGCTTTCCAGGAAAAAGAAAAAGCGAGTAGAAAATGATTCTTTTTGAGTGACGATGAGACAGCATTTAAATCCTGTGGATTATTCTCACTTAATAGTAGCTAGATAAGAAAAAACACGGTAAATTTCCTTGTGTCCACAGGCCAAGAATTGATCTGGGGTGCCCATGATTTTGTTATGTATACATTTTAACTACTGCTGACTTCAATTTGTGACACATTCATTACAATAATCAGTTGACTTAACCCAACCAAAAAAAAAAAAAGGACACTGACACATACCTAAGTTGATTAGTACGAGCACAAGTCTTCCTTCCTCTGGATTGACCTAACATGTTGGTATCCGTCAGCTCACCATCTTCATTGCCATAGTAGATGCCCCTGCCACCCTGCGTTTCACTCACGCGCCACTTCCGTGCCGCCGCCACCAACACTTGCATTATGGTCGTAAAGGGGCTGCCGACGGGGCGCTGCTTCCTGTACTTCTTGATTCCGATCAGAAATATTGCTAATGCCAGTGCCAATGCCCCTGCTAATACTCCAAACCCTATTGCCCATCCGACACGGTCCTACAAAATCACAAATATACGTCACAAAATTTTCATTATTTAAACAATAAAAAATAAAAGATATCACTGTTTTATCGCAATAAAAGAAAAAAAAATCACAACATTATTGAATATTTTTTTATAGAAATAACTCTTAATACAAAATTTAAGAAAATAAAACGACTAAACGGCACCGTGTTATGTACTTGTTAATTACCTGAATGTAAATGACGACCAATATTGCGACAGAAGCTCCGACCACGATTCCTAAGTACCACCAGTTAAAGAAAGAGCTCTTGGCCTCTTTCTCCGCCGGATCGTTTTCATCAAACTGATCAGCTGCGAACGTCTGCACGCATGGCTTGTGGCCGCCTTCCCCGATGGCCAAAACGTACAGCGCTGTGAAAAACACAGCTTTCCGATAATGCAAAGGAATCACTGACACTGCTAGAGACAACAGCACCATTCCCTGCGCAATGAGAACCCACAACCATACCACTCACAAATTTTAATTCCTGGTTCTGCTGAACTGGTTTGTTAAAGTAAAAAACAAAAGCTGTTACAATTAAACAAGCAAACATTTAAAACTAAATTAAACGGACCAAGAAATATATGAGAGAGGACAGAAGGATGGTGTAGAAGCGACCCAGGTAAGAATCGGCTATAAAGGCTCCGACTATCGGAAAAATTGCAGAAATCCCAACCCAAGTGTTCACATTTTTGGCTGCAGTTGCTGTTGGTTGATTCAGATTGTTTGATAAATAAGTGATCAGATTACCAGCCAACCCGTAGAACGCAAACCTCTCCGCCATCTCCACGACTGCATGTATACATGCAAATCAAAGAAAATTAAAATTAATTCAAATAATTAAATATAAGCAAATATAGGTGTAAAGAAGAACTGGGTTTGTGTTATGTGTATGAATGTGCGCTTACAGATGATGAAAATGGCAGCGTGCCAACCTCCCTTGGAGGAGGATTTTTTACGGTAGAAAGTGGTTTTCTGCTTGGTTTCTTGATCATCGCCATTTTCATTCATGATTGGAGCTACAGCTACTGAACCATCCATGGAAAAAATAGAAGGAAAAACGAAAAATAGTTGAGAGTTGTTGCCCTCTGACAACTTGGTCTATGCCTTTTATAGGGATGAAACTGATACTCCGTGGCATTTTCGTAATTATAAATTTCTTAATTTTAATTTTATTTATTTTTTAATATTGTAGCACAACTCAGAAGGTGGGTTTGGTACAGTTACAATTGTATGTTAGACCCAGATGGCAACTCAGTAATTTTAGTTCTCAAATTGAATTTTGTATAAAATTAGTTAAATTAATTTATTTGATTCAAGCTAATCCTCAAAGTGTTGTGAGTATGAATATAAATCAATCATATTCTTATTCGAAATAAGAAAGCAAAAAAGTGCAAGCACGAATAATTTGTTCATCAGAAAATATGTTTTTTGGCCGTTTAAGAAATTAAGTTGGTATGGAGATCCAATAAATTCAAAGATTTCATGCTTTTTGGATACGTATGTATGTATGTCTGTATATAAATAACGACAAAACCTATTTAAAGTCCGCCCTATATTTCCAAGCATAAGATGAAAAGGACGAGCCTTGTAATAAATTTTAGATAAGCTCTAAACATTAATCATAGTGCACTGCATTCACCCGGCTCTTTGATAAAATACTATGTGAAAATTGTGTCAGCTTTTTTTTTAAAAAAATATTTATATATATATATATATATTTGACTTCAAGTATAACTAGAAATTAAAATATCTTTGTTTCACATATTATTTGACAAAAAAGAGAGTCAATTCTTTAATCTCGGTAAAAAAATAACTTGATTTTATTAATCTTATTAGTGATTTTTAAGACTATTATTAATTTTAGAAGTTATGTATTGATTATAACATTAGAGCAGCTTAAATTTTAGTAATTATTTATGAACTTGTTACTAATTGTCATAGTGGTAATTTACGTCTATATATATATATATATATATAAATTGTCCAAGTCATTCATTCATAAAAAGAAAAATCAATTATATATGCTTCCATCATCAACGGTTGACGGACATGGTTCCTCAAGATTGTCAATTGTGGGCCCCTGAAAAATCTTTCATTTGTTCCTTAAATTTTCTCTTTAAGCACCTTCCTAACACACATTGATTTATAATCTGATTTTCGGAGAGACAGAGCACTTTCCTCTAAGAATGATATTTGTGTGATAGAACAAATTTGACAAAGTTTTATAGTTGTGTTTTTTTGAAAAAAAAAAAAGACAAGAAGAATCTCCTTTTTCTAGATAAATTATTTGTTTATTGTATGAATAAAATTTATGGAGGAATTACTTAAAAATGAATTTTACACAACAAGTCAATTACTCTTTAGTTGAATTTTTATCAGCGGTATCATATTCGATCTGATCAATACTTTGTAATTTCGGTAAGTTTTTATATAATGACAAATTAATAATATTAAAAAGACCTTAGGGAATAAAATATCATGCACTATACTTATTTTTCAAGTGAAATTCATAAAAGAGGGTAAAGGTATTTTCATTATCATAAATAAAAATAAATAAAATATGAGAGGGCACAATCATTAGCCCAGTAATATTTTTATAATACTTTGTGGATGACAAATTATGTATTAATTATATACGTTAAAATTAGTTTCAACCATTATAAATATGTATATGTAACGATTTATAAATAATATAAATATATTTGTAAAATTATAGGTTCTCGATATATCCCATATATATAAGAAATCTTTTTTAATATATTTTTTATTTGTCAGTCCAAATTTGTCAAAGAATTGACTTCCATTTATACACGGTGAGTGTATTTTTAGTAATTTCTATTAATTTTTTCCATGTGTGTATTAGAGCATATATAGAAATTTCATTAAATTTTTAGCAGCAGTTAATGGTAGTTTATTTATAACATATAATATTAAATGAGTATGGCTAAATTTATAAAATTACGGTACAAATTTTGTAACTTACTAATTATCTCAACCTTATAAAACTTCATGTACCAAAGCTATCACATTGCAATATTCTTAGTCTTAATTGATATTTACCCTATCCTATATTTCCATAATAAAATTAACATATATTTTAATTACATATTTATTTTTGTTGTTACGTACTAATCATTAAAATAATTATATAAAATTCAAACGAATCTAGTGTCTAATCTAATCTTGCCGACTGATGAAATTAAACGGCGGCAAAACCCAGAAATCAATCATATCATTTTGATATGATATCCATAGATAATGTTATGAAAAAATATTTATCAAAAAGTCATTAATTGTAAAACCTTTCTCTATATTGAAATCCTTGTCACTTCCCATTACATTTCTTCGAACCTCTCTCTTAATTTTTATTTTTTTGTAAATTTTTCATCTCCAATACATCTATAATTATAAAAAAAAAAAATCACTACTATTAATGAAAATGTTTTTGAATATATAATTGAAATTAAGGTATGATCATTTTTAATTCAAAATTATTATGTAATAAAATCACTAATATTTATATTTAAAGTACACCCATCATTGAAAATTTTAAAAATAAGTTTTTAAAACTGTAAACTTTTATAATTTCAAACCCAAATCAGTAGTTGATTGAATATAAAAAGGCAGGAAGAATTAATCATTTAAAGTTGAAATCAAAAGTTCCATTTTAATTTCTTAAAGTCTTGCATGTCTTTTAATTAAGATTTTTATGTATAGAATGAATTGTTAGATGATGTACAAATTATTAACGAATCAACGGCTGTCCTTATCCTACAGAATTACTAATAATAGTTGTTTGGGAAGAAATACCGCGTATTAGTAAAGCTCGATATCATAAAGTAGTATCATCATTTCAGTTAAATTGAAAAGGCTAAGTAATGATATAGTTCGCCTCAGGATAATTCATACAATATCTCGAAGTGAATTTCTATCAACATCGGATAGTTATATATACTAGTCTAGTTTCAGATGTCGAGTTCAAGCAATAGAAAGGTTTTCATGAAAATTCTACTTTTCATGAAAATTTCACCAGTTTGATTTATTATCCGAGTTTGACATGAGCAGACTCAAACTAAATATATAAAAGATAAAAAAAACTAAAAAGACATATATGATGAATTTCTCTACACGTACCCAAACTATGTAAAATTCTTGTCCCGTCGAGTACTTTTCTAAAAAAAATTATTTTTGACTAAAGTATCGAAGAGTTTTTGTCAGAAAATTGACTTTTCTTTGATTGTGTTACTTTTTTTAGGTTCAATTACAATACGATATAAGATTTGTTGTTTGATATTGAGTTATTGAAAATTTAGTATTAACAAATATTATAAAAAAAATTTGTTAAAAAAAAACTATAGAAATACAAAATCTTATAAAATTTACCCATCTTAAGTTTAATGTAAGAATACATTCACCGGATGATAATGGCCATTCAATTTGGTTATACTAAACCTTTTTATATGAGATTGATCGTAAACAGTCGTAATTAACGTATGGCCAAGATGACACCGCTAAAAAAAAAATCAAACAGTTAACAGCGCACTAAACTTAAAACGTAGAATATAAAAGTGAAAACTTGGAAATATAGAAAATATTTGCCGACATACATATAAAGATTTGATTTGAGGAAAGTGAAAAAGAGTCAAGTCGCACGAGATTTTGTGGAGTCTCGGAGCAATTGCAATTATAGCACTTGTGACCTGATCTATTTACTGATTTGTATTGTGATCATGCTGTGTTGACATCGAAGTCATCTTCTATATGTATATAGTATTTGCATAGATGGAAAGATAAATGGCCAAGCACAACAATCCAAATCAATAGGAAAAAAGTTTAGAAAAAAAGCAATTAATTAGATATCGTTTAATAAGCTCTGGATAAACAATCAGATGATGAAATGAGATAAGCGTTTGACAGAACTAATTGGCATCAAGTTTCCCACAAAAAAGGGGAGAGGGGGCCTGAACCGAGAATATAAAATGGAAGAATGCGATGGATGAATGCACATTGCATGTGGCTTATTGGCTTTAAACAAAAGCTAGCTAAGCTCAAGGACACAGAAATTAGACTTTGAATCTGTATAATTTAATATATTTATTGGGTTTGGTTTCAATGCAATTATGAAATCCGCAATTTGGCTTCTGCTTTTGAAAGTCACTCACTCTTCTACTTTCTCAAGAAACATTGGGATCGATATTGGTAGGGAGGGAGGGCCATCCCAACCCTGACAAATTTCAACTCAAAAATAATAAGCTAGGTTTCGAGTTGACTGCATAATAACAATAACAATAACAATAAAAGAAATTATATATATGATAGTAAGAAGGCTTACTTTGAAGATATCTTCTATATAGCTAAAATTAGGAAAAGAAGAGAGAAGGTAATTAATTCTTTTTTTTTTTTATATTATCTTAGTGATTCTATATATATATATATATATAAAATAAAATATTTTTAAATAAACGAGTCAAAATGCTAAAATTAACGATAGAAAAGAAAAGGGTCCCAGTGAATTCCGTAGAGGGGAGACTAGGGGATTTGGGAATGGTGCAAAGGGTAAACAGAAAACAGTAGCTAGCTTACCCACTAGTCAATGCAATTGCCCATTTTCTTTGCTTTTTCAATAAATACTGTGCTTTGATTGACATGCATTATCACCATTTTTTCTAAAACTAATCATTACTTTCTATCCCTCCTTCTATTTATTCTCTCTTCTCTTCCCTTCTCGACACTTTTATATATATATATATATATATCGAAAAGTCCACGTACACTCTCAAAAATTTGTAAAAATTTTAGTTTAATAAAAAATTTATAAAAATAAATACAAATTTCTTTTATAAATAATAAATTTATTAAAATATTATACATTTATTTTAAAATTATAAAATAAAATCAATTTAATTAATCACTATACTAACCACTATATTCCAATATCTTAATTATTATAATAAAATAAATTTTAATAATATATTTTTTAATTTATAATATATAATTTTTTTAAAAATATATATAATAAAATTTATAATAATTATAATTATTTTGTTACTATAAAAAATTTATAATTCAAAAATAATTTTACAATATTAAAATTTCATATTATCACTTAAATTTAAATTTATTATTATCATTAAATTATAAAATTTTAAAATAATTATCATTATTAAATTTTTTAAATAAAATAATTTATTTTATTTAACAATTAGTTTAGAAATAAAATTTTAAATTATTAATTATTTTATAACTATTTAAATTTATTTTCTTTAATAATTATCTAAAAATAATTTTATTATTATTTGATAATAATTTTAAACTCAAGTTATTATATAGATTTTTTTAATTATAAGTTTTATAATAACAAAATAATTTTAATTATTATAGAAATTATTAAATATATATTTTCAAAAGAATTATTTATTAAAAATTAAAAGATATATATTTAAAATGTATTTGATACAATTATTAAAGTATTGTTCTTTTTATTAAGATTAGTAATTTTATTTTCTAATTAAAAAATAAATAAATTTAGAGTATTTTAATAAATTTACTATTTATAGAAAAAATTTGTATTATTTTTCATAAATTTTTTATTAAACTAAATTTTTTTTAAATTTTAAGGGGATATGTGAACTTTTTCGTATATGTATATATATATATATATATATATATACACACACACACACACGTACGCTTCAGATTTTAAGAAGCACTTTTCTTAGAATGTTTAAATTAAAATTATTGTTAACTAAAATTTTAATTATTTTATTTTTTAAAATATTAAAATTAAAATTTTTAAATATTACTTTAAAATAATTATATGTATTATAATTTTTCATCAAATTTTTTATTTAAATTTTAAAATCTCAAATTTTAAAAAGATATATGTTAAGAATTTATAAATATATATATATATATTTATATATTATATACCAGCGCGTGGGGAGAGGGAGATGGATATAAGTCGTATTCAATATACTGTTAACCCCACTTGTATTTTTTTCAATTTCCGCACCAGAAAATGTGTCTACATACAATTACACTATTGACATTTTTTAAATTGAGGTTTTCAATGAATATTAATGAAAAAATGTAAGTATTTTTTATTAGAAGTTTATATATATATATATATAAAGGACAACTATAATAATGTTAAACATACTCACATACCTTAACTTTACATCTAAACCCCATTATCAAAAGACAAAATATAATCCAAGGATGGAAGATTTAATATGTATTTGTTTATTTATTTATCTAGTTGTAGTACACTATCATTGTTCAAATTAAGGCATTCACTGTGTCTTAATTCTATAAAATTCACGTACCATACATATCAGAAGTCAGAACTAACATTAATTTTCTAACAACAAATACTCACATGTTATTAATTTGTCTATTCAATTCTTTAAAAGAAATAATGTTATTTTATAATACTACACTTTGAATTGTTGCGTTTTCTAAGTTAAATAAAACACATAATACTATCAAATATATTCTTATTTTGTAACTAATTTCTTAACAAACACCAACAAAGAAATTTACATGTCATGTGCACATTGCACCAAAGTACCCTCCTCTAAACATAAAATTTCAACCCTAAATACAACTTAAAGTAATAAATGGCCCTCCATTTCAGCCTCACTGCGTATTTATCTATCTAAGCAACTTATTACTATCATATATTTGTACTAAAAATTTAAAATAATAATAAAAAAAAGTTCACATACCTCTCCTAAAGTTTATAAAAATTTCAGTTTAATAAAAAATTTGTAGAAAGATACACCGACCTCTTCTATAAACAGTAAACGTACTAAAATATCATAAATCTATTTTTTTAAAATTACAAAATAAAATTACTAAATTTTAGTGAAAAAGAGAAATATTTTAACTATTGTATCAAACACATTTTAAATATATATTTTTTAATCTTTAATAAATAACTCTTTTGAGAATGCATATTTAATAATTTCTATAATAATTAAAATTATTTTATTATCATAAAACTTATAATTAAAAAAATCTATATAATAACTTGAGTTTAAAATTATTATCAAATAATAATAAAATTATTCTTAATAATTATTAAAGAAAATAAATTTAAATGGTTATAAAATAAAATTATTCTAAAATTAATAATTTAAAAATATTTTATTTAAATATATCTAAATAATAATAATTATTTTAAAAATTTATAATTTAATATAATAATACATTTAAATTCAAGTTATAATATAAAGTTTTAATGATTGTAAAATTATTTTTGAATTATAAATTTTTTTATAGTAGTAAAATAATTGTAATTATTATATATTTTATTATATATATATTTTCTAACGAGTTATATATTATGAATTAAAAAATATATTATTAAAATTTGTTTTAGTACAGTAGTTAGGGATTAAAGTGATTTTATTTTATAATTTTAAAATAAATTTAGAATATTTTAGTAAGTTTATTATTTATAAAGGAAGTATGTATCCCTTTTCACAAATTTTCTATCAAATTGAAATTTAGACAAACCTTAGGGGAGGCATATCAACTTTTTCCATAGTAATAATAATTATAACAATAATAACTCCAATTCCATCTATTAGCATTCTAGTAATAAATTTCTTTTTAAATAGAAAAAAGTTTAGATTTTTTTCGTTTTTAATGAGAGTAGCGAATTACACCAAATTAGACATGTATTAAATTTAACTCTAAATAAATACGAATGCCTAGCAATTTCTGAGCATTGCACATTCATTTGCTCCCACTTTTGCCGTTTTATCTGCGCTCCTATGCCCACCAGCACAAGAAGAAAACAAAGTCCCAACCAACTCCACCGCATTATTATTAATTAATTGTATACCCCTTTATTTTTTTCTTTTTCTCTTTTACCCTTTTTTTCCTTATTTCTTTCATCTCTTATTGTACTTCTAGTCCAATGTTGTGGCCTTTTTCTAAGACAACACTCGTGGATTTTTTTTTCTTTTCTAAAAAATTATAATGGTGTTTTTAACAAAAGTCTTTGCCACGTGTTTATAGCACGGAAGAGCAATCGAGTGAGAGTGAGAGTGAGAAATGGGACTAAATTAGCTTTATTAATTGAATATGAACAACTATTTTATTTTATTTTTATACAAAAATATAAATCCTTGTTTTAACACGATATATTAATTTCTTACATACAAAATTATATCTCATATTTCCAACCCCACATCGAGGCCCAGAGCCCAACTTCATAAGGCGCATTCCCTGCTTTAAGTCCAAAGCAATTATGATTGTTAAACGCGAAGCCCACAAACGTGAAATCCAAGGCCTGCCCTTTGTAAATTGTGGACAAACAATTTCACGTTTATTCACAATACCGAACCTTTTTTTTTTCATCTCATTTTTATTAACGTTTACAATAAAAATAACCATTTGTATAAGTTGAAAAACTTAAACTGCACTATAGTCAAATCGAATTGAACCGATCCGGTCTAAAACGGTTCAAATTAATTCAATTTTATTCGATTGTGGTTTTAAAAAAATCAAACTATTTGATTTAGTTTTTAAATTGATTCAAAACTGAATCGAACAAGAAAATATCCACTTATAATTAATTGATATTATGTTATAAATATAATTTTTTTAATATTTATCTTTTAATAAAATAAGTACGTTTATAAATATGTAATAATAATGAAATCACTTTTAATGAAAAAATAAATTTCTTATTATTAGAATAAAATTCGTATAAGGAAAATACATATCTTATATTAATTGTTAGAAGTGTCTCGAAAAAAGTTTGTATTTAATAAATTAATAGAACAAACCAAGATCTTATGAGAGATAAAACAAATAATTTATAATGGTAATATAGTTATTTCAGTATCGACAAAACTATATTTTTATATAAGAGAAAAAGAAAAGAAAAATTTTGAGAAAAAATTTATTTCCATAATTATCCTTACAAGTTTCAAGTTCCAACAAACTACAACATTCTTTAAATTTCCATAATTACCCTTACAATAAAGGACCAAAAGCTGAACAAAAAAGCTCTTACAAAATAAAGGAAATATAGAAACAAAATAGCCATTTCACAGCCCACAAAAGCCCAAGAATAACCAATAGGCCTTTACAGATCGAAGAAGTTAAAGAATTGATAACCCAAAAGCAATAAAAAATTATAATTCTATTTACATGAAAAAAAAAATCTCTCAATAACAAAAAACAAACAAGAAAATAATAAAAAATGCCCACATTTGGCTTCAAAAATTTAAAAATACTCTCCTCCATAATTTTCAACCAAACATACATATTTTCATCCATTTCAGATAAAAAACCCTCATGCCCATACAAATAAAACACGTACCTTTATTTGTTTTCTTCTTCTTCAATTGAGATTTCCAATACAAAATGATTTAATTTTAATTAACTTTATAATAACCTAGTTTCGATTCAATTTACAAGTTCAATTTGATATTTTGAAACTTGACCTCATCTAAAATTAAGATTTCACAAAGTGAAATTCGACTTTTTTAGTCGTACTTGAATAAATTCACTGTTGAGTAAAGGACGAGTATGGTTGAGTAAGGCGAAATCAAACCTTACTCGACAGTGAAGTTCAACTAATATTTGATTTCACCTTATTTGAAGATAACTTTCGAGTAAGGTGATAATTCACTTTGCTCGAAGGTAACTTTTGAGCAAAGTGACAATTCACTTTATTTGAAGATAACTTTCAAACAATGTGACAATTCACCTTACTTGAAGGCTACCTTAAAGTAAGGTAATAATTCACCTTTACCAGAAGGTTACCTTCTAGCAATGGTGACAATTCACCTTATTCGAAGGCTACCTCGAACAAGGTAATAATTCACTTTTATTAGAAGATAACTTTATAACAAATGTGACAATTCACCTTAATTTTCGAGCAAAGTAAATTATTACCTTATTCAAAGATTACCTTCGAGTAAGGTAGAATTTATACTTTATTTGAAGGTAATGAATGTGAGTATTATAAGTTGGAATAAAATTTTAATAAGAAGAGTATTTATATCTGAATGGAGGGAAATAGGGTATGTTTGAATAGAATTTTTTAGAGAGGGCATTTTTAAAATTTTCTTTTCAAACAAGGGCATTTTCGGTTAAAACCCTAACAAATATATCTTACTTATTTTAAAGCTTACTATTAATTTACTTAATAAACTTTTAAAATGATCGCCAATTATTTCTTTAATTATCTTTTTGTGGGTTACTGTCTTTTTATAGCTCAATAACATCAAAATTATATAATTAATTGTATTAGTTATTAATTAATAGGTAAATGATATATGGACTCTGGTTTATTGTATGAATAACATTTATATTTATATTTTAAAAATAATTGTCAAACACATTTATTTTGTTTATTTTTAGTAAGAGTATAATAGTTTTTGTAAATAATAAATAATGAGTAATTTAAAACATATAATGACCTCTATAAATAATAAATAATAAATAATAAATAATTATATAAAAAATATATTATATTTAATAAAAAAATAAAAAGCCACAGCTTCCCATCTTTTTTTCTTTGCCGCTTCTTCTCTTTGCCACCATTTCTCGTTCTTCATTGTCAAATAATTGTCCATTTTTTTTCTTTTTCTTTATATTTTTGCTATTTTTTGTCAATAAGTAATGGTCATTAGAAAATTCTCTAGATTGTGAATGTAAATAGACAAGATTATGATGGTAGTGAAAAATTATTGATTTTATTTTTGTACTTACCAAATTTTGGTTTTGTAGTGTTATAATTTCAATATCAATCATCAACTTTAATTAAAGATATTTATGCTATTATAACAAGCCACGCCATGGTTATTAACTTTAATGAAAGCTATTTACATTATTATAACAATTTGATATTAATAGTGACGATAAAAAAGTAATAGTGTATTGAATTTTTGCTTTTTTTTAAAGTAGCCAAATAAAACTTCATTTCATCTAAGAAAAGATTACAATATCACAACAGTAGATTTACACCATTATATGCAGATATACTGTAAGGATTAATTAACATAATACCTTTATCATTGGTGATTTTTTAAAAGTTAAATAGGAAAATAAACTGTGAAATACAACAAATAACTATAAAAATAGAGCTTGTTGGGAAAATTCTTCCCAACTTCATGCTACTGCTTTCCCTTCTTGTAGTTGATTTATCTAGTTGATACTGCAATAAATCACCTGCAATATATTGATTGTGGTATAAAATCTCCCAAATATGAAAATAAACCTTAACAACTATATCTTCATAGCTCATAAAACTCTCAAATCTAAAAAGAAAAACTACTACAATCATACAGTCAAACAAAAAGTTACAAAATTACCACAGATTTTGATTTGGGTGGAAATAAACTATCATCAAGTGAATATAATCCACCAGATGAAAATATTCTACCATATATTTAGATTTAGGTGGAAATCTGATTTTTTTAAGAAAAGAGAGACAAAAAACAAAAATAAAAGAAAAACTCTCTGTTAGAGATGGAGAAAATCTCTATCTCCAAAGAGGAGAAGGAAAGCGAAACAAAAAAGAGAGTTTCAAATGAGAGAGAGGTAGAGAGAAAAGATAGAAGGTTCGAGAGAGTGGGATGTTATTTAATTTTTTGCTTTTAAAATGAGTATAAATGTCATTTATGCAATAAAGTGGAAGTTCATATAGTATGTCTTTGATTAATTATAATAACAGTAATAAAAATAATATTTTTAAATTGATAGGGACCAAATTGTCCTTGTGATAAATTAAAAAAATCTAGTAGAAGTATGCTAAACAAAATGTGAAAAAAAAATTGTTAACTTAACCTCACTGTACGAGTTCATTTTAACCATGGTTAAATATTAACCCAAGGAATGGAGTCGTTCATGCAGTCCGTTCAGTCACTGAACAATGTTTTCTGAAATCTCCATATTAACCCTATTGTAATGCCACAAAGCAGGCAAGTAATGAGGATATTGAAGTCATTTAGCGGCCCACAAAACCCCGAGAAGAAACCAATAAGCTTGTACGGTTAAAAAGTTAAAATCCGAAGAGAGAAAAATAACAAAATAAAAAAAATATTAATTTTATTTATTTGCATGCAAGGGAGTTCCTTCAATTTTAACTCTCTTAGGAGAGAGAGAGACGAAGAAAATCAAAAGTCTCTCGTTTGCTGAATTGTTTTAAGTTGAATGATCTGATTTTAGTCTTGCTAGATGTTCCAGTAAAAACCCATTTCCTCTTTTTGTTGTTTGGAATTAATTTATTTATTTTTGCTGTTAATCTCAGAGTCAAAGTACAGAGGAAAGCAGGATAGTTAGCACAACTTTGGTAAAATTCTAACTCTCTTTGTGCTTTCGTTTCTGTTTATTTAGTGTTTGGTTGCCGAGAAAGCGAAGGAAAGGGGAAGAACATGAGGGAACTAGTGACATTGTGTTATGGTTTGGTTGGTTTAATTTTTTTTCCAAAAAAAAAAAGATTGAAAGTGTCAAACATAGTTGGTTGTGTTGCGTTTAGAAGTTTCTGAAGAAATGCGGGTGACTGGGTGGGTTTGTTTTCCGTTCCTTTTCTCTGCTTCATTTTCTCGGGCACCAAACAGAGTTTTAACTCTTTGGCTCACTTTTTTTTTTTTTGGGTGATCATAGAGTGAACCAAACCGTTTTTATGGGTTTTGGGTCAAAATGTATGTCTGTTTTGTTTCGGGTTGGCACTTAATTAGGCGTTTTTGTTGCAGTATTGCTTAAAGATTTACTGCAAAAGAGATGGAAGAAAACACATCATCAACTATTGTAGACGGCCAAATAATTGGAATACGATTTGGTTTAGCCACTCACAAGGAAATAGTAAGTGGGAATACATTTTCTGTGATCTCCGTTTCCTGATAGTTGTGAGATAGGTGTTGCATCATGTATAATATGGTTTATAATCACTGTTGTTATTCTTAAACCTTATTTTGCGCTAAAGAATGTTATCCTGAAGCTCTTCCTACAAGGAATTCCCACTTGAAAGCTTAAATTATTTGGTAAGGGGGCGAACCCTAGTGTATATAGCCATGGTAAACACTTTACCGGTGGTGGATATGCTAACATGATAGCCTAGTGAAGAACTACCAATTGGCTGCCTTGCATGTGAGCTGAGACAGCAAATGGGAGTAGCCATAAAGAAAGTTGGCTCCAATACATAATAGGAAATGTTACTCTCAAAAGGTTTCTAGAACTGCAATTGGATGATATATTTTATGATTTCCAAAACAAACTTTGTCTTCCTTTGCTGTATCATTGCTATTGGTCTTATGGGTGATTTCAGAAGGCAGGGTATTATGGGCGATTTCAGCCTTCTATAGATTTTTATTCATGAAGTTTACAGATGCTTTTGGTAGAGGATAGGAGGCAATTTGGCACGAGAATAATAGTAGAACTTTTGAAGCTACAGGCAAGGAAGACATTTACTTTTTATGGTACAGAGTTCAGCAAAGTTTCTCATCGGGATTCCATGTAAAGAAAATTTCAACATACTTCTTTTTTCTTGTACACCTAAATTGGGAGGGGATTTTTCTTAAAATGTTAATATCTTGGAATAGTTCCTGTTCTGTGAACTGTTTGGATATAGATGGCTTTGTTTTGGTAGAGTATACCTCTTTTTTATACGCTTTCTGTGGCTTCTTAGGATGGTCCTGAGTTTTGTGGACAGCCTGTTCACTCGTAAATTTCTCCTCTATTATTACAATGTTCACAGTTTCTTGTGTAAAAGAACAAGAATTTATATTGTTCTTATTGCATGACTCTTGATAATGAGTAATTAGACTTGAGTATGACTTCCAAGATAACTTAAGGCATTACCAAAATAACAAATCTTATGATTTGTTTGGAAACAAATATTCTGCAAGTTTCACTGATATGTTATTTTTTCTATTTTTTCCTAGTGTACAGCATCAGTCAGTGACTGTTCCATTAGTCATGCAAGTCAGCTTGCAAATCCTTTCCTTGGCTTGCCACTTGAATTTGGTAAATGTGAATCTTGTGGCACTTCTGAACCTGGTAAATGTGAAGGTGAGTAACATTTTATTCTGATCTCATTGTGAAGGTGAGATCAGAATAAAATTTCTAATTCAAAATATATATTATCATATTTAAATTGGAAGACTAAATGGTGCTTTGTCCATTTTGTCCCTTTTCAGGTCATTTTGGATTTATAGAATTACCAATACCAATATATCATCCTAGCCATATTAGTGAATTGAAGCGTATGTTGAGCTTACTGTGCTTGAAGTGCTTAAAAATGAAGAACAGCAAGGTAAATGAGTCTCAGCTCCACATGTCCCCTCAGCATCTTTTTTTGTTGATTGAGAAAGTTAAAAGGAAATCTTTTTTCTTTTGTTTTTGAATTATGGCACATATCTTTCCAAGGCTGAAGTGTAAACATGGTATTTATTTTCCATGAGCTGAGATGAAGCATATATATCTCCTATGCATCAACTTGATGTCTTCAAGGCTTGCTTCTAAAACACCTAGAAGAATTAGGATGAAACTCTTGTAATATATAACTAAATCAAACTTGTTTTTTGAGTTTACCCTATATTTTGTAGTTATTGCAATTGTCTCATCATGTTGGTTGAGTAGCATGCTTATTTTATATTCTTTATATGAGTTTTTGTTATTCATAATGAAATTCATCAGTTATGTAAGCTTTGTTGTATGAGAAATGTTGATCTTTCTTGTATTGTTTTTGAGTCTGCAATTATTCATTTAATGCTTCTAATCTTTTTAAAGTGAAAATCATTCATTTGTTAATGTTTGTGGTTCAGTTTCTTTTTACTGTGCTATATGTGGTTGTACTTCAATTGCTCGATTGCCTTTCAGTTTCAGATCAAGAATGATGGTGTTGCCCAGAGATTGTTATCTGCATGCTGTGAGGTAAAGAGAAATATAACTCTTTTGTTTGTTGATGTACCTGCAGTATATCTTTACATATTCTTACTAGTATATATGTTCATACTTCTTGTATTTGAAGTGTTTGTAAATAAGCCTTTTGTTTGTCCCCTGCTTTCTCCCCTATGTGATGAACTATTAGAAAAAAGAAAAATTTGGGTAGCTGCACAAGTATTGCAATGCACTTGTATGTCAGAATTATTATGCCACTTTTATTTGCATCTTTTAGGATGCTAGTTTGAATATGAAGATTCAATTTACATTTCTCCATTATGAGGCTTCTTTCTGATTGATCCCAAATGCTGCTGGAAATATGATACGCCAGCCCTTTTGCCTATTCAAGATCAGAGTTCATTTTTTTTAAGGGATTGGAGGGTTTGGAATATTGGAGTTTATAACGTCATATAGAATAGGGAAATATTTGAATGTACTTTGATGCGAAAATGAAATATGAAAAGACTTAAGTTCTTCTTGACTTCATGCCATGATCACCATCTTGAAACTATCTTGTGCATAACTTGGAAATGGAAATGCTGGAGGCAAACCAAAAGTTAGTGGGACTACTTATAGGCCGTGTCCTGTGTCTTCTTTGCCTCAGAATCACTATCTGTGGTGCTTTCTATACCTCAAGAGTGTGGAATTTTTAAGTTGTGAAAAGAAAGAAACGACGGTGATACTAGACTTCCGTTTGACTTTGCAAAGAATCTTTCACTGATTTCTGTTGATGTCCAAGGCCTTTAAAAGTTCACGCTCAATAGTTTCTTTTTCTTCATTCAGCAAAATCATCCTATAGTTTCAAGAGCACAGCATAGTGTAGAGTATTTTGCTAAAGATATTGCTTTTAAAATAGGTGACGGGCATTTAATTAAATTTGGGTTTGCTTAGACATTCTTAGAGTTTGTATAACTCTAAGTGAGTTCTTATAAAAAGTCTTACAACATGTACTGTTCAGTTTGGTCTTATTGGTTTATATGTGTTAGAATTTCAGGGGACCTTAGTGAAGTCGCAATACTAATATGTTAATTGTAGATGTCATGTTTTCATCTTTACCAACAATGGGAAGTATTGAAGGATGAGATTGATGGATTCTGGACATCTAGAAGCATTTTCTGATCTCTTGGCTCTTTTCCTTCATTTTACACCATGTATGGATGTTTGTCTTGGAACTTGGATAAGTGTTGGAGATCAAGGAAAGGACGGCAATCTTAGATGTGTCAATCTTCGCACTTATGTAAGATTAGGTAGTTTAGTTCATGATTATCACGAACTTGCACTGTCTCCTAATATTAATATTAGCCTTTCTGCTGGTTGTAAATTTTAAATTTTCTTATAAAATTGTTCAAGAGTTAGAGCTACTTGTGGTTCTAATTTCATTATTATTTCTTGTATTTTCAGCTACAAAGTTTTAATTTTCTATTGAAACTCTTTAACCCACATTTGTGTAGGAAGCTTCACAAGTTTCTATTGTAGAGGTGAAAACAACAGATGGAGCTTGTTACTTGGAATTGAAACTTCCATCAAAGTTTAGACTATGCAGTGGCTTTTGGAATTTCTTAGAAAGATATGGTTTCCGTTATGGTGACGGCTTTACCCGAACGCTACTTCCCAGTGAGGTTTGGTTTCTATTGCTCTCATGTTGTGTGTTTGATCTTTGTTGTTATGATGAATTATGATGCTTGGTTGTTTTTGTTGGTTATTCTCTCTCGAAATCATCATATTCTAGTTGAACAATTTCCCTTGTTTTTCTATTTTGTTTGTATTTATGGCTTCGTGCATGTGACCTTATTTTCTATGTTGTATCATACATTTCTTATACTTGTTCTTTGTTCCATAATACTGCACTTGTGTGTGCGTTTCTTATCTCTAGATCAGTGTGCATAGTCAAAATCTGTAGTCACATATTTCAGTGATGTGGCTATTTTGTTGTTGTCTACCATAATGTTTGACTTATTGGATGGCATCTGTGATGAGTGGCTGATGCTGTTGATTTTACTATCTGTCAGCCAATGCAGACACCAGAAAATTATATCCGTTATGAAGTTCTTAAACTTCACAAATGTTATTGCTGTGCAAAAATCAGTTAGATTTCAGAAAGCATTTTGGTGTGAGCCTGCATTCGTTTATTGTATTATCTGTCCACTGTTGTAGTTTCGCCAACAGATAAATTGCTTCTTGATTCATATTTCGTTTTCTTTGATCAATTAATTACTTTTATGGCGGTGGGGGCAATAACTAACAGGTGAAGGAAATGCTCAAAAGAATTCCTGAGGAAACAAGAAAAAAGCTGGCTGGGAAAGGGTATTTCCCTCAGGATGGATATATTCTGGAATATTTGCCTGTCCCTCCAAACTGTTTGTCTGTGCCTGACATTTCTGATGGTGTTAGCATCATGTCTTCGGTAAGCTAATTATGAAGAAATCAGCTTGTCTTTGTTTCTAGTTAAGTTTTCTCAGTTAACCAGAGCATGTATTTTATTTCCATCTTGTCCTTCAGGATCTCTCCCTATCGATGCTTAAAAAAGTTCTGAAGCAAGTTGAGATAATTAATAGTTCAAGGTCTGGGGTACCAAATTTTGAATCTCATGAAGTTGAAGCTAATGATTTGCAGTTAGCTGTTCGTCAATATCTGGAAGTTAGGGGTACTGCTAAAGCATCCCGTGATGTTGATGCAAGATATGGAATTAGCCAAGATTCTAATTCCTCAACGAAAGCATGGCTTGAAAAAATGAGGACGTTATTTATCAGAAAAGGTTCAGGATTCTCTTCCCGCAGTGTGATCACTGGTGATGCATACAAAAGGGTTAATGAAATTGGCATTCCATTTGAAATTGCTCAACGAATTACGTTTGAGGAGAGGGTTAGCATGCACAACATGAAGTATCTGCAAGAGCTGGTTGATAACAACTTGTGCTTAACCTATAGAGATGGCTCTTCCACATATTCACTTAGAGAGGGTTCCAAGGGCCATACATTTCTAAGACCTGGTCAGGTGGTACATCGACGAATCATGGATGGGGATACTGTTTTTATCAATAGGCCACCCACCACACACAAACATTCACTGCAAGCACTATCTGTGTATGTTCATGATGATCACACTGTCAAGATTAATCCTCTTATCTGTGGCCCATTAAGTGCCGACTTTGATGGTGATTGTATTCACTTATTCTATCCCCAGTCCTTGGCTGCAAAAGCAGAAGTTCTTGAGCTTTTTTCAGTGGAGAAACAATTGCTTAGCTCTCATAATGGTAAGCTCAATTTGCAACTGGCCACTGATTCGTTGTTGTCCCTAAAAGTCCTGTTTAGGAAGTATTTGCTGGACAAAGCAGTTGTCCAACAGTTGGCTATGTTTGTCTTGTCCCCTTTGCCACGGCCTGCTTTGTTGAAGGCTCAATGCACTGGCCCTCGTTGGACTGCATTGCAGATTCTACAGTCTGTATTACCTGATTACTTTGAGTGCTGTGGGGAGAGGTACTTGATAAGGGAAGGTGATGTGTTGAAATTTGATTTTGATAGAGACATTATACAGTCTCTGATAAATGAAGTTGTGGCATCTATTTTCTTTGAGAAGGGTCCTCAAGAGGTTTTGAAATTCTTTGATTCTTTACAGCCTCTACTTATGGAGAATTTGTTTGTTGAAGGTTTCAGTGTTGGATTGGAGGATTTTTCCTTGTCCAAGTCTGCTTTACTAAATATTCAGAAGGATATTCTTCATATTTCTCCATTGCTGTTTCACTTGAGATCTACGCAAAATGAGATTGTGGAGTTGCAAGTTGAAAACTACATCCGACGTATAAAAGTGCTGGTTGCAAAACTTATTTTAAAGTCATCTACACTGGGATATTTGATTGACTCCAAGAGTGATTCAGCTGTCAGCAAGGTAGTGCAGCAAGCTGGCTTCTTAGGCCTGCAGCTATCAGACAAGGGAAAGTTTTATTCCAAGACCCTGGTTGAGGATGTTGCTTATCATTTTCAGAGTAAATATCCTACGGATATAAATTACCCCTCTGCAAAATATGGATTGATTAAGGGCTGCTTTTTTCATGGTTTAGATGCATATGAGGAGATGGTTCATTCAATTTCTACTCGAGAAGTCATTGTCCGCTCATCCAGAGGATTGTCTGAACCTGGAACCTTATTTAAGAATTTAATGGCTGTTCTTCGTGATGTTGTTATTTGTTATGATGGCACTGTTAGAAATGTTTGTAGCAATTCAATCATCCAATTTGAATATGGGGTGGATGCTAGAAGTAAGTCTTATAGTTTATTTCCTGCTGGTGAGCCTGTTGGTGTGCTTGCTGCAACTGCCATGTCAAATCCTGCGTATAAGGCTGTTCTTGATTCTACTCCTAGCAGCAATTCCTCATGGGAGCTGATGAAGGTAGGTGGTATTCTTCTGGTGAAAATAATACTGTCATGCAAATATTATAGTTTTTCCTCCTATCCCATTGCAGATGCAATAACATATCCTTAGTTATCATATCTATTTGTTTTCAGGAAATACTGCTTTGTAGAGTAAGTTTCAAGAACGAGCCGAATGATCGCCGTGTAATTTTATACTTGAATGACTGTGACTGTGGGAGAAAGTACTGTCGAGAACGCGCTGCTTACATGGTTAAGAATCAATTGAAAAGAGTCAGTCTTAAAGATACTGCTGTCGAGTTCTTGATTGAGTATGTTTTGTCATTATAATCATCTGACCTTTGTTCTCTTCTTCAATGCACTCAAGTGTCTGCATGTGCATGTTTTTGCTTTGATATCTAAATGGACTCGATATTTTTCTTCTTTGTCAATTTTGTCTTTCTTAAGCAGTACTACTATTTCTCCTATGATACTATTGCTGTAGTTGGTTGTGAGCTTGCAATTCTACTTTCTTTGCCCTTTTAAGGGATATATTGTTGTTTTTACCAGTAACTGGTACGTGTCCTATGATACTATTGCTGTATTTTTATTGTTTATTCTTCTATGCAAGATAATGGGATATTTTTGAGTATGCTTGATGTAATACGAGTTCTAATGCTTAGTTTCTTCTGCACAGATACGGGAAACAGCAAGCTGTATCAGGAAGTCTTGATACTGATGCAGGCCTTGTTGGTCATATTCATCTTAATGAGGTAAGAAGTGGTTAAATTTTTTTACAAATATTATAAAAAATAAACCAAATCCCTCACTAACCCTGGTGTCCATGAGGTCTGAACCCCAGACCTCTTGGACCATTTTGGTAGCTGAACCAACTAGCCCCACTAAGAAGTGTTACTTGGTTGGAAAGATTTCTTGTTTCTGTGAGGGACTGAAACTTTGTCAAACAGATGTTGTTGAAAGAGTTGGACATCGACATGCATGAGATTCTTCCCAAGTGCCAAGAGAATATCAAATCATTCTGCAAGAAGAAAAAGATGAAAAATGGTGTTCATTATTTTAAGAATACAAGTTTGTCTATCAGGTTAGTTTTGTCAGTTTGTGATTTTTTTTAGTATGATATTAACGAGGAATCATTTCCTGTTGTTGCAATTAGCACTTTTAGATAGGATGATAGAAGATTGAGGCTGCAAGCTTTTTGGTAGATTTTATTTGGATAGGAATTGGTAGAACTTATTCTTTCTCTAATAGTTTAAAAAGCGGGGGTATATGTGAAAAGTGAACATATTTTATCCGATGAAATAACATATAAGGTATCTTATGAATCAGTTACCGGGTACATGAAATTGTTGTAGAGTTTCTGATTTTCCATGGGCATTGAGACGAGTTGAAGTCTTGAAATTACCATCAGTTAGTTTATAAAGCATCCATTTCTGCTCTTTCACAGTTCCAACCAAAGTTGTATGGAATGAACAAAATTATGGTATAAAGGTTGAACATATTATAGTTCAATTAGTAATTTAAATTTGTTGAAAAAGAGTGGTCAACATATCAGTCATCACCCACATTTTAAGAACCCTCTACTAATCAAGGTTGAACTTTCTTTATTGTCCTTTTTAGCATCCTGATTAGTTTCTATCCCTATCTCTCCCTTTTCTTTTCTCCTCAAGCAAGATTAGTGATGCTTTCATGGTATAGGAACCCAGTAGATTACGAAATTTCAAGTTGAAAAGAGATGCTAAATCTCCTAAAACAAACAAGAATCTCTCTGTTGGTTTTGATTTTGACATGTGTTGATTGTTTATATCATGTAGCGCTAGTGTTTTTGTACAGCATATACAGTTCTCATGTGTGCTTTTCCGCTACTTAGCAATTCAGTTGTCTTCTGTTTTATTATTCAAAATGACTTATTTTGTTTGATTGCTGCTTTTTTTTTTTTTTGGCAGTCAATGTTGCTCTTTTCAGCAATCTTGTACAGATGAGTGTTCCAACATGCCATGTTTGATGTTCTTTTTGCAAGACACAAGTGCTGGTCGTTTAGATAAACTTTCAGGTGTTCTTGCCAACATTATTTATCCGGTTCTGCTGGAAACAATCATCAAAGGTACTTTCTGTTACGAAATGCATTATAAGGTATCTGATTTTGTTTGCTGTGCAGAAACAATTGGTAGGTTAGAGAGAGGATGAGAATTTAATTTCATTAGAGTTAATTTGTTGGATGCCTAAAAACTTACTTTGTTTTGCAATGGGAAGATTAAACTTTTACATTAAAAAATTGCAGGATGTGGAAGGCCCAATACTATATATATCTTTTGAATGCTTAAGTTAATTGTTCTTTCAGAGATGAGATACGTCTTTTTCTTTTCATTTTTTATAGATAGGAAACATAGAAAACTTATATAAAAAGAAGGGATGTACAAAGATGTGAACAAGAAGTCCACCAAGAAGTAACCTCTAAGGATCACAAAAGAAGCTACACAATTGAAAATTAATGAACAGTCTAAAGCAAGTCTAGGATCTACAGGACTACATGATCTCAAAACAAAAGTATACCAAATTTCACGAAATTTATCCTAGTTCCCTTCACAGATCCCAATTTTGATGGAAGTAGAATCTTGAAATTCTTTAGTGTTGTCAATGATATAATAAAGCCATCACAGGATGTCAACAATTTGATGTTGATAGATTCCATCTCTTTAATGGACAGGTGACCCTCGGGTTAGCTCGGTAAATATTATCTGGATCAGTCCCGACACCACAACATGGATTAGAAATCCTACCAAGACATGGAAGGGTGAATTGGCCCTGGATGTTGTTCTTGAGAAGTCCGTGGTTAAGCAGAGTGGTGATGCCTGGAGGATCGTCCTGGACTCTTGTCTTCCTGTATTTCACTTGATTGACACCAGGCGTTCTGTGCCCTATGCAATTAAAGAAGTTCAGGAACTGCTGGGGGTCTCTTGTGCTTTTGAACAAGCAGTTCAGGTATCAAGGAAGTTCCTCTTTGTCTTTTCTTACTCTTCCTCTCTCTCTCTCTCTCTCTCTCTCTCTCTCTCTCTTTTTGATGAATTATTAGATGTGGTTTATTGATTGCTGTCTGGGTGTGCATTTGATATTCCCTCTCTTTATCTTATGCATGGTGCCTTAAATTAGTTTTAGAGAAGGTACTATTCCAGTCAGTTTAAAGATGTAACATCTATTGCTATGCTGGTACACTGCTGGTATTTAGAATCATGTTATTTTTTACTTTTATTGAGAATTTGTTTCTCTATATCAGTACATCAAAAGCCATGTCTCTTCCTGGCCTTTTTTCATCCCCGCAGTCTCTTGTATTTTCTTATTTCAGTCAGGTTTCTTGTTTCTCCACTTAATTGAATTCCTTTCTTTTTTTATAAATCTACTTCCAGTTAATCTTGTCATGTAACTTATTATGGTCTCTTTCTTTTTCCTTTTATCTTTCCAGCTTAGAAAACTTCTACCTTATTTATTTTCTTTAGCTGCATTTATTGTTGTATTTTCTTCTGTATAGTTTACTCACTACTTGATTGACACCCAGTGGGAATGCTACTTTACAATGGATGAAAGGATGGAAAACCTGACTGTGACTGCTAGAATACAATAGATGCAGAACTTATTCCTTTTCCAATTTTCCTATGCATCTAATAAGGGCTTAACAT
The DNA here is from genome assembly GCA_028052125.1 of Melia azedarach. Taxonomy (NCBI): domain Eukaryota; kingdom Viridiplantae; phylum Streptophyta; class Magnoliopsida; order Sapindales; family Meliaceae; genus Melia; species Melia azedarach. The sequence goes on from CM051397.1 coordinate 4,969,992, forward strand.
TGCGGCTAATTTTGCAGCGCCTCTCAGCTTCTGTGACTATGGTGGCCAAAGGTATTCTCAAAGAGCATCTTATTCTCTTGGCAAACAGTATGACATGTGTTGGAAATTTGGTTGGCTTCAATTCTGGTGGTTACAAAGCACTATCTCGTTCATTAAATGTCCAAGTACCCTTCACAGAAGCGACGTTGTTTGTAAGTGATTAATTTCTAAGACAACTCATATTTGTATCTACCTCTAAGATGAATTGCAATTTCTTTCTCAGCTAATCTCTTGATGTATTATGGTTGTACAGACACCAAGGAAATGTTTTGAGAAAGCTGCTGAGAAATGTCATACTGATAACTTGTCAAGTGTGGTAGCAGCTTGCTCATGGGGTAAACATGTGGCTGTTGGTACAGGATCAAGATTTGATGTCCTATGGGACACAAAAAATGTGTGTTTAAAGTTCATAAATTTATGTGCTTATGGCAATTTTTCCGAAGAACTTACAATTTTCCAGAAATTTTATTTCAATTCAATTGTTTTCCTTTTCCAGGTGGGATCGAGTCAAGAGGACGGAATAGATGTTTATAACTTCCTTCACATGGTGAGAAGTAGTGCTAGTGTTGAGCAGTCGGATACAGGTTGTTTAGGTGAAGAAGTTGATGAGTTGGAAGATGAGATGGATTGGAGCCTGTCTCCAGAGCATAACTTTAGTTCTGACAAGCCAGTCTTCGAGGACTGTGTAGAAGACCAGAACTGGTTAGAAAATAAGCAAGAAAATGGAAACTGGGAAAAAGTCTCCAGTTCAAACAATGATTCTAGGGCTGCTTGGGAGAAAGGCACTGATGATAAATCGGAGAAAGTGTGGACTTCCATCACAAAGTCATCAACAGGATGGGGTACTGCTTGGGGGAAAGGCTCTGATAAAATGGAAAAAGAGGAGACTGCTGTTGCAATACCATCAACAGGATGGGGGAAAGATACTGCTTGGGGCAATGGCTCTGATAATAAAATGAAAAAAGTGGAGACTCCTGTTGCAAAGCCATCGTCAGGATGGGGAACTGCTTGGGGGAAAGGCTCTGATGATAAAATGGAAAAGGAGGAGAATCCTGTTGCCAAGCCATCAACAGGATGGGAGAAGGAAACTGCTTGGGGCAATGGCTCTGATGATAAAATGGAAAAAGTGGAGACTACTGTTGCGAAGCCATCAACAGAATGGGGTGCAGAAACTTCTTGGGGGAAAGGCTCTGGAAATAAATGGGAAAAAGTGGGAACGTCACGATTGTCAGGTTGGGGTTCGGAAGGTTACTCTATTGAAGCTACAGAGGAGTGTGGCAAATCTAGTTGCTGGGAGGGCAAAGATAATGCTAATCCCTCTGCTTCTTGGGATAGGAAGGGTATAGAGGAGAACTCCAGTTGGGATACCACGGCTTCTTGGAAGATAAAGGCTCAAGATAAACATGAAGATGTTGGATGTGCTGCAGCAAAATCGTCATCAGTTTGGGGGTCTCAAGGAGGTTTTTCTACAAAAGCCTGGGAAGATTCGTCCAGATCAAGTGCTTGCAATAACATGGATGAACAACCGACACAGGTCGTGGAACATGTAGGTTCACCCATTATCAATCATTCTTGGGGTCAGCCAAAAACATCTGACATTGAAATGCAGCCGCCAAGTTCTGGTGGTTGGGATGTGCCGGCTGCCGGTGGTAACGATGGTAGTTCCTGGGGGGGGCAACAGAAGCTCTCTGGGGATGATTCACGTCAGGAAGCAAGTTCAAATCCTTGGGATCTTCCAAATGCCACAGATGGGAATGAGAGTGAAAAGCACCTGTGGGGACAGTCAAAGAGAGAATCTTTCAAGAAAAACCGTTTCGAAGGTTCAAGGGGTTGGCCTTCAAATTCAGGGGAATGGAAAGGTAAGAAGAATCGCCCTCCTAGGTCACCTGCAATGATGAATGAAGATTCTGTTGTGAATGGAATGTATACAGTGACCCGGCGGCGGTTAGACATGTTCACTTCTGAAGAGCAAGATATTCTTTCTGATATTGAGCCAATCATGCGATCTATCAGGAAAATAATGCATCAGTCTGGGTAGGTTTTAAGTTATGCATGTATCCTTTTTCTTTTTTCCTTCTTTTAGTAACAGTGGGCTAGTGTTACATTACAAATCAATGTTTATGATTTTGGTCTGGACCACTGCCAAGGCTAGTAACTTCTGTGAAGCTTCTTTGGTGGTACCTATGACCTATGTCAGTTTAATGTGGCCTTGGCATTTTTGGTTTTAGGGGCACTAAGGTAACAGCTGGTTATCAACTTAGAATTAACTTCTATGAGAATTCTCGTTATTTAGACTTGCATGTTGGGAATTTTGATCACTTTGCCTTTCTAGTTTTCCCTCTCTACTATTGGGGTGCACTATGATGCTCTTCTTATTTCTATTTACTTCCTTTTAGTCCAATTTTTTGTGTAAATTTTGTATTGCCTCCCGTATTTGTCTTGTATTGTGCAGTGCACTCAACTTATCGGAATTTCCTAACTGAAAATTTGTGTGAAGGTACAATGACGGGGATCCATTGTCAGCTGATGATCATTCATTTGTAGCTGATAGTGTCTTTAATTACCATCCAGATAAAGCAGCAAAAATGGGTGCTGGCATTGACCATTTCACGGTATGTGGCTTTTGTTTCAAATGAAATCCAAAGTCAGAACCTTTATTGGATAAAGAATGTGATAAATTTGTATACCCATCTCAAGCCCCAAGGGAATTGCCCTTTTCTGTTTGCTCAGTTTAGTAAGGTTGTTTTCTTTAGTGCTCAACATTAACTTTCTCAATCTGATAGGAAAATTTCCTCCATGCTTTAGCAAATAATTTATGCATTTGATGACTTGTGTATTTCCAATGCTTAACATTGGGAGTTCGATATGACAGGTTGACAAGCACGGTAGTTTCCAGGGTAGCAGGTGTTTCTTTGTTGTCTCAACTGATGGCAGTAAACAAGACTTTTCCTCGCGCAAATGCTTGGAAAGTTTTGTTAAAGGAAAATATCCCAGCCTTGCCGATGAATTCATAGGAAAGTATTTTAGAAAACCTTGATCTGCGGGAAACCAGGAGTGCAGTCTTACTCCAGTTCCAGAAGAAAATAGGGATCAAGATTAGTCACTAGACCTTTTTCTCCTTATGGGGTTCTGAAAATAGTTTTACTTGGATAACAACTTTTCTATCATCTGCTATTTTTATTTGTATATAGGAAGCAGATGTCTTTGGACTTATCCTCTGACGAAATTTGAATTAGGGATGCCTCTGTATGAACTGCCAGGTTTTTCCATGTGGGTGCAGTTCATATATCATTGCTTATGTTAATAGTGGTTTAACATCCACAATTTTTTGTGCTTATAGATGATCAAATAGCTCAATCTCAATACATGATGATGTATTTACTGGTCTCAATTCAGTTATCATCTTTTCTAATCCCGCTTGAAAATTGAAATTTTGAGTTCAGAATTCTTAGTTGAGCAGTGCTTGTCCACTTATGGGTACGCAGCTTAATATGTCTCTGGATTTAAATGAGAAGAAGAATTGAGAGCAGGATGATAATGTATGACCTGCTTTCTGCTGTTTTATCATGATGGTATTCCGGGAAAAAATGGTTCTGTTATGGTATATTCGGTTGTATCATGCCGAATTTCTCTAAGTTTTTTCGTTGCAAAATTTTCAGTGTTCTTAAATTTTTTAATTTATTTGGGAAAATTCTTATTAGAATTTTAATGTTTTTATTTAATAAATCAGTCTAATATCTTTAGTTAAAAAATATATATTATAACTTTAGTATTAACATTGTTTGGGTAGGACGAGATTTGGGAACAAAACTAAAGTGTCTGGTAATAAAATGTCGGCTTAAACTGAAAGCGGGTTAAAAATTTGTCCAAATGATGACCCGACCCATATATTCTTATATTTCTAATTTGAAGTTGAGGGAAATAATTGAAAATATCCCATTTTATAATCTAAAATTTAAAAATATCTCTTTTGATAACAGTCACTAAACAATGTCTAATTTTACTTATTTTAGACAATTATTTCTATACTTATTTTGAACTAAAATATAATTTTTTTATTTTATTATCATTCAAATAAGACAAAATTTTAACTTTATTTAAAACTTACTTTAGTGTAATTTCATCTTACTCGAACGAGTAATTTATTTTCGGATGATAATGAAGTGAAAAAGTGAGACATTAGTTCAAAATAAGTGTGAGAATATTTTTGTTTAAAAATATCAAAATTAAGTATTTTTTATCAATATTTTTAATTTTTGCAATAAATGGAGTATTTTCGATTATTTTCCAAGTTTTAATCCGCCAACGACTTTATTTGTTGTTATTTATTCCAAACAAAAACTCTACACTTCACGGCGAAACTCAAACCGAATACAAGATTTTTCCCACCAATAATGGCAGGCCGTTAAAACCGCTGAGCTTTCTGCTTCCGCTTCCCCCCAGAAATAACTCAAACCGAATACAAGATCTTTCCCACCAATAATGGCCGTTAAAACCGCTGAGCTTTCTGCTTCCGCTTACCTCCAGAAATAAAAAGAGATTCTTGACTATCACTATCATCATGGTTGTCCTTTTGTTCTCGAGTGTTTTGGAGAAGAAACCACAATGGCTCAAAATGGTTATATGGCTTACAATCTGCTGTTGGAGTATGCTTTTTGGAGTATGCTTTTGGCGGAACTCTAAGTGATGTTATTTACAAGTCTAATTGTTGTTAGGCGTTCCACAAAGTGTATTCTTGAAAGGGATTTCTCATATTCATGATTGGGATTGTGTTCATTGTGATTTGAAACCAGATAACATTATTCTTGTGGTTTGGGTTCGGCAAAAAGATCAAGACAGAATAAAAGACAAAGGTTTGATCCTTCTACGAGAGGAACTCGACCTTATATGGCGCGGGAAATTGTTGCTGAACACTTGCAAGAGCGTGCTTCAGATATATGGGCCCTGTGTGGTTCTTGAAATGCTAACTGGAAGGGTAGCTTTGGATGTCAAAAGAATTTGCAATGTTGAACAGCTGTTTTGTATGATTGGCAATGAGGATTCTTTACCTGAAATTCCATTTGAGATTTCAGATAATTTGTGAAGAATAATGCTACTGGACAATCCATTTGTGCAAGGATTTGGAGAAGAACTATTAGGAGATCTGAAGGACAAATACTCAGATGGAGAGGAGACTTTGACCAATTCAGGTGTTGTTCAGTTACAGGCTTAGACATTCTTCATCTTGTTCAGAATATTGTTCAAGTTTCACTCCACTAGAGAAACCAAACAAGTCCTCTTTCTCTTGCATTGAAGTAGCATCATCAAGGAATCAACAAGTAATGGAGTTGAATCAACCATAGCTAGAGAAAAGCTCTGCCCTTTTGTTTTCGCCATCCCTGCATTTGCAAGATGATGCTCTGCCATGAATATTATCGGGGTTTTTCATGTTTATAGCAGCTATACATTGATTATTTTCTGTGTATGAATAGCTGGAGCACAATAAGTGAAGACTTATTTTTGCAATTTTTGTAGATTGTTTAGGAAGAACCTGTGATGTACTCCTTTTATACATACATATATATTTAATCATGCTTTTAATATAATACCACTTTTGCTTGCTTGATTGGCAAACTGTTTCTTTAGTTATATAATTATGTTTTTAAAGACTTAAAAACGGTTGCTCCCAATTGTCAGATTGTCAATTAACATCCTCTTGCAATTTGTAATGAACATCCAAAGCCACTTGAACATGAGTGATGCTTGGAGATGCTAAATAGCTTTTCTTCTTAGATTTTGATTATGGTTCTCTTCTAGCTTAGGTATCAGCTATGCACAGGAAATTTATGATCTTCTCCAATGGTACTTCCTGTATGTGAAATTTTGAGCCATTCTTCCTTTTGTGTCGTCTTCGAAGGATAAAACTGTCTTTTCAACTTAATTGGAGGCCGAAAAATTGCTTTTGGTTAAAGGGAACTGGCGATTGACACCGGAGTATAAAAGAGATTGGCTTAAAAGGGTAATTTTGATTTTTCCTTAAATCACTTGCATATCCCTGCAATTTCCACCTTTATCTATCCAAATGAAATGGAATCACCCAACAAGCAGTTTCAAGTCAGGTGAGTCCCAGAATTGATTTGACTTAATACTTATCATTCCTTGGTCCACGGATCAGCTCTCTAAGAGTCGGAGATAGACCATTCTTCAGTTCACTTAACTCCTGGCAGTAGACATAGCTGGAAAAAAGAAAAAATGGCCTCTTTGGTTGGCCCCCCGCACGGGCACGGCCATATTGTGTTAGGATCAGAAAATGAGAATGGATATAAAGTATGGGAAGATCAGTCCTTCATCAAGTGGAGAAAGAGAGACCCTCATGTCACTTTGCGTTGCCATGACTCTGTCGAAGGTACCGTAATCCAAGTTTTAATTTTGATGATTATTATCTTTTCTGTCATGGAAATTTGACGTTGAATTGTGTTGGATAGGTTCTCTTAGGTACTGGTACGAACGCAATAAAGTGGATCTTTCAGTGTCCAATTCTGCTGTTTGGGATGATGATGCAGTTCTTGCAGCTCTCGACTCTGCCGCTTTCTGGGTCAAAGGCTTGCCTTTCGTTAAGTCTTTATCCGGTTACTGGAATTTTTTCTTGGCTTCCTCTCCTGCCAATGTTCCTGTGAATTTTTATGACACTTCATTTCAGGATTCTGAGTGGGAAACTTTACCTGGTAAGCTTGTAATTTCAAGGCATTGTACATTTTTATGCTCCAAAAACATCGAAGTTCCAAAGGTTGGCATCCATATATGCCCATTGTTATGATATGACTGCAAACACAGGAGATATGTTTTTCCTATTGGATCAAAGCTTACTCATGCATCATGTATATCCTAAAATTCATATGAAATGTCTTGTGCTCAGAGCTTAATGATTATTTGGTATGCTTACGTGAATCACATATACATAACTTCCATACGGACAAGAACTCCTAACGGACAAAATACTTGCAGTTCTTTTTGATACTAGTTTCAGTTCTCACTCACATTGTAGAGAGCAAAATCCAAAAGTTTTAACCTCAAAGGGAGTTACAGACAGGTTGTACCTGTCATTCACATTTGTACACTTTATATAAGCACATAATTGATTGGCTACTGTTTCTTTAATATGTATTACTCCCTGTCTACATCTTATCTAAATAATTCCATGTCTATTTATAAACTTTCTGGCGCCACATCCTAGTAATTCCAAGTATTGGTATCAAGAATAACTCAGAAGTCAATTAAGGACTAGCTTGCAATTTTACATTTTTGTCTAGTCTTGATCTTAGTCCTTGCTAAGTCTTGTAAACCCCTTCAGAAGTAGGTTCTCTAATCAAAACTAATTGTCTTGGTTATGTTGCAGCGCCACACAGAGTTCCATGATACAGCCAAATAAATCATTAGAGTCAATTTTTACTTTACCTTGCTATGTGTAATAGCCTGGAAAACTGTGTTTTTTTAAAAATTTTGATTTTTATTATAAGGAACTAAATATTGTATTGACTGGAAAACTCTGTTATATGCAGAGATTACTGTTGTATTAGTTTTTGAAGATATAAATGGCTAAATGAGCACATTGAATTTTTTTTCTTGGGGTACTATTATGTATGTTCAAAATTAAACAGTTCAACACATTGATTTTTCTGTTTTGCCAACGTTCTTGCTGTACTCTTTAAGAATTTTTCTTTGCTTTTAAGAAAACAATCTTGGAAAAGATTATGGGAAGTGCAAAGTGTTGCTCTAATTATTGCTTCTTGTAAATGTTGTGATTAAGAGATTCATAAATCTAATTATTACTCAGAGGTTATTTTTTATGATGTTATTCTTGCCCAAGCTATTTTAAGCTTTACTATCATCGACATTAGAAAGGCGCATCATTTGGTAGGGGCATCATTTGGTCTTGAAATATCTTCAGTTATATTCATGTCTGTCTTGAACTATCTTGAATTATTTTTATGTTAATACTTCTAGTGCTCTGGGCAGTTTGTCTCATAAGTTTATCCTTTTCCTATTTTGAGCAGTTCCGTCCAATTGGCAAATGCATGGATTTGATTGTCCAATTTATACAAATGTTGTATATCCATTTCCACTTGATCCTCCCAATGTTCCTGCAGATAATCCTACTGGCTGCTACAGGACATACTTTCACGTTCCTAAAGAATGGCGAGGTATGATCTACTAAAATATGTCGGTAGTTTAAATTTTGTTTGCTAATGCTTCTTGATCTTTGTTTGGTTTTTTTTCTCTTGTTATTAATTTTATGCTTGCCAGTTAATATATATTGGATAGAAGTTGTGGCAGTCTCCTAATATACATGGCAACAGGTAGATTTCTTTTTTTGGTCAGATATGAAAGGTAAAAGGGTAGATCTCAAAGTCCTGTTAGTCAAAATTAAATTATAACAGCCCGACCCAGAAGTATATATTATATGGTTTATTTAACAAGATAGCTAGTTCTCTCTCTCTCTCTCTCTCTCTCCCTCTCCTGTCTGAAGAGACACCAATTTTACAAATTCGTTGAACTATGAAAGTAATTTCAAAACAATGAATAGATTTACGTTTTCACTTTGTATCACATGGTACTCTCTTCTTCTTGTTATTTTTTTTATCTTTATTAATTTTTTATTTTATATTTTCAATTATATGTTCATTATAATCATCAATACTGTAACTGTGTGATGTATCAATTGTTGTTTGACAGGTCGCAGAATTTTCTTGCACTTTGAAGCTGTTGATTCTGCTTTCTGTGCATGGATTAATGGGGTCCCTGTGGGGTACAGGTACTTATTGCATGCTTGCTCTAAGATATTTTAGAATTACAATAATTACTTTGTTTCGAGGAGGCAGTTGTTCTCATTTTTGTACGGTATTATTGTGCTGAAAGTTATGCTGTCCTCTTAATGAACATTAGTTGACATTTAATCCATTCTTGTAATGTATAGTGATAACACTTGGAAATCCAAGGAAAGATAAAGGAAAAAGAAATAAAAAATACTGTGTACTAGTAAGCCTCTATCCGAAGGTTGCTTATCATAAATTTGCCAGTGAAGCCCTGATTTGGTTTATGTACATGTGAAGTCCTAATGAGATATGTTGATGTCATCATTGTTTGCTGCTGTGCATTTTGTCAAAGAGCAATGATACATATATCTTGGTGTCCTTGATGACCAAAGGGAGTTAACAAACTTGTTTAAAATATGCTTGTTCAGTCAGGATAGTCGGTTACCTGCGGAGTTTGAAATCTCGGATTACTGTTATCCATGTGGTTCAGACAAGAAAAATGTTCTAGCGGTTCAAGTTTTTAGATGGAGTGATGGCTCTTACCTTGAAGATCAAGATCATTGGTGGCTATCTGGTATTCATCGCGATGTGCTTCTCCTAGCTAAGCCACAGGTTTGTTTCCTCTTTAATCTTTTTAATAAACGCTGTTACTTTATTTCAGTTAAGCTGAAACTTTAGATAGTAATTGAAACTCAAAGTATGTAGGCACAACTTACGTCAAGATTGTCTGTGTTGAAAAAAAAAAAATTATATTGAACTCTCTTGAATTATAAACTAAGTACATAGACATGCCTTTATATAGACTAAAATAATAAAGCAACATAAATTAGGAATCCTCATAAACTTAGGAGTTCTTAATAAATTAGGAAAAGACCAATAGTACTTAATAACACTAAACCTAGTAAAATTAAATAAGTCTAATTTTAATTCTAACACTTCCCCTCAAACTCAAGATGGTAAAGTAAGCTTGAGTTTGAAAGTTAATGTAATTGAGAAGAAAATTTGAAAACATCGAAAAATAAGAGAACCACTTGTGCCTTCTAAAAGGCGATCTTGTGCCTTATAAAAAGTGCGAAATACTTGACTATGCCCTTTTTCTAGGCGAGAAATACTGACTATACCTTTTCTCAGGTGAGAAATATTGACTGTGCATTTTTTAGACAAAGAATATTGATAGTGCTTTTTCCTAAGAGAAGAATATTGATAGTGCATTTTCATAGGTGAAGAATACTAACTGTGTCTTTCTATAAAGGAGGAGTGCCTTCTATAGGCGAGTAGTAGTAGACAAACGAGCAACCTTATCAAGAACCGGGACCTGTGAACAGTATTATGCTACAGTATCCGTGAACAGTATTATGCTAGACAGTACCCATCAACAATATCCTAATTGAATTAGGGTTCTTAGTCTTTTTTATTTTTTAAGGTTTAGACAAATTTTTTTCTTAACGGAATCATGCTTAGTAACTATCTTATAGGGCAGAACATCATCGCCATCAAAAATTTTCTAATACGACTGTCAAATATAAGATCGAACTCGCTTTGATTCTATTTTAAAGAAAATAAAATTATATTGAATTCCTTTTTCATTATAATCTAAGTACATAGACATGCCTTTAAATAGGTTAAAATAATAAAGTAACATAAACTATGAATTCTCATAAACTGAGGAGCCTTTAACAAACTAGGAAAAGACCAATAGTACCTAAACTAAACTAATACTTAATAATACTAAACCTAGTAAAACTAAATAAGTCTAATTTTAATTCTAACAGGAATGCTGTAGGGCAAAGAGAAAGGAAAAGGAAGAAGGGAGGAAAGAAGAATATAGATAGGAAGGAACTGAGATAGAGAGAGTTTAGATAGCAATGAGAAGAGTTAGAGAGATAAGAGAAAAGAATGAAGAGAGAGAGAATAGAAAGAGAATGAAGAGAAAAGAGAAAAGAGAAAAAGGGGAGAAATGAGCAAAAGAATTTTTGTGAGATAGGTCTTGATTTCCTATCTTCTCTTTGTGTCTCAGTCTCAAATGAATTTCAGGATACTTTGTTTTTCTTCATTCATTTAAATTGGAAAGGAGTTCTGGGTTGATTTTATATAGTTTGTCAAAGGCTCTAGCTTTCATCTAGCTGTTGAATTTGTTTAGTTCTCACAAGGTAGATAGTCTGTTTCAGAGAAGTTCCCTTTTTTTTTTTTTTTTTCAATATGAAGATGTCCTTTAGATTTTACATTCTTTTAGTATTTCAAGGTTAGCGGACAACTTGTTCACTTGTGTTATAGCCTGTAGATTATAAAATAGAAAGCTTTGTATAATTAGGAATATTAGGAGCCTAATTAGTTGTGTATAAGGTTTCCTTCCTAGAATAGGTATCATACTTTGTGTATATATATACATACCATCAGTGAATGAATGCATTGAGTTTTTCTCCCATTTGTCTGATTACATGGTATCGGAGTTATCTGGTATGAGTTTTTCTCCCATTTTTAGAGCAACTTTCTGCTCACCGCCCATCTAGTAAGAAGCGCCACTTGCTGATCAGTGGTTTTGCAAAGTCTGGCGGTCAGCAGCCTCACACGCCAGCCGGTGTGTTTGTTGCCGGAAAATTTTCCATTCTTCAATTTATGGTTGAAAAGAAGTCTGTAGTGATGTCTGATGTTCTTGTGATGTCAAAAATCACGGAACATAAGCTTAATGATTCTAATTATTATGATTAGAGTAAAACAATTAGACTTTATTCATGGAGTATTGATATCGACCATCATATGACTGATGATCTACCTAGAGATGATTCAAAACGGACTTGGTTAAGCGAAGTCGCTCGGTTGTTCTTGCAGATAAAGAACTTCATCCATAATGAGGTAGTTGGCTTAATTAATCACTGTGAATTTGTAAAGGAATTATTGGAATATTTAGATTTCGTATACTTCGGGAGAGGAAATATTAATCGTATGTATGATGTGTGTAAAGCCTTTTATCGTGCAGAGAAGCAAGATGAGTCTCTCACTAGTTATTTCATGGATTTCAAAAAGACTTATGAAGAGCTTAATATGTTGTTACCGTTTAGCCCAGATGTGAAAGTTCAACAAGCTTAGCGAGAAAAGATAGCTGTCATGAGTTTTTTGCCTGGTATTCCATCTGAATATGAGACTGCTATATCTCAAATCCTTTTTAGTTATGAGATCTCTTTACAAGAGACATTCAGTAGGATACTTAGCACAGAAAATTCCCAGTTTGTTCCCCTACCTGTTCAGCTTAATGGTGCCTTCGTTGATCGAAGGAACGAATATGAACCTGGAAATCACAATACAATAATAGCGGAATGAGATCAAGCAACTCTGAGGGTAAGTTTGATACTCGGAGATAGGACTCGAGAGGGATTGTATGTCGCTATTGTCATAAGCCAGGTCATCTGAAACGTGACCATAGAAAATTGCTGAACAAGGGCCAAAGAACTCAGTCTGCTCATGTTGCATCTACTTGTGATACATCTGAGAAGTCCGTTCTAATCTTTGCAGATGAATTTACCAAATTCCAGCAGTACCAAGAATCATTAAAGTCTTCATCTACTCGTCATTGCTATTTTTCAATATTTTTCAATCAGGTAAACCGAATACATGTCTTGTTTCCTCATCTTTCAATTGGGTTATAGATTTTGGTTCCACAGATCATATGACAGGTAATTCTAGTCTATTTTCTACTTTCAATCATATACATCTACTTTTAAAGTTATTTTAGCAGGTGGGTCAACATCTTCTGTTCTTAAGTCTGGCAAAATTAACCTCACTCCATCACTTTGGCATCTATTTTGAGTTTACCACAGTTTTCTTTTAATCTAATTTCTGTAAGCAAACTCACTCGTACTCTTAATTGTTGTGTCTCATTCTTTCCTGATTATTGCTTGTTTCAAGATCTTATGACGAAGAAGATTATTGGTAAAGGACATGAATCTAAAGGCCTCTACATTCTTGATAAACAAGTGCCAAAATCCATAGCGTGTTATAAAGTAACAACCCTTTATGAAACACTATTGGTTAGGTCATCCTTCTCTTCCTTTGTTGAAGAAAATTTGTCCTCAATTTCATAATTTATCTTCTTTAGATTGTGAGTTTTGTTAGTTTGCCAAACATCATCGTCTAAGTTTGAGTCATAGAGTCGATAAACGAGCTAGTGCTCTTTTTGAGTTAGTTCATTCCGATGTTTGAGGTCCTTATCCAATTGTCTAAAGCTGGATTTAAATACTTTGTTACTTTTGCTGATGATTATTCTCATATGACTTGGTTATATTTAATGAAAAGTCTTGTTCTGAATTGTTTTCTCATTTTTGTACTTTTTGTGCTGAAATTAAAACCCAGTTTAATGTTCCTGTTCAAATACTAAGGAGTGATAATACTAAGGAGTATCTATTAGAGTCTTTTCAATCTTACATGATTAAGCATGAAATTCTTTATCAAACTTCTTGTGTAGATACACCATCTCCAAATGGGGTGGTAGAAAGAAAGAATAGACACTTACTTGAAACTACACAGGCCTTACTATTTCAAATGTATGTTCTAAAACAATTTTAGGCTGATGCAATTTCAACATCGTGGTTTCTAGTTAACCGCATGTCTTCCTCTGTCTTTAATGGTGAGACTCCTTATCACACTCTTTTTCCAACTAAGTCCTTGTTTCCTATTGAACCTAGGATATTTGGTTATATTTGTTTTGCACGAGATGTTTGCCCTCAGATCACGAAACTAGATCCCAAAACTTTTAAGTGTTTTTTTCTTGGCTACTCTCATGTTCAAAAGAGCTATAGATGTTATTGTCCTAGCCTTAACAGGTACTTTATGTTAGCTAATGTTACCTTTCTAGAAGATACACCTTTTTTTCCGTATTCCACACGTACGAGTTAGGGGGAGGATGATGATGTGTTGATATATACTGTCATACCTCATATTTTAGCTCCTCCGCGTCTACTCTTACTCGACTATTCATCACTCAGGTCTATCCTAGACGACATAATCCTCTCGATACATGTCTTGAACTAGATCCTTTGTCATCAGATCTAGTACCAAATGATGATCTTCCTATTGCCCTTCGCAAAGGTAAACGTCAGTGTACTTACCCTGTTTCTTCTTTTGTCTTATAACCATTTGTCATCCTCTGCTTGTTCTTTTATTGCATCTCTTGACTCTATCTTTGTTCCTAAGACTGTTCATGAAGCCTTATCCCATCTTGGATGGCATAATGCTATAATAGAGGAGATCAATGCTCTAGATGATAATGGTACTTGGGACTTAATAAATTTACTCGCAAGGAAGAAGGCTATTGGATGTAAATGGGTTTTTGCAATTAAAGTGAATCCTGATGGGTTAGTTGCTCGATTAAAAACCCGTTTTTTAGCTAAAGGATATGCTTAAACTTATGAAGTTGATTATTCTGACACCTTTTCTCCTGTTGCTAAGTTAACATCTGTAAGGTTATTCATTTCTATAGCAACCGCTCATAATTGGCCTTTGCTTCAATTAGACATCAAGAATGCTTTTCTTTACGAAGATCTTCAAGAAGAAGTTTATATGGAGCAACCTCTTGATTTCGTTGCTCGGGGGAGTATGAGAAAGTTTGTCGTCTTCGTAAGTCTCTGTATGGTTTGAAACAGAGCCCATGTGCTTGGTTTGATAGATTTAGTCAAGCAGTTGAGATGTTTGGAATGAAGAAAAGCAAATGTGATCATTCTGTCTTTTATAAACAATCTGAGGGTGACATTATTCTACTAGTTGTATATGTGGATGATATAGTCATTACTGGGAGTGATGCTTTAGATATTTTATCCTTTAAATCCTTTCTTCACAACCAGTTTCATCTAAAGGATTTAGGGATGTCAAAAGTACTTCTTAGATGTCGAGGTAGTAAGAAGTAAGACATGGATCCTCTTATCTAAAAAAAATATGTGCTTGACTTGTTATCGGAGACATAAAAATTAGGGGCTAAATCATGTAGTACTCCAATGATACCTAATTCGCAACTCACAAAAGAAGTTGAATTGTTTGAAGATCCTCAGAGATACAGAAGATTGGTTGGGAAGTTGAATTATCTTACAATGACTCGGCCAGACATTGTATATTCAGTCAGTGTTGTAAGTCAATACATGTCTTCTTCAACAGTTGATCATTGGGCAGTTGTAGAACATATTTTGTGCTATTTGAAAGGGGCATCTGGACGTGGAATCTTGTATAAAGATTATGATCATACTAGGATTGAGTGTTTTACAAATGCTGATTGGGCAGGATCCAAGGAAGATCGAAGATCTATTTCAAGATATTGTGTCTTTGTTGGAGGAAACTTAGTCTCATAGAAGAGTAAGAAGCATAATGTAGTCCCATGTTCGAGTGTCGAATCGGAATACAGAGCGATGGCACAGTCTGTGTGTGAAATAATGTGGATACATCAGCTTCCAATTGAATTAGGCGTTAAGATTTCAGTTCCAGCCAAGTTGTGGTGTGATAATCAAGCTGCTCTTCATATTGCTTTCAATCCTGTATTCCATGATTGAACTAAGCACATTGAAGTTGATTGCCATTTTGTTCGCGAGAAAATATAGCAAGACTTGGTTTCTACAGGATATATGAAGACTGGAGAACAATTAGGAGATATTAACATCTATGCTCCAGCTTGAGGGGGAGTGTTATAGCCTGTATGTTATAAAATAGGAAGTTTTGTATAATTAGGAATATTAGGAGCCTAATTAGTTGTGTATAAGGTTTCCTTCCTAGAATAGGATTCCTTCCTAGAATAAGTCTCATGCTTTGTGTATATATATATATATATATACATGCCATTAATGAATGAATGCATTGAGTTTTTCTCCCATTTTTTCTGATTACAACTTGTAAGTCTCATTTTCTCTTAATACAATCATTTTATCTTCTTTTATTCAAATGGAAATTTCTATATTTCTTATCAATAAGCGAAAAGTTGTGATCGAAAGATCTGGTTACATTCTCTTCCACTTGATCTTTCTTAAATCAGAAAACAATTACCAGAAATCAAACTAACTGCAATTTATTTTTGATTAATTACTCAAGAGACACTCTACTTTCTCTACAAAGGTCCTTGTATTGATGCTTTTCTAGATTGTCCAAATAAACGCACATTTGACTAGTGAAATGACCTCTGAGAAGGTTGAAAAAATCTGAAGACTGATTAAACAAAATTTATCCATATGCAAATATAATAGTCAATTGAATGTTTCTGTGCCTTTTATGTTGGTGCAGTTTTTTCTAATGTGTTTTGCCTATTTCTTTTGTATGATCTATAAACAACTAATTGTGATATTATATGATTGTAATGCAGGTATTCATAGAAGATTACTTCTTTAAATCAAATCTGGCCGAGGATTTTTCTTACGCAGATATACAGGTAAAGACTTGTCAATATAAAAGTAGCTTTTACATTTTTTTTTTGGAGCTATAAAATCAGGAATTGGTGCGTATGCTTGAATTTGAACGGTTGCTAATATAAGCTTTTATCATCTTACTTGATGCAATACCATGGTTATACTGTCTTCATATGCCATTGTTGGATATTTTTGCTTGAAATATCCATATTGCATGTGAGATATCATGTTGTCTGTCTTTGTATGTCACGACAGTTATATGTCTAATTGAATTACTGTGTTGAAAGTTTTACTGTGGGTTTTGCCCTTCATTCCCATAATTTCTGGATGGTATACCTACAGAGAATCTTGGGTTTGTTTGTGCAAACATTTCTAGTACACTTGATGATGAAAGATGTATTTATTGCCTTTCTGCCTCTAGTTCATGGTACACTTCATCAAATAGTTTACCTATTGAAATTCTGTGTTATGTGGTATTGCAGAATTGTTTATATTTTTTGCTTCCATGGGTTTTCTTATCCTGTATATCTTTTGTGAGTACTTTTTATGGCTTTGCTATGTTTCTACTTTTGTCTAACTGTCTTCATATCTTCTCATTTCATTGAAGAGTTTGTAATCAACTTGGATTGGAAATGTTCATTTTTAAGAGGCAGAGTCTGTTTCACTCAATTGTTTACACTGATGTCTCGTATTTGCTCTCTTTCCCCCTGGTTCTTCCGCAAAGTTTATCTAAGCATTTAGCATTTAAAGTCTGTTCTTTTAGGGTGCTTAACTGGCACTGTTAAGTGGGCTGCAAATAGGATTGTAGGAAAACCAGAGTGCAGAGCTTACCGAGTGGCAAAAATATTTATAGTTTTAAGCAGCTGCCATTACTCTCACTTGAAAGGATTCTTGTGCATTTGCTTCTACCTTCTGATGTAATAAGACCAAAAAAATGTGGATTATTGGTGCTCCTTTCTGTACCATGTCTTATGTGGAATAAAACTTGTTCTGTTTCTTATGAATAAACTATTAAGGGAAACATAGGTGATATCTTAGGGTAGTAGACAAACACAGGCAACATTTAGTTAAAATTGAACTCTTTTCAGGAATATACTTGATAAGAATTGAGAAGAGCTAAGGATGGCAACGATTTTGTTTCGTGTTTTTTGTACACATTGTGGTTTTTTTTAAATTCTTACCATGCATAATTAACAAATGGTGTAAGCACAATTCTAGCTCCAGCTCCAACTACTTGCACATTTCATGTTTCTTAGAACTATTGTGGTAATAACAGCTACATCTCAAAGTTATCATGTTCTCATTTGTATGTCATTACTCGTCAGACTCAATAGAGGTTCTCTTATGTAATATTATTTCAGGTTGAAGTGAAAATAGATAGCTCTCGAGAAAAATCTAAAGACAGTGTGCTTGTCAACTTTGTCATAGAAGCTGCATTATATGACATTGGTAGCTGGAACAGCCAAGATGGTCAAATTGATCTGCTTTCATCTAATCTGGCTAATATAAAGCTCAGTCCCTCCAGTGCAAGTCTAGAATTTCATGGTTACATGCTCGTGGGAAAGCTGGAAATGCCCAGGCTATGGTCTGCAGAGCAAGTGAGGAAGCTGAGCTCATTCAGATATCAATTTATGCTTAATTACATCAATGCATTGAGTGGATTCTATCTTTTTCCTTTTCTTGGTTGGCGTTAAATACAAGAACTTCATTATGAAGAACAGCGTTTAAGTTAATAGGTTCCTGCTAACCTTGTAATAGGAAAAAAAGATGGGGATTTGGTTTGCTAATTAGAAAGCTCAACTAGAATAAGATCAATGATATTAATGCTTCACTGGCTTTATTAGAAATTACTTTTCGCTGGAACACTGAATTCAAAAGAAGAAAAGTGGCTAAGCATGAGAGGAAGTTTGTCAATGGAATATAGAGTTAGATCAAGTTTAAGAAACCTGGAGGATATCTTAATACCACATGTTTTAATAATTTATAGTTCCTTGAGGTTTGAGAGGTAACTGGTATTGATGCATAAATTTTCACAATATGCCTTTGATGCTTTTATTCTCAGTTAGGAAGTGAAAAGATTTTTAGAAAACATTTCTTAGAACCTTCTGATTCATTTTAATAAATTTCCTGGTGCAGTATACTCTTCAGTTAAGTTTTATTGAAGTCCGTGCTTTTGTGCTGCTTAAGATATTTGATCTTTTTTCACAAGATGTCACTTATACCTATATATTTTTGCATTTTAATGCCTTCTTTGTTTGTTGGCATTCATCAACAGCCGAATTTGTATACACTCGTTGTCGTCCTAAAAGATGCATCTGGCCTTGTTGTTGACTGTGAATCGTGCCTTGTTGGCATACGACAAGTATCTAAAGCCCCCAAACAACTACTTGTTAATGGCCATCCAGTTGTAATAAGAGGTGTGAATAGGCATGAACATCATCCACGTATTGGAAAGACGAACATCGAATCCTGCATGGTTAAGGTTCTGTTTGTTCCTTTGCTTCACTTGGCTATTAGCTTGGCAATTTCATCTTGCAGCTTTGGTGATTTTATTCATTACACTTGTGGTTTTTTAATTCTTCTGCTTACAGGATTTGGTTCTGATGAAGCAACACAATATCAACGCTGTCAGAAACAGTCATTATCCACAGCATCCCCGCTGGTATGAGTTGTGTGATTTGTTTGGCATGTACATGATAGATGAAGCCAACATCGAGACACATGGTTTTTATGATTCGAAACATCTGAAGCATCCTACTATGGAACTGAGTTGGGCTGCTGCAATGATGGATCGTGTGATAGGCATGGTGGAGAGAGACAAAAATCATGCATGCATTATTTGTTGGTCCTTAGGAAATGAGGCTGGATATGGTCCCAACCATTCTGCTTCAGCTGGTACTGGATTCTGCTGTTCATCTATTTTTCTATCTACAGTTGGGTGTGCTTGGAAGCAATGTTTTGATTTAAATTCCTAATAATATGGACAGCATTGTTGAGTCTGGAAATTCAACCACAATTTATTTCTCTTCTTTTGTTAGTTGCACTTGAAAGAGAAGGGAAGGATTGTTTTCCTTCCACCTTTTTCCTTCTTTTGCATTTGGAATTTGAGGCAGGAATGCCGGAAGGGGTGGAAGGGGAATAAATATAAAATTTCACCGCCATGTCTATATTGTTTTTGTTTAGAGGGGGTGGGGGGTTTCATTTTTCCTACATAAATATACCCGGAATACTAAAATCATGCCTGTCTTTTCCTCTAGTCCTTTCCGTCATCAGAATCCCTTTTCATTCCTTCTTAGATATTAAGCCAAATTGGATGTGAATATGTTGACTTTTATTTAGGTTGGATTCGAGGAAAGGATCCTTCGCGGCTGCTACACTATGAGGGAGGTGGATCTAGAACACCATCTACTGATATTGTGTGCCCAATGTATATGCGTGTCTGGGACATAGTGAAGATTGCAAAAGATCCAACTGAAGCACGTCCTTTGATATTGTGCGAGTATGCTGCTCCTCTATTTATTTTCTTACATGTTGCTTCTTTTCTAATTTTTGATCCAGTGACAAGATAACTAATCTTTTGCTTTGAGTCTTGCCATTTTGTGAACTTAGGGTCCTAATGACGGTCATGACAGGTACTCACATGCAATGGGGAACAGCAATGGGAATATCCATGAATATTGGGAAGCCATTGACAACACATTTGGTCTCCAAGGAGGCTTTATCTGGGACTGGGTTGACCAGGTTGAGAATCTCTCTTGAGTATTTTAGAAATGCAGTGAATGATCGACATTTCATTGCACACAGTCTCATATTCTTATTCATATTCCATAATCTTATTTTCTTTTTCTTCCTTTTTTTGTTTTCTTCTAGCATTGAAGTGCTGCGCCATACCATGTTATCTTCCATGTGTTTGAGTGATGCATACTGCATATACAGAGTGAATAAAATTAACCTTACAGATCCTAAGTAACAAATGACACAGCTTTAGGTATGGGATCTTTATTATTTATGCTTCACTGTACATGGTTCTCTCCTGTTGTTCTCGCACTGAAGACTCTAGCTTTCAACATACTGTATCTCCCCTTGGTGGGGTTAGGAAGTTATATTTATAGTATTTTAACCTAGTTAATATAATTGTCACTTCTTTTAGAATAAATATCACTGTTATATCTGGTTTCACAATATAATGCCTGCTCAAGAGCTCCCTTTTGTGGTTATGGCATTGGGGGCCCGTTTAACCTAATTTCTTATAAATAAATATTGAAGCTTTATATAACTGCAACTATTTCCTGTAATGTATTCTCATCTCCTCTCTCTCTCTCTCTCTTCCTTTTTTGCTCTTTCTCTATGTGTTATTTTACTTTTGTTTAGGCTGTTTAGCAGGGGTTATATTGTTGGGAGATTTGAGTATTTGTAATTTGCAAATAGGGATTACTGAAAGAGGCTGCCGGTGGTACTAAACACTGGGCTTACGGAGGTGATTTTGGGGATACGCCTAATGATTTGAACTTCTGTTTAAATGGCATTACTTGGCCAGATCGGACTCCTCATCCTGCATTACATGGTAACTTTATTTACCTGTGTGTATGAAGTAAGATTGTACTTTAGCTGTTTACAAGATTATTACTTCAGTCAACTGCTTGCAGCATTACTCATTGCCTTCTTTGTCATTTTCAGAAGTTAAGTATGTTTATCAACCAATGAAGGTTTCCTTAACGGAAAGCACTCTTAAGGTACTCATTTAAATTGGCTTTCATATATTGTTGATTTAATCAGTGTTCCTTATAGCTGAAATTTCACTTTGCAGATATCCAACGCTAATTTTTTTGAAACCACACGAGGGTTAGAGTTTAGCTGGATTGCTCATGGAGATGGTTCCATGCTTGGATCTGGAATTCTGTCTCTTCCCTTGATAAAGCCCCAGAGCAGTTATGAACTAGAATTGAAATCGAGTCCCTGGTATTCTCTGTGGGCTTCATGTTCAGCTGAAGAAATTTTTTTGACAGTTACTGCTACACTTTTGGAATCTACACGCTGGGTTGAAGCTGGCCATGCCATTTCTTCTACACAAGTCCAGTTGGCTTCCAAAAGAAAAATTGTTCCTCATGTAATTTCTCTTCCTTTCCACCCTGAAGTTATGTGTATATAGTCATTTCCAAATCACTAACAATGCTGGCTTCCAGGTAATCGAAACTGGAGATTCTACTATGCTACATGAAATTATGAGGGACACAATTGAAGTCAGCTACCAGAATAATGGGAAGATTAAATTTGACACTCGCACTGGATCTATTGAAAGCTGGAAGGTACTCTATATTACTGCTCTTATAAAATTGGCTGAATAGATATTGAAAATGCTATAGGTTAAACATTACTTCTAGATCTGCTCCTATTATCTTAAACTCTTAGGATAAATAGTTTCTTAACATAGTATCAAAGATAGTTTGACCAAGAGGCATAATGGTCGAATCCAACTACTGTAGTAGTTGGAAGTATGACAAATTGTGTTTGAGTTGAGATTTGCTTTGTGCTTGTGTTTTATTCTTGTATGAAGCCTATTGCGCTGATCAAGCAATGCATGAGAGGGTCATGTTAGAGCTTAAATACTATATTTGGACTCTATCAATCAACTAAGTCTATAAGATTAATGGTTCCTCACCAGAAATGAAGACAGTTCTCTTTCTACTTCTATATAACTGTATAATGAAGGGAAAATGCACTTCAGCATTTTGCAGGTCATCAGCAATAATTCTTTAAATAAATGAAAATTCTGATAAATATTTTCTCCTTTTCCAATTAAGACATTAGGTGTGGT
This sequence comes from Melia azedarach, assembly GCA_028052125.1. Lineage (NCBI taxonomy): Eukaryota > Viridiplantae > Streptophyta > Magnoliopsida > Sapindales > Meliaceae > Melia > Melia azedarach. The sequence continues at coordinate 4,992,011 of CM051397.1, forward strand.
ACATGATTATGTTCATTTAATAAAAACATAATAACAATAGTGTGTTACAAATAATTGTTGCAAGTTGGAGATAGTCTGTATGAAGATGACCTAAGTGTAGTAAATAGGGTCTTATTTTCAAAATTATAGCATGCAATTGCATAACTTGTCGCTGCCAAACGTGGGATTAACTCATTTTAGAACAGTCACATTTTTATCTTGTGCACTGAACGTGCTCTACCTGTTGTGGGAACTGAGTAGAGATGTGTGCTAAACTGTAGGTTAATGGAGTTCCTGTCATGAGGAAAGGCATATTGCCATGCTTCTGGAGGGCACCTACAGATAATGACAAAGGAGGAGGAGAAAGTAGTTATTACTCCCTATGGAAAGCTGCCCATATTGATAGCCTTGCTTTTCTTACAAAGAGCTGTTCTATACAGAGCATCACTGACCATCATGTGAAAATACAAGTGGTTTACGAAGCAGGTTCCTTTTCGGATTTGGAAAAACTGAATGCTTTATTTGAAATTGATATGGTTTACACAATCTATGGTTCTGGAAATGTCGTTGTAGAATGCAGTGTAAAACCGAATAATGATCTTCCGCCTTTGCCACGTATTGGAGTTGAATTCCACTTAGAAGAATCAATGGACAAGATTAAATGGTATGGAAGAGGACCATTTGAATGTTATCCGGATAGAAAGGCGGCAGCCCATGTTGGGGTCTATGAGCAGACTGTTGGTGACATGCATGTGCCTTACATTGTTCCTGGAGAATGTGCAGGTAGGACAGATGTGAGATGGGTGACATTCCAAAACGAGGAGGGAGTTGGAATTTATGCTTCAACGTATGGCAGCTCCGCACCTATGCAGTTGAATGCAAGTTACTACACCACCACAGAGCTTGACCACGCAACACACAATGAGCAACTAAGAAAAGGAGATACAATTGAGGTAATCCCTCTTCTTTTCCTGTTGAATAAAATAATAAGCGGTGCCACTAAATTTTTTTGTGTTAAAGATGATTATCCGGCCTTAGTCATCCTGTCATCGTATGTCTGTGCATGCTCACTGTACATAATGCATCAATGCATCTCAGTTTTCATACACACTATAACAGCATGTTAATTTGGGGCGCTGATGTTAAATATGTTACAGGTGCATCTTGACCACAAACATATGGGTCTGGGCGGAGATGATAGCTGGACGCCCTGCACTCATGAGAAGTATCTTGTTCCTGCAGTACCGTATTCGTTCTCTGTCAGGCTGTTTCCTATGACTGCTGCCACCTCTGGCAATGACATCTACAGATCCCAACTTCAAAATTGAACCCATCTTAAAAGATGGTATTACTTTATGCAAGGGCAATGTTATGTCATGTGACCATTTGATATAGATGGTCTATGACTTTAGGAGAACCTCTTTTCTGGCCATTCCGGCATTGAATAAAGCTTCTTGTCACTTTCATGATGATCTGTTTCAAAATGTGATATGAATTTAATACAAATCACATTGTGTATTTGTAGAAAGAAGCTGATCCTTATTCTATTAGAAATATATATATTATTTTAGGATATTTATTTATGAGAAATTTTCAACAGTAATCACTGTTCACCCCTTATTTTCGGTAATAACCACTGTGCAAGAAATTTTTCAAAAAATGACCACATGAACTTTTTCGGACCAATTTACCCCCCTTTAACCAATTTTCACAACTTCTTTCTTCTCTTCTCTACCTGTCTGCTTCTCTCTTTTCCTTCTTTCTTTCTTCTTGATTTGCTCGTCCATCATTTTTACCCCTGCTGCATTGTAGAATTTGTTTGCTTTTTCCACGACGATAGACAACTGAACTTTCTTTGAATTAAAGAAAATCACAACTTACAAAGAAATAGAATCAGGTGAGCTTTTGGAAAATGGTTAACAAAATTTGGTGTTGCTATGATATTATTTTTGAGTATTTATGCACAATTAGAGAATGTGATGAAAGAAATTGTGAAAGAAGTGTTTGGTGTAATGATTGAGTAAAAAAACTGGGAGAAAAATGAGGAAGAAGACGACTCGCCCGCTACTTTCGATTACGTAGGAGAAAAATCGAAAGTGTAGTTTCGATCATGAAAGAAATTTTACCCATGATCGAAACTGTACTTTCGTTTTTTCTCCTACGTAATCGAAAGTAAGTTTCGCGCACATGCATTTTTGGCTCTTTTGAGTAGTTACCTTCTACCAAGTAATGAATTTGTAGTGGAACTAATTAAGGAAATTTATTGTTACACATAATTTATATTTAACGCAGACATGAATTTTTTTTTTTTGTAACATAATGTTTGGTATTAGTGCAGGCATGGGTGACGCAATAACCATAGTTACTATGAACGGCGGATCTTGGGAAACAACACCGAACGGCAGTGAAGAATATGTTGGTGGCAAGATAAGGGGATTTTCTGTTAATCGAGATATAACGTATAATGCTTTTTTGCGAATTTTGTACAAGGCATTTACAATTAATCCTTCTGAATTTATCATTAAGACAAGAACCAAGTATTCAATCTGTATACAATCAGGGGCGGGCGTTATGGCAGCAGATATCACAACTGAAATGGACTTTCGAGCATTCATGTCGGCCAACAGTCCTTATATGGCCAGTCGGAGGGGATATTGTCCACTATATATTACCTTGGGCTGTGTAAATAGTGCAGACGAAACAAGGACAGAAGCTCCCATTCATGTATCACCTCGTACAATTCCTGCAATGCCAACTCAGTTCATGTCTTCTAGTGGAAGTAATCAAGTGAATGATACCGTTCCTGCAGTGACAACTCAATCTCTATGCAACAGTCGATTTGAGTACACTGGACAAGGGTTTGCAAATCGATACTCCCAGCATAGTCAACTTCCATCGATCCCTCCAGAGCTCCAACACCGACCTGTAAACTTTTTTGATGATGCAACCACTATTGAAGGAGGTGATTCTCCCCCCCACAACAATGTTGCACAACAAAATGATTACCATGATACCGAGGCAAACATTAATGGTGCTGACATCTCTCAGCCTTGTGAATTTGGACAAAATATAGTTGAAGAGGAAAGTGAGTCAAGGGAAGATGGTTGTAACCGTGCCGCTCAGAGGAGTTTCTCAACAGCAGTTCCATCATCCAGAAATCAATTCATTTGGTGGTTGCCTCCTGTTGCACCGTCAGTAATTACGCCGAATGATGCATTCTCGGGTACTGGATCGAGTGATGTGTGCGTTGGGCAGATCTTCAATACAAAGCAAGAACTTCGAGACAAGTTGGGATTAGTTGCATTGAAAAACCACTTCCAGTTCAAGGTTTATAAATCAACCACAGATCGATTTGAGGCCAAGTGCCTTGTTCAAGGATGTCAATGGCGAATTCGTGCCACCAAGAGCAACTGCGATACATATTTTCGAGTGACAAAAATGAACACTGTCCATAGTTGTCAAAACGAAGAGTTACAAGACAGTCATCGCCAAGCAAGCACACGCCTGATTGGGGAACTAATTAAGGATAAATTCAAAGATTGTAGTCGAAGTTACACTCCCCGAAATATTCGTGATGACGTACAGACTGATTATGGGGTACGATTATCATATATAAAGTCATGGCGCAGTAAAGAACACGCTTTAAAGCTTGTGGTTGGCGATCCTTCAGAGTCATTCAAGGGACTTCCGTTATATTGTCATGTGTTGAAGGAAAAAAATCCAGGGACAGTGACGTCAATTGAAAAAGATGCCGATGATCACTTCTTGTACTTTTTCATGTCGTTGGGACAATGTATTCGAGGATTTCGCACCACAATTCGGCCTGTTATTGTTGTTGATGGGACTTTCTTAAAGGGCACATATCGTGGGTCATTACTTGTGGCTGCATCAATTGATGGAAATGACAATATTTATCCAGTGGCATTTGATGTTGCTGATTCTGAGAACGACGCCTCATGGGAGTGGTTTTTCTTAAAACTTCGGGAAGCGATCGGTTTAATTGAGAATTTGGTTTTCATTTCTGATCAGCACTCTAGCATTGAGAAGGGGATTTCTACTGTATTTCCTGATGCATCACACGGATTTTGTTCTTACCATATTTCTGGAAATATGAAGGTTAAGTACAAGATGCGTGCTCAAAAGATAGAGACTTTCATGGCCGCTTACTTCCTCGCAGCTAAGGCGTATCGATTTAGCGAGTGCAATGAATATATGCAAAATCTGTGGGTAATGCATCTGGGAGCGGCAGATTATTTAGAAAATGAAATTGGACTGCATAGATGGGCAAGAGCACACTTTCCTTCTCGACGGTATGACTTGCTAACCACCAATATCGCTGAGAGTATGAATTCTTTGTTGAGGCATGCACGATCGCTTCCTATTATATCATTAGTTGATTATATAAGATCTCAGGTACAAAGATGGTTTTACGAGCGTAGGGAGCAGGCAGCAGCCAGAGATGCAATCCTCACCTCAGCAGCGCAAGCAATTATTGATAAACAACTAGAGTTGTCTCATTCTGTGAAACCTGTGTCGCGGAACGAATTTGAGGTTAAACACCGGGGCACTGTTGAAGTTGTTCATTTGCGGGAGAAGACTTGTAGTTGTAGGCGCTTTGATTTATCACAACTCCCGTGCGCTCACGCTCTTGCAGCATGTCGACATATTCGTTTGTCACACAATTCACTTTGCGCACACTACTACACCACTAATACATGGATGAATGCATATGCAGAGTCTATTCACCCGGTTGGAAATGATGTGGATTAGTTGATTCCACCTGAGGTCCGAGAAATCATTGTCCATCCACCAAGGCAACGTCCTCCTGTTGGGAGACGAAGAAAACAAAGAATTCCTTCTATTGGAGAGGACGTGATGCGGCGTATGTGTTCACGTTGTCATCAACGCGGGCACAATCGTGCTACCTGCAAAAATCCAATTCCCCTTCACCCAAACCAGTGAAATTTGTGTTGTTTCTCGAAAAAGAGTATGTCGGACTATATTTCTATTTGTACTCTTACATATATAGAAAATTGTTGTGTTAACAATGAAATATTGACCATTTTTGCCAATGTATGAAGTTTCTATTGGACTTTGGTTGTATTTACTATAAAATCATTTGTGTATTATTCCTATATTTGTGTAAGTCTCAAGATCCAGCGATTCTGGAAAAATCAAAACTGACTTTCGATCATCCACAAAAAATTGAAACATGATCGAAAGTAAGTTTCGATTTTTCCAAAATGTGTGGCGTAGTTGCCTTTGTGTAAGTTTCAAGATCCAGCGATTCTGAAAAAATCGAAACTGAGTTTCGATCATGCACAAAAAATTGAAATATGATCGAAAGTAAGTTTCGATTTTTCCAGAATCGCTGGATCTTGAGACTTATGCAAAGGCAACTATGCCACACATTCTAGAAAAATCGAAACTTACTTTCGATCATGTTTCAATTTTTTGTGCATGATCGAAACTCAGTTTCGATTTTTCCAGAATCGCTGGATCTTGAGACTTACACAAAGGCAACTACGCCACACATTCTGGAAAAATCGAAACTTACTTTCGATTATGTTTCAATTTTTTGTGCATGATCGAAAGTCAGTTTCGATTTTTCCAGAATCGCTGGATCTTGAGACTTACGCAAAGGCAACTACACCACACATTCTGGAAAAATTGAAACTTACTTTCGATCATGTTTCAATTTTTTGTGCATGATCGAAAGTTAGTTTCGATTTTTCTAGAACCGCTGGATCTTGAGACTAGTTGAAGGCAAACACCACAATTACCAATTATTCATAAAACACATGTTATAATCATTTTACATGCAACATATGAGGACAATGTGGCTTATATATCATTATACTGATATTTATCGTAATATATACAAACAAAAAAATACAAAAGCATATACAAGCAGAAACAAATAATAACAACAATCTACAATAGGTGACCAGCCCATAACTCAACGGCCATCCTCATCCTAAGAAAAAGTCCGTCTAAAGAACTAAAGTCTAGAGGCCTATTTAACCCTAGATAATATATATATATGCAAGTAAACACACCGCAGTCACCGGATATTTGCTGAAGAGGGATCCCATCTGTCGGCCGAACAACAGTGAATGCCTCTTCAAAAAACTCGAGATCAGTCTTGATGTTGTAAAAATCTGCATCATCGAGCAGGTAAGGGAGTAGCTCGGACATTGGTTGCATAACCTCAACCAAATGTTGCTCAGAATGTGCAGATGGACAGGAGTCGTACACTGTGATCGTACGCCGATGAAAGTGAATCGCGCAAGCCACCCAATGTGAGGAACTGATACAAATGGGCACATAAACCTCATCTACTGTCCACCATGCACGGTGGACAACACTGTTTCTACCCTCTACATGTGACTCAAGATCTGTTTTAACGTAGAAACTGCCTTTCTCGAGCTCTCTGTTCAAATAACCGACCCAGGCAATTTGCAATGATGTCTACAAGGACAATGAAAATAATTGTTATAGCGACGTGTTAACTATACAATACAACTATAGAATTCAGAGCATATTAGTTAACGTATAAACTTACGAATAGATGTGTGGAAGCAATGGTCCATCGTTGCGGCACCTGTTGGGAGCATACCCCCTGTCGGTGTGCAAGCAGCTGAATGTACTCGTTCATGTGCTGTAATATAAGCAATAAACGCTGATAAACATTTGCTACGTTAAAAAAATAGTAATTGGGAATTGAATATATAATTCACTTACAGTATCCTCGAGCCACTGTCATTGATCCGCTATTGTGCTGAGCCAATCTGGAGTAATTGTGACGGTTCGGGTCTCAATGCGTGCTTTCGGAATAGCCATCCACTGCAAATATTCTTTATATAACTCTTCTGGAACTCGACGTGTTACATCAATAACAACCTCTGGAGTGTATTGTGGCCATTCTCTCACTGTCAAAGGACCTTTAGCCCGACCCCGTTTCTTGAACGGGTTTGTATATGGGGTCCGTTGAGATTTGCCCGTCTTATACTCCCGGCCGAATCGACTAACATTTGCTTCTACAAGCATCTGAGGAATTGGTCGATTGACATTAATATCTGTAGGCGCCTGAACAATGCACACATTATCTGAACCTACAGCATCGACCTGCAATACCTGTGAACACATACAATAACATTTAGCACGAAACGTTTTGAAAAAATTCAGGCAGAGTTTACCCTGTAAATTAGACATCCCAATAAAGTAACAACGCCTGCATAAAACTAATTTTATTATATATATAAACATTGGGGCCTCAGGCACCCTATTTGGCTCCAACCAAGCTTAATAACAAAGCAGCAAATCAAGAATAAAGTGTGGGGCGTTAGGCACCCTATATAGAAAGCAACAATGTAAGTAATACAATATGTAAAAATAAACACAATCCATTCTATCTGGCATCCAACAACCACTCGAACATGTGACTCAAGATAATCACACCTGCGGATCCTGCGCCGAATCTGATCCAGTCCAATGAGCTAACTCCTTGACTAACACCGTTAAAGTCTGATCCTGTCAATGCAGAAGTTCTTCCTGACGACGCAATATATCTTCGTGCTTGCGCCACATCTCCTCCTGCCTTTCGGTGTACGCAATGAAATTAGCCCGGAGAGCACGAATCTCCTGGCTAATATCTGAACAACTCTCTGATGGTCCCGGGACGCCAGCAGATGGTGGTGGGGGACGAGACCCCAGGAAATGAATCATGTCCTGTAGGCGAGTAATTAAGGCCATCATGCTGAGGAGCCTCCTCAGATGCAGTGATATGACGTGCACGCTACAAAAAAGATTCAGATTGTTAGACATTCGTGTCCTAAACGCTGTAAAATTGCCCCACCTCTCATAATCAACTTAAAACATTCAAGTAATTTACCTTTCGCCTACTTTTCCTTGGACTCTTTGGAGTGGGCGGTAATGAATCCTGGGCATCATCGTCATCACTTGTCGCCTCTTGCTTAGAAAGATTGTGCACTAATATTAGTAAAGGCTTAACAAAAAATAAATAAAAATTAATTAATTAATGTAAACGGCTCACCATCGGTGTCCTCGGCAAATGCGATGACACAGCCTGCTCAGGGATAACAGAACCGGCGTACTCACCACCAAATGCTGAATCAGACTGTAAAGTACAACCATAAGGTAATGCACGCTCTGTCGCGGAAGCTTCCATGATACGAATCACGGACGGGGGCTGGTCAGTAAAAGGACAATAAATGTTATTATAAAATACAAAAGATTAACATTAAATACGTTGAAAATGTATAACTTAAGGTCTTCGTCGCGGACGTTCTTTCGTGTCACGACCCACCTCAACATACGAGGAAGACGGGAATTAGTACGCTTCCCTAACTCCGATCCAACCGTAGAGATAGCCTCATACATCCAAAACTACATGAAAATAAAAGTTTCATTATTGATACAATATTATGTCCTGTACAATTTAAATGTAATTACAAAATTCAATATTGAAGTGTATTTGAAGTACCTGAAATGCAAACGGAAACCCACAAAGGTTGTATCGGTTGACATGCTTCAACCCTTTCTTCCGCTTCTGAGCCTGTTTGACCTTGTACGTAGACAACTATCGAGCCATCACCTTACTTAAAGAACGGAATGTATATGTCCATACAACTGACCCCTACGGAAATCGGTTGAACTGCTCTAAGTCGTCTACCATCTGCAGTATCCACATATCCGTGTGATACCGCTGCCCCCGCCCAAGTAAAAATAGGTCCATCAACACATATAGTGATAACTTAACTGCGTCCAAGTCATCTATAAGTCTAAAGTCAATTGCCTTATATGCTTCCTGTAAATCCTTTAATTCCATACTCGTTTGTCCGCCAAAGTACATGTCCCTCAACCTTGTAGACTTAGTTGTATCACTCGGCCGAAAGTTAACCCTGTAACCAATCCGAACTCAACGTGTGAGAAACGTACAGTACTACCCCCCACTAGAAACCACATCTCTTTCTCCACCCCTTCTGTGACCACCTCATGCAGTAGCATCTTATGCACAAGGTTGCCTGAGAATGATAGCTCTTTAAGATCCAGCAAATGACCTAAACATGTCTGTCTAAACAGCTCGAGTTGGGTGGGGCTAAGCTTCTGTCGCACCATCTTTAACAAACGTTCTTTCGATAGTGAGGTCACAACTGTTGGAAAATGTTCGGCCTCCGGAATCTTTAACTCCGTCGTCACATTCGTAACCATTATCACCTGGCATATAAAAAAGGCAACAAATGTAAGTGATAGAACATAATAATTGTCACTTGAATGACTCAAAAATAACAAACATAAATAATAGAGGAAGGCAATAAACAACAACAAGTAACAATTGATTCTGGAAAAAACGAAACCATACTTTCGTTCATGCAACTACAGTACAACGTGCCCGAAACTAGGTGACTATATCATGTAACAAGTAACAATTGATTCTGGAAAAAACGAAACCATACTTTCGTTCATGCAATTACAGTACAACGTGCCCGAAACTAGGTGACTATATCATGTAACATGTTAATTGATTCTGGAAAAAACGAAACCATACTTTCGTTCATGCAACTACAGTACAACGTGCCCGAAACTAGGTGACTATATCATGTAACATGTTAATTCATTCTGGAAAATACGAAACCATACTTTCGATCACTTTGTCAATACAGTTTCGTTCACAACATACACGCAAACATGTGATCGAAACTATCGGGGCTTCCCTCTAATGTCAAACACGACGAAAAAATCAATCCAATCACCCAAATTTCACACAAGAGGAACCCTAATTTATGCATAATCCAACAACAAATATGTCTTTTACATTATTTCTAACCACAAATCGCGAAAAAAAGTACAAAAATTTTATGAAATTCAACATACCAATTTGATTCCAACTGTCTATCGTCGTTTATCGGTCAATCTTCGCCGAACCCCGTCGTCTATCGCCGCTCTCCGAACTACATCTATCGCCGCTCTTCGATTTTGTTTAAGGAAATTTTGGGACTTTCGATTTCGTTTAGGGCAAATTCTGAAGATTTGGGAATTTAGGTTTCGTTTAGGGGTTTGCAATTTTCGGTTTCGTTCACTTTGGACAATTAGGTTTCGTTTAGGGTTTGCAATTTTCGATTTCGTTCACTTTGGACAATTAGGTTTCGTTTAGGGTTTGTTTTCGGTTTCGTTTTGAGAAAATGAAAGCAACAGTTCCTTTAATTTTGTCAAAAATGGTCATGGGGGTAAATTGGTCCGAAAAAAATTCATATGGTTATTTTTGAAACAAATTATGCACAGTGGTTATTACCGAAAATAAGAGGTGAACAGTGGTTACTGTTGAAAATTCCCCTTTATTTATTTAGTTTATTTCCTAATGAATAGGATTCTTTAGAATTTGGATTCTCTTATTTGTAGAGATTTCTTTTCTAGTGTTTTTTTAAATTTTGTGGTCTGAAATGCTAGTCACAGCCGTGTTAAATAGGCCTATAATTCCTTGTTCAAGCTATGAGAATTTTGTCCCTTTTTCTCACATATTTTCATATGGTATCAGAGAAACCTTCTTAACGCTAATTCCTCCCACGGAATTTCTTTCTTGCTAATTCCTCACCATGACCAAATACGAAATGAACTCACAGTCCTCTACATCGGAAGTCAACTCGAAACTTGAGCAAAATGTCTCAGCCAATATTGAAGAAAATTTGTGTTTTCTCATCTCTAATCGCATACTTAATAGCCATAATTTTCTTTAATAGTCACAGTCAGCTCTTATGTATGTCTCTGTGGCAAAGGAAAGGACAAATACCTCACAGGTGAGGTTTCCATTCTAGAAAAGTTAAACCCTATGTATTGGACCTGGAAAGTAGAAAATCACATGGTTATGTTGGGTTAATAATTCTATAACCATTCAAGTTGGAAAAAATTTTCTGCTCTACAAGACAACTAAAGAGATTTAGGAAGTAGTACGTGAAACTTCAAAATTATTCGAGATTGAAACTAGACTTTATGATCTATGACAAAGATTTAAATGTCACCCAATATTTCAATATCCTTACTCGATACTGGCAGCATCTTGACATGTTTGAGATATATTCTTGGAAATGTCATGATGAGGCTGCGTTGTACAGAAAGATCGTTGAACAAAAGAGAACATTTAAGTTTCTTCTTAGTCTCAACAAAGCCTTAGATGAGGTGAGGGGGAGAATTATGGGAATCAAACCCTTGTTCTACAAGAAGCTTTTTCAAAAGTTCGAAGAGAGGAGAGTCAAAGGAAATTGATGATGTTAGGCGATTCTAGCACTACTCCAATTGCAAAAGGCTCTGCCCTATATACGCATGATTCTTCTCAAGATAACAAAATGAAAAAAAGGACACCGTGGTGCGAACACTGTAAAAGACCTGTGCATATTAAGGAAACGTGCTAGAAAATACATGGAAAACCAGTAAATTGGAAGCCTAATCGTGTACGAAATGATCATGAGAATCGTGCTCATGATGCTACAACATCGAATAATACCAATTCTGCTGAAACCAGTCCCTTTACCAAGAAACAACTTGATGCATTGCGGAAGATATTTGGTTAGATCTCTAATCCCTCTCAATCGACTCCAATGGCTTCATATCAACACACTAGTATGCTAGCACATCAAGGTACTCTTTTCTCTGCCTTTACTGCAAAAATCAAAAAGTCAAAGCCTTGGATAGTCGTTTATGAAGCCTTCAATCATATGACAGGTGATATTAATATTTTTTCAGCACTATAAGCCGAGTCATAATACTTATACAGCTTGGATATTAGATGGTTCACTATCAAAAGTGGCTGGAATAGAAACAATTCAATTAACAGAAGATCTGCTTCTCTCTTATGTTCTTTATGTTCTAACTTTGGATTGTAATTTAATTTTCGTAAGCAAACTTACTCATGATTCAAATTGTGTGACTAAATTTTATCCAAATCTATGTGAATCTCAGGAAATGGATTCAGGGAAGGTGATTGGTAGTGTTAAGCTGTGTGGTGGATTCTATTTGCTTAATGAAAGTAATTTACTTCATCCAAAAGTTCCTCTACAAGTTGTGTCTTTCAATTTATTTTCAATTATCTATCAATTTTGGATGAAAATAAAGTTATGTTATGGCATTTTTGCCTTGGTCGTCCAAACTTTGTGTATCTTAAAAAGTTGTTCCCTCAATTGTTTCGTAATAAAAGTTTCAAGTTTTATCATTGTGAAATCTGCCAACTTGTCAAGCACACTAAATATGTCTATCTAAGCATTCAATATAAACCTTCATATCCATTCTTTATGATCCATAGTGACATTTAAAAACATAAATGGAACTCGTTGGTTTGTAATTTTTATCGATGACCACACTAGAATCACATGGACCTTTCTCATGAAAGAAAAATCATAAATAAGGGCAATCTTTAGATCTTTTTACTCTATGATTAACGTCTAGTTCAAGAGCAAAATTCAGGTCCTAAAAACTAACAATGTCAGGGATATTTCAATACTGTTCTCGGTTCTTATCTCTTGGAACAAGGCATTATACACTTGAGTTCATGAGTAGATACCTTTCAACAAAATAGAGTAGAAGAGAGAAAAAATAAACACCTACTTGAAGTAACTCGATCAATCATGTTCTCCAACAATGTTCCTAACCATTTTTAAGGGAAAGTCATCTTAACAGCCACTTATCTCATCAATAGAATGCCAAGCCAAGTCTTAAAATTTCAAAATCCTCATCAGGTTCTCATACAATCCTTTCTTCATCTCACATTATTCACTTCAAATCTTTCACTAAAAGTCTTCGAGTGTTCAGCTTTTGTCTATATTCACCATCAAAACCTAACCAAACTTGACCCTAAATCACTCAAATGTATCTTCTTAGGTTATTCATCAAACCAAAAAGGATATAAGTGTTATTCACCTCTCACTAGAAAAATGTATAATTTCATGGATGTCACATTCTTTGAGCACCAGTTCTACTTTTCCAAACTTGAAATTCAAGGGGAGCATTTGATGGAATATCAGTTTAGGGATACTCTTTAAGACACTCACTCTTAATTCTCTCAGTTTCACCAACTTAAAAACTCTCAAATAACTCCACCACAGTCCAAGCCAAAATAGTCCGAGCTGCTCACAAATCAGCCTGACTCTCAAAACACTCAAATAATCTTACCCGAACCTGCCCAAACAGATCTGATCGAACTTGTTCCACAACAACGAACAAGAACTTTAAGTTTATTTTAGGAAGAGGAGAAAACCTACTGAGCATTTAAAGCAAACCACACAAATCATGCAAGGCCAAAAACTGGAGTTGGTTCCTCTTGTTTTAGAAATTTACACAGGTACAGATTCATCAAATCATGAAGTCACTAGTTTTGTTGTTGATAATTTTGACTTGTCTATTGCTCTAAGGAAAGGTGTTCGATCATACACAAAACATCTAATTGAAAACTATGTCGCATATGAGAAATTGCTACCTCTATATAATGCATTTGTATTTGCTCTTGATAATGCGGGGGTTCTAAACTCTATTCAGGAAGCACTAAAAATTCCAAGATGGAAACAGGCAGTGGAAGAAGAAATCAGAGCATTAGAAAGCAATTGCATCTGGATACTTTCAAAGCTGCCTTATAAGAAGAAACCAGTAGGGTGTAAGTTGATATTTATTGTTAAGTACAAGGCATATGGGAGTATTGAGAGGTACAAAGCCCGATTAGTAGCTAAGGGCTTTATATAGTCTTACGGAATTGATTATTTATGAGACTTTGCACCTATTGCCAAGCTTAATACAGTCGAGTTCTACTCTCCCTTACAGTAAACCAAGATTAGCCATTACACCAACTTGATGTCAAGAACGCATTCCTAAATGTTGATCTAGAAGAAGAGGTATACATAAAAGTACCTCTGAGATTAGAGAAATCCTTTAACAATCGAATGATGTGTAAACTCAAGAAAGCATTGTACAGGTTAAAACAATCACTTGTGCTTGATTTGATAGGTTTGCCAAAACAATAATCTCACAAAGATATAAACAATGTCAAGCTGATCATACACTGTTTATGAACTTCTCATTTGAGGAGAAGATTGCAATCCTAATTGTGTATGTTTATGATATTATTCTGACTGGGGACTATGAAGAGGAAATTATCAAGTTGAAGAGGCTCTTGCTAATGAGTTTAAAATCAAGGATTTCAGTTCCCTTAAATACTTCTTAGGAATGGAAGCTGCTCGATCCAAAAAGGGAATCGTCATTTCTCAGATGAAGTACATCCTACATCTACTTAATGAAACGGGTATGCTTAGATGTAAACCAATTGATACTCTTATGGATCCCAACAAGAAGATGAAGATGAGTGAAGAGCACACTCCTATAAACAAAGAGAGATATCGGTGATTAGTGAAAAAATTGATATACCTCTAACACACTAGGCCAAATATTGCATTCTCAATTAGTGTAATAGGTCAGCGCATGAATAATCCAACAAAAGATCATCTAGAAGTTGTGTATCGCATTATAAGATATTTGAAGATGACACCTGGTCATGGATTGATATCCAAAAAATGTGAAAACCAAGAGATAAAGATTTACACAAACGCAAGCTAGGTTGGAAAGTTGATTTACAAAAGATCTATAACTAGCTACTATTTATATATGTGGGGAAATCTAGTGACATAGAGAAGCAAGAAACAATCAATGGTTTCTAGAAGCAGTGCCAAATCGGATATCGTGCACTTGCTTTAGGCATCTGCGAGGGTATGTGATTTTAAAGATTGCTACGTGAACTTGGAGCTATCGCAGGAAAAAACCATAATAATGCTTTTAGATAGCCAAGTTGCTATCAGTATTGCCAAGAATCTAGTTCATCATGACAGGACAAAACACATTAAGATAGATAGAATTTTATCTCTGAAAAGGTCATCAACGAGATGGTTTAATTGACCTACATTCCTACAAGACTGCAAACTGCTGATATCCTCACCAAAGCCCTTCCAAGAACAAGCTCTAAAGAATTTAGCTCCAAGCTGGGATTATATAATATATACAACCCAGCTTGAGGGAGAGTGTAGAAAAAAATTGATCCTTATTCAGTTAGGAATATATATGTTATCTGAGGATATTTATTTATTTAGTTTATTTCCTAATAAATAGGATTACTTAGAATTTGGATTTCCTTATTTGTAGAGATTTTTTCCTAGTTTTGTGGTCTGAAATACTAATCATAACTATGTTAAATAGGTCTGTGATTCTTTTTTTAAGCTATGAGATGGGGCAGGTTCAATGGCATTTTTTTTAACACAAAATCTTACATCAAAATATAGGTCGTTGGATTTAGGAACATCCAACGGTTGAGATTGCATCTGACAGTGCATTAATTATGGATGCATTAATTATGCATTAAATACATGATTAGATGCAATCTCAGCCGTTGAATGTGCCTAAATTCAACAGCTTGTATTTGATGTAAGATTTTGTGTAAAAAAAAAAGGCAATTGAACCTGCCCCTATAAAAATTCATAAATTATTATTTGTAATTATCATTTGTAACTTAAAAACTTATAAATTAAATAATTATTTTTGAATATTTGTATATTATGATAGTTTTTAAAAATTCTTAAATTTTTTAGATAAATTAATTAATATAATTTTAATTTTTAAAATTTTGAATTTATAAGTCAAAATTTAAATAAAATTTAATTTAATTTTTATTCAAATTCTTGAATTTTTAATTTATAAGTAATAAACAAAAAGAAATTATAAGAGAGAGAAAATATAATAAATAATAGAAAAGTATGAGATATATTAATAAATGAGAGATAAGAAAGAGAAACTAAAAAAACATAAAAGACTATATTAAATGAGTTTGTAAGAATTTTTTAATATTTATTAGATGTAATCGTGACTCTTAATCTGAAAGCTAATAATTAATGTAAAATTTTGTGTAAAATAAAAGGACTGTTGATCCTGCCCCCTACCTTTTTCTCACATATTCTCACAGTATTTCCTCGAATCTCTAGTGTGGTTGGATGTTATTTTTGGTTTCTTTTGTTAGAAATTTAGGTAGCACTATTTTTCAAGAGTTTTAGTTAGTATTGAAATTAGGTCTATTATTAGGCAACATTTCATAAAAATTTAAGTAAAACTGAGAGCGATCAATCCATCATGTCTTTAGGTCAATGAAGCTAGAGCATGTGAAATTTGACAGTATAGTAGGAGATGGCATGGGATGATGCATTTGGTCCAACTCGTATTATTTTGTATAAGCTAACCTAGCAAGGATGGATGGAGTATATTCCCATCACTAACTTAATTTCAATATTTGGATCCCTTCCCTCCCGATTAGCAAAATTAAAAATATTCTTCTAAAAAGTCAGTTTTATCGAATATGTTGTTGTCGAATCGGTTGTAAATCAAAATGTCTTTATTTGATGGCTCTGTAGCACATGTATTGTACAATTTAATTTATTTTGTTACATTCTCAAAAAAATTTATTATATTTTCTCAAGATTTTGTTATTGTCAGGAGAGAGATTATATTTGATTACGACGTTCGATTTTTATAAATTTATCAATTTTCGTAGATTTTTAATATAACATACATAAATTATATAACAAAAACTGATAAATATAAAAAAAAGATAAAAACCTAGAGCATATAGTAAAAAAATAAAATCTAAAAATTATTAAAAAAAAAAAGAGGTCGGGAGCAATGCATACACCTTACCTTAAAAGGGGGCCACTAAATAAAAAGAAATTTTTTTCAGAATAATCATATTTTCTCTTCAAAATTCAGCTTTCATCACATTACACTAATTCAATTTTGACCACTCTTATTAATTTTGAACCAAAATATTTATTATGACTAAAATTAACAAAATCACCAATTGCCAACTTTCTTCACACAAAAGACCCTAACTCGAATTCAATCAACAGTAACAACAATTCGAAACTTTGATCGACGGTGGCAATAGAGGGAGGCAAGCAATACATGTAAGTAGATCATACATTGTTAGGGTTTATGATGGTGAGCAGATTGACAATTGAACAGAGGTCGAATGAAGGTTAGTGTTTGATTAAGTTTTCTATTAAATTTGACTTAAATTTGGTCAAAATTCATAGAAAATAGCATTATTGACATGTATATATTTAAAATACCTTAGATAATGCTAGTTTTTGGGTTACTTGTTCAATTTACATTATTTGGGGGTTGAGATCATAAGAAATTGACAAAACTTTGTGTAGGAGATACTGTCAAGCACAGCATCTAGATTTTGATTTTTTAGCCTTGCTAGAAAGTATTGTGTGAATGTGTTTGATAGTATGATGAACGTGCTCAAAAGTATGGCTTGTATTAAACCGAAAACCGTACTTTCGAGCGTGACCTACATAACCTACTTGAAAGAATAATGTAGACCATGCTCGAAACTATGGTTTCTAGTTATGTACTTTCGAGCATGTTACCTTGTTTTGCTTTTGAGTTTATATTCTCAAAATTATAATTTCCAATTTAGTAGAAACCATATTTTCGAGCATACTAACTCAAAGTGGATTTTTACCCTCACTCAAAAATATAGTTTCTAGTTCAATAAAAACACTAAGTACGATTAAAAATATATTTTCGAGCTCTCATTATCTTGGTTTCGAGTTTGGTGCACTCAAAAATATGGTTCGAGTTTGCCATAATACATATATAAACTTGCTATTTGTATTTGTTTACTTATGTAAGTGTAATTACTTATTTATTTGTGATCTGTTTGGAATATAGGAAAACATGATGGTTACAGTGACAAGAACCCTAAATATAAATAAAGAAGACAATTTTTTAGGAGTGGTGACATCATTTTTGCATCTATTCATTAAACTCGTTGATATGCCTTTGCAATAAGGAAGTACCTTGCCATGAAAGTATCTATTTATCGTGCACATATCTTATACTTTGCCTTCACATTCTCAGATATACAATAAATTGTTTCTAGAAATATGATTCCCTTTTCTACGTTATTATGTCAATCTAAGATCAATATAAATCATTCATCAGTTCAATAGTATTTCGAAGCTTTAATAAAATTCATTTCCACGAGACATCATTTTTAGAATCAACAATGCCAACGGCCACAAGATATATTTAGTCATTTATATCTATTGTAGCTGCCGCAAATAATGTCCTTCGTTATATGCCCTTCAAAAAAGTACTTTCAATGGCAATAACAGGCTAAATGGTGTGGTGAAATTCCTAATTGCAAGGGCTAAGTGCCATAAATAATGTTTTTTTGGTCCTTAACACTTACACCATCCTCAATGTTTTTTCCTTGTTATCCCAAGCCCTTGTGTAGGATAAATGGCCCCGTATTTGCTTTATATATCATCTTGAATATTCCTAGGATGTAAATTCGACTGACATCTTGAAAAATTTTCTTTATCTATTTTTCAATTAAGTAGGTGTTCACTTGGTGGTACCTTTTCTATAACTGCTCATTTTGATAAGTGTGAATTGAGCCCATACAAGTAACTTGAAAATATGCATCATTGTTGGCTTTAGTTTTTCAAATTCGCCATTTACATCCTTTAATAATACATTTTGTCTCAAACAGGTCCGTTGTTGACTTGAGAATCTTAAGTCGAAGGTGGTTTTTCAATAATATTATGCTCAAATTATGTCGGAGTTCTTGCTTGGTATTGAAAATCTACTTAACACACAAATCATCCAAGCCGATATTTGAAGGTGCATTACTTGGCATGGTTATGGACGATGGAATAAGAGGTAAACATCAAATGGATTGATTTGATGATGATAGAGCCATTGAGCTACTTCTATGAGATAGACCCATACAAACATCTTTCGTTAGCTCAATTTCTTTATTGTGGAAATTTCTTCTACCTTCACATTGGGGGAATATCAGTGCCACCAATGTCTGCCTGATTGATATAATAATTATGTGGATGATCTTCATTGTAGCAGAGAGTAAAATAACCTCCATCAAAGGTGGGTGCATCATCTTGTTGGCGAGGAGAATAATGTTTAACAATTGTTAGGTCTTCATTGTGTCAAGGTAGAAAGTAATGTTCTGAAATCTTTAGATTGGTTACTAGAATTGTGTTACCATTGCAAGAAGTGTTTCATTCAATTGATTGCTTCTATTAAAAGAAATGAACATGTGCACATGAACTTTACCAGTAGCAGAATGCTTGAAAATGTATGGCTTTGTACATTACGTACCATTTACATGCTCCATGTAATGAACATCAAAAACCTCTTATGCTCGTCATATAAGGGTTATTGTTAAAGTTTATGAAAATTTCAAAGTCACATTCAATTTATCATATCCTTTGGCATCAAAGGCACAATCCATGGTTGTATACACTCCATAAAGATTGCTCTGGTTCTAATCATAAATTCTGTAGAATTTATCTCAAACGACACACGCAGCATTTGCAGAAATTGTTTGTACATGATGCTTCGCTCCACACAAAAAGGTTATATTCTTTTGCCAAAATATAACATGTTATCAATCGACACCCCTTCCTATAAATCTCCATATCAAATAATTATCATGAGAAGTTTAATCGTACCTGCATTAAAATTTAATGTGTCAACCACTTAAAGTACAAATACTAACAATTTATTGTATAATTTTATGTTCTCTAAGAACCTAACTAATAGGACCCGCCCCGACCCCTCTCAGGAGTCCAAGATGAATCCTATTAAATATATATATTAACCACCTGTAATTTCTCATAAACATTACATAATAAAATTAATGGATAAAGAAAATGGCCTCAAGTCTCTATCATTATCATACATTAAGACTCTATGTCTCATCATATATATACATAATCACTTACATACATGACATGCTCAAAATGTTTAATGTAGCATGTATAGAGCAATCTCAACCTCATTTATAAAACTGCACCTTACATGTAATCTTGCAAAACCTAGAGAGAAATAAAAAAATAGGGAAAAGAATGAGCTTACAGCGCAATGAGTGGACATAACTTTTAAAGAAAATATATATTTATATAACTACTACAAGATGTCATAAAATCATACATAAATTGAGCATTAATTGCACAATAAAAATGCATATCATTACAAACAATTTATATAGCACCCAATTAGTACCTGCGGGATATCATGCTTGGCGGGGATCCCAACGCCAAAGTGAAAAAAATCATACTCAACCCCAGTGGTCTCGTATCATTGCTCGAAGAGCTCACATTTATATATATATATATATATATATATATATATATATATATTCATGGGTTCCAAGGACCTTACTACATAATATTAGAGAATGAGTACATATGAGATGTTTTAAACAAACACAAACAATATTTAAATAGAAAATAATTACTTTCTCACAATCATTAGTTATTAGCATAATTTAAATGTCACTTTACACACAACATAATCTAACATATCAATGAACAGACCAATCGTTATATGTTTAACATTTAAATATATTATAAATTTATAGCATTTCAAAAATATATCTATTCACAGTTGAAAAGTTCAATCTCTGGGAAGTTCAAGGTCCTTTAGATTCCTTACTACTGCACTGCTTCTTAAAAATACATGATTCGACAGTTTATCATTAAAATTGATTTAAAATTTAATACATATCATAAATACAGTAATAAAACTGTTTTAATTTCATAAATACACCATCCTCTAGATTTCTGGACATCGATTCAACTTCTTAATATCTTTTTCCATATTATTTCTTTTTTCCTAGAAATGATTCCGCCTATTTTCCTTTTTCTTTCTCTTTTCCTTTCTTCGTTTCTCTCAGATTCAATTTGGCTTATATTGTATTTAATTTGTTTTTCCTTCTCCTTTTTATAAAATTGAAAAACATAACATATATGGGGTAGGATCAAAGGCCCTTTTTTTTACACAATTTTTTATATCAAATGTAGGACATTGGATCTAAACGCATCCAATGATTTAGATTATATCTGACATGTACATTAATTATAGATGCATTAATTATATGTTTAAATACAATCTCAATCGTTGGATGTACCTAAATCTAACAACTTACATTTGATGTAAAAAATTATATGAAAAAAAGGGGGCTATTAATCATACCCCAATATATATTATTTAATTATTATTATTTTTTGGACAGCACATGTGTCTCACTAATAATTTATTCTGCTACATAAACTTAAAAGTAACTTTTAGGTTCACAATTTCTTCAAATTCGAAAGTTACTTTCAACAACCATGATAATTTTTTAAGTTGAGTGCTTTAAACTTAGAAGTTACTTTTGAATTTGAATGAAAAATCATAGTAATTTTTTATTCAAAATCATTAAACTCGAAAGTGACTATAAATTATTTTCAACCTCTACCAATTTCTATGTTTTCTTACAAACATGTACTAAATAAATTCAAATATGAAAAACATCCTATGGATGAATTTTGGAAAAGAAATGCTAGTAAAAAGTAAGGAAAATGTGTTGTGTTTTCTTAACTTGGTCATGAGGATATTTGGTACCAATTTTGCAAAAGTGGTCAAAATTGAATAAATTAATGTAAGGCGGTAAAGGCCAAATTTTGAAAACCAAAATTGGCTATTTTGAAAAAATTTATCAAATAAAAAATAAAAACAAAAAAATAACTAAAAATACCTTTATTTTATAATAAAAATTTAAAAATATCCACTAACCATAATTTTATTTAAAAAAGTCTTTTGTATACACTTTCGGATTAAAATGCCATAATACCCAAAATTTATAAGATACTTTCAAGTTACTACAGTTACTCGAAAGTGTTAGTTTCGAGTTATTACAGTAACTCGAAAGTGTTACTTTTGCGTTTCAAAAATTACTCGAAAGTATTAGTTTCGAGTTAGTATAATATCAAAAATGTTATTTTCGCGTTATTATAATAACTCGAAAGTACTAGTTTTAAGTTGATATAATAACTCGAAAGTATTGTTACAATAAGTTTCAAATAAAGTAAAATTTTGTCTTAATCGATACTTGCTATTTAGTAAGATAAAATTTTACTTTACTCGAAATTCAAATATATGTGTTAATTAAAGTGAGTATAAGAATATTTTTATCTAAAATAAGTAAATTAGAATATTTTTAAATAAAATTATAAAAGATAGATATTTTTAAATTTTAATTATGAACAGAGGATATATATTTTTTGGGAATTAATCGAAAACGACTACCTTTTCTTTCCTAAAATCAAAAATAACTACGCTGATAATTTATAATCAAATATGATCACATTTATCATTATTAGACCAAATTGCCCTTTTAGTTATAAAACCATTTAAACGACGCTTTTAGTTGTAATCACGGTTTGCATTCCTCATCTTCGCTTTCCCAGCAATATTCCCATATTTTCGTGTCGATCTTTGTAAGTTAACGTTAATATTTTCCATTAAATGTATAATTGGGGTAAAGGGAGATTGAAGAAGATTCAAATTATATGTAAAAGGAGGTGGAATGAAGTCGGAAAAAGGTCGAGTTGTGCTGGACGATGGTTGGAGTGCAGTTAGGTTATCTCTCCCTATTCGGAGGCTCAAAGTGCAGATAGCGACAGTCAGGAGGTAGTGGCACTCACAAGGGGCAATTTGGCCCAACTTATAAGTCCCGCTACCTGCACTCACGACCTGGGGCAAAAAAAGGTCTGGGCTACCCTGCTCGTAAGCGCACTCACGAGCAAACAGTGCTCGTGACTGCACTCACGAGCGAGGCAGTAGCCCATAAGGGTTTTTTACATTTGAAAAAATTTAGTATTTGTTTTATTTTTTTATTCATAACTAACGTTATGTTGTTATTTTTATATAGGACAGTATGAGTTTAAATTTAACGATTAATACTCGATTTGGTGGATCATGGAAACGAAGTGTGCAAGGTGGGGATATATATATTGATGGAGAGAGTATGTCATTGTGTGTGAATAAAGATATTTCATATGAGGATTTTATGTAAATTATTTACAGAGCTCATGAAATCAATTCTACGCAGTGAAAAATTAGAGTAAAGACCGTTTTTATTGACAGTGTGCAAAGGTGGGGAGTGCCTCCAGTTGCTGCAAATATTAACAATGAAATCACCTTCAAAGCATTTATAAACTCTAACAGTTTAGATTATTTATGTAGCATGAAGTCATATTGTACATTATATTTGACTATGAAGCGAGTTGGGAAAGTTGAAGAAGATGTAAGGCCAGAAAATGAGGATGATGTACTTGAAGATGGAGAAACAATACCTCCCTTTAGGTCTTCTAAAGGCAGTAATCCGATCCACCCCCTGCCAACAGAATTTCAAAACATTGGATAAGTTCAGTACACTAGTAAAAAGACATCAGACCCTGGACATACATCAGTGCAAAATACAGAGCAACCTCCATTGCATCAACACCTAGATTCTCCTATTGGGGAGTATGGACTTAATGTTTACGAAGATGATATAACCACCATGGAAAGAGGTATTTCTCAGCCCCGCCATCATGTTGTACAACCACCAGTGTATAATAGTTGTGAACCGGACTTCGTTGGCATAAATTTTGGTGTTGAAAGAGAATTAAGAAATGTTGCTGATGAAGAAGAAACTGAAGTACCAAACGCTTATCCTACTCCAGTGTACAGAAGTAGCCCAATGAGAGCCTCATCATCATCAAATCAATACATTCGTTTTTTGTCCCCAATTACAACAGTTTCAATAGTCACCGGCAATGCCTCATCAAGTAACCGTGAAGCGCCTGAAGTATGTGTGTGGCATATATTCAGTACGAAACAAGAACTGCAAGACAAACTAGGGTTGATGGCATCGAATAATCACCTTCAGTTCAGAGATTCCAAGTCAACCACCAAAAGATTTGAAGCAAAATGCATTCTGGAGGGTTGTAAATGAAAAATTCGGGCAATTAGGAACGACAATGATGCGTATTTTTTAGTTACACACATGGACACTAGACACACTTGTCAAAATGAGGAGTTACAGGATGGACATCGTCAAGTAACAACTCATTTTATCGACCAAATTATCAAGGACAAGTTCAAATATATCAGTAGGATTTACACTCCAAGGAATATTCGTGATGATATTCATAACGGTTATGGGATTCGTCTCTCATATTCCAAGACTTGGCAAAGTAAAGAAGAAGCGTTGAAACTTCTTTGTGGAGATCCGAGTGAATTGTACAAGGGACTGATTTTGTATTGTCACGTGCTTGAAGAAAAAAATCGGGAACTGTTACTGCAATAGAAACTGATTCTGATGGACATTTCTTATACTTCTTCATGGTACTAGGTCCATGTATTTGAGGGTTTCGCAATACTATTCGACCAGTTATAGCAGTAGATGGTAATTTTTTAAAAGGAAAGTATCGTGGGACATTATTTGTCACAGTTGCTATGGATGGAAATAATAAAATATATCCCGTTGCCTTCGGAATTGTGGATTCGGAGAATAATGCATCATGGGATTGATTTTTTTTGGGAAGTTACGGGATGTAATTGGGCCGATGAAGGACTTGGTTTCCATCTCTAATCGACACACTTCCATTAAGAAAAGAATTTCTACAGTTTTTCCAACTGCCGTGCATAGACTTTGTGCTTACCACATATCCAGGAATATTAAGGCTAAATACAAGATGCGGCAATAAATGATTGAAACTTTTATGGCAACGTACTGGCACGCTGCTGAGGCATATCGAATTAGTGAGTTCAATGAATTTATGAGTAGTATGAGGTCGATGGATCCTGTCGCTACTGCATACTTAGAAAATGAGGTTGGTATTCACAAATGGGCTAGATCACATTTTCCGGCACGACAGTACAATTTATTAACTACCAATATTGCCGAGAGTATGAATTCCTTGTTGAGACATGCACGGGCTCTCCTAATCGTATTGTTGGTTTAATCTATTAGGTCTGTTGTTCAAAGATGGTTCTACAAGCGTTGAGAGTTAGCCACTGCTCGAGAAGGATACTTCACTGCGTGAGCGCAGGGTGAAGTTGATGAGCAAACAGAGTTTTCGCAGACAATGAGCGTCGATCCTGTTACGCGATTCGAGTTCCAGGTTAATGATTGGGAAAGGTGGATGTAGTGGATCTTCGAGAGAAGAAATGCTCGTGCAAATGGTTTGAAATTTCACAATTACCGTGTGCTCACGCTCTTGCAGCATGCAGACATGTCCGCCTGTCCGTGAACTCAATTTCATCACCTTTTTACAGCACTGATGCGTTCGTGCATGCATATGCAGAGACTATCAACCCAGTTGGCGATGAGAGCGATTAGAGCATTCCATCAGAGTTACATAAGAGAAAAGTCAAATCGCCATGACAACGCATTCCATCACAAGGAGAAGACATCATCCCAAGGAGGTGTTCTCGGTGCCACGCCGTTGGTCACAACCGCGCCACGTGCAAAAATCCTATTCCGCTCCATGAATAAGATTTTAGTTTTTTTCTTTTCATATGAGGATTTTAAATTTATTAAACTTGAACTTGTTCAATATTTGCAGTTCCCTTCATGTATAATGACTATCAATTAAGATTGTTGAGATTAAACAAGTTTGTTTTGCCATAATATATTATATGACATGTTTTATTTTGTATATGGTAATGGTTATTTGTTATGTTGTTATGTTATTGTATTTTTATGATTTCTCAACCCTAATCCACATGTTTGTATCGTATTAACGACAGTAAAGAATAATTTGTAATGTTCAATTATAATAATAAATATGGATTAATAAGAAAACAATATCCATACAATGACTCTATGATAATTGACCCCTCCATAGATCTACAGCAACTCTAAGCCTCATTAAGGGTCCATCCTCAGGGCCAAAATCAAATACACGACCTAATGACAAGTAATGTATAAACATACACAAGAAAATCCCACAGTCGGCTGAACTTGGAGCCTGATGAGGAATACCATGAACGGGACGGATGTACGTGAACGGAGAAAGGTCTGTGAGAACATCCGTTCGATACTTGTAGAAACCTAAATATTGAAACATGTATGGGAACAGGACACACAACGGCGCCATAGCATCTACCATCTCATCATGTCCATGTACTCCTAGTGCTGAGTCATACATCGTGATCTGCGTGAATCTTAAATTAACAATGCATACTACCCAGTGATCATCTAGCACGTTCATAGGGATATATATGTTATCAAGAAATCTCCAATCCCTCTGCAGTGAACCCCTCCTCCCCAAGACGTAACCCTCTAAGTCAGTGTTGGGATAGAATTGTCCTAGATCAAGCTTCCTCCTCTTGTAACCATTCTATGCCATACACAGCGTCGTCTACAATAGCATAACAATTACAACTTATTATCCATAAAAAATCAAAATACATACAAACTACAGAAAAATATAAATGAATTGTACATATAGGGTACTAACATATAAATGCGGTGATGTGACAGTCCAATGTTATGTTACCATGCTTCTGAGCACCATCTGTCGATGAGTTAACAAGTCCATGTACTCAGTGATATGTTACATCAAAATATTTACTCATTTTTAGGTCATTTATTGTTAAGTGCACGGGAAAAAAGTAAGAAATTGACAATGACTTACTCCGTCATCCAGCCAACCGCTTAGTGTAAGAATAACCCTAATCTATGAGGGGGTGATTGTCACAGTCTTCCCCTCGATCGATGCTCGCGGAGTAGCTAACCACTGTTGGAAGCAAGTGTACATCTCATTGGAGACAGGAGCACGAGGCTGGAACTCGTATCCGATCCCGTACTGTGCTCACGCCCTCGCAATTAGTGTACCAAATGGATTAACATACGAACTCTATAATGCACGCCCCCTCTTGTACGTTCGACCGAAGCGACTTTGTGGATCCAAAAAAAATGGGACAGAAAGGACTTTAACACTTGCGTCACCCTTGTAGTCAACAATAGTGTCATGCAATGTAACAAAACCATTATTTAATAACAATGTCTTAGGAACGCAAAATTAACTTAAACTGACATAAAGTAATAAAAAGACAAGAACTGCACCCCCTCTGCTTGTTTTGGGTCCGATCGAAAAAGTCCCCGGAACTCATCCATGAAGTTTGAGAATGCTTCAGTATGATGGTGCAAAGCTTCAGTGTGTTGACGCAATGCTTCATCATGGTTTCGACTAGTCACATCCTGCCTATCTCAACATTCTTCAAATTAATTACGCAATTCTTCAATATTGTGTGAAATGGTAGTTAGAAGGGACGTTGGAGTGGGTGTATTAACCTCAGGGGCCTCTTCTTCCGATGGGATATGCTCCTGCTTGCTGCGGGACGACCGTTTTTCCTGAAAATAAATCGCAATGATAAGAAATTTTACGTGAGAGAAACGTCATTTCTGCTAGGAAATATAGTAAAAATCACATGACTGTATTCCTATACCTTCTTAGGCTTCTTCGGAGTTATCGGCGTGTTATGCGCAGTTGGTGATGTAGGAGTTTGCTGTGAATCATATTTGCTTGGGATATCCATAGACACGTGACCTCCGTACTGACCCTCTAGAGAGCCGACATTATTAAAAAGGTGTTGCGTATAAGGCAACATCGACTCTTCCTCAGTAGGAGTTAAAAATGGTATCATCGAAGGTTGCTGTGTAAGAAAGAAAGACAAAATTATATATAAGTTATACAACACAAAAATGAAACAATACCAGCTGATTGTAAATACGATTTTTAAAATCTACTTACCATCTAGGCTTTGAAAATCGTGTCATCCAATGTTTTAGATTTGACATTTTTCGCCTGAGATTGCCATCGTAACATCCGTGACAAGCGATTATTCAAACGTCGACCAAACACAGAACCTACCGGCAACATGGCTGCATAAATCCACACCTGTTAGTGAATTACACAAATTTATTGAAATAAAAGATAAAAAATATATTATATTCAACAACTTAAAGTATTAGTTCGTACCTGAAATGCCATAGAAAATCCTCCAACATTGTATTTATTGATACATTTTTTTCCTTTAGCCTTAGCTCTCATTTCCATAACTTTGAAGCGTGCGGCAGCACCTGCTAATACCCGACTCAGTGAACGATACGTATACCGTCAAACAACAGAACCCCACGAATATTGATTAAACTCATCCAAATCATCAAGAATCTATAGTATCCATGTGTCTGCCATATATCTTGAACCCCCTACTGATAAGAATACACTCTAATAAGAAGTACAATGACAATTTCACTGCATCCATATCATTGATTCTTGTCAAGTCCAAATCTGAGTAAACTTAATAAACAGTATCTACAGTGTGAGCATCTTCTCCACCAAAATACGTGTCTCTTAGCCGGGTACTCTTCACTTTAACATCCGGAAATGGCCCAAAATTCAACCCTATCATCAACCTAAACTCCATAGCTGAAAACCTAGTCCACATGTACCCAATCTTAAACCACATCTCTTACTTTGAATCGTCAGCCTGAATTTCATGTAACAGTATCTTATGAACTAAGTTTCTAGAAAATTTTAAACCAGCAGATATGTCTAACAAATTGCCAAAACATGTCTACCTAAATAATAAATGCTGTCTAATAGTCAATTTATCACATATAATCTCTAAATTATTTAAATGTGACAATGAGGTATACTCAGCTTCGAAATAGTCTTCTAGAGTGAGTCTCAAACACCCTAACTCTACTATTATTTTCCGCCCCCGACGTCAGCCCTCCAAACAAGTTTAATTGTGAACAAATTTAAAAAAATTTCGAAAAATTAAAACTGACCTGTAGATTAGAGAACTGTGGATCGAAGAATTTACGAGTGAAATTGAAGAAAACGAGCTCGAGAGTGAAATGAAATCATGACTACAGCATTTTCATTTTTAATGATCGAGGATAATTTGATCCAATAATTATAAATGTGATCATATTTTATTATAAACTATCTCCGTGATTATTTTTTATTTTCAATTAATTTTCATTTTTTTTTTGTTATTTTTTATTAAAAACGTAGTACATACAGTAACTATATATATATACTGCAGGAGCAGAATCTTTTTAAAGAGTTACTTTTTGTTGCTGGCTTTTCGTCGTTCGCTTTTTGTTGTTAGGGTGAGCATAGGTGGAAACAGAATCTCATTAAAGAGTTGCTTTTTGTCGTTCGTGTGAGTAGAGGTAGAATCTGGGGAATCAGAATCGGTCGACAGCTGACTAGCTGCAGCATGAACGTTTACGTAGTTATCTCCGCCACCGTCGTCCTTGCTCTTTCAATCCTCTCTTTTCCTCTTCTCAACAACTGTATGTAACCAACCATCAGTCTCATCTTATCCTATATTAGTTACAGACATTCCTTCCAGATTGTTTATTTTTCCTTTTTTTTCTCCTGGTTTTTCTGGAAATTTGTAGATTTGCTGAATTTGAAACCACCGTCAACAACTACGTCAGTTGCTGATTTAATAGTAAATAATGGATTGATATTCACAAGCGATGATTCTTTGCCATTTGCCGACTCCATGGCCATTAAAAATGGCAGGATTCTCCGTGTCGGTAACTACTCTTTTGTTCAACAATTGGCTGGAGATGCTACTGAACAGCTTAATCTTCAAGGGAAAGTTGTGGTTCCTGGTTTTATTGATTCTCATGTCCACTTGATTAATGGAGGACTTCAGGTTTACCCAGCTAAACCACCAACTTCAAACTCATTTTGCCATCTTCTTTTTTGGAGTTATTATTGCTTTATATACTAATTGGGGACTGGTTTTGGATGAATTTCGGACGTATCTAATAGTGTTTGTTTGCGTCATATGGATAAAAGTGAAGCGCTTTTTGGTATTAAAATGCACTTAGGACAACTCTTTAGAGAAGCGAGTAATTGTTTGATGCTTTTCTAAAAGTAAGCATAAGAAAGTATTTTTCTCGAAAGCCCTTTTAGATGAAAAATTAAAAATTGCTTTCGCTCATAAGCCCTTTTACTCTCAAGCTTACTGTGAAATTTGTTATCTTATCTTAATATTTTTTCTACTATTTTTTTTTATCAAGAATATCTTATCTTAATATTTTTCTACTGTTTTTTTATCAACTGTATGAAGTTTAATTAATATTGACTCAAATGTTTGTTATTGCTCAAGATTGAAAAAGTTCATTTAAGTGCTTCAACAGCATTGGAAACCCTATTAATTTCAGCCTCAGTAGTCTCATCATGAGCTTTGGTAACTGTTCATTAGGCCCCAATTTGTGAAATATAGTTGCAGTTATTGATAAAGTAGAGCTTCATCTTTGGATGTCAGAGGTGTCCATTAATGAAACGTTTGGGTTTGCCAAATATTTCTTTCTATTTTCATTCAATAAATCTCAAGCCATATATCATCTCTGTAGTATTGTTTAATACACATGGCATTGTTTTGTGTTTTGGCTGTTATCTACCTATATTGAGTTGAGATTTTGCTAATGGAACAGATGGTGCGTGTGCAACTGCGAGATGTAAATCATAAGGATGAATTTGTGAGAAAAGTCAAAGAAGTAGCGAGAAGTAATTCTCATGCCTCTTTGTTTTGCTATTATAGCTTTTGGTAAATTATTGACATTAGTATGCAATGGCAGTGTTTTAAGTATAATGGTTCGGCATGTTGAATAATATTCTTGTTTAAATAACATAAATGATAAAAGTAGCTTAATGTGTAATTTCAATGCTGACTACAACGGACATTTTCTCTTAATGTGACATCTAACACTCTGTTTCCTCCTAATGGGTACTGTAGAACAGTGTATAGCTTTATTAGACATAGATTTAGATGCCTACCAATGATTGGTGGTGCTATATTGTGTGTATTTCATATATCATAATCATTTTATACGACTAAACTGATTCCAGTGTTGGGGATAATGTCAGTGCTTTGAGACTTCAAATCAGCACTGCCACACTGAGGCACATGTTTTTTAAATCAGTACTAACATAATTTTGTTTGTGAAGAGTTCAACTTTATTAATGAGGAATAGAGTAGTTATGACAGTTCAATACGGTTTCTTTGAATTATTTTGCTTTTTATATGCAGTATTATTTTTTGTGGAAGTTAACAGTGTTGAACAAACATTTGCAGACTCAAAAAAAGGTTCCTGGATTCTGGGTGGTAGATGGAACAATGACCTCTGGGGAGGAGACATGCCAATGGTATCATGGATTGATGATATTACACCTGACAATCCTGTAAGGAGTCATAAATTAATTGATAATATTTGCTTTTATAAACGTTAGCGTTCACTGTTTTAATATATAGTTCTGTAGGTTTGGCTGTGGAGGATGGATGGTCATATGGGCTTAGCTAACTCAGTGGCACTACAGCTTGCTGGGATTACTAATTTATCTAAAGATCCAGATGGTGGAACTATTGTCAGGACATCTAGTGGTGGTAATTTGAGTTTTAATAGAGTGGTGAAATGATTTAAGTTGACATTTGTCGGGATTTAGCAATTGGTTTACCATATTACTAATAGATAACAAAGGAGAAGTGAGTCGGCATATTCTGTGTAAATATTTATTGCATTTATAAGAGCTGGGTGGATATCTCTCTTCCTCTTTGCTCCCTTATGTGTGTGTGTGTGTGTGAAATATTTGGTAAAGTGTTGCAATGATAATTAATTTGATTGAATCTTTCTAAAGATTATTAGCTGTTATTTATAGGTTTCTCTTCAAATATATTACTTCAACAGGATCATAGAATCATTAACTTGCTAGTGAGGCTTTGAGTTGAATATTAGGACTGGTTTGCTTCGTTAAACTACCAAATGTAGACCCTTGGTTGTGCACAACTTGTTAGAGCACCTTAAAATTAATTCTATTAATTAGTTTTCTTGTTGAAGTTTTGAGTATATCAAGAGATATATCAGATTGATAGTGCAATGCAAACAGAGGGAAAGAAAGGAATAGCCGTGTGTTTAAAGATAGAAGGAAGATATCAACTTCCTAATGCCTATGGGACAGAATATGCTTCTTTGCTACTCTGTTTTAGTTTGGGATTGCATGTAATATCTGCTTATGAATTGAATTACTGTAAAGGTTCTGTATATGTTAACTAAGTTATTGGGGCAATAAAAAGTAAGTTTTATTGCATCAACATCTTCCTGATGCAGAACCGACGGGCTTGCTGATTGATGCTGCAATGAAACTTATTTTCCCATGGATTCCAGAGTTCTCTGTAGATGAAAGAAGAGAAGCATTGCTTAGAGCTAGCAATCTTGCTCTGATGAAGGGAGTGACAACTGTAGTTGATGTTGGAAGATATTTTCCCGGGCAATCAGTACAACTCTCCTGGGATGATTTTTCAGGTTGGAATCAAAAGTATGATAGTGGATTGTTGGGTTGCTATGGAAAACACCATTGTTTTACAGTTTGGATGCCACTTGAACATGCAATTCATGTAACTAGAATTTATTGTCTTATATTGTATATGTTGTCAGCAGAGCTCATTTATCCACGCAAATACTTTAAAAAGCTCAATGGATTCAGTTGAAGTGCCATCCACATTTTATTACAGGTTTTTTTGGTATTGAGATGCTTTGACTATAAAAACTATAATTGTTGGACGAAATTTACTTGATGTCAAATATAACTGAAAAAATAAGGGGTCCTCATTGAAATGATTTAAGTTTATCTGGTCTTTTCAATGTTTAAATTTCTCCACAAATCCATGATGCAATCCCATATCAGAGTCATATGCTTTTTAGATCATAATTCACTTGATATTCCCTTTTCTGATTTCTAACAGATGTCTACCAATGGGCTGCTTATTCAGAGAAGATGAAGATCAGGGTCTGCCTATTTTTTCCACTGGAGTCATGGCTAAGTTTAGCTGTATGACATTTTGCAAATTCATGAGATATAGCTTCATCATCATTTTAGTTTTCTGATTGAGTCAAAGTAGTAGTTGAAATTTGGTGATTAGACAGGTTCAAAACAGATGATGGAATATATTTAAAATATACTTAAGCAAAATATATGACTATCCTAGTGGTCAAAAACCATCATAGTCCAGTTACCCCCATGATCTTTTGCTTGATTCGTGATCCTACTGGTTTTGAATTTAATATACTTTGATTGTTTTAGATTGATAAACATTATTTTGCACTGGACATTTTGTAGCTAAATGTAGGTGTCAATTTCGCTTTTCTGCCATCTTTTATTTCATTATACATAAACCAGCTGAGAACTTTTCTGCCATTCCAATAGCCATTGCATTTGTTATGCAGTGTTCTCAAGTTGAAAACCATATTTGTTGTGCATGCATTTCTGCTATTCTGTTTATTTACAGCAGGCACATTGTTTTTGCTTCACTGTTTTTCTAGTGATTACGACTTAGTTAATATAATTATATCCCCAAGCTAATGGATATTCTTTAAATTTTATCTTCCTCTTCCCTGGTCAGGATCTTCTAAACAAAACAGGTCGTGCTCTGACTGAGTGGATTTACTTAGGCGGACTTAAGGCTTTTGCTGATGGTTCTTTAGGTTCTAATAGTGCACTCTTTCATGAGGTGAGATGTAACAACCCTTTTTATTTGTTTACTAAAACCTTTTGTAATTTGGGTATATATATAAATTCCAATTATTAATCACCTTCATTTGTTGCCTATAACTTTCTCCAGCACAGCTGCTCTTCTGGCCCAATTTCTGGTTTAGATAAACTATTTAAGTAAAAATATCAATCAAAAGAGCCTTCTTACTGGAACACCCATAAATGACAGAGGCTAAGAATTACAGTTCACAGTGTGAGCATCAATAGTGTTTATTTTTTTATTTGATCTTTCTCATATACGTATAAATAGTGTTTAAATGACCTAGAAAATAGTGATGAGCACAGTAATGTAATTGTTCTGACAGTGAGGCATTTGGGAAATCAAGAAAGTGAAATCATGTTAGTTTTTTGGACAGAAAAACTTATCAAATGTAAACAGGAATTTTAATAGTCAGCTAACTTATCGTTGTAATAAAATAGAATAGATGAAACCTATTGGAAGCTGAAAAGTATCTGAAAGGAAATGGTAAGGAACTGAAAAAAGGCTCTCTTGTTGAATGTCTGAATAAATTCTGATGTTATACCACATAAATCTTTAAAGTGTTTCTTTCTTTGAGGGAACATGTAAATTCCTTCTTAATGAA
Source organism: Melia azedarach (assembly GCA_028052125.1). Taxonomy (NCBI): domain Eukaryota; kingdom Viridiplantae; phylum Streptophyta; class Magnoliopsida; order Sapindales; family Meliaceae; genus Melia; species Melia azedarach. Next base: position 5,026,098 of record CM051397.1, read on the forward strand.
GTGATGGATTTGTTTTGTTATTAATTTACTGACCAACATTCTGAATTCCTTTCTAAAAGTATTTCTAATGAAAGGTGTAGATGAATATACTGTCATGAAAATTTTGTTTCATCTAAAAGACAGGTTTCAAAAGTTGCGACTGAAAATTTAATTAAACAATTAAACACTGTCATCAATTAAGTAGAGAGAATTTTTCAAAAATAAATCTGTAATATTAGCACATCATACGAGAGAAAGCTATTTTGCTAAGGTAAATATAATTTTTCTAATTTTGTAGCCATATGCTGACGAGCCTCATAATTATGGCCTGCAAGTGACGGAACTTGAAAGTCTTCTTAACATGACCATGGCAGCAGATAAGTCTGGGCTTCAGGTATTTCCTCATCTTTCTAGAAAATCCCTATTTGGAACAGGCACATGGTTGCATTTACATACATGACTGTCAATGGTGTTCACAATTCAATAAATTGATTCACTTTTAAAATTTTTGCAGGTCGCAATTCATGCAATAGGTGATAGAGCAAACGATTTGGTTCTCGATATGTATAAATCTGTTGCTGCGACAAATGGAAAGAGAGACAGAAGATTTAGGGTAAAGTATATAAAATTTCAATTAATGATATCCATACGTTAAGGTAACAACTTTTTCTTTGTCCACGATTTTTATGACAAACATATTTTTCAGATAGAGCATGCCCAACATTTGGCTCCTGGGACAGCTGCCCGATTTGGTGATCAAGGGATTATTGCTTCAGTACAGGTTTTGTATTGCAACTACTTTTTGGGCTGTGTCAATCATTAATATGTGCTAGTAACGGACAGAATATGAATATTACCGTTCGCAGGTTTTTGACATGTCTTGAGGTTCTCTTTTGGACTTTATTTGTAATTAGTTAATGATTGCACTTACTGGCCCTTATTTTCATTCCTGCATCCATTGTTTAACTTTATTTTGTCTGCCTTTGGTTACATCATTATATGATCTGGAAACAATTCAATGCATCTTACTAATTTTCTTGAGAAAGAACCGTTTGATAACTGGAGTGATGCTATGTTCTTCTTCATTCTTAAATATGCAATCTTTTATAGTTGATCCTCATCGCTATACTGGAAGAAATCATCTCAACTGGATGAAATTCTTTCTGCCTCTGGCTTGTGGTAGTCAACCTAGAATTAATTAACAGTCTTAAATTACATTATTCTTGTCCCTGGGCTAGATTTTTATCTTTATTAAGTTCTCATTTATTTGTCCCTCTAGTGTATGATGTTGTACTTCTATTTTGTGTTTGTGTTTTTTTCCTTGTTGAAAAAATAACAAGAACAAAAAAATGAAAAAATGTTGATGACATCAAACAATGCCACTCCTGAACAGCCACAACACCTTTTAGATGATGCTCATTCTGCTGCAGAAAAGCTCGGCAGGGATAGGGCTGAAAAAGGATCTTATCTGTTCCGGTCAATTTTAGCAAGCGATGCACAGTTGGCACTAGGGTCTGATTGGCCAGTATGTATACCTCTCATTAGGATATTTTCGATCAATCTTTGAGTTTGGATGTTTAAAGTTTGTAGAAACTCAGGTGAACATTGTTTTCTAGGTTGCAGATATCGATCCTTTAAGCGCTATCAGAGCAGCTATGAAAAGAACACCCCCTGGTTGGGGTACTGCTTGGATTCCATCAGAGCAAATTTCGTTAACTGATGCCTTAACAGCGTAAGCAATTTTGAGATATTTGTTGTTCTGACATCACATTTTGATTTACTTTATGCTTGTAGTTGTTGTACATTGGTAAATTGAACGTGCATTACTATCTGTTGCATGGCTCTGTCAATTTCTCTTTTCCCTTTTTATGTTAAATGTTACTGTCTTGTTGGCGCTCATTGCAATCCCCTCTGTTTAAACTCATACTTTCGATGTGGAACGTTAACACTTGTGCAATGACAGTCATACTCTATCAGCTGCTCGAGCATGCTTTCTTGATAATGATCTGGGGTCGTTATCTCCCGGGAAACTCGCAGATTTTGTTATATTGTCGACTTCTTCATGGGAAGACTTTGCAGCCGAAGGGTCTGCCTCCATTGAAGCAACATACGTCTCCGGTTTACAAGCCTATCATCCTCGAAACTAGAAGCATGATTTGTACCAAATGTAGACAGGACAGCAATGAATTGAATTGAATTAAATATGCTGTGAAACATTACACCCTTCTGAATCATCTGTCTGTCAATTACCTGTTCTCAATATGTACTTCCTCATTGCACAGATATCAGGTACGCTTGCTTGCGCTTTAACGGCTATGATATTTGTAAAAGGGTTCATGGGTCGGGTCATTGTTGGATCGAACATTTAACCCGTTTTAAAGCTTAGCCCTATTGTTTAAAAAAAAAAAAATTGTATCGAACAGATTTTACTTCATACTTAATAGACCCACCCACAGAGAATACATGATGTTTGTTGCATGTAAATGGAATGTAATATAATATTATTTAAAGCTTGTCATACGTTTCTCAGGTGGCTTTCAATTTTTTTTTAAATAATTTTTTCTTTAAATGATTATTATTATTATTATTATTATTATTATTATTTTGGGAACGAAACTTAACCTCACAAGTTGACTGTTGACCAACAACATTACTATTACTAATTTATAAGTTTTAGACTTTGATTAAATAATACTACTCCTACCGTACCACATGCCACGTTTATTTCTGTCATTTACCTCGGATTTTTTTTAGGGTTTTATCGTCTATGTCCCTGATATCTCGTGATTTTTTAAATGAAGACATAAATTTTCGATCTTTAATTACATGAGTCCCTGAACCATTTTAGAATAACTAAAATAGTATGCAGTGTTAAATGAGTTGTGATCAAAATTTAATATCACGAAAGAAATTTAATTTTTTTCAATAAAAGGAATGATTTTTATTTAAAAAATTATATAACTATAGATATGTAGATAATAATTCTGTCATTATTTTTTAATAAATATTCAAAAAAGTTATATATTATAATAAATAAGAGGGGAAAAAATCAATTGTATACGGCAATTAGGGGTGCAGAGTTCAAAATTGGATTGATGATTGATGATGTTTTATCTATTTTTTTCTCCCTTATTTTATGAATAAAAAGAAACCCATATAGTAAGTAATTAGGGATACATACAAATACAACCAATGCAATTAAATTTAGGTGAATAAGGCAAACTTGTACAGTAGTACTCTTTGTCAATCCCATCTGTTTTACCTCCAAATAAAAAGAGAAATAGTTAAACAAGGGGACAAAAATAAAATTCAAACAAAACTAAGCAAAAGCCGCGCCTTTCAAACAAGGCGGTGAGTGTGACCCACCAACCCATCGCCTTACCCTCTTTTTAAATCATTTTCAATTAATTTTTTTTGTTGGTTAATAAGAAAATAAATAAATAATAATAAAGTTCTTAACTTTATTGCTACGCTTTCAAAAGGGAAGAAGCTCCTCCTCCACATTTCTCTCTCATTCTCGATCAAAAACAGCTTAATCCCAACAGACAAATCCAGTCATAATCCCAACAAATTTAGTAAACAGATTCATTCCTCTCAGAACATAATCTAATCTCTTCCCTCCGCCACCTCACCGCCGCCCACCATCCTATCTATCATTTCTTGACGACCAAGATCATTCCCTCATCCTCTTCTTCATCGTTTCTTTAAGGAAAAGGAAAAGGAAAAGGAAAAGGAGAAGGAAAAGCTTTGCATTTCTGAAATTTGATTACTTTTTCTGATCTGGGTCGATGGCAGAATCCGAGAAGAATCTCGAAGTTTCAAGCAAACCCAAGTCGTCGTCTTCTTCGGTTTTGAATCGGTCGTATACCATGCAAGCAACTGCGGCAGCTGATTCTCATCCGAAAATTAATTATGCTTCTCTTAATCGGGCTGCGTCCATCAACAAATTCTACAATTCCATGGAATCAGTCATGTCCGCTAGCAATTCATTCAAAGGTAAGGTCAAGCAACTCTGCAGTTTATTCGAGCCCAAAAAATCGCCTCCAAAGCCTGTCATTAATAATATGATTGAGCCGGATATGAAATTAATGAAACCACAACCACCCATGAAATCTTTGTGCTACAATAATGAATCTTTTATTAGATTACCTGGTACTGAGGATCGAATTGTGGTTTATTTAACGAGTTTGAGAGGAATTCGAAGGACTTTTGAGGATTGTTATGCGGTCAGGATGATCTTTAGAGGGTTTAGAGTGTGGGTTGATGAGAGAGACATATCAATGGATTTTGCTTACAAGAAAGAATTACATAATGTCTTTGGTGGGAAGAATGTGAGTTTACCACAGGTGTTTATAAGGGGAAAGTATGTGGGTAATGCTGATGTTCTCAAGAGTATGTATGAAACTGGTGAATTGGCTAGGGTTCTTGATGGCTTCCCGAGACGGCAACCTGGCTCTGTCTGTGGGGGTTGTGGTGATGTGAGGTTTGTGCCCTGTCTGAATTGTAGTGGGAGTAGGAAGGTGTTTGATGAAGATGATGGAGTCCTCAAAAGGTGCTTGGAATGTAATGAGAATGGCTTGATTCGTTGCCTAGATTGCTGCTCGTGATTCTGTCCTGCTGCTTTTCTGCTTGCATTTACATTCCTTCATAACTGTCTTGATGTTTAATGATGTGTAATGATGTCATTATGGGTCATATATGGAATCCAAATGGCTCTTTGGATTCCATATGGGTTTTTTTCTTTTGTGTTCATCAATTGGAATTCATCACTTGGAACTGGTAATGTTTATTGTCTAGCTGAAAGGCATTATGAAATAATGTTTTATGTATTTAATATATACTGGGGAGAGTGTTTCTCCTTTATGGATTGTAAATATTTAGTGTCATTTTTCTGTAATGGATTCATAAGTTCTGTAATGGATTCGTAAGTGGTGCATTATGATGTATTGTAATGAGTACAGATTTGTTTTTATGCCCTAAGTTCTGGTGCTTCAATTCCTTTGGATGGGAAAGACAAGTTCATATGTTTGTATTCTTCTTTGTTGATATGGAATACTAAGCAATATTATGAATATGACTATGGTATTGAATCTTGAACTTTCATTGGATTCATGGTGCCCTTTTTTTCCCTTGAATTTGTTATTGTTGTAGCATTCTATCTGATCAGCATTAGAGACAAGAATGGAAAGATGTTCTGCATATTTTGATTGTCTTTTTGTACTGATTTTTGAAAATTTAAAGCACAGTACTAATTGGATTGTCAAGTATTTGGTTTTACTCTTATTGCAATTTGCAAGGATTTGGAGATGGATTGTTAAATTGTGTAGGCATTGATAGGGCAATGATAGATCCTCTTCTGTTCTGTGTTGTTTCCCAATTTGTTAGTTTTCATCATTTGTTGTGTGTTCATCAATATTTCTGTCAAATTTTTGTAGAATGATCTGCTTTTATTCAATGTAAATTACCGAGTTCATTTGGAATAGTTTTTCCAGGGGATCTTTGGCTCTGTTTTTCATGTCAGATTTCACCACAACCCTCATTCTTAGAGGAAGTTCATTGTCGATTGTTATTATTATTATTATTGTTAGTATTATTATTATTATTATTATTAGTATTATCTTTTCTTGTTCTCAATAGCAAGACTTTTTTTTTAAGAGTCCTGGAGTAAACATTTTGCTTTTCTCAATATCCCAATGGAGCTTAAGATTGTTTTACTACTGTTTGCTTTGTTGATAAATAAATGGAAGGAATGGATCATTGTAGCTTGACATGCGTGATTATTTATCCAGTAGTAAGTCAGTTGATGATCTACCCAACCTACTTCTTGAAAAAAAAATTATTTTTTTTTTAAAAAAGAGGACTGTTTTAAAACATTTTGGAATTGTCTTTTTCAAGGAAAATTATTTTTTAATAATTTACTTGGTGCTCTATGAATTGTGATTCAAAATTTCAATCGTATTTCTTTTCTTTTAATTTGAATAATCATTTTTAAAGCAACTTTCCATAATTTTTTTCCAAAGAAAAAAAGAAACTAGGGCCAATGTTATTTGAATTCGTATCTGAAGTGAATCCTTGCGAACGATCATTTACAATCCATTGGAATAGGGCTTACGATGATTTCTTTCTACTGGTAAATTTCAGATTTGTTTCGAAGTTCTTTTCGAAGAAGAAAATAATAAACTGGCTGTTAAAAGCCTGTGAATATTTTAAGAAAATTAAAGTACTAAATGACATTTTATGAAAAATTAAGACCTTTAATTGTAACAATCTCGTTAAGTGTATGAAATTTAATAATAAGTTGCATAGCATTTTGTTACAAATCGTTGAATTTTGGAAACTTCTCCTTAAACGAGTTTGGCATCACATTTCTATATTTTCTATCAGCATAAAATGTGGATAGAAGTTCAGAATAACATATCATCATGTGTTTTCTGTGATGTTAAACTAGCATTTGTTACAGTTTTGAAAACATCTAGGCTAATGTTGCTTCCTTCCTAGTAAGCTATCATACATCCATCTTGCACTGCATACAAATGAAGTGAACCCAAGTCTTATCCAGCTACTACTGTGTAAGAGGGACGCATTCAAGCTCAATTTCCAGCACCCCTCTCTCGACATTTTGCAGCCGCAGATTGATTACCTGTTTTACCTTGCCTTCTACAAGAGTGATGATGCCATCTTCGACTAGGGTGTTATCCTTGCCTGCTACCCACTTCCCGAGTTGTTGCAGAGACTCGTTGAGTGTGGACATTTCATATGCTCGAGCAGCACTGACAAGCGGTTGAATGTCAATCTCTGCATCCCCCATAAAGTCATCAGTTGAGAACGTATCTTTATCATATACAATCTGCATTGTACCATCACAAAAAGTTGGTGTCCGAAATAATTGGTATGGCATGGTAGCAAAGATGATGAAACTTGTTCCAATACAGTTATCAAATATTTCTGAAAATAAATGAGAAACAGTCAGGATCAAACAAATTTTACTTTGAAAGTTCCAAGGAACAGAAAGTAGTTTAAGATGCTCAAACTTTGGCATCAATTTACTTTCCTTCATCTTCTCTGCCAACAAGCTTAGTTAATGAATATTAAAGGATGCTCAGCTCTGTAGGCATGGTTATGCTGTTACAAGCTTTCAGAAAATTATTCCGCCTAAAAAATTCATTCATGTCTTGTGACAACATACAGGCTATCGTTAAGATCTACTACATAAATGGTATCAGCAACACTGTACTCTTCCCTGAAAGAGATTCTTTTGACCAGTAATTGTAAGAGCATGTCTTTGGAAAAAGAAATGTTCAATGATCCAGCACTAAAGAGTGGTCAAAATGTTATATTAATGAAATTGTCAAAGAATGCTAAGACATTCAAAATACAAGTAGACCGTATGTTTTCATTTCTGCTAATCCATAAAAGAGACTATCTTACCACTTTTAGAGGAGGAATGTTTTCTGGAATTGACAACATCAGACTTTCATTCCAAACTGGATTCAGGTTGTTCTTAATGACACGTGTCTTCACTGACTGAAACAGTAGATGATGAAGAAACTCCATTAGCAAGTACAATGATTATTATATCTGTTTACCAGTGTCAGTCAAATATAATAACATCTCCAAGTAGTTATAAAGAAAGAGGCTCACTTGGTGACCCAGTGCAAGGATGACATACGGATCGCTAGTCATAACATCTCGAACAGCTAGGTTGGTGCCTCTTACAACATTGACTCTAATCAACCCAACAAACTCAACCATGGCTGCCTATTAACACATGTTTAAAGCAATGAGATTCAGAATCCTTATAGACAAAAGTTTAACATTGTTTTCAATAAACAATAGTTGCTGTAAAATATGGGCTTAGAAACAGAACATAGACATGCCATTATTCAAATCTTGACAATGTTGTATATGAATTGAGCAATGACACACACCATCAGTGTGATTAATTTACCTAAAAGAATGCTTTTAACTAAGAATACACAATCACATATATGTCATCTCGCTTTTACTCTGATGATTATTTCCGGTGGTCATGGGGACTGTCTCAACCAATTGATCCATCCTTCCAATTTTCTTTGTGTTAATCGCTAGTCATATAAGGGTTTATTGAGGATGATTTCCTTATTTCTCTGCGTGCATAATTTCTGATGATACTGAGAACTAAGATTGTATAACTTGAGTATTAGATTCCTCTCAATGATTTCCTTTTTCTCACTCACTAACATAAGGAAAATTAGTTAGAGCAAATCTCGTTTATCTCACTCCAATTGGAAAACTCACATCCAATGTAATTACCAATTAATTCAATTGATAAAACCTCTTGGGGTGATGTAAGAATTTTGGTGTTCATATTCTGCTTACATCAAGACTCAAGGAAGGATTTGATTTATATTCAATGTTATGAAAAGGGAAAAAAGTTTTACAGCCAAAAATTGTTTGTTGACCTAATAGAAATGGCATTAATGAAACAGAAAATCATTACCAGCGAATTGGCCTTCTTCATATTTTTCATCTCATTGTCTTTTCTTCCCCAGCTGTTTCGAAATGCATTCCCGATACGATGTCTGGTTGTTGCCTGTTTCTCATATGGTCTCTTATCGTTTGAAGAACAGTGGCTTGAAGAACTAGTTTGGGCAGAGGTTGAACGTCTATGAGGAGGCAGAAACTGGCAAACTAACGCTGGCTCATCATTCACAAATTGTAGCTTCTCATATTTCCTCCTGATTATTCAAGACAGAAAATAGTGAGTTTAGAATGGCTTGAGTTTCTTTTTCAAAGGCGCGACAAATATATTAAATTTCTATCACCTGATGAAATCAGAACGTTCCTCTGTAGATGAATTTGGTTTTGGTTTTATGAGATTGTCGGGTATGCGAGCTTCAAATTTCCTGTTTGCTACAGTATTGCCTCCCATTTCTGCCAAGGCATCAACTTGTTCATCTGTCCATTCATCCAGCTTCACTGATAGAACCTGGCACAGAGTTAAATCAAATTTAAGCATCAAACTGCAAGAAAATATGAGAGAGAGAGAGAGAGAGAGAGAATGGGTCTAGCAGCCTTCCTTATTTGATCAGAAAATGGACTTAAAGAGTTAATGAAATCCTACATCAGATTACATGAAGGACCATAGATAATGACGATAAATTAATTTCATCCACTTGTCAAATTCTCAAAGTAGGTATTTTCAAATGGTTTTTTTTCTCACCAAGGAATGTAAATATCTTTTCTTCCCCAGTATCTATTTAGATGAAAGATGTTCCATCAAGCATATGCAGACACTTCTGCATAAATGCAATTTACAATCACATTCCATACCAGAATATTATAAATCGCATCCCATTTTCTGTTTGACCACTATTCCTTCCTGATCATGCTTTTAATTATGTTGTTATATAATTCATAGAAAAACATGTCCTCTTTGTGTTCCTTAGTGGTATTATCATACCTATTAAATATTTTCCTGCATGAGAAATCATGCATTTTATTTTAATGAGCTTCAAGAAATCTTATCCCTCCTTGCGACATAACTGGTTTCGGAGGTGAGAGAGAAAGAGAGAGCTCAGTGTAGAAAAGAATGTGTCAGCAAAGATGATCCATGGTGAAATTTTTTTGACATGACTCAGAGCTTCTTTTAGAAGCAGTTCTGTGATTGATTAGCTAACAAGTCATGCACTGGCCAACATTCGTATAGCAGGTTCCTATCCAAATTTTAATTGGATTTTCACAAAAATTTTGTCATTTATTTATAAAGATTTGAGATACACTGAATGACTGTTACTAAATAAACTGAAAACTCGAAAATCACACCATAATCCAAGAAGTAATTGATATTAGAAGGCTGATTCAGATTATGCATAAATTTGGAAAATTCATGTCAGCAACGTCAGTCTCTCAAGTTTCTTTAAAAATATTAAAACTCTTTAACTATATTGTAGACAAATCATAATGTTAGTTAAGGCCGCAATATTAGCAACTGGGTGATTCTGTTTTCCATGACCATGTCAGGGAGCACAGTTTGAGAACCATACCTTCGATATATGCACTCCAAGGCTTCTATGAACACCAGAACACTTGATACAAATAAATACTCCGAGACTCAATGATCTGATATCCACCAAATGATATAATCAAAAAGCAGAGCAAATAAAAAAGTACAGACAAACAGGGGAATGTAGAAAAAATATTGAAGTTCCAGACTCAAAGATGAATCCAAGGCCACAAGAAAAGGGTGCACATATTACATAAATAGAAAGAGAACCATTTGAATATTGTAACTCAAGAAAAAGAAGCTTAGTTTATGATAATTTGTGAAGCACATAGACAAGAGGATCAAAAGTTTATGTAAGGTAGAAACATGAAACCTATAAAGTAATTTTTTATATAATAATTCACAGGGATACATGAGTGAGTATGAATGCATAAGCTTATACAAATTCACTTCCTATATTCCAGCCTCATATTAAAACATTTATCAATTCTTACTGAGAAAGAGTATCTAGGTTTTCTATGTTGTCAAGATTCATCCTCCGTAATCAAGTATCATGGTCTACTAATATGTATAATTCCCAGTACATGGCATAATTTGACTGAGTCTATACATCTAGTTTATATCATCCATGGTGTCAATTCCCAAACATTGAATTCAAATCATAATGGTGTAAAAAGAAAAAAAAATAGAGAGAGAGAAGGGGGAATCTCATACTTAGCGTTTGATACAGAGACTGATAAATGAAGACACAAAAACCCAATATGTAACTTCAAATATTGATAAAGTGAAGAAGATAGTACAGTATATTGTTTAATGCAGAATGATACATACACCCATTTTGGATCCGGAGACCCACAATCCGCACAAAACCTATTGCCACGTAGATTCAGTAGACTCTCCAACCTTCCTTTTGGGCCTGTTCAATGAGAAATAGGTATTCAAATACACATACAAGTTTAATTTAACTCTATCTTGGATATTCTAATGAAGGGCCAAAGAAGAAATAATTTCCTCCACAAGCAAAAAAGATAAAAGTGCTTCACTACAGGTGTTGGGAATACAGAAGGGAAAAACAAAAATACATGATAATTTTTTTTCACTACTGTCAGAATGATAATTTTATTTTAGTGCTTTCATTCACTCTTATTGTAATTACATGCTATATCATCAAAATACCAGAAGCTCAATGCTATTAAAGTTCCTTTTCATTAGATGCCCACCAATTATTTAATATGGTAAAGAAACATTATACTGCTAAGTGCTTATTGGTTTGAATTTTAGCAGAATTTGCATACATGGAAATGGCCAAGAATGGAGATGCATTGTCGCAACCAATGTCAGATTCTCCGCTAGACACTTTGCAAAGTACAATAATTGACAACACATATTAGCAGCTAGTCTGTCTAATTTATAACTCAAATTTGGATATTCATGGTCACAAATCAAGTGCAACAACTCAGTCATCTGCGTTGATGCCTGTAGAGCCATAACCAGACCATCGCAAAATCATGACCATTACAATTTCATTTTAACAATATCCAGCTTATGCATAGGAGAGTTTATCCAAAAGTTAGGTAATATATACATCAATGTACCGCATTAGGTCCCTTAACCAACACCAGAGGTGAGAGAACCATCGTAAAGTCATATCATTATAGTTGAACTAGCCAGAACAGATGAATGGACAAGTGAAAATTCTAACAAGTGATTTTCTTGTTGACTCTTGAAGTTAACAACTTCAACAAATCTAAATTATCAACAATGTTGCAACTTAATCAAATGCTATTTGATTAGCAACAAATTCAGACTGAAGAGACAAAAGAATTGATGTAGGTGTATGGTTCTTCAGTGAAGATGGATATTGCAATACAGCAATAGCTGATACATATTTGAATTACTAGCAGATTACATCCAAAGAACATATTGTGGTAAATGAAAATTGAGAATAGACATTGGTTTTAGGATTCAAGTCTCCAAATTTACTTTCATCAACAATGATAGAGGATTAAAAAGGAAACAAAAAGAAAATCCTAGACAAGAAACGAAATTCCCAAAATGAACAGTGACTAATATGGAGAACATTGGCAGTTCTGATCGATGGACTAAAAATCAAGTATGCTGTTAAACACTATCTTCACTTAAGCTACTCAACTTTGTTCCAACACTTCATAAAACCAACTAGCATAAGATTCCAAAACAAGTATATACTTTCAATTCCAATATAATTATCTACATTCACATGACCAAATTCTCTAATCATTCATGCAAAACGAGCATTAAAATTAAACTTCAGCAACATTCAATAAATAACTTTTGTTACAAAGCTAATTAGTAATGAAAGGCACAAAAATGAAAGGAGAAGGAACATATTCCCGCATAAATAACATTGCTCATGAGCCCTTTTATCTGAAAAAGGAAAAAAATATACCCGAAAGATTCTTGGGATCAGAATTTTGTTGCTGGGTTGCCATATCCAGCCTTTAAATATAAGACTAGAATCATCAATTAACTGCTATAATCTCACGACAACCATTTCTGGGATCCTTCTTTGTATTAAACGAAAAGGGCATCTAAAAAGAGAATATAAAAATCAATTAACAAAACAATAAAGGTTAAAATGTCCATTGCAGGAATCAAACCAAAAAATAAAGACCAAAAAAACTCACATATAAAAGCACTTCTGAAAGCAAAAAAGGGTCTTAATCAGCTTCTTCTCTGCGTCAACATCTGTTGTAGCAAAAAGAAAAGAAATTCAAATCAACGACATTGCGACACAAATCCTTCGAGAAATCGATTTTGGAAGAAACTGAAAAGAAAGAAAGAATTCAAAAGAGTTCTTACGAAAATATAACTTCAGTGGATTTGAAGATTCTGTAATAATTTTTGCATGAATGGGAACAATTAAGGGATAAGTTTACAAAAATGGGCCAGAAAAAATATGTTTTCTGGGATTATTTGTTTAGAAGAAAACGAAATGAAGATTTCAACCAGTGATGAAATGAATCAGCATTTGATTTGATTTTGGAATTTTCTTTTATAAAAAATTCTTTTCCAATTGTCGTTTTCTCTTTGATAATAAAATAATGTTAGCGGCACAAAGTCAATCTGGGAAAATCGTGGGTTGAGCAGTCGAGTTGGGTAAGCTGTCTGATCGTTGGTTTTCATTTAACACACACATAACACACATTACATTAGTTAAGCCATTGCCGATGCCACACGCGCTCTAAGAGCTGTGTATCACACTCCTTTAATTTTTTTCAATTGACTTAATAATGTGTGTATATATATATTAAATTTAGGAGGCTCCTCAAAGGAATTTTAGATAACCATGTTCTTTTCTACCTATTCGATATTTTTACAACATCAAAGGCTTTCCAATAAAATTCTCTCGATATTTATTAAAGAAATATTAATGATAAATCCTTAAATTTTGGTAAAATAATCAAAAAATATATTTAAAGTATTCACAACATTAAAATTAATTTATTGATCAAAATAAAATAATTTTACCAAAACTAAATGACCTAGATGTTCTATCCTATTTGTTTACATTCCCTAAATAATTTTATTGGCAAAATAATAATTTACGAAAATGATTTTTTTTCTTTTTTTGGCGCGTAAAATGCACTGGGGCTAAGCTATTTGTAATGGTGATGAAACCAAAATCTGTTGGAAATATAACAGTCTAACAAAATCAGAGTATCGGAAAAAAAAATCAACGGTCGTGATTTTTACATAATTACTCGAAGTAAACTCAAACTCAAACCAGATAAGAGCTGTACTACTGCACGTCTATGCGTTAGTTGTTGTGCATTTGTTTCATTCGGGCCCGCATGTCCTCGAAAATTCCTCTTGTTCTGTTCTGTCGGTGGGATGCTTATCCGGGTCGGGTCGGTGTTCTTTCTAATTCGAAAACTGAACAGGCACCCGTGCGAGCAAGCAGCTTGGATCTTGTTTTTTCTTGTCGAGAAAAAAAAAACATGATACACCAACCAAGCTACGTCACTTGAATCGCTGTGGCGGACGCGGAAGGAAGAGCTAAGAAGTTATTTGTTTTTTTTTAAATATTACACCTTTTATATATATAACATATTAATATTACATTATAAATTTATCAAAAATTAAAAGGCTTAAATCTTAATTGAATTTGGTTAAATATCACTTGAAAATACATGTAATCCGCCTCCATCATTTTGTTAAGAGAAAAATATTTTTTATTTTTTATTTAGAATAATTAATTTTCTGGCCTCCAAACCACTAGTTGAAATTTTTGATTTTTTACTAATTTTTCTAATTAAATTTTTTTACTTTAATTATTAATAAAATCCATTTCATGTATTAATAAAATCCGTTTCATATATAAATAAAAAAAGTTAGAATTTTACATTGATGAAGTACTTATTTTTAATTAGTGGAGAATAATATATTTTTTTTATAAAATGCATTTTTTTATTAACATTTTATATATATACCTAATGTTAGCACGGTTCGCATGACGATTGATTGTTGAAGTCCTAAAGATAAACTCAAATTTGATAATTGCATTAACTTATTTTAATGTACTGTAACTCTATTTTAAATTTGGTAGTGCGAGTTTGTTAAATATCATTATGTGATGGAGAGAATTGAGAAGAATAATATTTTTTTAAGTCTAAAATTTTATTATAAACAAGTTTCATTGCCTCGCCTAATTTATATTTGCAACAAAATATTTTTTTTATACAAAATATATCATTAGAAATAGGTTAGAAGATGCTTTTACATTAATTTAAGTGTCTAAATTATTAAATATTATTACTTGATAAAATAATAGTTGATGATATATTTTGTGTTTTTTAATTTATATTTATATGAATCGTATATTTATACAAAGCAAATCCAAACCAAATCAAATAATATATAAATAAGTATCATTAAATTTAAAGAATATTATTTAAAGAAAAGCATATAGCTCTAAGAGTATTATACAATAAGACAAGGAGAGTTTTTGAACCGAAGGATTTGTGTAAATAAAGCGGTGTTCATTGTGCATTTCAAAATCAAAGACACTTATTGCAAATAGGAGCTACCTATGAGCTAAATAATAATAATTAAAAAGAAAATTGTGCTAGGTGGGGAGGAACCACCTCACTTCCAACAATAAATTATAGCCATTTAAAAAACTATACAATTATGGTAAATAAAGATTTAGAATATTCGAGCCACGCAACATGCACGCAGACTTTATTTTAAGACTTTGCATTTGCTGGTAGGTGAATCGCACAGATTTATCTCGATTTAGGAAAATGTAAAATTTATTCAAAGCTCGGGGACTTTGCTATCAAAAGGGAAAAGATAATAATTTTATTATTTTGTTAGAAAATTAACATATATCTTCCCTTAAATTTAAAAAACTCACACTCAAATATTAAACATTTACACATAACTAGTTGACCATCCAATTTTTATAAAAAGACTAAAACATCTCAAATATTTCATTAATTCTTTAATCAAAACATAACTTTTCTATTATCTCACTTGTTTATATATGTGTAATATGAATTCTATATTGTTTGAATTGTACTAATTTATACAACGTACTATTTATTTATTCATTGTATAATGAAATAACATAATAATTTTTTAAAAAAAATTAATAAAAAATTTATTATTCAATTGATAATATAACACCACTTTATATGAGATATAAAAATAACAAAAATTAATGTTATAATTTTTTAATTTTTAGAATTTATAATAGGAATATAATTATTAATTTTTAAAATATAAAAAATAAAACTAAAATAATTAATCATTTTTTCATGAATAAATTATGTTTACATAATATATGTTAGTATAATTTATAAAAATTATTTTTAGGATTTTAAACTAAATATTTTTAAAAAGTATGAATGAATTGATAATATTAAATGTTATTATTTTATTTTAAATTTTAATTATTAACTTGTACAAAATTAAATTATTAAATTAACAACATGTTTAAAAATACATTAATACTAACGGTCTTTTGACGATCAACTAACTGGTCTATAAAAAATATATATAATTTTTTTCAAACCTAATATTTAAGTATGAATTATTTAAACTTAAAAAAATATACATATTAATTACTCTTATTTTTGTTATTAATATATAATTAGATAAAGTTACACTTCTCAACGAGTGCTACTTCATTTCATAAAAACTAAAATGACAATTTTATATTTTAAAAATTTGTGTAAAGTTATCTAAAAATTAACATAAAAAGTTTATTAAAAATTCATATGAAAAGTTTAGAACAATGTCATTGTTCCTTCTCAAATTTGACTTTAATAAATAACATGATATTCATAATATAGACATTAAATGTCAAAATGAAAATAATTAGTTTAAAAATATAAAAATTTATTATTCAATTAATAAATATCAATTCACACTCCATTCTATATAAATTTCTTAGAATGCATTTTAGGAAGAGTGACTTTACTCGTAATTATAGATAACAATAAACTATTCCTCGAACAAGTATAATGAAATATTCATTCAATTCAGGGATTAATCTTTAATTATGATGAATTATTATTTAAATTAAAAAAAAAACCCTACTTTCATGTTCCATCACATCACTTTATAATCTCT
This sequence comes from Melia azedarach, assembly GCA_028052125.1. Classification (NCBI taxonomy): domain Eukaryota; kingdom Viridiplantae; phylum Streptophyta; class Magnoliopsida; order Sapindales; family Meliaceae; genus Melia; species Melia azedarach. The sequence goes on from CM051397.1 coordinate 5,042,680, forward strand.
CAAAACTCCTCATTTTCATCATCCGACTCTAAACGCAAAACGCAATGTCCATGGAGTCCTTGATTCTTCAACTCCACGAGATATCTGCTGTAAAATTTGGAAACTTCAAGCTAAAATCCGGCATATCGTCTCCCATTTACATCGACCTCCGACTTATAGTCTCCTACCCTTCTCTCCTCCGCCAAATCTCCAAAACAATCATCTCCTCTCTTCCCGCCACCACCAAATACGACAGCGTATGCGGCGTTCCCTACACCGCTCTTCCCATCGCCACCTGCGTCTCTATCTCCAACGATGTCCCTATGCTCATGCGCCGCAAGGAAGTGAAAGACTACGGCACTGCAAAAGCCATCGAAGGAGCCTTCAAAAAGGACCAAATTTGTTTGATAATCGAAGACTTAGTCACCAGTGGCGCGTCGGTTCTCGAGACAGCCGCGCCGCTTAGAGCGGCGGGACTGCTAGTGAAGGACGCCGTCGTATTGATTGACCGAGAGCAGGGCGGGAGGGAGAATCTGGCGGAGAACGGGATTGAATTACACGCGATGATAAAGCTGAGCGAAATGGTTAGGGTTTTGAGGGAGAAAGGGAAGGTTGACGAAGAGATGGAGAAAACGGTGATGAAGTTCTTGGAGGAGAACAAGAAGGTGGCGGCGCCGAGTGTGGTTAGGGTTAGGGTTAAAGCTTTGAAGTTTGAAGACAGAGCAAAATTGGTGAAGAATGAAACTGGGAGAAGATTGTTTGAAGTGATGGTGAAGAAGCAGAGTAATTTGTGTTTAGCGGCTGATGTTGCCACTGCTGCTGAGTTGCTTCAAATTGCAGAGAAGGTTTGATTTTTTATTTATTTATTTTTTAAACAAGTTTTTAGTCTTTAAATTTTAGGTACAAGTGCTTAAGGCACAGGGTACAACTACTTTACAGCACGGGTTGAATATTTTGCCCGACGGAGTTAAGGATGTCTTATGACTTGAATTATAAAATATAATTTCTTATTTTATGAAATATATTAAAATACGTCTTGTAGCTACTACTGGGCCAAGGCCTTTATTTATGGTTGGGTTAGGCTTTGATTTTTTGGCCCAATTCATTAATGGGCCTGTTCCCGGCAAATGTTATATTGTCACTTGTGTTCGAGTGTGGGACGAAAAATGTTTTTGACTTCATAGAATAAGAGTACTGTATTCCGCACGTTATGATATTTGAATGTAGGGAATGTGTCTTGTTTAATGGCTGTGGAACTTGGTGATGGCTGTGGAACTTGGTCTGTGCCTATTAGTTTATTCTTGTTTTAATATTATTATTTAAAGATTCAAAATGATTTATTAATCAAAATATTCTTTTATTATATAGATCACATTTTCTTATTACTATTTTTAGCTTCTCAATTTCTGCCGCATAAATTAACATTATGGAGAAATGCTAATGCATATAAAATTGGACTACAAGGTACAAATTATATATCCCAAGTGACATGTCACTCACTGATTGATGCTGTTAAATTATCACAGTAATGCTCAATGTGGGAATGAACATCTTTTATCTCCATGCACTTAGGTTATTAGTGCTTTACTTTATAGTGCTTTTCAAGAAAAGCTATTGGTATTTGGCAATTAACTATAAAAACTCTTTATATATATTTGATAAATGGACATCTAGATAAATAAAAGACCACTATATATATTTGATATTACTTTAAAGAGCCTTAAGTTCTTGTCGCCTTCATGCTCCCAGCTAGTAAAAAATTCATATGCAGATACATTTGACATTCTAATGTTAAAAGAAGTTTTATTGAAAAGACATTGCTTGTTCTAACAATGCTAAGTAATTTGCAAATCCATCAGTGCGGTCACTCTGAGAGTCGATAGAACACTATTGTTGAGGGTGAGGCATTGAAGAAGAATAGGCAGGCAAAAGAATGAATCTGATCAGGAACAGGAGGAAGGAGAAAGGATTAGATCTTGGTGCTTGCTTCTAGAAGATGAGGATCTATTGGAAGAAGAGGGAGTAGGGAGGCATTTTCTTAGCTGACTGTAGCTTTGAGTATATCAAATGAACTGTTTAAACATTTGCCTAGATGCTTTGCCCCCATGTTTGTCATAAGGTGCAGGATAGCCTTGGATAAAATATAATGCTTCGATAATCCGTTGCTCAGAAGAAGGAAATAAATTTTCTTATACTAATTTGATTTTGTATTCTCTGCAGGTTGGACCAGAGATCTGCTTGTTGAAAACCCATGTTGATATATTGCCTGATTTCACCCCGGATTTCGGATCCAAGCTCCGAGCGGTATCTTCCTGAACCTTTTTGGTTGGCCAAAAAACTTACCTTATTTATATTCCAATTATGTAACCTTTTGATGTGTCAAATAATTGAAGTTAGTGCAAGTTACCGCTAAAAACTGTTTTACTCGTCAAGATTGCAGAAAAGCATAACTTCCTAATTTTTGAAGATCGTAAGTATGCTGACATTGGTAATACTGTGACCATGCAGTATGAAGGGTAAGCCTGCAGTTTCTTCCTACCTTTTTTTCAATTTTTTTTTTTTTCCTCTATGTTCTTGCCCTTGCCTGAGCACTTGGATCTGTTGACTGCAGAGGCATTTTCCGAATATTGGATTGGGCTGATATAGTTAATGCTCACATTATCTCTGGACCTGGAATTGTTGATGGGCTGAAATTGAAGGTTAGCATTAACTTTTTGTACAACTTTTTATCTGACTTGTGGTGAGGGTTCAACTAATCAATTTCCAATATGTTGCTTACTCTTGATTTACTCAGGGGTTGCCTCGTGGTAGGGGTCTGTTGCTGCTGGCTGAAATGAGCTCGGCTGGTAACCTAGCGAAGGGAGACTACACAGCTGTGGCCGTGAAAATTGCTGAAGATCATTCTGATTTTGTCATTGGGTTCATTTCAGTTAATCCAGCTTCTTGGCCAGGGGCACCTGTCAGTCCGGCATTTATTCAAGCAACCCCTGGAGTTCAAATGGTAAAAGGCGGTGATGATCTGGGCCAGCAGTACAACACTCCTTATTCTGTAAGTTCTGTTGCATTCACTAGTTAGCTTTCATTGGAGATATTTTCATACTTTTCTACAGTAGGAAGGGTAGGCACATATGCATTCCTTCATCTACTAAGTTTTGAAATTAACATTTCAGTGTCTGGGAATTTGTTTAGTCAATGACTAGAAATATAATTGTCTTTAATATACTACTAGTCATGAGAAGTGCCTTAGGTCCTAAAAATCGTAATGGGATGAAGTTGGAGAGAACCTTGGGAGGAGTAGAGTGATTTTGTGAGTAGCAACAATGAGCAATGACATTTTCCCTATTTGAATGATTGCTAGATTACCCCAATGGTTTGTGATTTCTATGCTGTCAACTATTGTTGGTTGAGTGATTCCCAAGATATTTCACCCTTAAAAATCATCCTATCCATCTATCTATTCAATCCCACCATCCCACAAACCATTCTTACATCATCTTAGTAAAACATTAAACTGCAACAATGATTTGACTGGGGACCAAGATATCCATGTGATCTTGCCTTTGCAAATTGGATTCATATATGTTAACTATAAATGATTCTTTTCTCTCTATACACAGTGTTCTGTTTAGATGATTCATGCAGTCAAAATGAATCAGATTTGTCACTCACAAAATGAGTGCCAGCTGCTCATATTATTACTTTCTTTTCAGTTGGCATTCTTGCAGCTTGTAGTAACTTATAAAAGCAAAATGTTTTCCAGGTCATCTATGATAGGGGTAGTGACATTATTATTGTTGGTCGTGGAATCATAAAGGCAGCAAACCCTGAGGAGGCAGCACGTGAATACCGGCTTCAAGGATGGGATGCATACTTGGCAAAATGCACCTAGGTCCCAACTCTCCTTTTAGTTCTGACCTTCTGGTCTACATGCATAATGGTTGTGATAATAAACAGACGAGCCAAGTTCTTTTAATATATTGCATTGCATGTTTGTTATAGTTTATGAAACCTATAGGAGATGAAGGAAGAAGCTCTTGGGTGCAATGTACTGAGAGTTAGTCCAGTTTTGCTAATTGCTTTTCTGGTTTGCCCACGAGAAACTTTGTTGCCTCTTGTCGATATTTGAAATTTCTGAACTATCATATGGAATTGCCAACCATCTAAAACAGGATTTTCCAATCAGGGTAGGGATAATTTCATTGAAACCCTAATTTTTTTTCTTAAAGACACGAAGATCAAAACCGTGTGACAATATTTGTTTATTTGTCATTCTTGTGGGTTGCTTATCATCTAACGGCTAATCTATTGGTTATTTCTTGATGATTTATACCGGTGGTTCGGTTTTTTATGTTGAGATGGTGATATATAAAGTCATTTTGGAATCTAACGAAACTTGTTGATTTTTATTGGAAAAAAGCTTGTATTCATCTTAATAAATTGCATCTCATGTCGAACTTGAACTACTTTCACATCTCTTTTAAATGTCAGTACTAATAGTAGCATAAATAAGGGGCTTTGTTGACATTTACAATGCTACGAAGCACCGAAAAAGCAGAAGCATTATTGGGGCTGAATTCCTAGAATTTGGTAGCAAACCAAAAGTAGTAACTGGGGTATTATCAGTTTCCTCCCTTGAAGTATTTCATATTTTTATGTATATATCTAAGAATGTTAAAATAGGCAAACACTTTCTTTAGACTTTTAATGCTGTTAATTAACTTAACAGAAGAAAGGATATTCTGGTAATTTAAGCATTTAAGAAAATATCAATTGAAAACAAAAGAAAACGCAAATAAGTAAATGTCCATTAATTAAAAACAATTATTTTGAAAACCCTAAATTTTCAAATTAATAAAGCAACTGCACTCCTCCGCACCCATTCCTCCAGCCGCCCCTTCTCACCTGCACCACCCTTCCACTCTTCTTTCCTCATTCCAGTGGCTCATGTTGACAGCTAGGTCGTTTTTCGCTGCTTTCACATTGTGACAGGCACATTATCGCATCCACTGCACCTTCTCCTTCGATGACTCCATCAGCGACAACAACTTTGAAGATTTCACCAGCGGCTATGTCATCTCTCACCATTGTCAACTCCCCGCCATCACCTTCTTCGTTTCTCATTTGGCCCCAACGAACTCTCCCTCGTCGATCTCAATTTATTTGAAGAGATTTGATGAGAATAGTGAAAAAAAAAAAAAACAACTTCGAATATATATGTTCTTTTGAATGTTACACTGTTCGGTAATTGGATTGCATGTTTTTTTGAATTTTACCTTACTTGTTAATTGCATTAAGTGTTGGTTTAGGCTTCTGTTCAATTTTTTTTCTTATCTAGATAAAAACTTGATATGAGTGGGTTTTTTTACTTTGCTTTGATTAATTGGGTTGAGAAATGGATAACCTGATTCGAGTTTATTTCTCTTTCTTATATAATTTTTTTAATGTAAATTTTTTCTTTCATGAAGGACTAATCCAACTTGAGGAGATTGAGACTGAAGCATCAGGGCTGTGGGAGCGCATAGAGGTTTAGCCGCTGCTGATTCCACGATGCTGTGGAGATTTTACTTTCTTTGCCATTGGACAGTGATTTTTGGCTAACTACTGCTCTGTTTGCCAATTAGATGTCTCTTGCTATTGCTTGCTACACCTACATACAGATACTATGGAGTTGCTGTTGCTTTATTTGCTACTGACTTGGTTAAGTTGCTATTGTGCCTACTGGTAGATTTCTGCTGCTGATGCTGGCTGGTATAGTTAGAAGCTGCTGGTCATCTTGTGTTTTGTTTATTGCTTCAATTAAGTTTGCTGCAGTTGCTGGATTACCCTTTGCTGCTATCTGGTAAACTACTACAATTTGGCTGAGAGTAAAATTTATTCGACCATACTGAGTTTATTTGTTGGGTTTGTTAGTGTTGATTTTTCCTGATTTTACTGGTTTAGAAGATTTCTTTACTGATTTTGGGAATTTTTCTTTAGCAAGAGCCTATTTCCTGATTATGGTTTGTTAAATTTTGCTGTGGCATATCAGTACACTTAACTGTAGCTTATTGCTTTTATATTTGTAATATTCTTTCATTGTATTTATAATCACCTTCCAACAAGGTTTATAAGTCTTTTGCCATTATTGTTTTATTTTATTTTTTTATAATAATTTTTAAGCTTATACTTCGAGATTAAAAGAAAAAAAATAATTGGAATGGTGGAAGAAAAAATTTGGTATATATGGTTGTGCAAAGTGAGGTGTTAAGATTAACGCAATTTTTGTTTTCATTGGTACCCTTTTTATGTTATTAATACTTATAATATCAATTTTTCACAGTATCTTAAAGGATGCTTTAGTAATTTCATTTATTTCCATTAATTATAATAATAGATAGTAGTTTGTGAGGGAGTTGTTTGCCTATTTTTTTAATCTTGGACATATATTTGATAATATGGCATACCTCAGAAGAGAAAACTGATAATCTCCCAGTAGCAACTTCTTAATGCCAGCATTTAAAAAAAAGGCTCAAACAGACCATAAACTTGCTCTCCCTTCCATCCCCTCTGAAAAATCGGAGCTGAAAAAAAATTATGGGTTAACTAACTAAATTAACCCCTTTATATTTTGCATAAATAATATATTAAAACTTTTTTTTTTTTAACGTACACCTCATATCATTTTATTTGTTACGGTATGTTTTGACTGTGCGTGTTAAAAAAACTAAAGTAACTCAAATTTTTATACTATTATCATTATTTGAAACATCATCCGTTTGTTTAAACATATGATCTAATTGTATGAAAAAACTGATTGGCAAATGATGTCAAATAAAAACAAACAAGACCAGAAAAAAGTGGGCCCCGCATTAATAAACTTGAGTTCAACCTTTTCTTTTTGTATTTTCTCGAGAAATTTCTCTCTCTCAAAACGGCTTTAATTTGAAATTCTCATTTCACTTGTCATTAAACGCGCACGCCGCTTCACCGTCTCCGTATCCAGCCACTGTTATTAATTATAATCGAAGACTCCCACATACACCAAGCAGAATCCGCTCCTTCTCTCTCCCTTCCTTTATTCTACTTAGGGTTTCCGTTTGGCTGTCTTCTCTCCACCGAAAAATGCCCTTTTAATTCAATTTTTTTCCAGGTATTTTCTTATTAAAATTTTTGGTTTCCAATTTTCTTCTCTCGGGATACTCTAGATCTGTAGTCTTTCATGTACTTGTTCGGATTTTGGTTTTTTTAATATCTCTTTCTCTTCCTGTTTAGGTTTCTTTTTCTTTGATCTGTTTCATTATTGCAGTGGATTGCATTCATTTTAGGGTTTTGTTTATATCAACATTCCATGAGGAAAATAAATCGTCTAGAGTTACTGATGCAATCAATTCAATTCAAAATCGTGCGATTTTTTTTTTTGTGCGTCCGCTGTCAGTGTTTGCATGGGGAAAAATAATTTTTTTTGTGGTATGTCATTATGTCATTAAATTTATTCTGTATGTTGAATTGCTCTTACATGAGAGATGAAAGGGTGATATTCATCTCTATATGTGTTTCGTTACTTATACTTTACCTTATTACTGCCATATTGGCTTTTCAGATACTTAACAGGATAACTTTTAACTTTCTTATGCTGCTGTTGCTTTGATTTTACTTTCATACTTCTACGTTGGTCTATTATGGTTCTTTTAATATGCTAATGGATGTGGCTTTTTATTTTGTTTGTCTAATTTGTTTCTTGAGGAAGATGATGATGGCTGAGGAGTATATCCGAGAGAAAATACATTGTGCATTTGGCAATCTGCATTAAGCAACATAATGAATATTACATTAATTGCTGATTATTTGCGGTGTTTTATCATTTTTGAAGTTTTTATGCTGGTTTACTTGAATATGCTCTTTTTAATTGTTACTGTCGCAGAATTTTTGTTGTTTATGTTTAGTCTGTGTTTATTGAATAAGGACAAGGGGTGATCCTCTTTTTGGCTTTTCATTGAGATATGATGGATTTATGTGCTTTCCATTGAATAAGGACAAGGAGTGCTCTCTGTAGGTTGGGGATTCAACTTAACCTTGTTGCATTCAAGGAAGAAGTCGATAATATTGGCTAGAAAAGAAGATTTGGTGGTGAGAATTTCTTCTGGATGAAAACATATACTGATTAATGTCCTAAGTAGCTGGTTTGTTTTTATTTATAGTGTATTTTGGAGGGGAATGTATGTCTACTTTGTTTAGGAAGTGATCTTTGTATAAGTTATCACATAACGAGAAGACACATACTTCTATTCTACAGTACAGTGTTCTTTTGTTGATGTAAATTCATTTTAATATGACTTAAGGCTAACAAGAAAAAAATTTGTCAGGCAAGGCTGTAAAGAGAGATGAAAATTCCAAATAAGTTTATTATGAAGATTTAAGTGATACTGCAGGCCAAAGTATTTCCCAGGCAGTATCTTAGAGGGTCCATAATTTACTTGGTGATCCTGGCACTTTATGTATGTGTAATACATTTGATTTATATCACTTGCTGTTCTTTTATGCAGAATTATCTCTCTCCCGCTCTCTTTCTTGCTTTTTATTGATGTCACAATGGTTTGATTACCATCCTATCCAGTATGGTAATTTTATGCAAATCAAGCTACTTGAAATTATAAATGGATTGTGCATTTGTTTCATCTATTTGTTTCGCACAGACTGGTTGTTCTACCATGGCATCTGGGAATCCATTTTTTGATGATTTACGAAGCAAACCTGAGGTTATTGATCCTCCTCAAAGTGAGGACTTGATGGATATAAGCGAATCCTCTGTGAATGATCCTACACAAGCTGCTCTAAAACCAAATGTGACTGTTTCTAGCAGCGTTCGTGAACTCTTGGAATGTCCTGTGTGCTTAAATGCCATGTACCCTCCTATTCACCAGGTTTGTTTATATATGATATCCCATTAAAATATTTTAATGATCTATGCAAATGAACTTTGAAAAAGCACTTAGATAACATGTATTCACAAATTTTTATCTTCATGAATCCCACTTTGAAAATACTTTTTCAGAAACTACATTTTCCAAAAGGCCTCTATATTTCTGAAAGCTACACCAAACACTACCTTGGTATTTGCGGAATGTTGTCATTGTTTTAGTTCAATATTTTTTGTATGTTGCACTAGTAATCATATGGCAAAGGTAGCATCAAAAAACTGTTAACTGGTTTGAGTTGGGGATAGAACAAGTTTTATGTCAAGAGTTTAATGGTTTTTGTTATTTTGCTGAGATATAAGTCGCAAGATAATTTTCATGTTGTGACAAAAATGCTTGTTTTCTCTTCATTCGTGTTCTTTCTTGTTGCAGTGTTCAAATGGCCACACATTGTGTTCTGGCTGCAAGCCTAGGGTGCACAATCGGTGCCCCACTTGCAGACATGAACTTGGTAACATCAGATGCCTTGCTTTGGAGAAGGTGGCTGCATCTCTTGAGCTTCCCTGTAAATATCAGAGTTACGGGTGCATGGGCATATATCCATATTACAGCAAATTAAAACATGAGTCACAATGTGTTTTTAGACCATATAACTGTCCTTACGCTGGATCCGAGTGTACAGTAATGGGCGATATTCCTTATTTGGTGGCCCATCTGAAAGATGATCACAAAGTTGACATGCACAATGGTAGTACTTTCAATCATCGTTATGTCAAAGCGAATCCACATGAGGTTGAGAATGCCACATGGATGTTAACGGTATTGTTGCATTTTCTTCATTTCAAATATCTTGTAGTTCTTGGTTTTCCTATAGTGGGGAAGAGTTATCCTTTATTTGGCTAGTGGCAATTAAGCTTGCTCCTCTGTCATTCACTGACAGAACATAGCTTACCATTTGTTTTGGAGACTTCCTTTGTCTTAAACAACCGATCACTATGGAGTTTGATAAGTCAACATGCCTATATGTAATGGAGGGGTTTGGGCACTTACTAAAGGAGGCAATGCTGACTTTGCTATAATATCTTACTGAGTTATTTACCTTGTTGTGGATGGAGTGCTGTTCTCTCTATAAACTCTCTGGCAAAAATTTCTGCTTTAACAAGATTTTCAGAGCACGTAACTAATTAAATTCTGTTTGCATTTTTTAGGTTTTTAGTTGCTTTGGTCAGTACTTCTGTTTGCATTTTGAAGCCTTCCAGCTTGGTATGGCTCCGGTCTACATAGCATTCTTGCGGTTTATGGGTGATGATAATGAAGCAAAAAACTATAGCTACAGTCTCGAAGTGGGTGGTAATGGGAGGAAGATGATATGGCAAGGTGTGCCCAGGAGCATAAGGGACAGCCACAGAAAAGTTCGTGACAGTTTTGACGGTCTGATTATCCAACGCAACATGGCTCTATTCTTCTCTGGGGGAGACCGCAAAGAATTGAAGCTTAGGGTGACTGGTAGGATTTGGAAAGAGCAATGATAGGAGGGATAGTTGTGCTTTTTGTTTATCATCTTGCAGCGTCATTCGTTTCTATTTTGTCAATTTAGCTGCTAGATCAGTTTCTCTTGCTAGGCCACTGAGTCTTCTGGTTCATGTATTTTTTGATCGGTAGGATCTGTGAGGAGCAAACTCTCTTTGCTTGTCTAATGCATTGAATACATGAGTGGAAAACAAACTTCAATGCATACAATTGTAATACTCATCTAAATGTATTTCAGTGTATTGCATTGCTAATGCCAACAGTTGTCTCACCTCTTCATTCTTGTCCAAGATATTAACGGGAATTAAACTTTTCGATGTTATTCCGGTATAGTATGGAGTTATTTAGGTGTTAGGGTATTATTTATTAGTTTGAAGGAGATTAATAAGAAAAAGGGCGTTGCAGTAATGGAGAAAACTAAAAATAGTTGGAAGAGATCAATATGAAAAGTCTTTTAAGAATCAACGGTTAATTTTAAATAAGTTGAACAAGTTTTTCAAGTTGTTTATACATCACAAGGATATTTTAGTAATTTTTCCATTTTATTAGTTAGCAAGGCCCGTTCCGTTTTATTAATATTAGGCTAGTCAATTGAACTTAAGGAGCCGGTTCAGATCCGGACCCTAAAGCCCGGAATCTCTCAATTGGATTTGGATTTGGACTTAGACCCGAACGTGAGCAAAAGACTAAAAAACATTGATTCGGCAAACTCAAACCCCATTTAAGAAGAGAAGCTCACAGTGAACCTCCCCCTCTCGAGTTGATATATTGCAGGTGAAGTTTTTTGTTCATTTTTAATCCGTTTCTCATTTATATGGGAAAGTAAAGTTAATTGAATTTGCTCGCTGTTTGGTCGCGGAGAAAATATGATTGGAATCTTCTTGTTAATTTCAGGTGATAATAGTAATAAATAAATCATGCCGGACACGCAGGCTCTTGTCAATGACTTTCTTACCAAGCTTAAAAAACGGTGACGGTTTTGGATAATAGAAGAACAGAATATTATGTTGTATATGAATATTAGTAGCTGAATTTATTTGTTTTGTGTTGACAGTAAGATTGAGGGGTCGCAGGCCACGGCGAGGCAGACGGCGGAGCTGCTTCGTTCGGTTATTTCGCAGCAGCGTGTGCCTTACAACAACCAGGCTGGAGCATTGATTGATGCTGTCAAGGCTGTAGGCGAGCAGCTCATTGCTGCCAGTCCTGTTGGTTCGTTTTTCACAATTTATCAATTCACCACAAGTTGAAAATTCAAGATATGATGTTTCTTCATAAAATAGAGTAGAAAAAAAAATTTGACCTCAATGTAATTTTTGTTTGCATGGATTCGTCCAACTATCTCATTTACAGATGAAACAATTTTGATTGATATGTTGCATCATGAAGTGATATTACTGTTTAGGTTAGTTTCTTTGTAATGGATTTAGTTTTATGGACAAGATTTTGCGTAGTGGATATATAGTTAATATTATGCTTCTCAAGCAAAACCAGCATGCATAATGTCATAATCTAGCATCCACCAGTTAACATGGCTTGTTTAGTTCATATGCTATGTGCATTGCTACCAAGTAATGAGTTGGAGTTCTTGAATAATTATCCCTGAGATTTAGGTTTTGTAGCATTATTCATGCTTGGTACTTGAACTTTCATTTGTTAGGGGCAAGCATTAGATAATCTAACATCCACTAATTAGTTGTACTTTGATAGCAATATTCTCCTTTCCTATAACATGTGGAAGAAACTATGGATTTCTTTTTTTTGAAAATTGTAACATTAGTATTGCCTATCCATTGGATTGCTGTGTTGCTAAGAAATATTGCCTAATGATATTTGGTGGCTTTCTACGATTGATTCTTTTTGTTTTATTTCCTCTTTAGGGCCTTCGAAATATCTGCCCAATATTTTTCCGGCTTCTTGTTCTATTTCATTTTCGAAAATTGAATATGATTTATGTTCTCCTTTGTTTATGCTGTATGTGTTCTTCTCTTTTCTGATAATATTATATGTTGTTGTAGAGCTTGCTGTGGGTAATATTGTGAGACGTGTTTTGCACATCATTAGAGAGGAGGATCTGACTTTGGCAACTGCTGGTATTGCTGGGCTGAACTTGTCAGCTGTAAGTGATGATGAAGATGACAATGATCGAGATGGTAATTCAGCTCTATCGGCAGCTGCTGTTGCTGCTGCTGCTAGAAGTACTTTGCGTCCACCTTCATTGCAAACCCTGCTTGAGGACACGCCTGACTATGCAGCTGTTCCCCAGACTTCTTCTTCTGGGGGTGATTCTGAAGGAAAAAGCAAATGTGAGCTATTACTGGTTGATAAATATTTCTGAGAATTGTTCTATTTCTGCAACTTTCTTAGTGCTTAGTATCTAGCATGCTTCATGAAATTAGAACACTTCCATCAATATGTGTTTTAAATAAACATGTCTCTTTGTGACCTTTCGTTTTTATATGCCAGTGGCCGCATCTTTGTGATGCTGCTTATGGTGATGAACTGGTGCTGCTGAATGTTTTGGTATTTGATAATTTAGTAAATTTGATAGCCTTACGATGGTTGAAAGATAACAGTTTAATATCCTTCACAGCTGCTGATAAAAGTTCACGGAGTCGGAAGCTGAAGCATGATATTATTGAAGCAGTTAATGAACTTATTCAAGACATTGCTACTTGCCATGAACAGATTGCTGAACAAGCAGTGGAGCATATACATCAAAAGTAATTTTTCTTTTCCTCAATTTCAATTATTTGATATGCTTTCTATTTGTCCTTTCTTTTCTCCCTTGTTTGGAATGTATTTCCAGAAGGACTGGTTGTTTATACATAATTTCCATTCCAGAATGACTGGTTCTGTACACATGATTTCCGGTTGACCTGTAATTTTAAGAGAGTTTTGTTTAGTTTTTGCTGTCAAGGCATATACTACATTTTAAAATGCATGCACCATCTTATTTGGAAGCATCTACATATGCACTTTTATTTTGTGTTGGATTGTTTTGGTGTCACTTTGTTTCTCTAATGTAAAACTGTTGTTTAGTTTTCCTTCTTGTTATCTTACCAATGAAGTTGTAGGCTGGTCCTTTACATCTGATAAGTTCATGTATCGACAATGAACTATAAGCGGTTTTTAATATCTGGGCTTGCAAGAATGTTCTTTTATTATGATGTGGAGTTAGGTTGCTGGAGTTTATGGTGATTATCCACTCAAGTAGAGTTGACATTTGATGATTTTTGGTGCAGAATTGGCTCAGTTGTATAGTCTTAAACTGAAGACTCATTTGAGCTCTTTAGAACTTGCACAAGGAGGGTAGTGTCGTAGGTTCTGATGTGTTTCGAGATTTAGGAATTGAATTGCTTAAATTGTGAGACTATTCAACTGAAAATGCATTAAAAAACTTGAGTTGTAAGATTTACCAATGACTTTCAACCAGAGACAGCACATTTCATTTAAACTTAGAAGGTCAAGAGAAATGTAGTGGATGAGCTGGTGCTAATGATTTTTAATGGGACTTTCTGTTTCATATATTTCTAATTGTGGATTTCAGGGTCGAATCGGATCGGAAAAGCTAACATATAGCAGTATAGAAATGTTTTGTTCAGTTTTGTATATTGAAAATGTATTGATTGGCCTTTATCTTGCCCCCAGTTTTGGACTCGGTGAACATAGGAAGGTCAAGGATTTCTGGATATTAAAATAAAAAAAATTGTTTAGTCAATTTATTGCCCATTATACATGTTCTCTTGTATCTACTCTCCTTATTGATAAATAACAAGGCATGCATACCCCTATGGGCTTATCTCTATACTTCTCCATCTATGTTTCTTCCTATCATTTGCTACTTTTATTAATTTTAACTAACAAATGTATTTTCAGTGAGGTAATATTAACTCTCGGAAGTTCAAGAACAGTGTTGGAATTCCTTTGTGCTGCAAAGGAGAAAAAAAGATCATTTCGGGTATTTGTTGCAGAAGGTGCTCCAAGGTCTGTGCAAGTGCTTGCTATTTGTTGCTTACAAAAAACCTTGTCTCTTGTTTTAGTTCTGATATTCTCTCTATCTCTCTCTTCCTCTCTCTTCCTCTTTCTCTTACATAATGTTTTGTCTTTGGTCTTCAACTTCATGTTTTATTAGGTATCAGGGACATCTGCTTGCAAAGGATTTGGTTGCAAGAGGTTTACAGACCACCCTAATTACTGACTCTGCAGTTTTTGCCATGATTTCCCGAGTGAATATGGTATGTTTGAGCATTTCCATATTTGGCAATGGATTTCCTGAATGCTTTCAGCTCATCTTGAAATTTGCAATGTGAAGGTTATAGTTGGAGCTCATGCTGTCATGGCTAATGGTGGGGTTATAGCACCTGTTGGGATGAATATGGTTGCACTTGCAGCCCAGAAGCATGCTGTTCCTTTTGTTGTACTTGCCGGAAGTCACAAGGTATTTTTGGTGCAACAACTAGATGGCTAGAAATTTTAGCAAAAAATAAGCGGGCATGTCTTCTTTAACTGCTATTCATAAATTCATAGATTTGCTTATTTTCTGGATTGGAGTTAAGATGCTGTTCAATTATTCATGCTGTGCAAGTTCCCGAGTCTGATGGGATATATATATATATATGAAACATTTGACTAATGTAAGACTAGCATCTCTGAGATGCAAATGTGTTTGTGAGAACATTTGGGTAAAAGTTCATATTTGCACGTGTATATGTAGATAGACACGGGTACATGCAATAATTGCAGATAATCATGAATGAGCAAAATTGTTGGATACTTGGATATGCTAATCTGCAAGGAGATAGATGAAGAAAAGTGTTAGAAGGGAATATATATACTCATATGTGCAATGATTTATTAATAATCAGCAGTGAGGGGGACCATGTGTGGATGCAAGAAACCGAAAATAGCCTGATATATGGTATGATTCCCCAGTGAATATTAAATTATAGCATAGTAAACTGTCATAGGATTCCACAGTGAATATTGGATTATAACATATTAAACAGTCATAGGATTCAACAGTGATAAGAATATGGATGATGAGTTATTGGATTTTCTATGATTCAGTTTGTGTGAAAAATGAAAATATGTGCACATAGGAGCACATGGTGCTTGTTGAAACTTGTGATTTGTGAGTTGCTGCCTCATGTGTGGGTTCAATTAATCTCTGAAATCACATTTTGTTTGACACATCAACATTTTTTAGATTGAATTTTTCACTTTCCCCATGGGAATCTTATCATGAAAGCAAGAAGTCAAGTGACCGATTCTCCCTCACCAACCTTGAAGGAGTTTCTTTAATTTGCATCTAGTTGGGGGGCTGATGGGTTTAGGGTGTGTGAAATCTTAAAAAAATGGATTGAATTTCACAGTAATTATCCTGTATGAATATGGTGTATGTGTTAAAAAAGTTCTACATAATAACCTTTTTGTTGGATATACATCATTGACTTCCTGTTCTTTGTTTCCAATGCTTGGTCTGGTCTTTTGATAAATGCTGTTCGGTATATATGCAGTTGTGTCCCCTGTATCCACACAATCCTGAAGTCTTACTGAATGAATTAAGATCCCCATCAGAGCTGCTGGATTTTGGAGAATTCTCAGATTGCATGGATTTTGGAAGTCGCAGTGGTTCCCCTCTCCTTCACGTTGTCAATCCAACATTTGATTATGTGCCACCAAAGCTTGTTAGTCTTTTTATTACTGACACGTAAGTTCAACTGCTTTTTAGGAGAGTGGGACTTGGGAGACAAAAACTCTACACTTTATGTGTCTCTTTGATGCATTGTAGATTAGATCTTTGTTGGTATAACTTCTGCAAAATTCATCCATCCAGACTACCATATGTTGGTAGTCTGAAATCAAATGATATAACCAAGTTTTTCCCATATTATAGAGCGCTGGCTGTTCTGTCTTTGATATGGTTGATGGTTCTTAAGTATAGTCCAGTTCTCACTATCAATATATGCAGTTTTGCTAATTTCTTAATTTTCACAGGGGAGGGCACAATCCTTCATACATGTATCGGCTTATTGCTGATTATTACTCAGCTGATGACTTGGTGGTGCAGCGAAGACCTACTACTGGGAATTGAGTTCTTAATACTTGTTTTTTTATCATATATTAAGTAAGTAATCTTGTTGTGCCAATACTCTGAGGGATAATTGTATATTTAACATTGATAATGTCATCAAGTTAAACGTTGAGGTGTCAGTCAGAGTGGTCAGGCCATGAAATTTTTACCTGGTGTATCATCTTATAGCTTGATCAATTCTTTTTGCAGGTTGCTCTGAATGTGTTACGATGAGAGCACTGGATTATGAGAATGAGAAATTTCAAATCATTGGATTAGGAACTGTGCTGATGCTGGAAACAGAATTTGGAAAAAATCAATCACGAGGTGATGGCGTGAACTTGGACTAAGTTTAGAGGGAACAAATGAGTGGTCTTTTTCTTTCTTCATTCTGTAAAATGGCAAGAGCAACAAAGAGGGTAAGAGCTGTACGACTAGGAAGAGATGAAAACAATGTGAGAGAATTTTTGTGATTGTAGCAGGGTGAAAGGCCAAGAGTTGTATTCTGTATCAATAATTTTGAACCTATACAGACAAACAGTTCACCATTGTTGTATTTCATGCTGCTCGTAATTGTGATAGCATATAGATTGTAGTTGCGCTGGTTTAGATGTTATATTGAATTGGGGAAAACCTAAGCAGGTAAAACGTACACTGCTTGTTTTCGTTTCCCTTAGGACTCTGCCCCCTATATCCGTTCAGTCCTCAAGAATTGTCGTCACTCATCAGATAGATCGTTGGAGGGACGCAGACGGGCTGCTCCTTAGATTTCTCAGTTACATTACCAAGACTTCGTTGTTTTTTTGCTCTCTTGCTCTCTTGCTCTGTACAAACATCCTCTTGTCTGACTCAGACCAGGTCAAGTAAGTTGTCATCGGAAAATTCAGTTTAAACCTGTAACGGCCTCAACAAATTAAACACCAAAGAATCAACAAAAGGGTACTAACAGGAACCGCATTTCAGATAATTAGCGTGTAACCAGGGCCAGGAGGTTACCCTCTAGCCTCAAAATCAGAAATCACAGAAACTTTGAAAAGTTAGAAGTTGAATTTTGCCGATTTGGAAATATATAGAGAAATCAACAGTATCTTTTCAATTGTGGATAATTTTTTTTTACATACAATGAGAATACAGTCATCACTGATGTTCTATATCAACATCAAACCAGAAATACAGGTAAGTCCTAGCATATATAACACGAACTCGCTGCAGCACTAAGTCTCCACTTGTTAAAACAGCCTTGGCACCTCCTTCAATCCGAGTTTGCAAAACAGAAACACTATCACCTTTACTCTTCAGTGGAGTAGGTGTAATACAGCTACGAGCTGTACTCACAATTGGGCATGATAGATAATCCAGTGGGTTCGACTCACACTGAAGTACACACCCATCTATAGTCAGCCTTCCACTTCTATGGAGCAAGCAGCAGCCTAGCTCTGCCTTCACAGTTAAATTTGCCAGCTTGCACGTGGATAGAAACTCCAATGCACTACAAACAAAACAAATATAGCACTGGTGATTTTCTAGGATCCCACTCCAAACTTTTGGACAACAAAGCCTAAAAGAGTAGTAGTGCTTCACCTTCAAAGATACGGGAATGTCATTGAAATTATGTCCTGGTTTATATAATATTTTAGCAAGATACAATTCTTAATGTGATGTATGTCTTCCATAGTACATCACTAGATCTATCAATAGTGAACCATGGTTGAAGTCTGATATCACACATGACCTCTAGTTATAGGTATGTTCCTTTAATCCAACAATATGGAGAAGGGGCTCCTCATGACCTCTAGATAATCTCCACAAAATAGTATAAATTGAATGGAAACAAAAACCAAATAGTTTACCAACCTATCTGAACCTCGAGCGCAGACCAGCGATGTTTCATCTGGAAGCTCACCTCCACCAATCTGAAAAAGCAAGTTGTGATAAAAACAGGAAAAGATGGAACGCTTTTTTATGATAGAGATATTATTTTTCAAGAAGGGGGAAGCTGTGCTTTTACTTATAGTAGATGAAAAGTTTATTGTGTGTTATACATAAAAGAACCAAGAAACTAAGCAAATAAGTAAAGAATTAGCCCAAATGAGTGCACTGAAAGCAAATTTGTGCCTCTGAGCAAATAAGAATGCGAGTAAATACCACCAAGGAATCATGTGATACAGTTCCCTATAGTTAATTGAGTTTAGAACTCAAAGTTAACAGTCCTTGTATGGGTGCACAAAATTTATAGGAAGCCAGGTACACCCAACTTTGTATGCAGAATACAAATATTAAAACAACATTCTAGAAAACAAAACACATACCAGGCATAGTGGTTTTTTAATCTGAATATTACAGGCAAGATGGCTGCCACCTGCTGCAATTAAAATTGTATCGCCAGGTCTAAGAGGAACAATTTTAAAATCAGGTTTTTGTAGACTATTATATTCGAAGAATCATAAAAAGGCAGTTTGCAACTTTCCAAACCTTGCTGCAGATACAGCTGCCTTAAGGTCCGGAAAAACTCCAGGCTCAGATAAATCTTTAACAGACCGATCTACCCGCAGCCACATGCGAGGGTGACATGCCAAGTAATGCCATCTGTGGCAAACGAGGGCAGGTGTTATACCGATCTGCAAGCTCCATAGCAATTTGTAAAAGGTAATCGCACAAAATTATGTCATACATGCATTTGGGGGCATCAATACAGATGGATATTAACCCTTCTAAACATTTTAACAAACACATCTCAACGCAAAATAATCACAACAAACAAACTTGAACAGAAGTGAATGATTAATCATTATAATGAAGTAATTTAGTGGGTACAATTCCTCTCTTGTATACACTGGAATAAAAACTAACACCTTAAAACATTCATTGACCTACAAAAACAACCAAAAAAACTTCAAATTTAACAAGCCCATGGAACATGAATGCAAATCCATATACGTTTAAAAAGGCACAAAATTCTAAACTGAAGCTACCAATCTGTATAACTGAAACTCTTTGATGTCCCGTATCAAACTAATTTTCTACAAAACCGATTATATAGTTACTTAAATACTTTTTGTAAATTGTTAAACTCGGCAAAACTATAATTCTTTGCTATAAATAATTCTTGAACTAAAGAACCTCCAAAAAGAAAATAAATTTCAGGATAACACATCAATTGGGAAAACCCCATTAGCCAAAATCACATTTCCAACAGAAAACCCTAATGCAAACTACCAAGAAGCCAATAACAACCAAAGTCAGAAACATCCTAAAAGCTTACTAACAGTGAAAATTGATAAGAAAGATAGACTTTTTTTTTTTTTTTTACAGAAAACAAATAAAGTTAAAGAGAAGTGACCTGGAATAGGGGATAAGAAGCTGAAGATATGCATAAGACAGCCATCATCGAGATTGTTTATGGGGGCAAAACAAGAATTTATCTTCTTCTTCACATTTCTGGCGGCGTTGCCTCGCTCAAAACCTGGGTGCATGTTGTCTGTCTTCTCTTCTTCATCTTCCATTTCTTTTCTGAATCGCAAGCTTGACTGAATAGATTGTTTTGACTATCTACTATTTACTAACCACGTACTATATATTTCTACCCCGATATTTCAGTTGACAAGAAACCGACATGACGTACGTGACCACGCTAGTACGGAATATTCCCTAATACCCCTTATTTTTGTACATTTAATTAGTATAAAAATGCATGTTACTAGAATTTTGAAGTTTGGTTGGCGTGATAGAAAACCAAATTGGTTTGGGCTGTTTTTCAGTTTAATTCGGTCATCGGTTCAATAATTTAAAACTAAGATTTTGGTTTAATTTTTAGTTCAAATAAATGCACCTAAAAATCGAATCGAAATCAAAACCAACAAATTTAATATTTTAGAATTTAATTTCAAAATCTTGAATTGAAACAAGTTGGATGGATTGTATTTTCTGAGAAACCAACAATTTGATTTGGTTTTTGTATTAGTTGAAAATCCAATGGAACTCAAAAATGTCTACCCTTAGTTGGCATAGAAGAGTGGAGTACAATGAAATTGGCAGCCCACAATTTTAAATATTTGTTCTCTTTTTATTTACTTAGTGTTGATTATGTAATTCATTAATTTTTTTAAACTTGCTCATTATTAACTTCAAATTGCATAATTATTCTTATCTGTATGTATACGTACATGGATGTATATACTATGTAGTATCTAATAAACGTTGGTTCTTTAGATGGAAAAGAAGTGGCAAGAACACAATTTCCCGAAACGGCGTCGTAGCCAAGTAATTGATCATCGCCGTCAAATCACATGTTGGAGTAGGGACCGCTGATTAACGATATTGATCTGTGAAATCCAAAACCTGCAAAGTGAATTACATTACACCATAAAGTAAACCCTGAAAAATTGTATTTTATTCGACACACAGTATCCACAACGTAGTGTTAATACGAAGAAGAAGAAGGAAATCGCACAACAATCAAGAAGGCCAGCGAAAATTCACCAAATGTCGGCGAAAACCGGCGGCGTTGGCGGCAATGTCGAGTGCTTAACGAGGAAGGTCGTGGAGAAAGAAAGTTTGGAAAGTTACAGGTATTACCTCTCTCGACGCACCGTTTTGCAGATGCTGAAAGACCGTGGCTATGACATTCCCGACTCTGAACTGAGTGGATCACTCACAGAGTTCTGTTCTGTTTTTGGTGACAAACCTGATGTCGAAAGGCTCCGTCTTTGCTTTCCTCTTCTTTCCAACCCCTCCAAAAAGGTAACTTTTTTATTTTTTATTCGTTAATTATTAGTTTAATATCTGCATGATACTGTTGAATTTTATTATTATCATCATCGTCGTCGTCATTTTTTTCAGATGCTGGTTATCTACTTGGGAACAGAAGAAATCAAAACGCAAGTTATTCGAGGTGTTCTCGGTCAAATCGTAAACAAAGAAAGTTTGCACGGGCTGATACTCATCTTGCAAAGCAAAATGAACCATTTTGCCCGGAAAGAAGTGCAAAAATTCCCTGCTCAAGTTGAGATTTTTCAAGTGAGTCACCTTAGGGATAAGTGGCTTCCGAACTTTTATGGGTGTGGGTAAATTTGGCTGAACTGAACCCTTTCAGACTCCTGATACATAGGGTCCTTTGGAAGTGCATTGTTGAACATATAAAATCAAAATGTCTCAAATTGCGTTAAGAAATGTCTGATGAAAATTTTAATATGGTGTGTGAAACTTCCTAAACCATATTAATACAACTAAGAGTTGTAACTCATTGCTTTAGAGGCAAAGTATGAGGCGAATGAAGCACCTGGAAAGGCGAAAAGAGATATTCAAACCCAATTAGATTCTATGCTTCAAGCTGCATTCAAAGACTGTCCTGATGTTTCCTAGTGTGGTTTCGAAAGGAAATAGATGTATGCTCTGGCACAGACATTGAACCCACACAAGTTTTTCATCATGACTGTGATTTGGTTTATCATTTCGTGCATACTTATGTAGATTCCTTGACTTCCCCTTATATGTGGTATAAAGACAACCCCTTTAGCACTAGCAGGGGGTCATGTATGGAATAGGGTTGTATTCCCAGAAGTTCACAGTATACTCGGTTCAGTTTGGTATTCCCATGTTAGGGCGAGGTGGATGTGTTCTCATAGATTGCTTTATCTTGATGTTTTCTTTCGTTGCTTTATTAATAATATAGTCCATTATCAACCATTAGCGATTACGAAATATGCTTTAGCAAAGCTCTTGAGTTTTCCTTGAGGCGTCACCAGTACTTTTTGGCTATTCAACTTTATGTTTAAAACTAAGTTACATAAGTGGCAATACTCAATATTTTGATGTTTGCTATGTATCTAATGTATCTATTCACTGCCAATCTTCCATTCTAGGCCATTTGTGAAAAAAAAAATGTTGCATTGACATGCATGCTTTAAGAGTGCTGCATTTTTTGAAAGAAAAAAGCAAGAAACACATTAAGCGTGATGCTTAATCAGCTAAGATCTAGCAAGTACATGTTTTTACTGTGTATGGTAACAGCATTAGACTAGTAACCGTATATCGTTAAGGTTGATGTCTATATAATGTTTTTTTACCTCTGAAGACAATGAATGTTTAATTTAATCTTTAATATTTTTGGTAAACTGCTCAACTTCTGTGGCTTTTAGCCAATAAAGTTTTGCCATCCTATTTTTCTAACATCTTGTGATTGGCTTTCCCTTTAGATCACTGATTTGTTGGTTAATATAACAAAGCACATCTTGGTACCAAAGCATGAGATACTGACTGTTGAAGATAAACAGAAATTGCTGAAGAAATACAAGGTGGAAGAAAAGCAGGTAACTGTATTAGCTGAATAAAATAATGCATCCATTGGTGTTCATAAATAGATTTTAAGGATCTACTTTCATATGCAATAAGTTGATGTCAAATTCCTCTGGAATGGGATCAGTGAAAAAGATGGAAGGCATTACCTAAATTGATGCATAGCTGTTTTCTTTTGTCTTGCAGAAACAAGTTGTTAGTTTCTTACTATCAATCCCAAGGCTGTCGATATTCAAAGGCTCGTTATATCATAACGAACTTTTGCTATTAGAAATTTAGAACACTATAATTGTTTGGAGTCATGGCATTTCTGGGGTGAGAAAATGGTCCCTAATATGTAGTTGGCTGAAATAAACCTACGGGTTCTTTCAGAAAAATATATGGTGCTAGTTATGCTTGTGGTACTGAATGATGCATTTTGCCATAAAGGTATGTTTTGCAGACCTTTTGTTCATATAAATGAAGTTTTCACCTGTTTGATCTCTTGGTAATTCTATCAGGCTGAAATAACAAAAGATGTAATAGGTATAACTAAGGGTTGAAAGCTGTCCTTTTGATATGTAATCAATGAATATTTCCAGTTAGAATTTCTCAGGTGACTTTGGGACTTGGTAATTGGCTCAAATCTTATTAGTCGAAGTTTAGTGTCCATCTGATGTCTAATTAATGAATATTGCCCAAGTTGATTCTAGCCGAATGGAAAACTTCTCGTTGTTCTCAAATCAATTCATCAACTTGAAAGTTCAAACGCTACCGCTTGATTGCCTCTTCTGTCTAAGCAATAATATAATTGCTACTCAAAAGAAGCATATTCAAGTTTATACATTATAATCTCAGGAAGAAGGAAATTATATGCTGAAGTAATGAATCCGGGGAATTTTTCTGATCAAACTGCAGTACTGATTACATTTCTGTTCATTAACCTTTCAGCTCCCTCAAATGCTACGTACGGATGCACTTGCACGATACTATGGACTGGAGAAGGGGCAGGTGCTGAAACTTACTTACATGGATGGAATTGCTAAATCTCTTGAAACCTACCGTTGTGTTCTCTGATGCTTCCATAAGAAATATGCATTCGTTAAACCAGTGCTGACATGCTATGCAGTTAATAGTTACATCATTCTCAGATGAAAAGACTTGCCCAGCGTACACTTAATATGCAGTTGTACAGGCAAAACTGGAAAGTATATTTTGTTTGACAAGTTCGTATTTGAGAAACTTCAGAACTTCATATGCAGAATTGAGATTCCTTGCACATAAGACAGTGCATCTATATTAACTCCATACTGAAGTGAAAGAGGTTATCATTATAACTTAAAAAGTTTCATCCGATGCTTCTATGTTTTCATCCTCGTTACCGTCACTGCTACTTTATCCACTTATGTAACGTTATTTATGCCTCAGGAATGGGGTAGTTTTAAACTCTTTTTTATCTTCCTGAACTTCAACGAAATAACAAATCAGAACATTATTTACTGAACGTTAACCGGGTTTAACGCGTTACCATATTACTGATTCAGTGATTACTCACTAGTGACTAGGGACTAAAATGTTAATAACAAGCACGCCATGTTCTGATATGTTATTTTGCCTAAGCTCATGGATTAAAATGTTATTACCCCATTACAAATTTTATCACTCTACATTAATTAGTGAATCCAGATAACAAACAAATATATCCAACAAAGGACGACGCATTCAATAAAATCAAGGACTACGATAATATCAAAACTCAAAAAATTACTTCCGAAAACATTACTAAATGTAGATAATTAAAATCAATCTTGAAAAACAGTATATAAGAGTGGGAGTTGTGTCTCCAAGAAGCCCACGAAGTTTCACAGTGAGCCGCATCTAATTTTCGCAACTTCAGCTACAGAAACTTATGAAGACAAGCTCAAGGAATTGGCAACAGTTTTCTGCCAACGCTTATTTAAGTAGACATAAGAGTCCTTCACACCGTCAGACATCACAGACACTCTAGACACAAATTACACGCTGAAATGAGGCAAAACACCTTCAGTTTGGAGATTGCGTAGCACCACTTAGATTGAGATGCTTAGTTATATGCACTGGATTTGGAAACATCATTTGCGCAAATTGTGACAGCATATATTCACAGACAACATGGATTTCCAGATCCTCTAAGATCAGGATCTTTTTTGCTCTTTGACGCACTTGATAAGGTTCAATAGGCGGACTAACTTGTCTATCAGAATTGATTCAGATCAAGTTGGCTGACAACAAAAGAAAACCTTGGCATTACAAGTATATCCATTTTGTTATAGAAGGGAAATGCAAAAAATCATATGGAGGTAATAAAGGAAGGAATTACCCTTATACTGAAACATTCTCTTCAGTGAGAAGCTTCTCCCTCAGCAGCCCTGCCATCTACAGGTCCATAGTTTGATGTATCCTCTGAAGTGTCTATGCAGGAACTGGTTTTAAACCGATCCAGAAGCTGTGGCTCAGGCATCGAACATTGATCTTCGGGTCCTTGTTGAGAAAAGTTTTGTGTAAGTTCAGAACTCTGAGGCATGCACTCTGTTGGCAAGTTCAATAAACTCATTGCTACACCCTCACATGGGAATTTAGTAGAAGCAGGTGATTCAGGTGTCTCAGGATGCTTTCCTGATAAATCCAAGGGCCTATGAAAGAGCAAATGAGCCACAGTCCGATCGATAGGATTTGTCTCTGTTTCTGCATCAGGCATTCTAGGAAACCTGCATTACCATCACAACCAGAAATGGAAATTGAAATGAAGTTGCAATTCTTATATGAAACAGTGACAATGCAGCGGTGGTGTAACTAAATTTCTTTAGAAAGGCCCACTTGGGAAAATAATAATAAAAGAAAATCAACAAAAATAATAAATGCAAAAATTTTAAAAATTCATGATCATATTTCTTTTCACTTCTTAATTGTTTGCAATTTCTTTTTCCTATTTTGAAACTGTTGCATGATGATCTCATATCACTATATTTCAATGTCTCTGCTACATATGTAACATAAATTACAAACCATAGATTAATTCACAACTATTTAAAGCAATAGACTAAAACACGTAGAAGAAAAAATGAAAAAAAATAATAAATCAATAAATAAAGGGAAATTTAACTTTTTTTATCATACTCATCAACGAAGAAAGGGATAGCAATACCAATTTCTAGCCAAACTACCTATTTTATTCTTTTCATTGTGTTAAAATAAAAAGAGGAGAGAAAATATAGAGACCACATGGACAGTTTGAATATTGCTATCGAGAGAATTACAAGAGATATATATGCGTAGCATCAAAGTAAAATAGGAATAGAGCTCCTAGTGAAAACACAATTACTAAGCTACAAATAATGACACCTAGATTTTTCTAATTTAGTTTCAACACTCCCAGCTTCGATGCTCACCCTCAAATTAGAGCATATGTATTCTCCAGCTGGGACCATAGATGAAGATATATGGATAACTTTGGTAAAGATATCGCCAACTTGATAGTCTAACTTGATGAGAGGAGTCATAATGACAATCTCTCACAAGATAAAAATCTACTTCATCACAGATGGCCGATCAGAAACACCTAGAGACTTGTCCGATGCTCCAAACACAAGTTTTTTACATAAAAGGAATGAGATGACAAGCATTCAAGGTGGACAGAGTACCAAGTGAGTACCAGTAGAAAGGTGAACCAAGCAATGTATTAACCTAGCACTTCATAACTACCAAACAATTAACCATCCGCCATAACTGTGCTACTATCAACCACTCCACAAAGTTACAACACTTATAAGTTTATATTAACGACACTTTTTCTCCAAGAAACTCCTTGGTGAGTAACAAATGAGCTGAGAAAAAGTTAGATCAATTTGGCTGCAAATAGAAACAGGAGAGTGGCCTCACAAATAGATTTTTATCACTTAACAAATACAAACCTAGACTAGAGACAACATCATTTGAGGTAGATGTAACTTCACAGCAATTTTCAAATTCAATTTATGGACTTAAACAATTGAGAAACAATAAAGAATAAAATACATAAGATGAGTCAAGAAAGAAATAGACTAGAGTTGAAAAATGAGAGAAAGATGGCCTTTGAAAGTTGCTGGCGAGATTTAAGAGTGGATTAACAGCATTATTTGATCTAGTTTTGAGACAACCTGCAGGTTATCTGCAGGAAGGAGTGTCAACTGCGATGAATTGGCAAGCTGCAAATGTCACCAGCACAATGTGCAAGCACAGCATGATGTTGGCTATGAGAATTGGATGAATTCGTAACATGGTTTGAGGCTTAGGGTTTTTGAAGAGGACTTTATAGTGGCAATGATAGGGTTTACTAGGTTTTGAGGGAAGGAATGCCAAGGATTGTGGTTGGCTTATAGGTGAAGTGCAAACTTTTTTTGGCACTATTTGTGGTGGCTAGGGTTTTTTGTGTTTACTTCTTTTTTTTTTTTCTTTAGAATAAGAGCAGATTTGTGATGGATCTTTGATGTAGGACATGAGCTTGGGATGGTTGCTAGGGCGTAACTTTTACATATTCTGTCAAGTGCATAATATGCAAATTCAAAGCTTTCAACATGTTAGAGCCTGTATATTATAAAATAGGAAGCAAGCTTTCAACATGTTACAGCCTGTATATTATAAAAAAGGAAGCAAGCTTTCAACATGTTACAGCCTGTATATTATAAAAAAGGAAGCAAGCTTTCAACATGTTACAGCCTGTATATTATAAAATAGGAAGCTTTGTATACTTAGGAATATTAGGAGCTTAATTAGTTGTGTATAAGGTTTCATTCCTAGTATAAGACTCCCTTGTTAGAATAGGTCTCATACTTTGTGTATATATATACATGCCATTAGTGAATGAATGCATTGAGTTTTCCTCCCATCTGTCTGATTACATGGTATCAGAGCTATCTAGTTTGTGTTTGTCTCTTTTTTCTATACTAAGTAAACAGTAGTTGTGGGAGTTTTCAAGTCACCATTTTTAGAGCAACATTTTGCTCTCACTACTGATCCAGGAAGAAGTGCCACCTGCCAATCAGTGGTTCTGCAAAGTCCGGCGGTCAACAGCCTCGCACGCTAGCCAGCGCATCTATTGCTGAAAAAATTTCCAGTCTTCAATTTCTGGTTCGCTTGGTTCTATACATCACCTTTGTGTGCCTGGTTGGGTCAGCATCCCTACAGGTGTGGGATCTTCTTTGAAACAAGTTCGAGTACGCTAATTTTAAACCTTGATTCTCTGTGTTTTTTACATGCTTGGCGTTATGACTGAAAAGAAATCTGTAGTGATGTTTGATGTTGTTCTGGTGATATCAAAAGTCACAGAACATAAGCTTAATGGCTTTAATTATTATTATTGGAGTAAAACGATTAGACTTTATTTACGGAGTATTCATACGGACCACCATCTGACTGATGATCCACCCAAAGATGATTCAAAAAAGACTTGGTTAAAGGAAGACGCTCGGTTGTTCTTGCAGATAAAAAAAACTTCATTGATAATTAGGTAGTTGACTTAATCACTGTGAATTTGTAAAGGAATTACTGGAATATTTAGATTTCGTATACTCCGGGAGAGGAAATATTAACCGTATTTATGAGATGTGTAAAGCCTTCTATCGTGCAAAAAAGAAAGATAAGTCTCTCACTAGCTATTTCATGGATTTCAAAAAGACTTATGAGGAGCTTAATATGTTGTCACCATTTAGCCCAGATAAGAAAGTTTTACAAGCTCAGCGAGAAAATGTCATGAGTTTTTTGGTTGGCCTTCCGTCTAAATTTGAGATTGCAAAATCTCCAATCCTCTCTAGTTTTGAGATATTTTTACAAAAGGCATTCAGAAAGGTACTCCGCAGAGAGAATTCCCAATCTGTTCCCCCACCTATTCGGCCTAATGGTGCCTCTGAAAAATCACAATACAATAATAGAGGAATGGGATTAAGCAACTCTAATGGTAAATCTGATACACGAAGATAGGACTCAAGAGGGATTGTATGTCGCTATTGTGATTGTAGAAAATTGCTAAATAATGACTAAAGAACTCAGTTTGCTCATGTTGCATCTACTCATGATACATTTGAAAAGCTTGTTCTAATCTTTGCAAATGAATTTACCAAATTCCAACAGTACCAAGAATCATTAAAGTCTTCATCTACTCCAGTCACTGCTATTGCCGAATCAGATAAACCAAATACATATCTTGTTTCCTCATCTCTCAAGTGGGTCATAGATTTTGGTGCCACAGATTATATGACAGGTAATTCTAGTCTATTTTCTACTTTTCAATCATATACATCTCCTTCTACTGTCACTTAAGCAGATGGGTCAACATCTTCTGTTCTTCGATCTGGCACAATTAACCTCACTCCATCACTTGCTTTGACATCTATTTGAGTTTACCTCAGTTTTCTTTTAATCAAAATTTTGTAAGCAAACTCACTCGTGTTCTTAATTGCTTGTTTTAGAATCTTATGACGAAGAAGATTATTGGCAAAGGGCATGATCTGGAGGCCTCTACATTCTAGATAAACAAGTGCCAACTCCGTTTGAATCACACTGTCAGTTGGGTCATCCTTCTCTTCCTTTGTTAAGAAAATTTGTCCTCAATTTCATAATTTATCTTCTTTAAACTGTGAGTCTTGTCAATTTGCCAAACATCATCGTCTTAGTTCGAGTCCTAGAGTTGATAAACGAGCTAGTGCTCCTTTTGAATTAGTTCATTCCAATGTTTGAGGTTCTTGTCCAGTTGTTTCTAAAATTCGGTTTAAATAATTTGTTACTTTTGTTGATGATTATTCTCCTATGACTTGGTTATATTTAATGAAAAGTTGTTCTGAAATGTTTTCTTATTTTTATACTTTTTGTGCTGAAATTAAAACCATGTTTAATGTTCCTGCTCAAATACTAAGGAGTGATAATGCTAAAAAGTACTTATCGAAGTCTTTTCAATCTTACATGATTAAGCATGGAATTCTTCATCAAACTTCTTGCATAGATACACCATCTCAAAATAAGGTGGTAGAAAGAATAAACACTTACTTGAAACTATAAGGGCCTTAGTATTTCAAATGCATGTTCCAAAACATTTTTGGGCTGATGCAATTTCAACAGCTTGTTTTCTAATTAACCGCATGCCTTCCTTTGTCCTTAATGGTGAAATTCCTTATCATACTCTTTTTCCAGCTAAGTCCTTATTTCCCATTAAACCTAAGATATTTAGTTGTACTTGTTTTGTACGGGATGTTTGCCCTTAAATCATGAAACTAAATCCCAAATCTTTGAAGTTTATTTTTCTTGGCTACTCTTGTGTTAAAAAAGGCTATAGATGTTATTGTCCTAGCCTTAATAGGTGTACGTTATGTCAGCTGATGTTACCTTTCAAGAAGATACACCTTTCTGCCTGTCTTCTACAAGTACGAGTCACGGGAAGGATGATGATGTGTTGATATATACTATCATGTCTCCTATTTCTGCTCCTTTATCTGCTCCTACTTGGCCATCCATCACTCAAGTCTACTCTAGATGAAATAATCCTCCCAATACATGTCCTGAACAAAATCCTCCGCCATCAAATCCAGTACCAAGTGATGATCTTCTTATTGCCCTTCACAAAGGTAAACATCAATGTACTTACTCTGTTTCTTCTTTTATGTCTTATAACTATTTGTCATCTTCTGCTTGTTCTTTCTTTGCATCTCTTGACTCTATCTTTGTTCTTAAGACTGTTCATGAAGCCTTATCCCATCCTGGATGACATAATGCTATGATGAAAGAGATCAATGCTCTAGATGATAATGGTACCTAGGACTTAGTAAATTTACTTGCAGGGAAAAAGGCTATTGGATGTAAATGGGTTTTAGCAATCAAAGTGAATCCTGATGGGTCAGTTGCTCGATTAAAAGCTCATCTTGTAGCTAAAGGATATGCTCAAACTTACAGAGTTGATTATTCTAACACTTTTTCTCTTGTTGCTAAGTTAACATCTGTCAGGTTATTCATTTCTATGACAGCCACTCATAATTGGCCTTTGCATCAGTTAGACATCAAGAATGCTTTTCAAGAATGCTTTTCTTTCTAGAGTTCTTCAAAAAGAAGTTTATATGGAGCAGCCCCCCAGTTTGGTTGCTCAAGGGGAGATGGGAAAGCTTTCTTTTTTGCAAGTCTCTGTATGGTTTGAAATAGAGCCCACGTGCTTGGTTTGATAGATTTAGTCAAGCAATTGATATGTTTGGAATGAAAAAAAGCAAATGTGATCATTCTATCTTCTATAAACAGCCTGAGGGTGGCATTATTTTGCTAGTTTTTATATGTGGACGATATCATCATTACTGGGAGTGATGCTTCTGGTATTTTATCCCTTAAATCCTTTCTTCACAGCCAGTTTCATACAACGGATTTAGAGATGTTAAAATATTTCTTAGGTGCCGAGGTAGTAAAAAGTAAGACAGAGATCCCCTTATCTTAAAGAAAATATGTGCTTGACTTGTTATCGAAGACAAGAAAATTGGGGGCTAAACCATTTAATACTCCAATGATACCTAATTTGCAACTCACAAAAGAAGGTGAATTGTTTGAAGATCCTGAGAGACACATAAGATTGGTTGGGAAGTTGAATTATCTTATAGTGACTCGGCCAGACATTGCATATTCAATCAGTGTTGTAAGTCAATACATGTCTTCTCCAACAGTTAATCATTGGGCAGTCGTAGAATAGATTTTGTGCCATTTGAAAGAGGCACCTGGACGTGAAATCTTGTATAAAGATCATGATCATACTAGGATTGAGTGTTTTACAGATGTTGATTGGGCAGGATCCAAGGAAGATCGAAGATCTATTTCAAGACAAAAGGAAACTTAGTCTCATGGAAGAGTAAGAAGCTGAATGTAGTCTCACGTTCGAGTGCAGAATCGAAATACAGAGTGATGGCACAATTTGTGTGAAATAATGTGGATACATCCGCTTTTGATTGAATTAGGCTTTAAGATTTTAGTTCCAACCAAGTTGTGATGTGATAATCAAGCTACTTTTCATATTACTTCCAATCCTGTATTACATGAATAAACTAAGCACATTAAAGTTGAATGCCATTTTGTTTGCGAGAAAATACAACAAAGCTTGGTTTCTACAGGATATGTGAAGACTGGAGAACAACTGGGAAATATTCTCAAGAAAACTCTAAATAAAGCTCGAGTTGATTATAAATAGGAAGCATTGTATAATTAAAAATATTAGGAGCCTAATTAGTTGTGTATAAAGTTTCCTTCCTAAAATAAGATTCCTTCCTAGAATACGTCTCATACTTTGTGTATATATATACATGCCATCAGTGAATGAATGCATTGAGTTTTTCTCTCGTATGTCTCATTACACAACGAAATCTACAAAACTCAGAGCCAATGTGCATTGGATTTTCATCAAATTTTACTGTTCATGCCTTCATATTTGCATTTGTCTCCATTTCTGTAATTTCAGGGAACTTTATGTGCCATCAATTGTGTTTTCTTCATTCTCACTTACAGTATTTTTTTATGTAATTATAAAATTGAATTTGCTCATAGCATTTCACAAGATATATAGACATAGGATCCAAGTAAAATAAGAAATACAGGTCACAGTCAGAGCATAATTACAACCCTAAACTAGTGACTCCTAAATTTTCCTAAGTTAGTTTCAATATGTTATCTTCTTTTTTCCTCTTTTGATACAAAGGGCAAGAGAGATGCAACAAAAGAAAGGAGACAGGCAGAGAAGTATCCTTTTGCAATCAACAACTATGATAATCTTAAGTGTCCCTACAATTCTTAGTATTATGAACCACAGATGAAGAAGTTGCCACAACCAGAATATGACATGAAATTACAGATTTCTAACACTTTCTGCTTGAGAATTTGTTTGAGGTAACAGTCATGTTCAAAGTGATAACTATAATGTTAGCATTAAACTCTCACCAATTCATTCAATTTTTTTAAGAGGGAACTAATAAATATTTACTAATTGAAAAGGACAAGAATTATAAAGGTGGAACAGGTTTGAAGATAGATAAAACAAAAATAGAAGAACCAGGAGATGGGAAATAAAAGGATATCATCATATCCAATGTATTCAATGAAAGTGAGAAAGTGGGAACATATGAGTAAGCATCAGTTAAAAGAAATTTAAAAAGAGATATCAGCTACAAAGATGGCAAGTTATTTTATTTTATTTTTCTCAAAAGAAAAAAGAGCGTGAGTTGGTCGGGTCAGGTTCCCTCACTTCCTTTCACAAAAGCAATAGACATTTTTTTATGAACCTTTTCTTCTCTTGGGTACCAAATCATCCTCTATAGGTAAAATCCAGAGTTTTTCTCTCTCTGTCCTTTTCCTTCTTTATTATTCTTTTTAAGGGGGAGGAGAAGCTAGGGTAAGGCTGTGAGTAGGTTGGGTGTGTTTGCAAGAAGAGTGATTTATAAAGGATTAAGATCATAATGATTAGATACAAAGAATTACCAATGTAATGATTAGATGAAGAGAGGAGTCCACTTACCTGATGAGAAGTTCTTACTTCAACAAGAATAAAACTTAATGGGACTTAAAAGGGTTGAAAAGGGGAATATAAACGGAAAGTGATCATTTGTTTAAGGGTGCAGGTGCAGTTGGCTATTAATAAATAATAACTATTTACAATGCAAAAGGAAGCTAGAAGGTCTATGGATTCTCTGTTATAATATTCTGACTTGAAGCACAATAAAGCCCTCCAGTCATCTGATCTTCTATTATTTCCTCTATTTTCTTATTTACATTTTTTGTAATGAAAAAGGCATGTTGTCATTGAATCATTATCTAAATGTTTCAATGACGTTATCTATGAACCAACAGCTAGTAATATCAGCAAGTCTTGACAGTTAAAGATGGTTAACCTAATTCTATATAAGTAAATCAACAAGGTGAAAGAAATAACCAACTTGAATGGTACATGAAAACTTTGTATTTACTAACCTGCTAGAGGGGTTAAATTCTGCTTTTGTAACAACTTCAGGTTCATCCCTGCTACTTTTGTTAGTGCTACTTGTATCACTAGCATAATGCCTCTGCATTGCACTTTGTGCCAACCGGAACAAGCTATCTCGTATACATAGTCTTATTCTGAGATCCAACTGTTATAAAACGAGCATTTGGCATTTTCACCTAGTCCAAATTACAATGGAAGGAAACACAATAGCAGTGAAATCGATCATACCTTGGCAATTACATCTTGAAGGAGGTAAAGTATTGAGTCTGCCCCTGGATAATTATCAACTGCCAAATAGATTGTATTAGAGTCATCTTGCTCCACGGGTGAGTTTGGGTCAAATGAAGGAAGAGAGCTTAGGTCTCGAACATCAAGATCAGCTCCCTCAACAGGCAGAATTTGGTTTTCTTGAGACTTCTGAGGGTTTGAATGATCTATAGAAGAGACTTGATGACTGAATTGCTGCTGCTGTTTCTGAATAGCAAGCATTGCCTGCAATTGTTGCCGCCTCCTTAATTTTTCAATTTTTTCTTGAGGTGTCATAGTCAAAGGTTTTGCAGGAGTAGCTGCTGACTTGTTTACAGGATTTGTTTTACCTGGAGAGACTTCATAGCAAGAAGACAAATTTTGGTGCTTAAATTCACCTGGCTGAATGTTGGACAGTACAGGCATGGAAGGATATGGATTTGTAAGATTCCCATATGTCGACAGGGTGACAAATGAACTGGAGATCTGCTGGTACTGCAAAGTCTTAGATTTTGGAAGCTGCCTTTGCTGACTAAGAACTGGAGAAGCTGACGACAGTAGCATAGGGTGAGCCAGTTGGTTCTCATATTTTCCGGATGGGTTCCCCATAGGAGACCAGGTACCATACATATCTGGCAACAACTTCCCCTCACTTTTATCTTCCAACCTTTTCCGAGCTTTCAATAGATTCTTTTGTTTGTATCCCTGTACATGTGACAGAAGGATAAAAGCTTAGCTCTTTTTGGAGAAAGAAATAACAATAGGACTTATAGCTTTTATGCATCTACAAAGTTTTTTCTCCCACAGAGTTTTAGCAAATTCTATATTCTATGCCAATAATTCGCCAAAATCATTTTCAGCAAAAACATCTCACTCCTGGCATCAGTGCAGCAGGCAAACATAAAACTTTTTAAGATGCATAGTCAAGAACAACAATGTTGTTTTTTGTATAGATACCCCATCAGTTCTTTTGGATGGATTAGCAGACTTGTCCATTTTGTGTTTTACCATTAATATAATTTCTTTTCTGTTTCTTCAAATAATAATAATAATAATAATAAAAATGATGAAATAAAAGAATCTGCTTCAAGGATACATCTACCCAGACCATAAAGAATAAACTTAATGCTCCTGAAACTCTCAGCAGTTACTATTTCGCAAGTTGATGGAATCTACGAACTTACACACATGCACCTTAGAAACATTCCTGGGCTGATTCAGGAATACTAGTGAAACAGAAGTACCTTATCTGCAAAGTTGTCAGGAGTTACAACATTTTTGGCAACTAGGCCAGAGTTTGATGCAGCGACCTTCTTCCCAGTAGCCAGATCTGTCTGCAAAATCCAAATAAAATTTTTCGTATTTATATTAATTCATTCATGCAAGTGAAAAACACAAACATGTCAAAGAACCTATCACCTTGCAAATTGACTTTTATTACCTGCTCTTTCCCCACGGGCTTACTTTTACCTCCAGCATATTCTACATTATCCAAAATTGGATGTGCATTCTGCAGATCACGAGCCGGATTATTCAGTTTCCCATGGCTGAGGGTTAAGAATTGATCATCTGGGTGATCAAATTCTGATTTGACTTCCACATGTGCAGATGTATTCTTCAGTGCTCCTAACTCCAAACTTGGGGAGTCCTCAGATAAGGGAAAAGATTTCACTGGGCTGTTAGTTACATCTTTAGAGGAAGACCATAGCCCATCAGCACTACCAAGACTTACATGGCCAAATATTGGGTCATCATTGCTGCAAAATATCACTTGTGAGGATACTGAGTCAGATGGATACCATTGTGTTCAATATTGAAAGTAAAAATGATAATAATAGTAATAGGAAAGAAATATCATTCAAGGAATCTTTTCACAATCATGCAAAGCTCGGGAAACTCAACAAAAGTTGTTACTCATATCAGGCAACAGGTTGGTTTCTCCGAAAAGTATAAAGTATAAGGTTATCCTGAGAGTGATGCCTTTCAAAGGCAACGGAAAAACTCCAAGTCATGGCCTTCTGTTACACTCTTGAGCTACAGAGAGGGAGAATGATGACAAATACAAAAACACTAAGGTTGCAGATCAAAATTGTGAAAATGAAGTTTCATTAAGGTACAGGAAGAATGATATAGAGATCGTGCATTACCTGAAAATTCTGTCAAGATCATCAAAGCTTCCTATGTTATCCCAGCTGTAGTCAACAAAATCACCCTGGTCTTTACCTTCTTGGGAATTTTGGAAAATTTCAGGATCTTTATCAACTACAGCTTTCACTGCAGTTAAAAGTATTAGGCATCATGAGAATTGATAAAATCATAAACCAAACATGCTATCTACTGTCTATTCCAGAAAATCTTCTTACCACCTCTTGTTGGATTACACTTGGTGATTTCAGCTATTTTATTAGAAACTTCGGTACCCATGGCTTCCTCATCAGTTCTGGCAGCATTAGATAAAGATAAATCAGACCATGAGCCCATGCCAAATCCTGACGTAGAACTCCTTTCACCTGAGTTAAAATTGGAACTGCTCTCCGGCTTTCTGCGATTAAAATCAATTTTAGCCTCAGTTGTCTTCCTCTCAGCAGGCTTAATGGTTGTAGCTTCTTGGCTCCATTCCTTCTTGTCACAACAATCTTCACTTTCCTCTTTATATGGCACAATATGGTCATCACTGTGCCCAGCCTCACCCCATATTATGTTCGTAAGCTGAAAATAAAAGGGTCAAGATTCAGCATGACAAGTTGCCAGGCAGCAAATTTTCAAGCAGATGAAGATAAAAGTGTTCCATAACTGTAAATATTTTAGTCTCATCTCTGTTAAGCTTTGGCAAATTTTCTTATGATCCCGAAATTATGTTCCCCGAGGAATGCCTTAAAGCAAGAAGAAAGAATAACCCATAAAACAGAGAACAAGAAGACACAAAAATTAAGCAATTATTGCTTCCAATTGAAGAATGAAAAAGAAAAAGCCCAAGTTTTACTTCGTCCATCAGAAACGAGAGTGGTAATGAATCCCCCACACATAGGACCAAGAACCCTCGTTAAAATTTTAAAACCATTTTAAATGTAAAAAACACTTAATTCCAGAATTATACTTTTTATCATTTATGTCAAGTTACAATTTTTTTCTTTCATACAGTCACACAACTGTTCAACTAACAGAAGAGAACTCTCTAATCTCTAAAACCAGATTGAATTCCTTGGTTCTATACCAGCATGAATGATGCTGAAAACAAAGATCAACTTCACAAAGACCAAAAGAAGTAATGATAATTACAGTTCCATCTTCAGTATCAATGGGGCAGTGGAGCTAAATGATCCTTACTCTTAATGGAATAAATACCAGGTCGAGGATGCAGTAATTAAGCAAAAAATAGAAAAAGGAGTATTCGCAAGAAAAGCTGTTCTGTATGAAAAGAAAGTTAACGGCAACAAAGTGCCTCTTTCTTTACCCCATTACAAGTCACCACATAGAATAAACTAAGACTAAACAAGGGCCGGTGCTGAAAGTTGTGTTCTGATTCTTGCCCACTTTCTGATTTGTTAAAACTAAAATAGGAAAGTTTGGGATGTCGTAGCTGGTGCTTATCGGTTGTGTATTGCCGCTCAGATGTTTCCTATTTTGTTCATGTCTTAGTTCTGCATAGATTTTGTAATCTCTCAAGTAATATACAAAATCTCTAGTTCTTACTTTTCTCCTCTCACTCTTTCTGTCTGCTTGTATAGGTTTCGAATTTTAGCCTAGTTCAATGCCCATTTAACTCCTATTTGTTCCCTTCCCAACAACTAACTTTCTAAAACCATCATTATATCATATATTTCAAAGAACCTGTGTCAAAATTGCACTTAAAAACATTTTACACACGACACAGAGAGTTCCAACCACTTCTAATTCACTGTGGTAGGCATTAATCCACAACAAGTGGGTGAATTCCCACACCCTTAAATCGAGAGAAAGCTTCAATTAGCCAACATTCTTTTCGGCTTTGCCTATGCTTTTAACCTTTTTAGATATTCATAAACTTGTGGGTAAAGGCCAAATTATAGTAGTTAAGTTTTTGCATTCCCTTTCATGTGCAAAACTTGACTCATTTACTAAGTTTATCACTAGGATCCAAATATCAAACACAAACGACCAACTTAGCTCAATGAAGAAAAGACCAGCACCGCTAAATGATTATACATTTTTAAGGATAAAATGACATCTGCACCCCTCGGTTTGAAGAAAATGACAACACACCCATCAAAAAAAAGGGGAAAGCAAACTTATCCTTCTACCCTTTTTCAAACCTAGCAAATCCAATCATAATTATTTTGCTACTACAGCATCCATGGCATAATTCATGTAGTTTTAGCTTAACTTCTAATCATTTGACCAATTCAGACAACAGAGAAACATTTTTCATTACAATTAGTAACTCCAGAAGCTTAGCAGACACCGTCGGAA
Source organism: Melia azedarach (assembly GCA_028052125.1). Classification (NCBI taxonomy): domain Eukaryota; kingdom Viridiplantae; phylum Streptophyta; class Magnoliopsida; order Sapindales; family Meliaceae; genus Melia; species Melia azedarach. The sequence goes on from CM051397.1 coordinate 5,081,129, forward strand.
AATCAATGTTCCAGTCCAAATTTATGACATGTAAACTAAAATCTTGAGTGTTTTTCTCATATCCACTTTAATGACATTTAGCTTTAATTTTTCCCTCCAATATTCTAGCCTTAATAAACAGATTTGTAGATCTTCACAAAGAAAGCTCTTTCTGTAGTCCATAGAAAACTCAAGAACTCTAATAGCAGAATAGCCAGCATCAATCCTATAAATCATTCAGTCTCAAGTATGGCAAGAGTTGATCTCTCTTTCCAGTGCAATCCATTAGGAACTGTCGTAACAAGATAGTAGACATCTCCGTTCACATCTTTCCAAAAATTTCCATTAAAATCCCAAGAAAGACCCTCAGAGTGCACTTTCATATGGATAGCTACTTGCACGTGGACAACCAGAAGACACAAAAATCAATCCACCACCAATGCCATTAACTGCAATGATCTCCACATTCTATGCTTCTCCACCTTGCCAATTTGTTTCATTAGACAAAACTCTCCTCTTTTTCTCACGAACACTAATTTTACCACCCGCTTCTCATATTGAGGCCAGCCAGCTAGCAGATAACCAATTTTCCAAGTGAGATCACTTTAATTTCCAAGCACCAGTTCAGAGTTTATTGCCACCTCCAATATTTGGGAAAACCTCCCCACGGCCCAAAAAAAAATGATCTTCTAACCTATGACTCCATTATTGAAACTCTAAATTAAGCATTTTATGCTATCTAATAGACAGAAAAAATGGAATTATTCAGAGTAAGCCATAACTCATACGACTGATATTATTTAGTGAATAACAGAGTACAAAGTACCACTATTCATGTTCCAAAGCCATAAAAAAATAAAAATCAAATTACAACAAAACACAAATGTTGAAGCAATTTTAAAATGCTATGCATAATTGTTTAACAGTAACACACAGCCACCGAAACATCCATTGAACAGAGAGCATACGTATGCATATAATATCCAGAAGCCAATTCATTTCCTCAGCTCAATTTCGTTAGCATATCATCTTAAAACAAAAATAGAAGTGCCCAAAAAAAAATTTGGGTTGTTCTAATTTACTAGTACTGAAAATGAGAAAATATAAAATAAATTGAAATAAAAAATGTTACCTCTTCGTCGTTCCAATCAAACATAGCTGAAAAACGGGCAGCAAAAAACAAATACAGAACCAAACTCAAGAACAGGCTCGTACAATTTTAATCCGCACATCGCCAACTTTTCCACGACAAAATTAATAGAAACAAGAAAGGGGAGAAAACTAAAGGAAGAAAACTGAAACCAACATCAATATTCCAAAACAATTTCTTTTCTTTTGTTCATTCACAAACAAACAAGGAAAGAAGGAAAAACGATAAAGAAAGTGAAACAAAAGACATGCAAATTACAGAAACGAAGTGTTTGATTCAGTAACAACGAGCTTTCCAGAGGACTGGGGCCCATTATCACGTGAAGTTCACGTGGAGCTGATTGGCTTATATTTTCCTCGTGGAGGTATTGGTGGTCCGGACTGCGCCAGGTGGCACATTTGTGTATCAAAATTTGTGGTTAGTAGAAGAGGAGATCTAAATACGAAATTCTGGAACGCTATTGGTTGGCCGCTGGGTTTGAATTTTCATTTCAAGTGAATTTGAGTTTCATTTGGCTTAATTCTACTTTGATCCCCGGCGTTTCATTTTCCATCATTTACATCGGACTTTTCAGTTCAAATGATATTAACAACCAACCGCGTAAAATAAACAGGACTTAATCACCTAAATTTTTAAGTTTAATTTTCAACAAATGTCTATTTTCTGTAATCATTTATAATCAAGAGACAACAATAAAAGTCTGTGCATTCTTCAGTCATCACTCATCATCAGGAGTGTAAATAATGAAAAAGGAACCATAGTTGGATAAACAAAATTATTATGAACTTAAGGGGCCACAGTAAAATTAAGTCTACTCCTATTTTGGCAGGCGGAGAAATTAAAAAAAATAATAATAATAATAAATAAGAGAGAGCGGTGGAGGTTGGATTGAGTGTCGTTTTCAGAGGGTGGCCAAATGGAGTATGGACCAAACCTTGCGTCCGCGGATCTTTATCTTTTGCTTGGTTCGTTTATGGTAGGGGAAAGTCTTATTTTTTAGGGTTTCAATGGAGTCCAAACTTTTGTCTCAATTTCTTATTTTCTTAAGGTTTTTAAATTAATTTTTTATTATCATTACAAGACGGGTTTAATTAAAAGGATTTAGAAAAATATATCCTCGTATGAACGAAAAAAATACACCATGTGTAAGTGTAACGTAGACTTCTAAAATAAAATATAAATACTAATATGCTAAGCTTTCAGTAGACGTTTAAATACCATATATAATCACAATGATTTATTAACATACCTATTACCATACACGTGTAACTCAATTAAATTTGAATAAAAATTAACATTGCATTTAGCAAAAAGAAGCACAATTATTTTTATTCAATGAAAGTTTCGACTTTTAATGCTTTGCTTACGATATATACATGTGTGTGTGTGTGCGCACATTGGTCAATTGTATGGTCACATATAGCTTCACTTTGTTGAATTTGTCAAAAACAATAATAATAATAATTCTATGGATTCGACAAACTACATGATTGGATGTGCATCACATAAACACAGTCATGTTGGTGCATGCAACTCTTAATTTTTTTATTATTTTATTATATCTCATAATCTCATAAACCAAGTCTTGTTATTATAATTGTACGCCAACAAGTGAAGACTTTTTATCTATGTCACCGGTACATTTGAGAAGATAAAGTAATTTATATAAATGACTTTATATTATTTGTTAATAAATCGAGCGTACGATTGAAAAACAAAAAAAAAATAATCGTATACTTTTAATTTTATTTTAGTTGTTATTTTTTTTAAAAAAAATTATACAATTACATAGTTAGACATGAGAGTAGAGATACTCGCGGCCACGATGATAATCAATTTGAAAATCAAAAGATTGGTTAGCAATGAGGCCATGAATTATATCAACTTGATTTTGTAGAAGAATACTAATACTTGTTATCGAATTATTTAAATAAAATTAGGGTTTAAGGTAAAGAAGTGATATAACGTGGGGAAGAACTGATGTAGCGTGTTAAAGACACGGGTTCGTGCAACTTGGACTGAAGCCCAAATCAACAGGCCCAACGACCAAGCCTTGACGGGAAGACTTCAAGGCGAGAAGAAGTTTTGACTTTCGAAGCTCTCTCTGGACTCTGAAGCTCAATGCGGGAGGCAAGAAGTGAGGCCACGTAGACGAGAGGGTTAGGAAGCAACAAAACAGCAATGACGTCACGGATAAAATAAATTAAATTAATTAAAAACCAGAAGAAATCCCCTTGGCTTCGGAGATCACGGAGAGTAAACACAAAACACTGCGTTGAGTCAGAAATTGAGACATCAGAAATCAGTATCACATTCGTTGAGAAGATGCAGAACAAGGAGGAGTCTGGAGCGTCTTCTGAATTTGATGATTGGGCGAATTTCGGAGACGACGATATTATGCAGCAGCAATCCGATATTCGAGCAGAGGAAGCTCACAAGGTTCCCTTCGTCGCTGACAAGGTTTCAACATAAAACCAAACCTATAATTTATCTATTTATTGTTAAGTTGGTGCATTTTAATCCTTAATTTGGGATATAGGTCTTTCTTTTTATGAAATAATTTGTTAGATACCGACGTGGTTATGATAATTTTTCTTTCCCTCTTAACGTGAAATGTTAGTGTTGAATTGATTTCCGAATCTATGAAGAATATAAGTCGTACCTTATACTATGTAGCGAGTTAATATTAATAATCAGAACGCGTGAGTTGGATCACACGTGTGTATGCTTGTACTGTACGGACTGGTACGGTAGCAGTAAGCTGGGTTTGATTGATTGCTTCTGGTTGCATAACAGGTAGGCTTTTACTGCATTGCATTTCAACTTTAACGAAAAATCTTTAAATTTATGATGTTAAATTTGTTATATAGTTTGTGACCTAAAATGTCAGACTTATAATGCGTTGCAGAACTTGCCCAAATATGAAATATTTCTATTTGTGTTTGATTCTGAGTTGAGTTATATTTATTCAAGGATTTTTGTATATGAGTCTCCATTCCATCATATATTTGCATATGATAATGATTCTTGGCGAGGATTTCTAATTATTTATAGCTAATGTATTTATTGCAGGAGCCTCTCTCTGCTTTGGCATCTGAATACCAGTCAGGCAGCCCAATTCTGCTGGAGAAAATAAAGGTTTTTAGTTTGTTTGTCTATTTTGGAGGGTCATTGTTGCACACGGTTATGCCCCTTCGAAGCTAATTTATTTTTCCTTTTGCAGATTCTTGGTGAGCAGTATGCTGCTATCAGGCGTACACGAGGCGATGGAAACTGTTTCTTTCGAAGTTTTATGTTCTCCTATCTCGTATGTTTTGTAGATCTTCTTATTGTTTCTATACTTTATGATTTATATTTTTGAGCTTCTTGCTGGAGGCAAGTTAATATAGCTGGTGAAGTTCGCTACTAAACAAATGCTGCTGAAATAGGAGCACATATTGGAATCTCAAGATAAAGCAGAAGTAGATCGTATCAAAGCTAAAGTTGAAGAATGTAGAAAAACGCTCCAGAGTTTGGGTTATGCAGACTTTACCTTTGAAGACTTCTTTGCGGTAAATCTAATACCTGCATCTTTTCTTTCTTAATAATGGGTTAAAGGTTTATTGAGCTCCATTGCACTAAAGGTAGTTTTTCTCGTATTTTGGTAAGGGAAAATAGTAATAAAGTTTATGATTGAATTTTGAGATGTAAACGGTCTCATCAATTAGTCATTTTTGCTACTGTTGAAGGTTATTTATTTAAACTTTGTTACTGAGTGATGGTTTTTGTCATGATTGCTTCTAGACAATGTTTGCTTGTCTTAGATGCCTATGCTCTGCAACTAATTCCCTGTGAAAATTGTCCAGTTATTTCTTGAGCAGCTGGAAAGTGTGCTTCAAGAACATGAATCTTCCATAAGGTGTGCAACCTGTGTTCCAAAATGATGACAACTTTAAGTACAAAATGATGCTCTTTAATCTGAATGTTCAAGTTTCATTATTATCACTTCAGCATGTCTGTCAATAATCTTGAAGTGATGTTGCACCACTTGCCTAAAATTTTGAGTTGTCTTTCTGAATGAAAATCAAATGATTCTATTAGCTTGTTCAATTAATATAGTTTTCCCTCTCTATTTCTCCTTTTCCAGTCACGATGAACTTATAATTAGAAGTAGAGATCAGTCAGTATCTGACTATGGTGAGTGAATTTATAAACCTAAACGTATCATTCTATATTCCCACTTTTCCTCCTGACAGATTTGGTTGGTCAGTTGTAATGTTTTTCAGATTTGTTACTTCTGGTGAAATAAGAAAGCGCTCGGAGTTTTTTGAACCCTTTATATTGGGATTGACAAACGCAACAGTGGAACAGGTCTGTCTGATGTTCTAAAATTTTGTATACTTGTTAATATTTGCCATTTTTCTGCTCTTTATTAGATTCATGTATAAAGGAGGTATTGGAAACTCTAGGTCTTTTAATTGTTCTATAAAGTTTAAAATGGATGCAAGAGAGAATAATTGGCATAAGTTTAGCAACAATCTTTCTACAATTGATCTACACCTTTCATGTTCAGTATAGTTTATCTAATTCTTGACATACTGTGTGTGTTCTGTTTGTCATTCTTAATGACCAGAATGCAGATTTAGATTTATATTCAGAAATTTGATTCGAGTTTTTATGGTTATGTTATATGGCTTCCAGCTTCTTGGTTTTTAATTTGGATTCTTTCTGTCCCTCTCTCACATGTTAAAATCCGTTTGGTATAGTTCTGCAAGTCATCAGTGGAACCTATGGGTGAGGAGAGTGACCATGTGCACATTACTGCCCTTTCAGATGCATTAGGTGTGCCAATCCGTGTTGTATACCTTGACCGCAGCTCATGTGATTCAGGTGGTGCCAGCATAAATCATCATGATTTCATTCCTGCTTCTGGTGATGTTCCCAATGCTACAAGTGTTAGCACTGAAACTGAAACCATCAGTCCTTTTATTACTTTGCTGTATCGTCCAGGCCACTATGATATTCTCTACCCAAAATGATGCCGTTTCTGGTTCCGGTGAGTCTTTCTTCTTCTTTTGAGGTCATGATAAAATGATGTTCTACACCTCTCCCATTGGAGAGAACTATCCAAATCTCCACTTTGTGGGAATGGTAAATGATCTATTAGGTTGGGAACATCTTTGATCATTTTATTATAAAATGATTCATTCATATTTGGGAATTTAGATTCCCAAGAAGATCCATGTGTGTATCAGATGTCCACAAAGAAAACAGAATAAACAATGGAGAGGAAAATTCTATACAAAAATAAATCCAAAAAAATCTATCTATGAACTGCAAGTATATTTATTCATACTCCAAATCCAAAAGGATTTCTATCTATGCAAAATCATCCCAAAACCCTTCACAATTTAGACTTGTAAAGGAAAAAGACGAATCTTGAAAATCTCTTTTAAACCGAAACCCAAATCAAAGCAAGAAGAACCCCTTCCACAGGTCCTATGTTTTCTTCACTATTCTTATTGAAGATATGGTTATTTCTTTCCAACTGTAATACCCGTAAAACATATTCATGAATTTAGCTCATTCTGCACTTTTGCAGTTGTCATTTTTTTCTTCAATAAATGACAGTACACAATACCATTGTAAAGAAGTGTCTATTGTCATGCCAAAGTATTCACATGTCAATAACTAAATTGCTTTACTTCAATGTCAGAGCAGCCTTTTTGCAGTGATGTAGTCTTGTTATTGTTAACACACTGGCAATGGCATATTACATATAGCAACCTATGCCATTGATGGGCTTTCTTCGTTTCTTTCGAGAATTTTAGTTTGTTGATATGTTTTTTTTTTTTTCCCTTTGTGACATGTATTGCAGACTGTTGACAATGGCCTGGCCTGGGAAAAGGTCTCTCAAGTTAATTCTTGTGTTGACAGGACAATGAGCTAAGCTCATCATTCTTGCAGTAACTTGTGGTTCTAAACGATTACTTTGAGATAAATGTCTGGGGACATAACCATAGTTGTAGCTTTTTGTTCAGAACTGCTTCAGAAGCATGTCCTCGTCTGCTATTCATGTGAAATTGAATGATGGGAGAAACAATTTTTGATTCTGCAATTCATACTTTGGATTTTTTAATCTTATGCTTTTTCGCTCAGTGTTTGATGTATTACTTTGACGAAGGATTAGTTTGAGCAAGCCCCAAGGACTCTTAATGCTTGGATTATAGGTTTGAACTTCTCTGGAAAACTGCAACACAACAGTATTAACTAATCAAGTTCTTGGTTCTGTAAGTAATTGCCTCTTTTTATTTATTTATTATTGTTATTTTTGGGGTGTGCGGTTGTGAGTGAGGTTTTACAGCTTTTGGTGCTAATTCCATCTGATTACTGTAAACCTGATATGTGATAATATGCATTTTGTGATCAATATTTATTCAATTATCGTCTCACGAAGGAATAGAAGTTAGTAACAACCATCTTGTGTTTGAAAGTTATTTCAAGGTGTGGGGATTGAATAGCACAGCCTGTTTATTAAGGAGGGTTGGGGTTGTGTTTAGTTCCTGGATTTGACCAATGCTAAATATCATTGAGTTCACTGATCACAGTTGATAGAGGCGGTCAACTGCTTGAAATTACTAAATTGGAGGTGGTGATGATTTCTGAAACCAAATCTGAAACACTGAAAGAGTAGGTTGACTGTCACAAAAAGCAGAACAGAGTCAATTTTCCGCTCAGAGTATAAACAGCACCGAACCTAGTGTTCTTATACTGCTCGCTTGTATTTTGTTAGGTTAGGATAATTGCAACTAAGAGATTAAGGATTTAGATAAAAAATGCAACAAAGATATGCAGAATGCAGGCGAAGGTAGAATTTGCAGAGCTTACCGAACCATACGATTATTATAAATTTCAAGTAATTAAACCCGATCTCCGATGGTAACTTTTATTATGTGTTAATTTTAAACTTCCAACTCCATTCAAGAGATAGATGTTGAGTAGTTTACACAGTGAACAGAACAACATCCCCGCCAAATAGCTCTTAAATGTTGTTCAGCCAGTTCGAGGACAATCGATGTAGTGATTGCAGACACGTTGCTCTATTTTCTAGTCATGAAATAAATAAATAAAATTCGAAAACATAAAAAAAAGGGGGGAACCGGACTGGTACGATACTGATATAACCCGTTCATTACTTCAAAATTTTACGCGATCACTAATCATTCACATTTTTCAACAATTACAAATGGGAGCAACGCCCAAGGACAATAAAAAATACAACAAAACCAAACAAAATAAAATCCGCGGAGCCTCGACAATCGGCGACAAAGAACTCACCATTTGCCCAGCCAATCCTATGCATTTATATCTTCTGTTTTTACAAAACCTTCTCAAGGCCATACAAAATTTTGAAAAGAAAAAAATTAGGAAATTACCTGGCTTTAGCCATGAAATTGTTTCAAAGCTTCTAAAATGCAGCAAAAGATTTTCTTTCCTCCTGGAGTGGTATTTTTATTCACAGTCACCCCCAATATAAAGTCACAAGAATCGCGTGGACGCAATCTCAGATTGCCCAGTCCTATTAGGTAGTAGGTTAGTGCCCCACAGAAAATAAGTAACCTGTTTAGTCTGACTCCTTTGCAGAACCTGAAAGGGTGTCTCCACGAGATGAGTCCTCTCCATTTGGTGGGCTTCCATGATAGCTCTCGTCAAAGGTAATATTACGAGCCTTTCCAGGTCTATTTCTAACATTAACTCCCATTGGGAATGGCACCTTCAGATCAAAAAGGTCAATATGAGCTCTCCTTTTTTACCCTTCTCGGCCATCATCAAAATCATTATTAATAGTACACAACTTGTGCTCCATAGTCATTACATACCTGATCACCTGCATTCGGGCCATCCGTGTTGAAGAGTATTGGTCGGCATCGCTTATCCTCATTCATCAAGCTTGAATTCTGGAAATGCGCAATGAGAGCAGCTTTTCCTTGTATGCGAGCATATGCAAGTGATGCCACCTTTTCACTGTTGAATTTCTCCCACTTCTTTCCATTGAATGACTGCATATATTACAATTTTGTCCTGCTTAGTCTTCAAATATATCTTTCTTTTTAATCATCTAGGATCTTTAACAAAAACAAACCTGATAGAATGGAATGATCTGGCTAGGATCAGTCATGTTGATGAATGCATACCCAACATTGCATTTGTTCTGCAACAAATATGAAAGCCAAATAAATAAAACTAATATGGTTTTCAAATTACAGTAATATGGCAGGTTCACTTCCTACTGCAAAGCCATCCCTCGTCCACAAAATTATTGGGCATCTTCTAAATGCAAAGGCACTTGCCTTAAAATCGATAGGTAGATATATAAAATCATATGTTCCTTTATGACGTTCATCAATTGCAGCCAACAGCATTTTTGAAGTGTACCTGCAATTACCATGGCAATAACGTCAGCATCTCTGTGCCAAAAAGCAAAATATCTATGTAAAGATCTGTTCCAAGTGGTTTTTCCTCTAATTCTCCAATTATATCAATTTAATTATAATGAGTTCAGCTTATGTTTGTGATTGCTGTTATGCTTGTCAATGCGGCAGTATTTCATATACACGCCTTGCACATGAGGGGTGTGTCAAAGCTTAAATTGTATTGCTAAACCCTTATATATATAAGCTTCAGGCTCGGAGTTGAGTGGATAATTGACAAATTCCACAGCAAATGATGTTGAAGCGATGTCAAATACAAATAACTAGAAAGACCATCTAACTGATACAACTCTAGTATCAGAAGTGAAAAGAGGAGCTACTTACTTATTAGGAATATTCTTTATCATGAGTGTTGTTCGGTTGTCTTCCCCTCGCATTATGCGGTCAACATCAAGTTCAAATTGTTTCTTGTCAGCCTGATTAACAGCACCTTCATTTCTACGGCTTCTAGCACGTTCAATGGGAGGATCAAATGAATTCATCATAGGAATCATTTGGCCTCTGCCAGCAAACATCATAGACCTGTGGTGATGGGATTGTAACCCTACATTCTTTGAGGGAATTGGCATATCAATGCAATTTCCACCAACACGAGGAAAAATGTTATAAGAAGCAAATCCCATAGAGTGCAACGAATTATTATTAGAAATTCTCATACTCCCAAGGGAACCTGGACGGAAACCAGAAGCCTCAGGAGATTCTGCTACGTAGGCATGTCGCCTTTCCCACAGAGAAGGATCAACAGCTGGTGCTGATCCCACATGGTGATTGCCAATTGGTAAGACTGTGTTCACCATATGCGATGGTGCTCTGGGAAGTCCATGCAGTCTTGTTGGCGAATAAGCATTACAAATTCCATTAACCATTGAAGGTGAGTTTGGCCACATCATTCCTGGAGGCTGGGGTTGATAGGGGTTACTCCAAGCGTACTGATGTCCAGGAAGAGGACAGCTCCCACTAGCAGCAGCTCCAAATACTGAGAACAGGAGATTATAAATAAGTTATCGACATAGAAAAAATGTTATTTTATGCAGCTCCCAGATGCCCAAACTTTATGAAGGTAGCAAATTGAGAAAGCACATTAGATCACAAGTTAACTTCAGATGCCACTATATATCAAATGAGAAATATGAGTTGAAAAGGGAAATGACTGGTAACTGGATATTGCTTAAAAACAAAATAGATTGTCATATGCAGCACCTTCTCAGGCATGTTACTTAACCCAGTAGTAAGTCATTATTGGGTAAAAAGACTTCTCAACCAGATAGTTACAGTCAAGCATTACTCTATTCATATCTTTCTACAGTTTCACGATAAAAAATGTTTGGACAGTCTGACAAACTAAGCTGCCTTGATTTACCAGTCAAGTTCACCACTGCTTCATCATCTTTACATGGTTTTTGTCTTCATAGATCTTGTAAATACCGAGTGAAACACAGATAAAGAAAACTTTACCAAGTAATCCCATTTTACTTACCACCTTCATTGAACCCAATGGAATGCCCATTTGAGCTAACTCTGCTGAGCTGCCTGCTATCAATTATTTCTGATGGCTTACTATTGATGTTTGCAGCCATAGGACCCGAAGAATGGCAGTGAGCACCATTAGTTAAACCATCATGATACTCCGGAAGTGAATGAGGATGAGGACTTGGCGTGCTTCGGATATCAAACTTTAACGGTCCCAGTAAGTGACCAGACTCGGCAAGCCCAGATGGTGTGCCAATTGATTCCATTCTCCCCAGAGAGGGCAAACTGTTAGGAACACTCGAAGAAATCCCCAGATGAAATGCAGGTTCCACAAAAGGGCTCTGTCTAGCAGAGCGTACACCTGAAACAATACCATTGTCTGTGCTGCTACATGAAGCTGCAAATGTTCCTGTTAACAAATGCTTGTGAGTAGACAGATATAAATTATTGCTTATAATTTGACATTTAATGAAAATGGATCGCAATGGTACAATCATACCAGGAAATCCATTGGTTGACTTATTAGAAGGGCTATGTCGCTGCAGACAAGGGCCACTCTCATCTTGCTCCAACTCTGGAAGAAACTGGGTCTCCAAACTATATTAAAAGAAAGAGAATTTAGTGACAGATGTAAAGAAACAGTTAAACTCAAACATTAATTCACCAAATACCAAAAAGCAGTAATTAAACACATAACAGCAACATGACAGATAAATAAACAATTATATATAATTATAAATATAAATAAGTGCATATATGCATGTCATTCTATTCTCCTTGAAGTTTTGGCTAACAGAATGTTAAAAAGAATTAATTTTTTGCCCTTGAACACTTAAATTTGACAGTCATTGAAGATCTTTGGTCAAGTGAGAATAAATATATTAAAGCAAAAGCAGAGTAAATATGATTGAACAATACCACCATCTTGAACCCCCAGGACGGCTTGGCTCAAGCTTAATCTGTTTCCCAGCAATATCACTCCTGTTTAATGCTCGAAAGGCAGCCTCTGCAGCTCTAGTATCATAAAATTCAATAACCTTTTTATGACTTTTGTGTGGGGTTTCATGAATCTGTCGCACGGAAGCAAGAATAAATTAGTCTCTCAAAATTCTTATTCAATTGTAAGACCAGCTGAAACACCAACTCACCTCCTTGATTTCTCCATAGACACCAAAAATATGACGAAGTTGATCATTTGAAACAGAAGAATCAAGGTTAAATACTGCAAGAGTGCCTTGATTTATATCTTTTTCCGAAGGATTGTCCTGTTAATAAGGAAACCCAACAAGACAAAGCATCATACATCAACAGTTATGACATAGAAGCATGGAATAACTGCAAAATTCTTTGGATAGAATGCAAACGTAGCAATAAGAATACAAATCACTGACTTTCTACCAGAAACTACAAGCAAAAGCACAGTTATACATGAAGCTGACCTTTGGAATTGAGTAATGGATGTCAAGTTTCCTATGCCCCAACAGTTTATTCTGGAGTGCTTTTATTGCACTGCAGGTAGCTCTAATATCATAATAGGAGATCATAACAAAACCACGATGCTTGCAGGCTGTATAAAGAGTGCGAATATCTCCATATTGCTGCACAGCCAAATAATGGAATGGCATAATAGGGTTATTGCTCAATCAAAATAGAAAACTCAAAACAAACACGAAGAACCAATAAGAACAACACAATAGATAAAACAGCACAGACCTCAAAGAGGGCCTTTAACTCAGAATCTTCAACATTGCTATTTATGTTTCTCACAAACAGTGTTCTAGAAAGGTATTCACCCTGCGGGTGTTCCCCAGCTATTGCACCGTTACATAACCCAAGCTCACCATTAGAGAAACCTGAAGAAATTTCAGATTTATTTTGTGCTGCAGAACCATCATCCCCCAAATCCATTCCTCCAACACTACTGAAAAAATCCACCTCATCCATATCATCTCCACCAGTGGTATGGATAGAATAGTCAAGCCCATCAGTCACTCCAGAAAACAAGTCTTCGTCGTCAGGGAGAAGATTTCCTATGGTTTGGGCCTCAATTTCTTCAAGAGATTCTAAAGGCTCCTCTTCCTCATAACGTGAGACTACAGTACCAGCTGAATGGCCATATGAAGAAACGTTTGAAGATAATCTCGCTGCACCAAGGAAATCCACATGAAATCAAGATTAGTATAATGGATCTACAACAGTAACCTGAGAAAGCCTGTAGAATCCATAGAATAAATTTAGTTATCAATGAAGTTTGTGATATGAACCGTAACTAATAGACAACACACAAGCTCTAGCACCCGTACATAGAATGCTTTCCTTACGAATCATTAAAAGGGGAGCAAGACTTACATTTCCTACTAAACAACTCTGATAATGAGCTCGAGAAGAGACTGCTCTCATATTGAGCAGCCATCATGTCAATTTTATCACCTTCTGAGAAAAAAGACGTTCGCTGTGTGTTCAAACTAGATATTGTCCCTGGCTCGTGGTTGGCACGTCTCAGTAAAATCACAGAGTGATTGGTGGCTCTTTCTGCTCCTACTGTATGCCTATCTAAGTAAAGATTCGCTTACTGGTCTCGCATTACAAAAGGAATCTGACATGAGTATGCTCTAGCTGAGACAAAGCAGGTGACTTCCCACTGGCTGTTTGTGACATCATATCAGATATTACACATCAATAATAAAGGCACACACACTATAACAAATGGGCTACATTTACACAGCAGCTATATTAACTCAAAACAATCAGTTGTAATTGTCTAATACTATATCAATAAATTTCAATATCCTGGAACCTTATGTGCAGAAAGAACACGAATTGACTCTAGTCAAATAAAAATCAAATCAGAAATTTAGTTCATAACTAGCAGATTTTCAATAGACAGAATTGAAAAGGGAAATAGTATGCCTCTTTTCTCCAACGATGCCACTTATTTTACTCACTAGAGAACCTCAAGCAAAAAATCACTGCTTTAGCGAAAGGTTGATAATCTTTCTTACCTAAAAATGAGAGAGGATAGCAATCATTCACCAAGTATTCGCCCCTTCCAACCCCCCTAACCAACTGAAGTGGCAAATAGTTTCCGGTCAATTATATACATGGCTCAAACATATGACTAAGCACATAAGTCCAGCCTCCGAAAATTATTCATTTCTGTATGCTTAGGTTAAAGATTTTTTTTAAGTAATATTGATCTAACATAACCCACACAATTAGAAGTCAGATCCTCTTTCACCATACAAGTTGCAGCAGGACCAACAACCTTACGTGAGAATCCTATGCTTTGGTAGATAAGGCATTCTAAACAGCAAATAAATCCAAGAAAGACAAAAACTACAGTCTATACTAAAACACAGAATCAATTATTCAATAATATTAGTTACAAGTGCATCCTTATGTGTCTCCGACTAAAAAGTTAACTACTACCAAGATCAAATGGCACAGAGAACCGAAACAGAAAACTGCAAGTTAGACTATCTTTCTCAAAAGGCACACCACAAAATCTATGTCCTCACAAAAGTAAAAAGATACTCCTTCTAGCGCTAAGTGGGCATGGAAATATAGACTGGGGCCATTTTCACTGTAGAGAGAGGCAAATGTTTTAACGGGATCACAATATAAACAGACCATTCTACCATATCAGCATTTGTGCATATACAATTCTTTATGAACTGTTGGTGAAGATTAACCTCACTCTGATCCAACTCAGCATCAGTGCATAAATTTGTCGTAGAAATTTCCTAAAAAAGCTCACTATGAAAACATTTATAACTATAGTTCAACAGGAACACCACATGCTCCAAAATTCATTCATTTTCAACCACAGTTAAATAAAATGGACAGAAAATTGGCGAGCACTCTAATGCTAATAAATACGAATTTCATAAAACCAAATGGTTAAATAAAAAATTTTAAAAATTTCACGGACAATTTCTATTTACAACAAACAAGGAATTTTCCCACCAGCGTGGTTGAATTTACAAAACGACTCAACTACACGCGTAAAACGTAGCTGTATTAGAAAATTCTATAGTAATTATTACAAATTTCTACTTTCCGTATCAACCTGGACATAAGATCTTGTATCAATATCTAATAACGATAATTAAGGGAACAATTAAGAGCATTTAATATTAAGATTATGTTTTTCGAAGATCATTAACAACTCAAACACGCAAAAAGATAAAAAAATAATTAATTGAACTTTAAAAAAGGAAAAAAAGAAAAACAAGAGAGAGCGAGAAACGAATTAGAGAGACGGACCTTTGATTTAAACGGCAGACGAGAGGAATTAACAGAGAGAGAAAACAGAGAAATGGAGAGGAATTTAAACGGAAGGTGGAGGGAGAATTTTTTTAAAACAATTAGATAAACAAATAAATAATGGAATAAATTACGGCTTAAGGCAAGCAAAATTGAATGATGAAGAAACAAGGCAAGGCAGGCATCATCTGCGCATCTGTGCCTTGTACGCTCTGCTTTGATTCTGTTCTGTGCTTCCCTGCATTGCACGTTAACCGCCTCCACCTTCCTTGTAATCTCATTTCTCCATTTTTATTATTAAAATGACAGAGAAATAATAATTAAAAATTTAAACCGAAAGAGAAAAATGAAAGTCTCCGGCGAGATTTTGAATTCTCGCCAGAGAGAGAGAGAGTGGTGGAAGGAAATGGAGAAGGAGGTCACCGTTATATGATTAATTGACGACGTCAGGCCGTGATCCGTTGAGTCAGTGGTCTGAGGAAATTAAGGCAAAGGCAAGTCTTTTTATTTTCTTTTCTTTTATTTTTCTTTGCTGCGGTGATATCTCTCTTGTCTCATAAAGCCACGCTGGCACTTTTATGACTGCGTAAATGACGTTAATGTCCTTCAACGAAGTATGTTTTCTAATTTTGTCAAAACCAATAAGATCTGGATTTAGTACAGATATGTCATCAGAAATACCTGATTAAAATCTTATCCAAAGATTTTTACCATAACGTAGAAAAAAATCAGAAAATTTTCGTTAAAGAATAAATTTTTTATTATTCAACAAAAGGAACGTACGTCTTTAAACCTTTCTTTTTAAGCGATATATCCCATAGATATGAAATAATTTTATTGCTCAAATTAGTTAAAATAATATGAATACACAAATAAATTTAACTTAATTAATTAAATCAATTCATTTTTTTAAATTTGTGCAACGAATTATAGTTGAACACAGGAATTAAAAAGAAAATAAATATAATTAAGATATGATTTATTAATGGAAATGGTACAACTTTTAGGTAAAATAAGGAAGAAGGTGGTTTAGGTAACAAAGACAAGATAGATAGGGCAGCGGGTTTGGTACTGATTTCCCTTTGTAGCTCTCCCTTAATTTAAGTGGGGCCTTGGGATACGTGCGCTGTTCAAATTTGTGGATCTTTTAGTGATAATTATCATGTACAACTAGGGTGCACGATATCCTGGATAATTATCGTGGAAGAACTAACATTTTTCACATTTTGCCACGTGTAAGATAATTATAGGAAGAAATACTTTCCATATGGCAACAAGCAGTTAAGAGTCGTTACACTAGATATATTGAATACAATCGTGTTCCACTTTACGTGGCTAGTTAAACAAATAGGAAATGACAACTTTACCGCCGCGCTGGTGATAAAGAACGTGAACTTGCAGCTGTTACCGACACGTGTCCTACAATACGTTCATGAATGGATATCAAATCTAGATCCGTAATACTTTTTTTATTTCTATAAATGAGGAATATTTCGTATAATTATATTAAAAAGTCCCTAAATAGTAAATATTTGAATGTGTCAAATGCATTTTAATTCAGTATTTTTCATTAACACAAATGCGACTATTTCGATTAATAGTTTCAGAAATAAAAACACGATTGTGATTCGTTTATTAAACATATTTTAATAGTGCTAATTTTTTTAAAAATTTAAGTCTTTATTTATCAAAATTAATTAGAAAGAATATCAATTTTATTTCTAATATATTTTAATATTATCGTTTATATCTCTATTATTTTAAAATTATATTTTTAATTCTTATCGTTATAATACTAATTTTAAAATTTTAATTTTTGAATAAAAATAATATTATTATCCCTATATTGATAATGATAATGTCACTTAATTTTAAAAAATAAAATAAATATCAATTCTAAAAAATTTAAACAAACATTAAGAATAAAGTTATTTAATAAAAATTAATTTCAAATTAAAAAATTATTAAAACTAAAAAAAATTAAATTTTTAATGTAATACATTTATTTATTTTTATTTTTTAAATGTTTATAATAAAATCAAATATAATATAAATAAATTTATTTTTTTCATTTTTAAAATTTTTACAATAAGATCAAATAAAAATAAAATAATAAAATCTAAATAAGTTTATTTCTTTTGAATCTTTTGAATTTTATAATAAATTAATTAAAAATAATATAATAAAACCTAAATTTCTTATAAAAAATCGTTTATCAATATAACGTTTATAAAGTCTAATTATGAATATTTTTTTATAAATTTTTATAATCTAAAAAAATATTATTCAATAATTATTTGTTAAAATAAAAAATAAAGAATTAAAATTGATAATAAAAGCAATTAGTGTCTTAATAAAAATAAGTTTATTTTTTATATTTTTTGTATTAGTTTAAATTTAATATAAATTTAATTTAGTTAAGGATAAATGTGTTAAATAATAAAATATATTAACATTTAATAATTATATTAGAACGGTAGGAATTAAATATATAATTTTAAAACAATAAAAATATAAATGATAATATTAAAATATGTTAGAGATAAAATTAATTTTTTTAAAATTAAAACAATTCAGAGCTGATGTTATTACCCATTTAAAAATCAATATTTTTCATCATCTACTAATTTCCAGTCTGTTTTTTTGGGAAGAAGGATAGAAGAGTATGATTTCTGACGAACCAGATTGGCCGGGATAGTATAGATTTGGACGTGTCGAGCGTGGATTGGATGTGTTGAATTATTGCTATCTTCTTTTTTACATGCATTTCGCAAATTTGGGTTTTCCTCGATTTTATTCGTATGCATACACCATCTCACGGTCACATACGTAAATTGTAATTGTAATTTACAAATATGGAGAAGACTGCTTTTCAAATTGCACTTGTAATTGTAATCTAATTATTAAATGTTTTAAGAAATATAAATTTAATTATATGGTACGTCTCAACAGACAACAATAGTTAGTGCCATAAATTTCAAAAGGAACTATGAATGGAAAGGAGAAAGTATAATATACTCTAAAAATTGACAATGAAATATCAAAGTTGTCGTGAAAATGGTGATAGATACAAAGTGATTTATAGTTTGTTATATTATTTTCATGCGACAGGTAAACGTCAAAGTTGGTATACACTCAATTTCTAATTAATGGATTTATGGCCGGCAAAGCAATTGGAGTAAAGAGGAATCATACAAAAATATTGACAAATAAATTTTGATACACTATCTTGAGCAAAATATTAATGTCAATTTTTAAATGATTTCGGTTTGAATATGTGCATTATATATATATATGTATGTATGTATGTATGTATGTATGTATGTATGCATGGAAAGCAGTCAAATTGATCTTGAATAATTGAATTAAAATTATATAAGATTTTAAGATTATACGCACATTATTATAAACAGATATGTTCTAATTTTTCAAATTTATTTAAAAGATTTAAAAAAATGTATCGAGTAATTAAATAAAATTTTAAAAAAATTATAAAATTATTTATTTTTTAATATGCATAAAAAATACACTTTATTCCTCAAAAGACGGAGAGTGGAGAAGAAAAACGTTTCAAGTGATGGAATCCTGTTGAAAGACATCTCAGATTTTGTCTCTCCTAAAAACTGCTGGGAACTCTCGCACTCTTTCTCGAAAAGGGATAAAAAGGTAAAAGTACATCCACGACAATGTAATTAAAATTTTGATTAAGGGAAAATGTCCCATTCCCTTTACCAATTGGGCCAATACCCCCTTCCTATCTAATATTTAAAAAATAGCCTATCACCCTCCTATCTCCCCCAACTTTCACGATTTTCATCGACCAAACCAACAATTTAAACATGAACTGGTTTTTTTATAAATAATCATATCCAAACACAATAATTATTAAAAATTAAAATATTTATAAAATAAAATATCTAATAATTTAAAAATTATGTTATAATAATTACTAAAAATAAATCTAAATTATCATAATTTTTTGTAAGTCATTAATATTAATAATAATTATTATTATATATTTAAATTAAAATAATAATAAATTATTTATATAAATAGTATTTTTATTCTTTTTTATATGTAATTAGTTTGAGTTAATAATTTTTAAATTCAAATATTTTAAAATTTTAATTATTATAAAATAATTTTTAAATATTTTATTTTAAAATATTTTTATTTTTTATAATTATTATGTTTTGATATCATAATTTAAAATTAATAAAAATATTTTTCAATAAAATTGAAGTGACACAGAGGTAAATATATTGATATTTTTTTAATATAAGTCTGAGGGTTGATTCCAAATTTTGTAAATTATAAAATACCGATTATTATTTAAACTGGGGACGGGCATTTTCCCGTTGCGTAGTGTCCAGGCTGGTATGGAAGCTTATATTTCAATTATTTTAAGTAAATTTGGGGCGGTATGGAGAGTGGCCAACTGATATACTATGAAAATTACAAAGTTACCCTTTTTGTATTTAGGACAAGAAGAGGCAATTTGTTGGATGAAAAGGAACATAACAGCGTAACATAAACTGAACAATGAAGTGTGTGTCTGCGGGAGAAAAAAAAATTAAAAATGAAAATAAAAGAAAAAAAATGATCGGAGAAGAGCATGTGGGTATAATGATAGATACCGTAGTGTTTTTTTAATTAATTGGTATATGAATAGGAGGCAATTGGAATTGCCACCCTATATATATCATATGTAATGAGAGAGATTCTCCCTATAAGCTATAACCCAGTTAATTATTTATTTAATTTCAAGTGTTAAATTACATTATTATATAATACTCAAATCCCCATACAGTTGTACCATGTTTTTTTGAGCTCGAGGCTTTAATTGTTTATCCAATACCCAGCATTATTTATCGTAGGAAATTCAATTCAATACCTTGGTAACATGCAAGTAAACTTGTAATATTCAAAATTATTATATTCAACATTTTGTTGTGTTGTCAAACTCAAACAGCTTACAGAACATTGTAATATTGGACTACATCTACAAGTTAGCAAAACGGCGATTGATTTCAAGTTTATTTAATATTAAACATACATATATTCTAGTTTGAATTCCTTTTCTTTATTTAATTTAGGTGTTGTAAGTCAATGCCGAACACTAAATCAAATTATTCTTTTATTTGAGAATAAATTTTGATATGCAATAAGGATATGCTATAAGGATATGCCCCATTTTTGTTCGTTAAAAAATATTATTTTCACATACAAAACAAAAGGATAAATTGAGGTTGAGCCCAATAAGTTGAGTCTAGATTAGGCCCAAGCCTCTTTTGGATTATAACTTGTTCAATAAAAGGGTTCTGTTAAATGGCCCTACAATTCTCTATTTAACACGCTTTGTGGTGATTCAAATTCAATTAAAATTAAAAGTTAAGTTAAAAATCAATTTTTTTTTTCCTTCTTACACCCATCATAATTTCAGAAAAACTCTCTAACTTCTTCAATTTATTGTTTTTCAACTGTTCTCTATTTAACTATCCATTTTTTTTTATATTTAAAACATAAAAATTATCCACTTTTGTACATCAATTTTCTGTGACTTTTTTATTTTATTTTATTTTTTAATTCATTTCTTCAAAGACTAACGCAAATGAATTTTTTATTAGCGATAAAATTTTTACAATTCTATTTATTAATTATCTTGATAATTCTAAATATTATCACTTTCATTGATGGACATAAGAACACACGAATTTTAAATAGAATAAAACATAAAATTGAATCATTTTTATTATTTATAATATTTTATGCAACTCATAAATTATCTTCTATCTCCGCTTTAAATATTTTGTTGAGTTTATTCTCCAACCCTTTTTAAAAAATTATTTTGCAATTTTTCTTAAAAGGAATCTATTGTTGAATTACTTAAGAAGCAATCAATCATTAATAATAGCTAGTATTGCAAATTAATCTAAGAATTATGTTAATCTACAATACAACCGGCTGTACTGTACGATGAAAACTTACAAGTTATCCATAATTAAAAAATAGCCTCAAAATGTTTCCATATTTTGAAAAAGCCCCAGCTGCTTTCCTTCTAGCACAAGGTATTTAAGACTGAAGCCATTGTTCCCGCTGCACGCGGCCTTTGAAAAGAAACTGCGATTTTGTATCTTTGTTGTCTTATCTTATAAAACCCTTCGATATTCACGAAGCTTCTTTTGCTCAGTTAGCGTCACCATTCATCGTTTTCATTGTACGGGTACGATTCTTGGAAATTCTTCTACTGGTTTTTTTTATTTTCACTTAAAACGTTGAACTCATATATGGTGCCTCATTGGATTACATCGTTCTTTATGAATTTTGTTTTAGTTTACGGTCATTGTTTATGGTGAGAAACTCAAGTTTTAGTTTAGTGGTAACCTTTTGGATGTTTGGAAGCAAATTCTGGTTTGTAGAGGCAACATAACTGAGTAGAATATAATAGATAAATGAAGTTTATCCATTTTGATATTTACACCGATGTAATGTCAAACTTGTGAGATTAAGTTAAAATTCTAATTGGGAACTTTGATTATGTGGAAAAAAAAATGTTGTACAAGTAACATAGAACATCGTGCTTGTAACATTGGTATTTTTGTTGTCCTTTTTTCTGCTTTTGAGAATGTAGAAAAAATTGGATAAAGCTTATGTAGAGTGGTCTTTAATCTTTTCTGTTCAAATTTAAGGGGGATTTTTTTAAGTGCAGATTCCAGTGGCGATGCAACAAAGGTTTAGTCCAAAGATTGATAACATAGCCAGTGAAAAGAGACCATATCATGGAGATGATCAAAAGAAGCTATTGGATACTTCTACAGACCAAGGGCGACGGGTAAGCCCAAGGCTTCGTAATATACCCAATTGCAAGAAACCATATTATGGTAGTGGTAAGAAGAAGTTGTTAGAAGCTCCCAAAGGTAACAGTAGAAAGAAAAATATTAAACTCGATCACTCAATTCAAGTATGCCAAGTTAATATGGCTAGAGAATTTGCAGAAGATGAAAGTTGTAGTAGTTATATGGACATGGACTCTGTACCTATTGATAATAGTGCAAATTCAGAAGATGATCATTTGAAATGGGCAGGTTGTAGTAATTCCCTAGTAGACAGATTGGGTAAAAATACATTTCTGAAGGTGAAAGAAACATTGAGGTTACTCAATTTGCATTGCCTCCGGATTGCTGAGGTAATTTTTATTGTCTAAATTTAGATCCACGCATAGACAAGGATCTCCTTACTGAAGTTGAAATAATTAGGAAATGCTTAACGAGTATTTTTAATAGCTTTATTTCTCTCATTTGCTTTAATATATCATGATATATGAGATGGATCTAGTGATAGTTTTAATTAGTTGTTGTGTGATAAGGTATCATGTATCTATAAGATTTTTCAATCTGAAGACTCGGTATTCCTTTCTTAAGTTGTTAATTATGTAACAGGAATATAACTTTGATGTTGGGTAAGTATGCAAATGTAGATATTTTTTTATTGAGAAAAAACAATGTATGACAATAAAAGGTTATTTATCACTACTGGTCCTGCTGAATCAAGGTTGTTGAAAGGGGTGTTTTGGATGTTTTGGATACTGTCTTACCATTGATTATTTGCATAAAGTGGTAACTTTCAAGACTTGAACCAAACTATTAGTGTTTATCAGTCCAACACTTCAATTATACTAAACCATCACATCCTGGTGTCAATTTGGACCTTTTCCCTCTTTATTGTTGTAATTGTAGTAAATTGTGGGTGCTAGAATTTGTGACATATCTTGTGAAATTTTATGGATTGTGTGATATGTTATCAAAATTTTGTTGTGCTTCAATTTTTTCTTTGATTTAGGATTTGTTAAAACTGTTGTGAGAATGGAATCAATATGTTGCGAGTTTCTCTTCTTTTCTACCCTTAGTATACGTCAGTAAATTTTTTCATTATTTAACTACTAATTGATGATATGCATAGGAGGAGAAGAAGAGATGCAGGAAGCTGGAGATTAGTGATCTACAAATTGTAAATGGTTCAAAATGCAAAGTGAGGAACTTGACCTTTAATTTTCTTTTCTTTTTTGGTATGTTTTGACATTTAGACATGTTTCTCGAAGCTTGCTTATGTCCAATTTATGAGTTTCCTCAACATGCTTAAAAATTCATATTGTATCTCATTTTTCAGCTTATTAGTACAATCGTCTTTTTCGTCTTATAAAAATTCTGGTTCTGTATATTGCTTCTTGTTCTTTTTGACTTCCAAATTCTTTGTGGTGAGGATTAATTGTTTTTTTTTTTTTTGCCTTTTATAGATTGAAATAAGCATCAAATCCTTGTTGTTGACAATAGGTTACATTTTCCCCCCATTGTGGGTTGATTTGCTTATTGCCCTTCTTGCCTACTGCACTGTTTGTTTGGTTGAGGAGAATGGTTGAAATCCCTTGGAAAGACCTTTTTCAATTGATATAACCAATAAGGGGAACAATGAAGACAAGCTTAACAAGTGGGGCGGAAAATTTCCCTGGCCACACTAAATTCCTTCTCAAAGTTATATGCATTTGAAGAAAAAAAAAAGCATAAAGTGGATGCTGAAATCCTCCATCTTTTATTATTTATTTATTTATATTTTCCCAAAAAAAAATGTTAAACTTGTGAAGCCTTAATTTGGATTGTGGTTTGGGATTTTGACTTAAACTAGACTACATAGAGTCAGGGGTTTCTCAAACTATGAAACTATAAATTTCTTGTGCGTTTTTTGGAGCTAGCTGAGTTATCATTTTGAACTTACTATAACTTGCATTTATATTTTCCTAATTTAGATTATTTTTTGTTCTTCGATTCATTATTTTTCTCTTTACCCCTCAGTAAATGTTCACTTGTTTATGGCATATTGTTCCTAATTTCTATTTTTTCAAACTATATCCCAGTTTTCCTTTAAGTATGAATCATCTAATTCATGCAGTCTATAAATTGTATCTATTCAGGTTGGCCGTTTTTTAGCCACTGTGTCCTGGGTATCCAGGTGCTGGGTCGCAGGCATTGTAGTCCTCAACTGTTAGGTTGTAGACATTTATTCCAATGGATGTACGTTGTAAATTTGAAATCTATTTAGGGGTATCTTATGTATTATAAAAGTTTCTTTTACTTCTCAAGTATTATAGGAGAAAGCACAATATGTGCCTTATGTGCAGAGCACCTATGAGATGCTTTCCTTAGAAAGCTTTTAGGCTTTTCAAAGTGCTTTTGTCACCCTAAAAAGATTCCCAAACATACTCTTTAAGTTTTCTATGATTCCACCACCTGTGCATTTACAAATATGCCTGTGTACTTAATGGAGACAAATTTTTGTATCCTAGTTTTTCTAGTTTTAGATGACAAAAGATCACCTAAAACAGCATGTTCATGATGGCGGAAGTTTTTTTATCTATTTCACTTCTCTCATTGGATGATGATGATTGAAAAATTGACATCTTTATTTATAAGCCATACAAAGTTTGCAAGAAGGAAACACATGCGATAGTAGTCTCAAGTGATCCGAGCAGATATTAAGAAATATGAACATTTTTCTGGTCCTTTGTGATTTCATGAACATTTTTTATTATTCTGATTTACAGATAAGATCTGTTTCTTGGTGTCATTTACATAATCTGGTACTTTGTGATTTCATGCAGATGTTGAAGGAAATTGAAATCTTTGACCCTGACAAAAAGTTTGGTCAGCCACCAGGTTGGTGAATTAAGATGAAGCTGATTCGGCTGTATAATCATATTATAGAGCCTTTTGCTTTAGATGAATTGTCTTAAAATCCATCATTAATGTTGTGTCTTCTCATGTGAAAGCATTTCAGCTAAAGAAGATTTTGGTTCTGATTTTTTCTACAGGTATTGAAGTGGGGCATCAATTTTTCTCTCTTGCAGAAATGTTGGCTGTAGGGTTTTCTGGACACTGGTTGGGTGGAGTCGACCACATGAAGAATACTTGTAGCAAATCGGTATTTTATCTACAGTTGATTATTTTTTCTTTAAGTTTATCTTTATCGTAATTACATATTGTTATTATTTTCTCTATACAGAAAATTTCCCCATTCCATGAAATTCTTTTTCTACATTTTTCTTTTTTATGGTTTTTGTGCACTAATTGTGTGCCTTCTTTTTCCCCTTATAATATGCAACAGTTTAGTTTTTTCGAATTTTTCCATTCAGAGTGCATGCATATTGTGAGAACGTAGTTGAAACTGATTGTATTGTTGTATGTTGTGAAATGCAACCAAGTCCATCAGATAAATCAAAAGAGAATGATCCCCCTTCTTCTTTTCCCTTTTTTTGTGTTCAATAAGAAATGGCATTTTCTTTGGTTGAATGTGTGGTGGACAGTCATAATATAACAGGCTTATTTTGATCTAGAATAAAAAATGTGGCACATTGACAAGAAAAATAGCTAATATTCATGTCATGTTTTTGTATGTGTCTTATTGGGAACCGGTGTACAATATATCTTTGTTTTATCTTAAGGATGAATGAGGAGAAGGCCATTTCAAGACAAAGCTATAGCAATCGAAATTTCAGAGAATCACACCCTAGGTCTATGGAAAATAAATTTTGGATCAATCAAGTACATTGATTACCAATGTGAAACGACATGTATATAGCCAGAAACTGTTGAAATCTATCTTTTAAACAGACTAGTAAATAATCAATCATCAATATAAAATTATGTGTTTTGGTTTTTAAAGCCTGACTCATACTATAAATCTAATTACAACAAACCTCGGAAATACATATGGACCTCAAAATTCATGATTGATGTGCTTGCTGTTTCTTTCTCTTTTTTTGGCCTAGTCCATAATGGTAAATCATGAGGCTTGCTTAGAAATATGTATTTGAAAAGATACCATTATTTTATGCTTAACAAACTTGCTATTTTGTTGTATATCATGCTTAAATTTTCCGAACTGATGCTTCTGAAAACTATTAATCTCTTGCAATCTTATACTTGTTCAATGATTTCAATGGAATCTTGTAGGATGATTACCATGGTTATACCTTCCCACTTGCAGTGACAATTTTGTTGTCCAGCCAACATGAGGATGATGTTGATAATTCAGAAGTTGTATGTAATTGCCCAGGTGGAAACGATTTGCTTGGAAATAAAACTCAAGACAATGATCAAGCTATGGATCTTGGTAATATGGCTCTAAAGGTGTGTAATATGGAAAAATGATTTTATTCTTTTGATCTGTTTTTCTTTTCTGTTGTTTCATTGCATAGATACCTACATAGCGCTTAATGTGTAATCTGTAAAATTCAGTATTTAATGCATGTTATTTGATAATTTCTTTGTGTATTCAAAGTTTTATATCTTTGCTTCTTTGAACCATATTTTCATTTTCAGTTCAAATACTTTAAACACGTAAATGTCCATGGACACATGTATGTGTCCGTTTATTTTTTATTTTAAATATGTGCTCAGAAGCAATATAAGTAATTAATAAATGATCTTCGTTCAGAAAATTGATTTGTGCTCTTAGATATCCAGATGATGATTGTTCAAAAATGCCCTTAAAGAACTTTCTGAAGTTCTTTAAATAGAATTCTTGTGGTTTCTTGTTGGAGGTGCCGGACTTCTTATAAGATAAAGTTTGGTATCGTGGTCTTTAAGGGAACTGTACCTAGTAAGTTGGAGACAAACAGTTTCTCATCATCAATACTAATTGGGATGCCACATTTTTTACTCAATTTTTTGGCTTTTTCAGTTTTTCTAATCATCTGTGGATTGCTTGCTCACCTTCAATGTAACTTTATAACCTTCTTTCCTTTTGCTGATAAAATTGTCTTCGTTTTCCTATCAAAAATTAAAAACATAATAAATAAACACCATTTCTCTATTACTTTTTCAAAAAGAAAGAAGAATTGATATTGAAGTTTTTGTTTGGTGGGAAATCAGAAGCATCCTCCAACTGCAGCACAGTTTGAGTCAAGCTTGCTTTAACCAAGGATCTTGGAGAACACTTTGTTGAAGTCCAGTCGATGGAAACAGTCAACCTGTATAAAAAACAAGTTTTTTTCACTTATATTTGTAGATTATAAATTTATGAAAGTTCTTGCATATGTATTATACAATGTTCTAAGCTTGCTTCATTATTATACTATAGATGGTTCTTTTTTTGCTGAGGAATGAAATAAGAAATTTTGGAATCACCAACTCTGTCCTCTATGATGGTGTATTTTGGGTGCCATACATTTCTGTTTTCACTTATTAGAGAACAAAGAATTTTTTTACTGTTTTTTTTTTCTTTTGTAGCATAATGTGGACTATAGTGTACCAGTTAGAGTGATCCGTGGACAGGAATGTGCTGATGCTTATAATGGCAAAGTTTACATATATGATGGCTTGTACAAGGTGGAATATCCTTTTGTAGAAAAGTGCTATTTTATCAAGTTCTGTTTTATCTCATAAATGCAAATTTACTTTTGTCTTTGTTGACATGCACCATTTCTGGTTAATTGCACTTAAGAGTTTCCAAAAGGACTTATCAGTAACATGGATGGATAAGATACATAATTTTCGATACTCGCCATTATGTCAGTGTATGTCTATGTGTGTCTGTCATATTTGCTTTGATAAGATAGGTGTCTTTCCTTTCATGAACTTGTTACTTTGCTGTTACGGTTATTTGCAACCTTGCTCCTTATTCAATAATGACATTTTTGTTTTCAGTCATTCCAGTGGCCGAAGAATATGGATTGTTTCTTGTGCCATTTTGATAGAGTGGCATCTTCGATGGTTTTATAGGTTTCTGTTGCTTTGTGTTGCCTCCCTTTTCTTTTCTCTAGGGAGACCTAGTTCGAAAACAGGCAATTTTGAATAAGCTGATTGCCAAATAAATCTTTAAAAGGTTTATGGTTTGTTAAAACATGATTATCTGACATACTCAAGTCTGACGATTTCTTTACTTTTCTCTTAAATATTACATTAATATAAACCAAAGCCCTTCCCAACCTTGATGTGAACGAAATCTGAACCCTAAATCTCTCGTACAACTGCAAGCGATTTGATATTGATGAGTAATTGTCTTTTATTACACCTCACATATCTAAATATTGAATTATTATAGAAAAAGAAAAACTAGATGATAAGTCACTTGTTAAATTTTATTTAAATAATCTAGCATATCACTTTCATGATTTCATCGTTTGCCGCAGGTTATGAATTGTTCGGCTGCTACCAATATTTCTGGATATACTGTTTTTAAGTACAGTCTGAAGCGGCTTAAAGGACAGCTAAAATTTATGTCAAAAAATCAGGTAAGCAGCTCTGCAATTTATAACTTCTATGGTAGGATTTGCTTATTGGTTTTAAGTGTCACAATGCTTAAAAATTGAAATTTCATCTTGTAACACTGGTGGAAGAGCGTAATACTTTTATTATTTACATGTATTCTGGATCAGTGCAATTAATTTCTCATTTCCTTGCCTTTCATTTTTTTTCTGCCTTTTGTGAATGTCATGATGAGGTGTCACAAAGTTAATTAACTGTACCTTTAAGGTTGTAATAAAAAACATGAATATCTAGAAGGGCAAATGTAATGTGCAATATGCTTAAACATATTATGTAATTCATATGTGTTGTGCATCAATAATATTGAACCTGTTTCTTTTCCATTTTCTTCTGTTCCATTTTTTTGGACTGTGATAAGATTTCATGGTAAACTTATCTCTGCCTGAAAATTTGAAGAGATTACAGTGTATAAATCCAAGTAATTGGTTGCTTTTCTTTTTATCAATTCTCAGGATGCTAAGATTAAGTGTTAAATGTATAAGGTCTTGCGGGTATGGGGATTTTGGGACAACAAAGCGGACAGTGGAAAAAGTATCTTGGTTAGAGAGGAGATTTGAAGAAGTGAAAGCGAGAGCATGTTACATAAACAACACGTACTTTCTAATAGAGTTATTGCATTAAGACATTCGCTTCTAGAGAAAAGTTTGTAAAAAGGACTGTTTTGATTCAAAGCAAAAAAATCTTAAATGTCCATTATGTTAGAAATGAAAAAGGTTCCCATGCTTTTAAAGAATTCCACAGTGTGTTTGTTGTGTGGATCAGATTCCTTTAAGACGGATATCTTGGTGGCATTTATGTTATTTGTCTAGCTTTCATTGAGGTTTAGGGGCGTTTGTTGCTTATATTGCTATTTTGATTCTATTTTCACTTCTTATTTTAGGATCATTTCATAAGAGGAAAAGTTTCTAAAGATTATTATCAATCAGCTGGGTATGAAATCTCTAATCTGCTTTGCAAGTGAACAATAAAGTGTCTCTTATGTACATCTCATATGTCATTTGAACTGAAGGAAGCATTTGTTTTTCTAAGGTTGGTGTGCATTGACATCTCTAACGGTCAAGAAGATATATGCATTCCTGCAACAAACGTTATTGATAATCCACCTATTTCACCTTCAGGCAAGTTCAACCATCTAAAATATTGTCTGAGGAGCAAGTAAATCTTAAGCAAGCATTGCTATGTTTTAGTTAATTAAATGTTACATCTTTTTTTAGAAGCTTCATTTACATGGGTCTGTTTTTAGAAGCTTCATTTACATGGGCTTTCTTCATGGCAGTCGTATACTATTCTTATTTTTCATGTTGACTAGAAAAATGTCACCCACTATGTGACACGCTATTTGAGAGATTAGGCTGAAATCATCTAAATATTATGAAGCATATATGATCTTAATTTTGAACAGAAACTTCTTAGAATATTGACAAGAGAGGGTTAGCCATGGTTTCTTATCTAATAGTTCAGTGTATTTGTGACTTTTATTGTGCATTCACATACATATAATATATTTAACGATAAGTGCTTCCTGTTAATGGAATAAAATTAAAATGCAAGAGTAACCTTTCAACAAGTTTTTGTCAAGAGTAAATTTAAGATATCTGTTTACCATGTCTTCTAACTTTGGCTATTTTAAAAGCTTGTTTAAGTATTCTTGAGAATTGAAAGATTTGTTATTTAATTAGAAAAACCTGACATTTTCAGATGAAATTGGTTATCCCAGGAGTTATCATAACAGATAGTTCTGTGAACATTATTGATCATTCAGTTGGTCATCGTCAGTCTGGTATAGCTGAACTGAGTTTAACTATCAAACATTGATGCCATAGCATGACTGGTTTCATTGAATATTTTATTCTCTAGCAGGACAAAGAGCAACCTAGTTTTTCCCTTCTGTAGGTGGTAAATTCCATCTATATGAGTTCTTCTTTTATTTCTCTCTTTCCCTAGGTTTGTCTAAAGTATTTTTGTGTCTGTTTAATTGATTTTACTTTCTTTTTTTTCTCCCCATTGCTTAACTCTCTTGTTACCCTTCTTCATTTTCTCTTCAATTGAGAATTGCTCGTGCTTGCCCTTGTTCTTTTTATCCCTATTGGTCTTCAACTCTTTATTTATTGGTTGATTGTATAAAGTATATCTTTGGATGCATTGTCAATAACAGAATTTTGAAAATTATAGGTTTTACATATATCAGTTCTGTTCAAGTTGAAAAAAATGTGATTGTCCCCCCAGATGCTCCTGGATGCAATTGCAAAGGAAGCTGTATTAGTGCAAGGACTTGTTCTTGTGCACTACTTAATGGCTTTGACTTCCCATATGTGCGGCAAAATGGTGGAAGGTGATTTACATTACAAGTCTGATGTCAATAATGTAATTGTAACTCTTTAAGGTATTTTACATAGTGCTTGGCAAGAGGAATTAACAGGAGTTATGACTGAATGACTAAAAGGATTTTCTAGCTGTCTACATTTACTAGTCATGTAGACTTCGTCAAGTTGAGTTGGTTAAAGCATACTTCATAAGTATATGAGATATTTGTGCGTCATATTTGCTTATTTCATCCTATCTATTCAAGGTATCTGGGTTATCACCTTTGCTTCAAGCATTTAATATTTACTAAACAGTTTCTGTTTTACGATTTTGCTTCATTAAGGGTTGTCCTTTCTGTCAGAATTTTCATGAAAAAGTGAACATACTTTTCTGCCTGCCATATAGTTTCTGTTTATGTTCCACTATAAAAGGGCATAGTTTCTACCAAATACAACCATAATATTAGAATCCATTGACATATTCTTGCTTTTGCAGCTATTTAAGGTAATATTATGGAAGTTAATATGTTAATACAACATAAAAGTATTTTTTTGACTCCCTGATGTTAAACATGTATTCTTTTCTGTTTAACATCTTTATTTTCTGATTTTAGCTCCATATTGACTTGAATATTTTCTTACCTTTCCCCTTACAGATTGATTGAACCAAAGGATGTTGTTTTTGAATGTGGTCCAAGATGTGCTTGTGGACCTGGTTGTGTTAATCGTACCACTCAGCAGGGTTTGAGGTATCGACTTGAGGTAAGGCCTTTAAAACAAATTCATAGTGTACATAGGTACAGTGGTCAGTTTCTTATTTGTTACCCTTCCTTTGAATAGGTTTACCGTACAGAAGATAAGGGGTGGGCTGTTAGGTCTTGGGACTTTATTCCTTCGGGGGCACCAGTTTGCGAATACACTGGAGTTCTTAGGAGGAGTGATGAGTTAGATAATGTTTCTGAGAATGACTTCATCTTTGAAATTGATTGCTGGCAGACAATGAACGAGATAGGGGGAAGAGAGGTATTGCTACAATTATTCAAGAAATACAATCTGTATCATTCATCACCATGTCACATAGAAAACAGAAACAATAAATAGGAAGAAGAGAGAATGTTAAGCATGTCATTTTAGCTAATACATCACATAACCATTTAGACAACAAATTCTTCTAATTGACATCTCTTAGGAAAATGTGCGGCTAATAATCTTATCATGTACTTTTTCACAAATGAAGTGATTATCAACCTTGATATACATACATACATACATACATACATATATATATATGAAGTCATCCATGAACTCAATATCTACAGTAAAAATTCATTCTCAACAAGTCTTTTTTTGTTGTTACTGAAAGGGGAAACAAATTCTATTAATAGAAATAGGGATTCACAAAAAGTTTGATATTACAAATTTTGTGCCTTAACTTTTAGAAGGCAACTTTCATTTCCAGTAAGAATGAAATAATGAACACTTAACACTGCCAATACATGATGTGATAGTTGTTCAAGACAACTTAGGGTCTCCGAATCTTATCAAGGTTAGGTAAGTAATTATCATAAAATTTAGAAAAAGTTATCGAATACAACTTATCTATTGGCAAAAACTTTTAAAATTTTCACAACTTATTGCTTGTTCAATTATTGATTACATTTTTATTTACAGAAGCGACTGCGTAATGTATCTGTACCTACAAGTAATCTTGTGGAGAAAAAAAATGACAAAGTACCAGAAAATGCACCAGAGTTCTGCATAGATGCTGGTTTGTATGGCAATGTTGCGAGATTTGTTAATCATAGTTGTGAGCCTAACCTCTTTGTGCAATGTGTTTTGAGTTCTCATCATGATATTAGACTTGCACGAGTGGTATTGTTTGCTGCAGATGACATACCACCCATGCAGGTTTGGCTCTGCTTTGTCTCCCTTTCCTTTTATTATTTATTTGCTCCTTTGGAGAGGAGGGGTGTGGGGTTTTTCTTTATTTGATATCGTAGGAAACTAAATAAAACAACTTTTACTTTAGAAGTAAAACAAACTTAAAACAACTTTCTACCTTGGTAAGCCAAGAAATAGACACTCCCAAGTCTGAGAAATAAGAAAAATTCTTAATGTAAAACAATTATGGGAAATTGTCATTCCTAAATCGCAGCCAATTACTGAGGGTGATGAAGTTCTTATCTAATATCTTATGTATATTGGTTTGTTTTGCAAACATTCTCAGACTATTCATTCTGCTCATCAGAATATAGCATTTTATTCAGCCTCTAACTCTTCTTTCGGGGATATTTTTATTGTTAAGAATGACTGGATGTGGTTTGATGCTGAAAACAGGAACTTACATATGATTATGGCTACAAACTAGATAGCGTCATTGGTCCTGATGGCAAAATAAAGCAGATGCCATGCAACTGTGGTACAGCTGATTGTCGGAAGCGTCTGTACTAGGAAATTGTTAATAGGTGAGTATGGCTTTGAATTCAATTGTTGCAAATATTGTACAGCGAAAAAGGAAAGCTATTTTGATGTGATTTTTAATGAACAAGTTCCATTATCAAAGTAGTTTCAATTATATCTCACTAATATATGCAGCCATACGTTTATATACAATTGTTTTAGTAGATCACAGGGTTCATCTTATAGCTGAGGGTTATTGATGTGTGATGCCGTGCTATAGGCATGGATCGTGTAACTCTTCATGAAAAAATTTATCCAGCCGCTATCATTTAGGACTAAAATTTTGTGGAATCAATCTTTTTGCTGGATTTATAAAATATGTCTGTGAAATCACATTGTGTTTACCCTTTTGGGGAGCAATTATTTCCGGTTGCAGGAGTGAATTGCTGCTAAGAGAACTGTAATGCTTCTGCTTGTAAAGTATGAGAATCTAGGAGTAGAGAAAAGATTCCTTGCATCCAAAACCAAGAAAAAGTCTGGACTTTTTTGTTTGGATACCTATGAGATGATCTGTACAGTGATGGAGTAGTAGTATTTAACTCGGCCTTCATTCGTTATGGGCTTTTGGCATGGCTTGTTGAACACTTAGCTTTTTCAAGGTTTTACAACGTTTACTAGATGTTATCTGATTAAACTCTTCTATAAATGGTTAAAAAATACGATACTTTACAACAGAAAAGGGGTTCCTTGTTACAGAAGTGTGCAGTTACATACAAATACAGTAGAAATATGATAATTTTCATCAGATTTATTCTATTCCCAACCAAGAGAACAAAACGACAAAATGATATGAATTAATTATCTTGTTTGATTTTTGACCTAATGAGGAAGGAATATTAATCACTGTTGGAAGAAGTAAAATTTTAGATTTGATTATTGATATTGATAACAAGATAGTATTATAAGACATTAGTCTTTGTCTGCCACTAACACAGTTGCTTAGGGTTTTGAAATAAAAGTAAAACACTATTATGCTAAAGTAACCCGAAAAGAAAAGAAAAGGAACTGCCCAATTCAATTCTAATGAATAGTAGGGTTACATATACTTTAATATTTGCTATCTTAATCTTTATTTTTCACTTTATTAATTATTATATCAAAAACGGTACAAATGCTACTGCAACAATATGCCAATGAGATGTAATAACGTGAAAAATTAAATCAAAGGTCTATCGAGCCAAAAAAGGACACGGTTGTCATATTCAAATGGAGAATTGTAAGAAGCGACAGAATCAGAAGCAGTAGTTAACTGTGCTGTCAGAAAATATTGCAGATCTCCAAGACGAAGCCTTAAGACTGACTGTTCTTCAATTCAGGAAGCTTGAGAAGGAATGTTAAGTGTCATTCATGAAGCCACCAAATCTTCTAACAGCAACATATTGTGGAAGATAAAAATGACCAACAAATGATGAATGGAGGGCGTTATTTTTGCTGCTGCTTGATCATTGTTGCCTTGAATGTACGAGAATAGAATAGGCTGCAAAATCAATTTAATAAATTAGATCAACAAATAACATTCATTACCTTTTATCTATGGTCAAGGTCAACCATCTATTTTAAATTGGGCATATAATATGGTGGGTTGCAAATGATTAGTTTCTCTAAACTCCTGAGAAGAAGAAATTGCTTTTTGTGTATTTTATAAATAAGTGCAAGGGTTGATGGAGGATCTTAAATTATTATAAAATTAATATAAAATAAACAAATAAATGATTATGCATGCACCCATCTGTTCTACAGTCTACAACTAGTGCAATACCTAATTGAATAAAATATTCAACACCATAATTAAAAAATTCTCGCTGAGGTCTAAGCGTACACACCACAACTAAACCAACAAATTGATTAGTAGGAGAAGAAGTTTCCCAATGAAACAAGAATTACTTGGATGAACTTTTCCAACTGAAATAGATCAAAAGAGAGAGAGATGGGGTTACATGTGGAAGCCTTTAGCAGCAGCTGTGTAGGATTAGGAAGTAGAATTGATGGGTGAAGTGGAAACCCACGTAGCATTTCTGTATCTTCTGATTTCAAACTGATTTTGGCTTTCAATCACATTCCAGCTTCTTACAGTTCTCTGCCAGTTCATATCCCTTGCCATCAATTTTCTCGTCCAAACCCGCCACCGAAATAGCCAAAATTACAACCCATTTGATCTTAAACACTAACCTTTATTTGTGCTTTTGACTCCTCTATCACTGCCTCTTCGACTGTTAAGCTGAAATTGCGACACACACACACACATATGTATATATAGGAAATGAAGTACTGTAAAGCCATTTCTGTGGCGGGTATTTTTCTTGGATTTTATTAATTTTTAGTGGCTACTTGAACTGTTACGTTGCATGTTTCTCTTTTTCTCTTCTTTCCACTAGAGAAAGAAAGTCTTACAGAGACCACTCCCACTACCTCATTTGTGAGGGTGATAATTTTTACACTCTGTCCGTCAATCAATATCAACATGACAAAATTAAAGGATTGATGTTAACTTAAAAATAGTAGGATTAATAAATAGAATATAATATTTAATAATTAAATTAAATTCGAGTTTTGAAGTTTTAATACAATAAATTTATTTATAATACAGTTAATTATTTAAATAATCATAAATTCTTATCACGCTAGGTGTAAATAGTAAAATTCGAAGTCAGCATCGAAACCAAACCTTTTGTTTGTAATTATGTGCATAACAAAATATATATAGCATATATTAAACAATATCTTCTAAATATTAAAATCAAAGCTTAATAATTAAGTAATACATAAGAAATTAGAAAGAAGATTTTGTGTAGATTAGAAAAAAACAAGAAACACACACACACGTGTATGTATAGAGAGAGAGATCAATCAGAAAGGGACACGTGTGCTAACATCTGTATTCCGTATTGTATGGGCAGCTGTTGCTATTTTTCTATCCAACTGTAACGCGTTACGTTGAAGAGTAGACAACTACATCTTGACACGTCAGCGATATTTTTTATTTTTTAAGGTTTTGTAATTTTATTATCGTTTGGCTGGCTATATTCTATTGGATATTCACATTCATATTTTAATGAATATTAGGGTTTAGCCCATGATTGTTTTAAATATTTAAAAATATGTAAAGGTTCCTAATAATCTATTATTATTTACTCGCAAAATTCCTTCATTTCTTTTTTAAAACAATTTAAATTATTATTAGACATTGATAATTTTTTTAATTTTTTATTTTTAAGGGCAAAACTCGCGTTAGCATAAGTTGTATACCGGCTTTTAGCCTCATCACGCACTTGGATCTCGTACGTTCAACAAGTGTTTAAAGAAATCGACCTCTTATTTTTCGACGAGTAACCAATTAAATTAACTTTACTCAGAGAAGTTGTATTTGAAAAAGTCGTAACAAACAGACGAAGCCTAAGCAAGCAGGTGTAAAATGAGGGACCCACGAAACGACACGTCGTTGTTTGTATGATTTTGCACTAGAATGAGATGGAAGTGTTAGAAGACTGACTATCTATCCACTACCATCAACTCAACTGTGGTAAAACCACTTACGTGGCAGCCATTCCGTTCCGTGTTAAAAAAATCCCATTTTTTTCTTCTTTTGAAAAGAGAAAAGTCAACAAGTGGCATTACCTGAAAACTGCCTCTTTTTTTCAAATTTTCCCAAACGGGGGAATTTGGATTCATTTTTCTTCCGCGTCCTTGAAACGTGGAACTTGCAATTGCACTGCTCCCACTTGTTGAATTGCAAATTGTTCTATACCGTAATTTTGCTTTATTATTAATGTGTTATTAAACAATTAATAATTAATTAAGTTTGAATGAGTCTAATAAATTAGAATAACACATTAATCGTAAAATAGCAAATTTGGTTTAAGTATGTTGGAGATATCACTAACCGACAGTAATTGCTTCTAGTACTAGACGTGATGATTAGGGGATAATTCCGGTGTTTTAAGGGGTTAGTCAAGAATTAGGGCCCCATTACATTATTTATTTATTTATTTATTTATTTATTTATTTGTTGCAAAAAGCAAACAACCACGATTTCATTGCTTGTAATGTGCACAAAATTTGTTATATTTTCAATTAAATTTAAAAAGGTTTTCTATTTGCAATAATTGTTAGAATTAGAAATCATAGCATTTGAAATTTTCCTATATTTTCTTTCAAAGGCAATAAAATCTTTCCTGATCACGAGCCATCAAGGACATATTAATTCCTTATATATTTTGCGAGATTTGATTGTTATTTCAATAGTGAATTGCATTGAGAAATGAAGATACCCGTGATTGTAAATTTCTTTGAAAAAAAATTCAAAGGAGGATCCTATTGTAGGTGAACAAAAATCCAAATAATTTTAAAATATTAAAAATAATATGAACATTGATTATGGTTTTAGTATCTCTCTAGTAGATAATAATTCAACAAACTAAAAAAATTATTACTAAAAACTTTAACAAATGTTTATGATATTATAAAAATAATAAAAATATTTATAATATATTTAAATTTTTCAATAAAATCTCTACAGTGAACAAGAGTATGTTTGTTTTTATAAATTAAAATATAAATAAAATTTTTGTTCAAATTTTTAAGAGATATTTATTTTTTTACTTATGTCTGCATCTTATTAAAAATGTATTAATATGAATAGTTAACTTAAAAATTTTAATTTAAATATAAATAATTAAATATCTAAATAAATTAAATATTTTATTTATCAACAATATCTTTAATTTATTACTTAAATATTTATATATATTAATAATTTAATATATTAGTTTTAAATTTTTAAGGTGTATACATTTACATTAGTTTTAGATTTTTTTTAATAAAAATAAACTAACTTAAGATTTATATTTATATATTTAAGATAAAAAATAAATATATCAATTAAATTTAAATTTTAATAAAATTTTAGTTATATTCATATTTTAGAAAATTAAATATTAAAAAACAAAAATATATTTAAAAAAAGAAAAATGTATTAGTGTAAAGTTGTGGAAAACAAAGGAGAAATAGGTGGGGGCAATAGCATCAAGAAGGTCCCACTAGATCACAAGGAGAATATGAATGTGACATTGTACTAACCT
The DNA here is from genome assembly GCA_028052125.1 of Melia azedarach. Classification (NCBI taxonomy): domain Eukaryota; kingdom Viridiplantae; phylum Streptophyta; class Magnoliopsida; order Sapindales; family Meliaceae; genus Melia; species Melia azedarach. The sequence goes on from CM051397.1 coordinate 5,119,625, forward strand.
AACCCCTCAAAAAATCAAAGGCTCTTATGTTATGGGACATGTGCTTCCAAACCCATCTTTGTAAGCTTCTATTTTTGTGATTAAAATATAATCTAATTTAATCTTCTTTGATTGAAACTAAAGGCCAATTTGAATTTAAATAAACATAAAATTAGGGTTAATTGTGTGTGGGATGGCGATATATTAACAAAGAAGAAGAAGAAGAAGAAGAAGAATAGGGAATTAATTAGGGGTGGGTAGTGGTGCCCTTGTCAAATAAAATTTGTCCAAATTCTAAACAATACGGAGAAAAAAAGTGACTTTAATGGAGGGGGCCGCCAACCCATTCATTAACGTTAGCCATTAAGTGAAGATTAGGGCAAATAATTCATTGTGATTATTAGAGTGATTAACACGATAAATTTATTTTTTTTCTTTTTATTTAGTGGTAGGGTAGGATTAGGTGCCCTTATCAACACATAATCCTTTCTTTCTATTAGACTATTACTCGTGATTCTCAATAAAGTTATTTAAACGAATAATTTTAAATTTTGGTTGAAATGTGTAAAATATTATATTAATTAAATTAAATTTCCTTTTCGTAAGTTTTTGTATATTAAAGATTTTAACAAATTTATAATAAAGTCAAACACAATTTTAAAATATAAAAAAATATTTTTAAGGACTTTAAAAAATAACGACATATGTTTATGTATTAGGGATGGCAAAATCTCTAACAGATTTGGAGCCTCAAAAGAATATACTCCAAATAGATAAAATTGAGGTGATATAATAAAAAATAAAATAAGAAATAGAGAGAGATTAATTTTCATATTATTAATGGGATAAGAAACGTTTTAGTATTGCCTGCTTCTTTCTCTAAATATATGTAATAATATATTATTTTCAAATAATATATATATATGCAAATATATTTAATTAAAAAAAATTACAATTCATAATTTTTTCATCTTATCAAATAACAAAATTTATATTTTTAATATAGTTATTACATATGAATAATACTAGAATCTATTAACGATATTTTTAGTTAGTATTAATATAAATAAATAAGAATAAAAAATTATTTTTTATATAGAGATTTTTCACTCCTATTTTATTAAATTTTATTAAAAAAATAAAATTAAAAGAGAATAGAAAGAGAAAAGGGCTTCATCATTTTTATTGTGCCCTATTGTCATCCCTAATTTATACGTTGATTAAAACTTATAAGAGATGACGAATTGTAACAAAAATTCAATGAACTTGCATAATTCAAATAGGACAAGAGAATCATTGGAATAATGACGATTAAAAAGAGGAATATTTTGCAAAGAGGGGATATTTTCCATTACATTCAACGAGAAAAAAAAGAAAGAAAGAAAGAAAATCAATAGTAAATAGTAACTAAAGAATGAAAAGGATAGTAGCCGAAGGAAAAAATAAAAACTAATGGTGGCCCAAAAAACGCGTCTAGTGCCATATTCTACATTAAGAAAATGACCCCAAGTTTTTTTTTCAATATATATATATATATATATATATATATATATATATATTTTAAAAATATACAAAATAAAAAATGAAAAGAATAATAACTAGTCCACATAATGATATGATATGATATGATATGAGTTGAGATGAGTTGCCTTTTCAAGATTATCCCATTTCATGTCCCAATTCAGAAAGTAACCTTAGTTTATAGGAAACAAATCCTTTCCTATTAAAACAGAAATTTTGTGACAATGATCCATTATTTAATTAAACCAATTAAAATCTCTAATGTGGTATTTTTTTTTAAAAAATAAAACAAAATTTAATATTTAATATTTAATAGTAAGCGATTAAGGTCAATAACCCTACAGTAATCCAAGTTAAAAAAAGAAGCCCACCCTTAATAAATAAATAAATAAATAAATAAAAGAAAATCTTTCAAAACAAACATCTATCTCTTCTTTTTAATTTTCTTACACTCAAATTCGATCACTCTTTCTATCTTTCCTTTGGGACTCCTCTCTCTCTCTCTCTCTCTCTCTCTCTCTCTCTCTCTCTATTTCTCTCTCTATGCAATTACGGAGCACGAGAATGAGAGGGCCACCGTTTTCTTTAAACGGCGTTACGGGGTCTTCTTAAAAACGCCGTTACTTCATTTCGCACGCTAACTCACGTGCCAATAATAATAGTCCTTTTTAAGTGTTTTCCATTTTTTTTTATTTTTTATTTTTTATTTTTTTACTTGACTTTTATGGCTTTGGAGCAGCTCAGCCTGGCCCCGACGCCCGTTGACGGCGATCCTGACGGCGTTACTAACGGCGTCGAACATCGGCCTGCTTCCGTTGACGGGGCAGACGACGGTTGTAAGGCTCCCAGGCTCCCCCGATGGACCAGACAGGAGATTCTCGTTCTGATACAAGGTAAAAGAGTGGCCGAGAATCGGGTGAGGAGAGGTCGGGCGGCAGGTATGGCGTTCGGGTCGGGTCAGGTTGAACCGAAGTGGGCGTCAGTTTCGTCGTACTGCAAACGACACGGAGTGAATCGGGGGCCGGTCCAGTGTCGAAAGAGGTGGAGCAATTTGGCAGGCGATTTTAAGAAAATTAAGGAGTGGGAATCGAACGTCAGGGACGGAACGGAGTCGTTTTGGGTGATGAGGAACGATTTGAGGAGGGAGAGGAAGTTGCCGGGGTTTTTCGACAGAGAGGTTTACGATATTCTTGATGGGGTGGCGGGTGACCCGTCAGCCGCGGCGACGCCGGGATTGGGTCTGGCTCTGGCGCCGGTGAATGCGGCGGAGGAGACGACAGAGGATACGGAGGCGGTTTTCGATAGCGGGAGAACCGCAGCGGTTGAGGATGGTTTGTTTTCGGATTTTGAGCAAGAGGAGACCGGGGTAAGCACGGAGAAGGACGAGGCGGCGGCGGCTGCCTCTACGGCCAAGCCGATATCGGCTACTATGCCAATTCCAGGTATTCGTGTTTGTTTGGATTATGCTGTGTGGACTTCTGTACTTTTTTCGTTTTTATTATTATTATTTTTGCTTATTTTATTTACTTTTTATAATTTAATAATAGGAATTTTTGTGATTGGTCTCATATTTTAAAGAGGATGTCATAGGTTCCAGAGATGAATGAATGGCATAAATTTTGGTTTGTGTGATTTTTTAATGGAAAATTTGGTGGTTTTTTTTTAATTATTTTTGGGACAATTTAATTTCCTTTTATTTGAGGTTTTCCCCGACCACAAACAACTTTTTTTAGAAATTATTTTTATGATATTAGTCTTTTTTTTTTAAATTAGAAAAATGGTTAAATGTTTCGGAAATTATTGGCATAAATTTTTATGTTTGTGAATTGATTTAAATTTTATTTAAAAAAAAAAAGAAATCATTTTAAGAAAATAGGTAATTCTTTTTTTCTTTTCAGAGAAACAGTTCCAACCAAATCCAAGAGGGGGTCATGGACAAGGTAATGTTCTTCCTCAAAATTTTATGAATATTTATATATTGGCGAAGATTTTCTATATTTATTATCATTTTTGTGTGACATGGCATGTTTAAGGAAAATATATTAAGTATAATAATAATCTTTAAATAGAAATTATACTCCTAGAAAATTATAAGAATCACTTAAGTTTCAAATAATGAAACTAGCACCGGGTTAGTCGCTCTGTTTGAAGTTCTGCTTAAGAGCATGCCCTTTTCACCATGCTGAGAATATCTCATTAAAAAGCAAGCTTAGTCCATAGTTTACTAGTATAGTGGATTGCAGAAGAAAAACTCTGGATCTCTTCTTTGGGATAATATTTATGGTCTTTCTACTAGAAATCGATCATATCAAGACTCTCTCTTTGAAATGGGTATTTATTTATTGGTTTAATGGCGCGGTCATTTTTTGAAAATATGTGAAACATGTATCAAACTCGCTAACTATGTGCGAGTACAGGGGCAGGTAATGAAGATATTGTATCTGGGATTTTGGAATTGTGGTTGTATAGCAAAGATTAAGTTTCGCAACATTACAAACGAAAATCACTTGACTTGCAGGCACGACAACTGAGAAACAGCCGGGGGTTTCAAACCCGGAGATAGGCTCTACTTCTCATCAAGATGGCAGGAAGCGGAAACGGTTCACAGTAGAGGGAGACGAGGAAATGAGCAATCTACAGAACCAGTTGATTGATGTATTGGAAAAGAATGGTAAAATGCTGACCACCCAACTTGAAGCTCAGAACAACAATTTCCAGTTGGACAGAGAGCAGAGGAAAGACCATGCAGATAGCTTAGTTGCTGTTCTTAATAAGCTGGCAGATGCTTTAGGAAGAATCGCTGATAAATTGTAGGATGCACATGCAACACAGAGTCACAGTGTACATAACAACAGAAGTTCCAAAGAAGAACTGGAGGTGAATTTAATCTGATCGATTTGTCTGAGTCTGTGTCCGAGGATGATCATGATCACATACATTCGAGATTGGAGTTTTCTCGCTTGTTTCTAGTTTCCTTTTTTGACATTATTCTTAATTCACATTTTCCGCTGCCATTATATACAGGGGGTTTATAGTTTTATACACAGGTAATAAAGTCTAGAATCTAGAATATTTTTAGGGTTGATTGATACCACCACAAAATTCAGCTTATTTGCTGCTGCTATTATAGATAAAAAGAGTATTATATTATAAATCTCAAAAGTTTATTTATATGGATTTGTTCTTTCTTCCCTCTCTGTCTTTGTTGATGTTTTTGATTGTTTAACCGTAGTGTGCGCAGCTTCACTTCATTATTTACTCGCTGAATAGAGAGGAGTCTTAATTAATTAAAGTCTAGTGGCGTTCGGAGAAAGATTCCTTTGTTGATGAAATGAAATGTTCGCTCATTCCTTTAGCACCCTCACAACACACACAACTTGGTACGCATTTATTAGATGAAGTCTAACATCAAAGGGTAACATTCGTTACTATTAATTCGTTGACTCTCTTTCATCATTGGCTTGAATGCTAAAAAGCCACCTCAGATTGTCAATAATAGTATTCATATATCAAAACTGATTATTTTTTTTTTTTGGTTTTTGCAATAACACGTGAGAAGTAGTAAGCTAACGTCGCATGCTTGTGTGTGTTTTGGGTTGACTAGGTTGTTTTTAGAATTCTTTTGACACAAAAAAGAAATGCCCTTTGAATAACCCAATCTGAATTATATTCTCCCAGAAACAGAGAATGAATTGAGTCTTTGAATAACCCCATCTGAACGGCATCCAGATCATTACATGTGATATTTGGGAATAGAAATCTCATTTTTGTTTCATTATGTTTCTTTGGGTTTCTTGGAATGAAATCTATAATGGTGTTGAAGAATGCTTTACTAAAGGAAATTTCTGTTTTGAATAATCCAATCGATCTCAACTACTACGACAACAGAAATAATCATTAACATACAAACGTCAGCATGCATTTAACAGACAATTATATAAACTGAGACACGTAAAGACTCGTGAAGCAAAGCAATTATTTACAAAACAGAAATTTCCTTTAGTAAAGTATTCTTCAACACCATTATAGCTTTCATTCTATGAAAGCCAAAGAAACACAATGAAACAAAAATAGCTTTCTATTCCCAAACATCACATGTAATGATCTGGATGCCGTTCAGAATATCGAACAACATTAAGAATCAGAATCATCTGACCTAGACCTTGTTCGATATTTGCGACCAGGTTTATGGAAACAAGCACCATCATCTGTTGTTTCTGGTTCAATCTCTTGATCAGCAATAACTTCAATTTCTTCTTCTGCATTAACTTCAAAGTGGTGGGACTCCGCAGCTGCAATACCCACAGGAAAGCCTGTTTGAGGCATCAACTGCTTAGCATCATCTTCCTTGTTTTCCTTAATCTCACTAGTCATATTTTCACTCTTCATATCACCTGCTTTCTTCTTTGGGATAAAGACCACGGATTTTGGAAGATCACCAGAAGGATTCTTTAGATCTGGCCCTCCCCCTTTAGCCTTTGAGTTCTTTATCAGGGTCAGCACATCCATACAAGTCTTGGTGTTGGATTCATCAATAAATTTATCTGACGAATCAAAACTATAGCGTGTATATTTAGAAGGATTCAGTATGTAATCCGGAACACAAGAATTCCAGGCCAGCTGAGGTGCATCATCTGAATCAGTAGCATCCACTGTAGAGGTGCCAACTGAAGAATATTGAATTTTTTCCGATCCTTCATCAGTATCAAGTATACAACCAGGGTCAAACCTGACACGCTTTTTTGGCTTAGCATCTGCATTGTCATCCTTCCTTTTCAATATTGATTTGGGTCGATGACTGGCTTCAGATACTTTTCCTTGTGATCCCTTAACTTCTGTATCACAATCAGAAGAAGCAAAATTCGATTTTTTTGCGTCAGCTTCATCTTCTTTCAGCCTAATTCTAGCAGCATGGTGATTGGCACGTGCGTCCTTACTCCCACCATTTAATGAGTTAAGAACCACATTATGCATGTTCACGTAAGACCCTCGATCAGTTACATCATTCATATACAAGCGCTCACCAGCATTCTCCCTGCCCGAAGCTACTTTATCAAATTCATCTTCCTCTTCCTGCAAGCAGCAATTAAAGAAATTAGGTCTATGGTAAATTCTCAAAAGAAAAAGAGGAAAAAAGGGAAAGAAGAAGAAGGAAACAGCTACATATATTCACAAAGCATACATTACCTTCCTTCACACATTCATATGATAGTAATTAAGATACATGGTCTCTCTCCAACTAACGATACTTCCCTATGTAAAGGGACAGCATATAGCATAAATCAATCAGAAAATGAAAGAATCACAAACAACTTCCAAGAAGATCAATAGTATTGTTTCCTTATTATTTTTCCTTATCTGTCATCATTTAGCATTAGTTTTCCGACAGTTTGTAGATTTTTATCCAAGATTGGATCAGTTTTGTGCATGAGAATAAACTAAATACCATAATTTTATTTTCCTCCATAAAATTATTCAATAAATAAAAGCATTAAGTTGTTGAGGATCTTTCTACACCACACAACATGATTGCTCTCTCGTGATAAAGTTCACTTTTTATGGTACAATTCATATTCATCATGAGTCTGGCTCAATGCTACCAGGGTAATGTATTATGTTAAATACAAATCATTAAAAGAAAAAACAAAAATACATCCATTCTAGTACTTAGTTTCTACCATGTTGCTCAAACTCACGTAGCCTGTAATTTCTATAACAGTCTACAATCCCTCAAACGTAATACTATGCAATTCCAGCACTGAATAATTTTTTTTTTTTTACAGAAAATAAATCAAAATTAATTAGAATAAATTAAATAAGAAAATACCTCATTATCTAGGGTGCTGTCCATGCCGATTGAAGATCTGATCTCCCATTCATCTCTAGTACTATCTCTGTCATCGCCTTCACCGTCATCAGGGAAGTTCCTTCGGCGTAATCGATCCTTCCTCAATAATTCATCAAACGACGAAGAACAGGGCGTTTCGTCTCTGGCTGAAGTATCCTTGTCGCGCCTCCATTCTCGGCGCTCCACCTCGTCGTCGGTAAGAGACCAGGGAGTGGACGAGCTTGAGGGAGCGAGCGAACCAAAGATCTTCTCCACTCGAACTCTGAAACTCTCGTCATCCATTGACGATGATGCCATTCATTCAAAGATTGAATCAAGTGAGTTTGGATTTTACATTTTTTGGTGCTTTAAACTGAGAGCATCCACCGCCTTCATTTCGTCTGTGGATTTTTCCTTAAATTTTATTTGCTTTGTTTGAACTTTGGGCCACCGAAACTGTATAGCCCAGATTTACCTAACACAAGCCCAACTAAATTTTTATTTATTTTTCGTGTTTTCTTTTTTAATTTATGCGACATATAAATTTCTTTTAAAAATGAAAATGTTAAATGAAGGTCTCTTATGAGGCCCAAACCATGATTGGGCTTCGGCTTGATTTCTGATCCACAAAGCCCATTAGGTCTATGGCCGTGCGGTTAGCATAAGGATGGAAAGTCATGCAGGACGACAAAGTTCTACACGAAAACGTAAAATCCAATTGCCTGATTAATTATAAAAATAATGAATACATAGAGAAGCAATGGGGAAGACAATTGAATGAATGGGGTTGGCTCCAATTGCCTGATTAAGCGGGAGATCAAAGATTGCTTTCGAGGCAAAAGTTATCAATTACACTGTATAAAAGCGAAGACAAAGTTGTCTGCCTGTCCTTTGCTTTTCTTTTCCCTTTTTTTTTTTTTTTCTCATTTTAATTTAATTTAATTTAATTATATCTGTATAATATGAGTGTTGGTTGGCACTAAATGTACCAGGCATGTTGTTCTCATTTAAGAGATTTAAAAAATACCGAATAAATGATTGGATGTTTGTCAATTAGACATAAATTTATTTATTACGCATTTTAATTATTTACGCGACGGTGCCAATAGAGTGTAAATGAATAATACTAAATATATTCTCATTAAAATTGTTAACATCAAACTTTATTTTATGGCGTCCGACAATTTTTAATCCGAATTCACATTTGCCTTACATGACCAAAATAAAAAGGTCGGGGTCGTCGGTCACATTTTTTTTTCTTTTTTAATTGTGCTCGTCAATTTCTTGATTTTAAAACAAAAGAAACATACTCAATTCGTAAAGGATATGATTTTCGAATCCAACTTTAGGTTTAGGGGCCATAATGTATCAAATATTTTAATTGACGGACTCGAGTATGAGTTGCACTTGTTTACGAATGTATTTAGGAAACCATCTACGACAATGCAGATTTCAATTGAATTTCTACTCGTCGAAAATTTCTCTTCAGTGTATTTTGAAATCAAAATTTGCTATTATTATAATATGTTATTTTATTTAAATAAAAAAAACGAAAAAACAAAAAGATAAGGTTTGAGCATGCAAATTGTGACAAAGAAGAAGAAATGCAGGCGGTCAAAAAGTAAAGAAATTAGGTCATTGTTGTCACAATAAAGTTACTACTCTCTTCTAATTCTTTTCGCTTTGGATCTCTCGTCTCTTGTGTATGACTTCTTTTACTATTATATTTTTAATCAATTAAAATTAATTTTCTATTTTTCTTTGAAACCAAAAAAAAAGCAATCTATGACCAAGGCAAGTGCTTTTGCCTGCCCATCTTCACGTATATTCATATTTTAATGATTTTAGTACTTGAAATTATATTTTATTTTTATTCTACAACATTTAATGATGATATCATATGTATTCATTGTCATGCCACATTTATTCCTTCATTTCACGTGCCCATCATGCCCGACTATATTAAATAAAAACAATTCAACACAGTTTGTTATAGGTTTTTAGTGTTTAGAAGTCATTTAAGTAGAGTATAACACCATTAATACTTTAATGTGTTAATTTATTCAAACAAAATTTTAATATTAATGATTAATAGTTTTATTTAAGATATAAATAATTTTTTTTACAACATTCTCTATCTACTACTTTGTTTACGTCTTTATTTCTTCGTGAGATTTTAAAGAATCAAAACTAACTCTTCAAAAATTTAGAACAAAACAAATCAAAGTAAAAAATTTAGAACAAAATATAATCAGACTTGTAGTGATGGAGCCAGCTAACCCTGGCTCATTTGATTGAATTAAAAAAGAGAGCATGTTTGAGACTTTAAACCCCTGCTAAGTAACTTCATAATTATTCAAGATAACAAAAAGTAATATATAATTGAAAAAACTTCTCTTAATGATTTTAAAATTATAAAAAAAAAATAAAGAATGTAATATTTTTATGCTATTCTGCTCTGCTGTCTACATTAAATGTAATATAACTTTTTTCTCACTTTAAAAGCTTTAGTTCTCTCATTTCATCTAACAAACTACTTAAATTCTACGACTTACTTTTAATTTAAGCTTGATAATTTATAAAATCAGTATTATGTTTGTGTCCTTCTAAATTATTATTGTTAAATTGCATTCATTTTTATTTTTTATGGCATAAATACATTTAATAACATCAACATTTTGCATTATTATATAATGTTTTTTTTTGTTTGACAAATCTTAACTCAATTTTTATTAAATTTGGTTTGGTACAAGACGTTTGCTCCACTTGTAAAGCAAATATAAATACAAAATTATTATTTTTAAATAATTGAATTAAAAATAAAAAATTTATAATTAAAAAATTAACATTAATGACCAATTCTTAAACCCAATTTTATTAAATAATTTAAAATATATTTTAAAAATGATAAACTCAAAACTTTTTGGATTAAAATACTTTTAACCGAAAATAAATTTTCGAATACAAAATATATTTTTGATCATGGAAAAATAAAAAAATTTTGAGTTAATTATTTTTAAAATATATTTTAAATAATAATTATTTAAAAAAATTGAATTTAAAAAATATTTACTGTTGAAATTTTTTCATAATTGAAAATAGTAGATATTTATCCACAATTCTTTAGAGAATTTCGTAATTTTTGGGATTATTTTAAGATCAAACCCAACTGAAATTTATTCCAAGTCTAAAAAGGATCTTGTTGAAATAAGTGTTTACTTTAAATATTAAAAAAAATGTGTCACACAGCATACAATGAAAATTGTAAGCTAACCCTCTAGAGTCTAGCCTACGAGGTCAAGGTGGAAAGACCAGCACGAGCACTTAGGTTAGGTATTGGTCAATAATTTAGAGCTGCTACAACTACAGATATAATAAGCGACTGAATATCACATCAAAGAAATATTGAAAGAATACCAACAATTTTTTCTGTTTAGAGCTAGATCGAGAGCGAGAGGATGGCGGCGAAGGATATTGTTGAAATCCAACGGTCCACAACCATGGAATGGAATCATGGTCCAATTCTAATAAAGACGTCATTATCGAATTTTATTTTTATTATGTTCTTTTTTTGACGTTGTTGAGTTGATCACCTAAAACTGAGATTATATTTATATTTATATAGGACAAAACAAGCCATCTCATGAAGCATGGCATCCGGGTCCCACATATTTTTAGATTCTTTATTTATTTTAGCTATTTACTTAACGCTGGTGGAACAAGAAAAAGTGAACAAGTGATTGATTCACTGTCAGATATTTATTTTTTAATTTTTTTAGTATTTAACTGAGCAAGCGAGTGACTTCACAGTCTTGTGTTGGACAGAGAAATGGAGAAGAGAGAGAGAGAGAGAGAGAGAGAGAGAGTTTTGTTTCTTTGGGACCCACTACTTGAAGTGCTGAGTGTGCGTGACAGAAGCATCTCTCACACTCGATCTTCACGCCCACTCCCACGCTCACTCACGCCCATTCATCAAGTTTCATCCCAATAATTGAAAATTATTTTTCTACACATTATATCTGCGTATATTAATATATATATATATATAAAATTATATATAGTAAATAATCTGTAATTTCAATAAATAATTGTTGATTAGTTTCAAAATTTTTAATTATATCAAATATTTTTATTATTTTTAACTTCTTAATGTGCACACAATTATATGATATTTTGAGTTAACGGAAAAAATGAAAATACTTTATCCAACACGTAGGCCGCTGGACTTAAAATCAATATTATTAGTGAAAATATTGAATGAATTCATGGTTGAAAAGTGTTCTCTAAACAATTCAATAATTTTTTTTTTTTAAAATAAAAGTAGAGAAATATTATATTGAAGAAGATAGCTTGGTAGTGCTTTTTCAACACGCGCACAATAAACGCGTTGGCAGGACCAGTTTGATCGTTCCTAATCACCGTGTAAAGCAACCACTGTCAGTAGAATAGTGTTCTCAGAGTCCTTGCTCTTCTCCACTGTAAATCAAAGAAACGTGAAAAACGACGGCGTTTAGCATTTGCTTCATTTTGACACTACTGTTAACACCAACACTTCACCGCCTTCTTCCAAAAAGGGCTTCGTGTTTTCTTTCTTTTCGCGTTTATCTATGAAAGTTATGTCGTTTCAACGTTTTCAAGTTAATTGAAGAAAATGGCCTAATCAATTCTCTCAATTCCCAATACTTTAACCAAAATTTTCTCGATGTTTTCTTGCCTCTTCTAGGGTTTTTCTGCCTTTTTCCATATTTGCCTCTGCTTCCCAAATAATAATAATAGAAAATTATATAATGATAATAATTATTAGAAAAAATAACTAGTGTCTTATCGGCTCACTAAACTGGCTGTTAGTTAATCCCGGCAAATCGAGCTGATTTTCGTTTTTGGAGTGCAAGATCTTGCGTAGTTTTGATGGCCACGAGATTAGATTGTTTAAAGTCTGAAGAAGATCAGGCATTGATGTGATTTTACTTCGATTAATTGTGAAGAGGAGCAGAAATCCACAGTCGCGAAAATGCATTTCAATAAGCTCGATGACTCGCCTATGTTTCGCAAACAGGTTAGTGTTTGCTGCTTGCTCTCTCTCTATTTTATTTTATTTTTAACTTTCTTTTATCTTTTTTTTTTCCTCGCTGCTTGTATATTTTTACTGTGAAATTTCATTTACGTTTGAGTTTTCTACTTTTATGGTGCCTTGCATGCTTTACTTGGCGTGCATAGGTTAACAGTTTCCGATCTCTGCTTTCATTACGAGAAAATTTAGATGAAGGAATGGAAATTGTGAATTTTGATAACTAATTTTGTATTTACGAGAAGCATCAGCTGTGAGTTCCTAAAAGGAAAATGCAAAATTGAGTTGTCTTTTTTATACTCTATCATACTTTCCATATATGTCTTTTAGCTTCTTTATTGAGGAGGGTAGATTTTATATTCATAATGGGTTAGATTTTAGAGAATTTATGAGCTTCACTAGACAGAATATAATTTTAGGGTTGATACCTGAAAATTTTATTTTGTTTTAAATTATTGTAAGATGTGGCTTTAAAGAGCCTGAAGATGAGTTGCATTGTCATATAATCAGGTTGGACAAATAGGAACTTTGATTTTAATAATTAGGAAGAAATATAATCAGGTTTGGATAAATTTTATTTTTCCTTCTTGGTCATAAACTTTTAATGACGCGAGGAGGATACAACTGTTGTGGACTTGATTACCAACATCTTCATCAAAATTGATGTGGCTCGGGACTACATTGGACAGAGCTCAACGCTGCTTCTACTTTCTCTATTTAAATTAGCTGAAGTTACAGCCTAAATTTAGACATCAATTATTTTGTTTTCTACTTGAATAGCTAGCCCTAGTCACAGATTGGAATTTGGTTGAACTCCCAGCCTAATTTTTGTTCACTTAAGGTGGTACTTTACCAAATCTTCAAATGAGGGAGAGTGACCAAATTCTAAATTGTGTCTTTTTTCTCTTTTTGAAAAATAGCATTAATGACTCAGAACAAAAAAGACAAGATGATCTAATGACTAAAAGTTTCCTTGCTCATAATATCATATCGTCATTTTGAAAAATTGACAATGTGACCAGACAAGATGAGTTGATGGATAATAATTCAATTACATATATGGTGAAAACATATTGTGATGTTGATAATAACATCTGTGAAATATTTAATTTTAAGAATACTTCACAAACATTTGTAAATGTTCAAAATGATGATATGAATTGAGTTAATACATTTTATTCTGTTTATCTGTTAATTTATTGTCGTCTGAAGATGCCTCCTTTAAAGAAAATTATGGCTTCCCCGGATGTGGCATCTGATTAGGCATTGTCATGTTAGTTTCTACATCATTCTATTGTCTGCATAATTGCAAGAAGTTGGTTACAAAATCAGCCGGGATGAAAATATTGACAGACAAATTTGTTGTTTTATTATTACTTAAATACTTGACGGGGTTTATATCTTCTATTTCATTGATGGTATTGAGAGAAGAAAACTTCTGGCTTTTGTGTCTTCCTTTCTTTTGATATTGTCTTTTGAAGCAGAGTATTTACAAATGTGAATATAGGGGACAGCTTTTAATGCATGAATATTATGGAGATTTAACTTTTTCTACTACCAAGTCTCTATAGAGTATTTTCGTCATTGTTTCCATTACTATGCATTCCTCTAGGGATTTATTGCTTATTAATTATTTCTTTGGTGTGCAGATACAAAGCTTGGAGGAAAGTGCTGAAACATTAAGGGAGAGAAGTTTAAAATTTTACAAAGGATGTCGAAAATATACGTATGCTTATTTTTCTGAATGCATTTCTCATTTTCTTTCTGTCTATAATCAATTTATAATTTTTTTTTTCTCATTTATTTTTCATATTTGCAGTGAAGGACTTGGGGAGGGATATGATGGTGACATTGCTTTTGCAAGTGCCCTTGAAACTTTTGGTGGAGGACATAATGATCCTATTAGTGTTGCTTTTGGAGGTATGTTTCTGCTGAAATGTCATTCAAAGTTGTTTTATCAGTTAGACACTGATTGGTGTATCTCCTACTGTCATTGATTTGTCAATTATGGTTTCTTTTTTGGTTGTTTTAATGACTTACTATTCTTATAGTTAATTTCTCATTTTCTAGAGTTATCCAAATGTGTCTTGATTATGATTTTTATTTCTTTGTGATGTTAATGATGATTAAATTTTGTTATCTGATTGAAATTTGCATGCTCTCATTGGCTCCCGTAATGAAGATAAGATATCTCATGATATATTGACTGAACTTCTATTTCCTTATTTAGGTCCAGTCATGACTAAGTTTACTATTGCACTTAGAGAAATTGGGACATACAAGGAAGTTCTTCGATCACAGGTAAAATTGTGATTTTGTTACAATGGAGACTGTGAGCTCAATTTTAATGTTATCTGGTTTGTTCTTCAATCAACCCAATGTTTTTCTTTTTTAACCTGCTTCAATTTATATTTCTCAGGTGGAGCACATGCTAAATGACAGATTGCTACAATTTGCCAATATTGATTTACATGAGGTCAAGGTACTGTAAATTTATGAGTTTTATTGTATGTGTATTTTGTGTATTTACTTATTTGCCGGGCGGGTTTTAGACTTAGGGAGGAATAAGATCATTGGCACTTTCAGTTTTTTATGACCTCTTGATATGAATGATCTTTCTGTCAGTCTCAGCATGCGTGCGGATGGTTTGTTCCTGATCTCTTACCAGCCAGGATGAATAGATTTCCTTTCCCCTTCAAACTTTGCTAACTAGAAGCTTATTAACTTTCATCAGAAAATTTCAAAAGGAATATGTGCATGGTGCTGCATTTATAAATATCTAGTGATATAGATCACTTACCCTTCATCTATGTTAACAACTCTTGTAAAGTATGAGAGATTGTTAGGGAGTTTATATTTGCCTGACTTTAATTTTACTTGCTGTTTTGCTTGTCACTTACCTGATTCAAAGGTAATTTGAGGATGGTCAATTCATGTGTCGGTCAATATCAATTTTTCTTTTTCCCTAAAAGATCTTGGCTCAGTACAGGAAGCGAGGAAGCGTTTTGACAAGGCTAGCCTCATTTATGATCAGGTGACTCCCTTGTGTGTATTTGCTAATCATTTTCTTTTGTTGATGATGTTATTTACTGGCAATTAAAAGCAATCTTCTCACTTTGACTAATTTGCTGGAATCTACTTCTCTTAAAGCTAGTATCCTTCTTTCACTATTTCTGTGCTTGATGAAGTAAAAAATGAGGCTTGAATGATGATTTATTTCTTTAATTTTGGTTTACATAGATATGGAAGTTTTTATAGGTTGGTTAAAGTGTGGAAGAAACACACTACAATCACTCACTAATGCATGACAGAGGGGGTTTTTTATTTTTTGGTATTCTTTCTCTGGAGGAGGGCAGGTTTCTGCATGGAGGATTTGGGTGCGAGGGTGCAAACTTATTCTATGATGTTCCATTATTCTAAATTGACAAATTAGTCTTTGCTTAGTGTGTTATCTAGGATGTTAACCTCATGCTAGGAGAAAAAGTGAGTGAGCTTGTGTGAAACTCAGTAATGATATTGAGAAACCCATATTTGTCTCTGTTACTAAACATTCAATACGTGAATGTTCTTTTTCCTTCTTTTTTATTTATGTACTTTTTATTGTCAATAGCTGCCTTATATTGTCAATGCCAGTGAATATATTAAGATTGTGTATGTATTAAATGGCAACAAAATCTCAATGCACTTTCCTTTTTAATAGCTTGACGAGGGTTTTGGATTATGTATTGCTTGAATGTGATTCTACGCTTTGCTTTGAATTTATGGGAAACTAGTTTGAGAGTTATGTTTACCTATTTTTATATATGCCACAGGCTCGTGAGAAGTTTTTGTCGCTAAGAAAGGGCACAAAGAGTGATGTAGCCTCTGTTTTAGAGGAGGTATTGCTCAACGTGAATGTTATGATCGGGCATTTGCACATTATTATCCATGTATTTATTGTAATACTGGAAATCATCAATTTAATAATTTTTAGCTAACTTTGGATGTATTTAGGAGCTTCACAGTGCAAGGTCTGCATTCGAGCAAGCTCGTTTTAGTCTAGTAAGTGAATATCTAGCTGTTGATGTCCAATTGATTTTCCATTAGATTTCCTGTCTGTTGTTATTGTAATTGCCGTATTAAGGTTTTAACGATCTTGTCCAGGTGACTGCCCTTTCTAATGTGGAAGCAAAAAAGAGGTTTGAGTTTTTGGAAGCTGTCAGTGGGACAATGGATGCACATCTTCGTTATTTCAAACAAGTATGCCACATGTCAGGGCTTCTCTATTCTCTTTACATATTTTATCGTAGGTGTACTTACACTGAATCTTTTCACATGTATTCTAGGGTTATGAGTTATTGCATCAGATGGAGCCATACATTAATCAGGTTTGCTAATATATTCTTCCTTAGGTGAAAAGTGGATGTTTATTTATTTTCTTATTTGGGTACTACTCAGCTAGTTCTCTTCTTTTAAGGAGGGAGAGACAGAGAATTCTTTTTCCGGTCGTAACAATTTTTTTTTCCTTCTGTCCTACATCATCACAGTTCACCCAAAGTCTTAAAACTTTTCTGCATCACTGTTTCATCTGTTGAACTATGATTTTTTTTGGTACTTTACTTTTCTATCATCGTTATCACCCACCATATTAAAGTTTTTATCTCAACACCATGGCCTGATGTGAGACTCGGATGTCATGTGGTTTGAGTTGACTTTAATAGATATGATGTTGTTGGCTTTCACCTGTTTGAGATGATTTTAGGAGCCTACTTATTGTTTTATTTTCCCAGATGGTAAAAAATAAAATATTTCACATAGCTAATCCGTAAAAGTGGTGTTGGGGGCGTTGCTTGTTTGAGGGGTGAAATTTTGCATTTCTGAGCTTATTTTTCTATTGAAATAATTCAGATAGTTGAAGTACCAGGTCTGTAGAAATATGGGTCTGAAAATAACAGAATTACAAATAAGTTTGTGGTCAACCCAAAGTTAGCAGGGAGAGGGCTTTATTTGGTGGTTTTTGGAGTTGAAGATCCTTATCTTATGATATTACTTGTAGTTGTGTACTGTGGAATTCTTGACTGCCACTGTTTTTCAGGTATTGACTTATGCACAACAATCGAGGGAAAGGTCCAACTATGAGCAAGCAGCTCTGAATGAACGGATGCAAGAGTACAAAAGGCAGATTGACCGAGAGAGTAGGTGGTCTTCCAATGGTTCTAATGGATCTCCTAATGGAGATGGCATACAAGCCATTGGTAGAAGTTCACATAAAATGATTGAGGCTGTCATGCAATCTGCTGCCAAGGGAAAGGTCATAAAGAAGCATTTTAAGTTATCTATGAGTTTTTACTTACAATTCTTATCTTTATCTTAAATGTTTTTTGGTCTTCCTTATTGTCTATCTGCATCTAAGACTGTAACCAACTTTTCAGGTTCAAACCATCCGACAAGGATATCTCTCAAAACGTTCCTCGAACTTGAGGGGAGACTGGAAAAGAAGATTTTTTGTTCTTGATAGTCGAGGGATGCTGTATTACTATCGCAAGCAGGGTAGCAAGTCATCTGTAAGTAATTTATTTGGAATATCAGTTACTATCTGGTGCAGCAAATTCTCTCGAGTAATTGATCTCAAAAGTTGATTAGGATGCAGAGGGTTTGAAGTTTATTGAGTTGTTAAAAAAGGAAAACTTTCTTCCCCTCCTGTCTTTAGGGTTCAGGCAGTCAACTTTCCAGCCAGAGGAATAGTTCTGAGCTTGGTTCTGGATTGCTGAGCCGGTGGCTTTCTTCTCATTATCATGGTGGAGTACATGATGAAAAATCTGCTGCTCGTCATACAGTGAACTTGCTTACATCAACAATCAAAGTTGATGCTGACCAATCAGATCTGAGGTTTTGTTTCAGAATCATTTCTCCAACTAAGAACTATACTCTGCAGGTATGACTTACGAGTCTAGCTTGCATATGTGAATTTGAGTTAATCTAAAAGATTTGTGCAAAAATCTTTTCCACCCAATTCTGCTGGAACTTGTTAATGGTGTATAAATTGGACCCTACTGCTTGGTAATAGGTCCTCAATAATGTTTATTTGCACTTGTCAGTGCAGGCAGAGAGTGCACTGGATCAGATGGATTGGATTGAAAAGATAACAGGGGTTATTGCTTCATTACTTAGTTCTCAGGCTCCTGAGAGGGTAATTATTTAGAGGTTTAGTATGGTTGCTTACCCTTACCTTTTAAAAATCAATTGGATTATTATACTTCAATGTATTGCAGTGTCTGCCTACTAGTCCCATGGGAAGTGGCCATCATCGATCAGCAAGTGACAGTAGTTCATTTGAAAGTTCTGACTTTGATCATGCTGCTGTTGAAGAATATACATCTGAAAGGATCCTTGCAAATGCACATCATGATCGTCAATTGAGAGGTTCGCAACAGCAGCGATCCTGTGTAAAAAGTGAGAAGCCAATTGATGTGCTGCGAAGAGTATGTGGCAATGATAAATGTGCAGATTGTGGTGCACCTGAACCTGATTGGGCCTCCTTAAACCTTGGAGTTCTTGTTTGTATCGAATGCTCTGGTGTTCACCGAAATCTTGGTGTACACATATCAAAGGTAAATACATATAACTGAAAGGATCTAGTGAACAATGTCACATGCTTTAGGAGCATAACTACACACATGGGATGATTTTATATCTCATGCATGTAGTTGAAGGTTTGGATTGACCAGTTAGTGCTAGGGGGTCGTGTTGCTTATCATAATGTGAGCGAAGCTGTTCATTAGATCATTTCTATACACACAAACTGCATCACTTTTGCATAACGAGGAATTTATGCATTCTTTATGGTGTAAACTCTCACAAATATATTAAAACCAAAACAGATTAAAGGATCTACCAATATTAATTTGGGTTCTAGTACATTTGATGATAAAGACGTTACTTTGGTTTGCTTGGTGAGAGTTGTTAATCACTGTAGGTGGTATACGTTAATTTGAAAAGATTTTTGCCGGTTAATGAAGCAATAACCTGCTTGATATATATTTGTTTATGGATAGGCAAAAACCTCTATTTGGCAAAAATATTAGTGATGCCCCCTCATTGATGGAGCTGTTGCTCTTTTGTTGACTTATATTGCAGGTAAGGTCACTAACCCTTGATGTGAAAGTGTGGGAACCATCTGTTATAACTTTATTTCAGTCTCTTGGCAATGCATTTGCCAACTCAGTCTGGGAGGAATTATTGCAATCAAGAAATGCCTTTCATGTAGATCTCACCCCAACAAGGTAAAGAATCTTCCCAGTACACTAAGATTATTTCATCCTAAGCAACCAAAAAAAAAATTATTTTAACTGGCAGTCACTAACATTCGGCTGTCATTCTGCTGCTGAAGCTTGCATAAGTCTGATAAGCCGCAGTTGCTTCTCACGGGCAAACCTAGTCACTCAGATTCTATATCAATGAAGGAGAAGTTCATTCATGCAAAGGTGTGAATGGATTTACGTCTACCCTGGCCTTTATGTCCTAATTCTTTTGTGCATATAGAGAATGTAAAAATATGCATAACTGCAAATTTAATTTTTTTTTGGATTAAATAATTTCTGCTTAATCACTTTATTGGTTGAAATTTTTGCATTTTGGTAGACTAGCATGCTTTCACATTACAGTACACATGTATTTGTCAGCCATCTCAGTTTACATCTGTCTGCAATGGTATTCTTGTAGTAAGATTGTAATTAAACGGTTTCAATTTGAAATTATTTTGAGTAATTTAGGATTTGCCGCAACAGTAAAGTTTATTGGCTTAAAATTTGTCAGCTCCTAAGAGTTAAAGACTTTTTTACTACTTTTAGTGGTCATCTTCTTATGACTAATTGCCTTATGATTCATGGCTTTAGAGATTGCCAAATGACAGAAAATTTTCTCTCTTCGCACTGAACAATCCAGATGTAGTGCAGTATAGTTGATATTAAAGCATAAAATATCTTGGACATAAAAAATTAGGCTTGCTATCTGTCAATTATTTTAATACTTGGAGGAAGTTGTAGGTTACAAAAGGTGTCATATGTATCACCTTTTGTACTGTATTTAATCTATCAGGCTACCTGCTACATTCTGTTACTCAAGTTTCCATGTTTTCTTCTGATTGCAGTATGCAGAAAAGCTTTTTGTTCGCAAGCCAAAAGACAATCAATATCCCCATTCCATTGCACAACAAATCTGGGAGGGTGTTCGTGCTAATGACAAGAAAGCCGTATATCGCCATATTGTCAATTGCGAAGTAGATGTGAATGTTGTGTATGAGCAAGTGTCATGCATCTCTTCCTTAACCCTTGCCAAAGCAATGCTAATGAATGAGCAGACAAGCCTGGAACACAGCTCCAGCTGCTTAACTGGGAATTCATCAGACAGATCTTCCTCGGGTTCTTTGAACTTGGCAAGTACAAGTGACGGCCAGGCCATGGACGATCTAGAGGGTTGCACCCTGCTCCATCTAGCCTGTGAAACTGCAGATATTGGCATGTTAGAACTCCTTTTACAGTATGGTGCAAATATAAATGCATCTGATTCAAGGGGTCAGACACCACTTCACCGCTGTATCCTCAGAGGCAAGGCAACGTTTGCTAAATTGCTTCTTTCAAGGTGACTTGGGACTCCTTCCTGAATAATGCTTTTATTTACTTGAAAAGTTTAGATTGTCACTGTGTATTTTGCCATAGTATCCTTTAAATTAAAAGCCCATGTATCTGACATTGCGATATCTGACTTATGCACCTCTAAAAATGATCCGTGCAATTTATTTTTCAGGGGAGCTGATCCACGAGCTGTAAACAGGGAAGGTAAAACTGCTCTTGAAATGGCAGTAGAGTCGAACTTTGTAGACAATGAGGTCCTAGCTGTATTATCAGACTCAAACGGGTAAAATTCTTGGAAAGACATTATTTAAAGGTCAACAGCATTGAATCTGGATAATTAAAAAATGAAGAAAAAATTGCTTTTTGTATAGTAAGGTAATATTTAATGTATGAGAGCTAGTTTTCAATTGGAGGAAAAGATCACAAGTTGTTTGAAGGTTTTAGAGAAGATTGAGAGGTAGGTTGGTGTGCCTGCCCCTATGCCCGTGGGCACCAATGCAAGTTCTTGAGTTAGGGTTTATAAGTTAATGGCCCTATTGATATGAGTGGAGAGCCGCTGGAGGTTTTCGACTGAGGGGCTTTATAATTGTGATGTGTTTTTTGTTTTTATCCGTTTGATTCTTTTTATGCTGTTTGTTGGTGGAGCTGCGAGGATTTAGTTTTAGGGCATTGTGTATTGTTGTACATTGGTTTCTTTAGTAAAAGCTTTGTTGTTGTGGCTGTAGTTCCTTCCATGCACCCCTCACAAAATTAAGCGAAGATTGCAAATGTAGATAATCTCTCTCTTTTTTTTTAATCTTAATTTTCGGTCCTTTTATGGCAAGGAAGCTGAAACAAGTTGGACAAATTCGTGCAGCGAGTTTAAAAATTGTAGGAATATGAAGCTTGGTCAAAATCAAGCTTATTCTTGATATATAAATGGACTTGACTGACAATGGGAGGAAGCATAGATAAAAGTTTTGGGCATTTCCTATATTATCTACTACAACTTACTAGTGAGAGCTGTCTACTGCTAATGTTCCACGATATTATCAATCGTCCGATTGTCCATATTAATATAAAAATCCAAATTAATATCATATAAGGTAAGGCAAGGCAAGGCAAGGCAAGGAAAGAAGTGAATAATAATAATAAATATAATGGGATATTTAGGATAAATTTTTTTGACAATAAGATGATGATGTTTATTGTTTAAATAGAAATGGTAGAGAATGTAAATTGGAGTTCCTGTTGATGAGGGTCCCAGGCGGATGATGGTAAAAGTAAGTTTAGTATAGTCTTGGGAAGCAGGCGGAACCAGGTTCAAAGTGCAATACCAAATTTTTACTGGAACGGGAAGAATCTCAAGCCCACGCGACGATGATGCTATGCTATTGCTAATGCTATGGAGCGTGCACTTTTGTAATTGGTGCTCTCTCTCTCTCTCTCTCTCTCTCTCTCTCTCTGTCATTCTCTGTCTCAGCCTCAGTCTCACACGTCCCTAGAAAGAACTATATAATATAACCCCACCAATTTGGGTCCCAATAAGCAACAATTTCAAATTATTTGAAGTCTTGTCCTTTTCTTCATCAATTCTATTTTTTTTTTATCTCTATTATCTTTTAGTTTATATGCAAATATGCCTCAAAAACATTTCAAAATATTTTCATTTTAATCCAAGTTGTTGGCATTTAGATACTTCTAATCCTCTATTTCTGTTATTTGTAATAGAGATAATTTGGGTAATTTCTCTTGACTTGCTTGTAATTTAGATCAAATAATAATAAAAGGGACCTGGACAAAATTTATCCTACTTGATATGAGGAATGATGGCAAAGCAAATAATAATAATTCTTATTAAGATTAAAAATTAAATAAAAAGAAAAAGAAAACTTTTACTAATCCCACGATGAGACATTTCATCTTATATAATCACAAAAAGGCCAGAGAGCACAAATTCCCGTGGTTCCATATCAACGGTCCAGGATTCACGTCAATCAAACCAACGCACAGGATTTCCCCACTCACACAGTACGATGTTTCGCTTTCGGCCTCGTGATAGCGACGCAAGCAATGCTGTTTGCCCCAGCGTGTCACTGGACCCACCCTTCCTCTGCTCAAAAGGCGGGAACTGGCTTTCCAGTTTTTGTCCTCAACATACTGTTTTTTCTTTATTTAGTATTTTTAAATTCATTGTTTTATAAATAATTAATTTTTTTAAACGTTTTCTTACTGCAAACATATTTTCATACACTATGGAATAAATAAATACTCAGTTTTAATTATGCAAAAATTGTTGTCTTAAAAATCGTTTAATTTAAATTGAAGTGATAGTGATAGTGAATTTGAATTAGCATAGTAATTATGATGTTCGATAGTAAAACTTTCTAATTTATATCTCTACTACAAGAATAACTAGGATTTATTTCCCTAGTAACTGTTGATAATTTTTTTATCCATTTTTTAATTAAATATCAGATTCTTTGATTATAAAATTGAAAATTAAAATTTGAAGGAATAATATTAGTCTACTTATATACGCATATTTAATTATTAAATAAAAGCAATTTTTTTTTTTTAAAAAAAAAAAAGAAACTTGCTGCCAAATAGAATAGAACTGCTTCTGGTAGCTGCAAACATACATGTTGTGTGAGAATCACACAGAATTATCCCATTCGTTTTCTTGTATTTCAGTTTGTTCTGGTATTAATATTATTAGTGAAGCAACAGTTTTTTTGTTGAGGGTAATTTCCATTTTTTTGGGCAAAGAAAACGACTCACTTTTGTTAGGTTTTCTCTGACTTTGAATCTGCAGGTTTTGGAGTTTAGTAATGAAATGTGGTATTTTGTGGTGTTTGTGTGAGAGTGAGTGTAATATTTTGCAGAATCAACTACAGGGTCAGATTCGTTTGAGGTCAAAAATGGAGATAAGAATCAGTTATTAAATGATTCTTTGAGTCTTTCTTGTGAAGATTTTCAGCAGAAATTCGTTTTTTATGCGATAATCTTCAACTTAGAGTGCATGAATGAAGCTCAAAAGTTTCTTTCTTTTACTTGGTGGGGTTTTTATTTTCGGGTTGAAAATGGAAAAAATTGGAGCTTTCTTGGTGTTTCTTGCTGCTTAGTAGCTCTAAAAATCCGGTCTTTATCAGGCCGACAAGCTAACTTTGAAGTTTGTCCTGCCGCAAGCTGAAAAAGTAGAGTATGTTTCAAATGGGTTTTGAGCTATGAACTTCTGTTTTCCATTTTCATTCATGTTTTAGCTCAAAGCTCAGAAAGCAACAAGCTCTGGAGGTATTGCTTGATTTTCGTACTTGTTTTTACATGATTTTGAGGTCTGTGGCTTCTTCTTTGGGGCTATGGAGAAAAGAAGATGCAGATACATTCTGGGAATTAGCAATAAGACCTCCAGTGTGCTTTTGCTTTTGATGATTCTTTGCTTTCAGTACAAAAGTGTGCAGTGCCAAGAGAGAATTACTCCTATTAGGCGGCTTTCCTCCGCACCTCCAGCGCATTCTAAGCCATCAGAATTCAAGAATGGGGTTGAAAGAATCCTTCTCAGCATTGCGTTAGGAGTAATAACTGGATTGATTGGTGCCATTCTCTTTGCTTGTTTAGTCCGGTGCTTTGTTGGTTACATGAACCAAACCCCACTTATCAAAGGGCCTGTAGTATTTTCACCGAAAATTGATCCCAAAACTCTCCATGCAGCTCTAGCAAATGAAAACCTGTTGCTGGGTTCAAGTCCTAATGGAAAATACTATAGAACAGTTCTGGATAATGGGCTTACAATTGCTGTTAGAAGGGTTGAACCCTTTGAGAGTGGTTCACCTGAGAAACAGAACAAGTCGGTGAAGAGGCGAATACAACAAGAGCTGGAGATTCTAGCTAGCTTAAGGACACAGGAATTTAATGAGCTTACGGGCCTATGTTCGTGAATCCAATAGGTTTTATTTGGTTTATGATTATGTGCCAACTGGGAGTCTTGAGGATGCAATGAATAAAGTTAGGGAGAATCAATTGCAGCTTGGATGGGAGGTTAGGCTTAGGATTGCGGTTGGTGTTATTAAGGGGCTTCAGTATCTTCATTTTACTTGCAATCCCTCAGATTCTGCATTATAACTTGAAGCCTACAAACGTGATGTTGGATGCTGAATTTGCGCCTAGGTTAGCTGATTTTGGATTGGCTAAGCTCATGCCTGGTTCAGATATAGTAACTTCTGCCTACAGTCCTCCAGAATGTTTCCAGAACCGCAGGTACTGAAATATGTCATTCAAACTACATATTCCCATTTGTTAAATTTCTATTTTTATGCCCTATGCAAAAGATATATTTTTTTAAGACAGACTTGTGATTGTGATGCAGGAAGTAGCTTTCTTTTGAAATTTTTATATAGTGTTTAAGGATTTCCCTGTCGTAACAGTAGTTCATAGGAACTGATTTGACTTTTTGCATCTGAAGCTCTCATCAATAATCCTAGTTTCTACTAGAATTAATGATATTTGCTTGTTATCTACATTCAAATTCCTATTGTTATCAGTAACTAAGATTTCTGATGCTTTTGTATTTCTGGTATTAACTAGAACCTGGATGTATATAGTTGTTGATTATAAGTAGCATTCTTGATTCACATATTTAATATGATGCTATGAACTTTAATTTGTACAAGTGGTGGCATAAGCAACTGCAACTTATAAAACACTTGAGTATTAGATCCGAATGCTCTTTCTCCATGAAAATGAAGCATTTTGTCAGTTGTATTCTTTCTTGTTTTGTCTCTGCTTCTGATAGGGAAAGAATCTACACTTTTGAAATTCAAGATTACTATAGTGTTATAATAATTTTTTTCACCAAGAGTTTATGGTTTATTCAGTTTTCTTTGCATTCAGATGATCTCATTCAAGCATGGGTTGCTAACAATGAGCTTTAGCTTTAGCATCCTTTTGCATACATATCATCTTTTCTTTTCTTTTGTTTTTGGGTGAAACACTATTTTGAATCCAAACTTTGGGTGTTATAATGACGGGGAGTTTTTTATTTTTATAGCTATACTGAGAAGAGCGATGTCTTCAGCTTTGGGATGATATTGGCTGTTCTGTTAACTGGTAGAGACCCAACTGACCCATTTTTTTGCGGAAGCAGCCAGTGGAGGAAGTTTAGGAAGGTGGCTTCGGCATTTACAGCAAGCGGGAGAGGCACGAGAAGCACTAGATAGAAGTATTCTAGGAGTAGAAGTAGAGGAAGATGAAATGTTGATGGCAGTGAGGATTGCTGTTGTCTGTCTATCAGATTTGCCTGCAGACAGGCCATCCAGTGATGAGCTTGTTCCCATGCTGACCCAATTGCATAGTTTTTAATTGAAATGCAAGTAATTTATTGATACTCCGATCCTGCAGATTTTGGAAATTGGGTATCTTAGATTTCTTCTTTGAGGTCATCAGTCTGCAATCCATGTGGAGTTTTTACTCTTACAAAATTATAAAGAGATCATAATGTTGTGCATGCAGTTGCCGCGTTCAATTTATTTTCCACAACTTATGACATCTCTGTGTTATCTTTTTCAATCATAGTATACGATGTATTGTACATGACTAATGTTGTAGCAGTAGAGGAATGGTTGGGTAGATTTTCTAACGCAAAAAGACAGCCTGTTTGATCTGATAACTGCTTCGGAGGTGCATTATTGTGTCATAAACCATCCAGCAGTGGTGGGGTATTTGTTGGCTTATCTTTATCCGAACAAAACTTTATTGAAATGAGGTGTGCTTACTGCTTTCTTCTTAAAAAATCTGGCTGTCTTTATTTGGATAAAGATTATATATTCTTTACAGCACTTGAAATATGAGAGGAGATCACTGTATTATAGAATGTTGTTTTAGATGGTACTGTTTCAAAAGAAGGTAGGGTTGAGTACTATAATCTATTCTTGCACATTCATGTGATACCTTTTTGGTCGATAGAAAAATTTTACCTTAGAGAATAAAGTTTTACTTTTAAATCTGGGGTGATGACATTGACACGTGCAATTTTCTTTTCTCTTCCGCAAAATTGTAGAAATCAATAAATTCTCTGATTCAAGTTCTATTGCTTTTTTTTTTTTTTATCATAATGGAAGAATTTTTATAATTTGAAAATGGATAGGGATATCTCTTTCTCTTGTAAGGAAGGTGCTGAGATAAATTTGAGGAAACTTAAAAAGGGGATTTTTGATTAGTATATATCCTGGCTCATGGATGCTGATCCTGAGAGTGTGATGCTGTAGTGGCACTGAATGGGGCTATGTTATGGGGTTAGAAGGAAGACACTAAACGAGTTTTGTCTTTGCTAAAAGGTAACTGACAAAATTATATCATCATGCACCATATTTGTTATTTGTTTATATTCTGAGTATGCATTGGGAGCATGAAAGGCTTTGAAATAAAGCTCCATGTGATGTGCTGGTGGGGATGTTGGAGAATGGAGATAGATTACTGATCAGAGGGGCCAAAGGCAACAACCATTTCATTTCATTGCATGCTCTAAAAGTTATAAAGAAGGTCTAGAAAGCAAATTTGACTGCCATTTTAATCACCCTTTACGGCTATAACTTTTTTTTTTTTTTCAAGGGTTTGGTCACCTATACAGTATTACTAATAATTGAATAATATAAAATATGCGTGGTAATGACACCATATCAATCCCCATCCCTAGTCGCATTCATGTCTTTAATAAATAAAGATTGGCCCAAAATATGCTGGGCTTAGACATTTCAAAACTCGGCCATAAAAACAGATCCACCCCAAACTCTGCGCAGATCTGCACACACTAACACTAACACTAACATTAGGGTGTTATTTCTTGCACTGAAAATATAATCCACAGCACTAATTTTCAAAAGCTCACTCTCAAAGCTGTGAACCAAATAAGGTCGAATCTTCAAAATATACATAATTTTAAAACGAAATTATAAACATTATAAAATCATCAAATTGGAAGCAGTCGGCTGTTTGATAAAAGTCCAAGCCCATAAGCATATAGTCTCCAGAAATAGACATCCCTTATCCACTCAGAAAAATCCCGATACCTTATCCATTAACACCCAAGTCATCAATATCAAAGTTGATAAATATATTTAGACACTTTGGATCAATTGCTCAAAAACAAAAGCAATCTCAATTGAACTTTTAACATAAAAAAATGCAGACAGCTTTAAGCTTTGCACCAGCATTTCTCCCAATTTTCACACCCACAAAAACCTTGGTTTTGCAGAGCAGAGCCATGCCAAGGCTGCACCAGACTCCTCCGTGCTCCTCCATCAAAGCAACTGCATTGGCATTCGACACCTCAACAGTTGATTATAGCTCCATGACCTCGTAAGTCTACGATCATAATCATCATTAACTATGGCTTTGTCTATTAGAGAGTTGCCATTAACCCAAGAGTGTAACCTGTTAAATCTCTGATATGAGATTATGACAACGGTCTTGTTTTTCAGAATGGAAATATTGAGAAAATTATGGAGCCAAGAGAAACTGATATCATCTTAGTGGCTCGATGATTTAACATGTTAATATTAGTGCCTAAGTCAAGTTTATATTTTCTAGTGTGTTTCCAGCAGAAGCTTGTGAGACGATTGGAGGTGAAGCTTGTGATGTTGAGATGTACCCTGAAGTCAAGCTCCAAACTGAGATTCAAAACAAGGCCATGTCTAGTGCAGAGCTGATTGATAGAGAATATCTGGAGTACAATAGTCCGAAAACGTAAGATCAATGAATCCCATTAATAATTTTAAGAATTTCAGTTCGTAAGCACCAAAATTGATCAAACTAAGACTTCGAATGCAGAGTGTTTTTAGGAGAGGCTTGTGATGACCTTGGAGGAGAATTCTGCGAACCAGAGTATCAGACAGGAGTCTACTAGAACATCCTATGGAGGGAGGACTACCTAATAATTGATGCTTTTCCTTCTGTTGTGTAAATACCCACGACTTTGTAGTTTATCTAACAATGTTCTTGAATTACAATATTTACCTTTGCTTTGAAGCTAATATTGGATATAATTTTTGCATAATTAACAAGTTTTAGTTATTGCAACACTTAGTAAATTAAAAAGATAAAAAGAGTGAAGGGCTATAAGAACATCATATTCTGAGATAACCAGAATGAAATGCAAAAGTGACTTGAGCAATCATACTACAATTCTCTGTCTACTTCTCTTCAACTCCCTTCAAAAACAGATACTGGAGAAGTGCTGTAGGCCATTTTGCAGTTTACAGGACAACTTGGAAACTAAAACTTGAAACAGATAGTTAGCAACCTCATCGTTCAGTCTCCTCAATTATACCTTCCAAAAACAAATACTGAAGGGCTATGGAGTACTTTGCGGTCCTTGTTCTCCCTGAGTCATAACTTTCCGAATAGTTGTTATTTTTCAAAAGAAATGATCCGGAGCCATCGCCTTATACATACAAGAAAATAAGCAATTATCTATCATATTAACATATACGCTTTAGACATAAAAAGGTGTACAAAACTAAAAGAACTTTAAGGTAATCGTCTACTTCTACAATCTATGCTTTAGACATGTAACAAGCCATAAAGGACAACAATCACAAAGACCGATTATAACATGACAACTATTTACTCTACAACTGACCTCTCACTGTAAAGATGCTTGAAATCCATCTCTTATACAGAAATAGCAATCTTGGAGAGTTTCCATGGTGTGTATCAGACAACAGAAGCTTGCAAGGTCCTTTTTCGCTACAAATAGAAAACAAAAACAGATAGCACTACTTTCCATCGAAGTAAGAATATAAATGGATTTTGGCATTGGGTTGGAATAAGACTATTTACTTCGCATGAACTATTGCATTGTAACATAAAGCTAGAATTCGAACCATTGCCAAGTCTCTTCCCCGAGGATTGGCATATCTTTCTTGACATCTCCTAATAATTTACATGGGATGTAAGAAAAAGGTCATTGAATTGATTCACACTAAGATGGGATAATTTGCAAAAATAATGTAAAACCTTTCTTCGAAGAGATCTCCAAAATCATCAACAATAACTGCAGCAGGAAATGTATCGTGAAGGTGAAATGCAGCAAAGTAATTTTTAATTCCTTCGTCATCCTCCACATATCTTCAACAAAATCGAAATGTAACAAAGAATTAGCAATCGAAATTTTCGCAATCTGTCTTATCAGCATTACCATACTCTTACATACTATCAGAGTATGGGATTTGCTCCGGTAAAAAATGATCATGATAATTTATAACAAACAGAAACTCGTACCATACAACTCTCGTACTTATAATCTGCGGTAATATTATCGAAGCCGTACCATAACAATAAAAATGAAAATGTGAAAAGTGTTAGCTCCTTACTTCATTTGTATGCGCTGAAAGACATGGGATGAGGGATCAATGCCTTGTGAAAGAAAAGGGGGCTTGATTTCAAGCCTGCGGCGGTTACATATGAAAACTACATTGCAATTGCTCTCTAACGCACAGTTGTATGCAAACTGGAATAGCAAAGAAGTCTTCCCACTGTAATCAATGCTAATGATAAGCAAGTTGATAATGGAAATGTGAACAAAAGAGAGGTATAGGTGAATGAATAAATATATATATATACCAGGAAGGAGGGCCGGAGAGAAGCAGAATTGGATCAGAGTGGTTATGGTGTATATCCATACGTCTTCCCAAGAAAAAACTTTCTACCATTGTAATGTTCCCTGAAGAAGAATTGCGAAATTGTCTGAGGGAAAGCGCGTCTGCTTTCCCAACCCAGATTTTATTTATTTATTTATTTCAAACGCTTCAAATGAGACGAGCAAGAACACTTGGGAAGTCATCAATTCTGTATGTTTCTTTTTAAAAAAACAAATGACTAATTCGAAAGACCCTGAGCCCAAATTCATAAATACAGAAATAATGGGCTTGGGTTGGATTTCGGCCCTTTAGTTATTTAGATGACATTAAAGAAATAGTTGTCTTTTTCATTTTATTTCATCTTAGATAAGTGAGGAAATTTTCTTTTTAAAATTTTATTTTATACATTTTTGAAAATTTATTAAATTAAATAAAGGCTCTTTATTGGCTATCTTTTTTATTTTATTTTTTCCGTCAATTCTATCTATAATTATATATGTATGATTAGTGTTAGATTAATAGATAATAAGGGGTTAAGCAATTGCGTAAGTTGATAATATTCTGACATTATTTTATTATTAATAATTTCTTATTGACCCTTGCTTTGCATGCTGGTGGTTTGGTGGTAGTATTCAGATATATGATAAACTAAAATTACACTGTTGGTTGTTTGGTTATATATAAAACTGTAATTCAGGGATCAATAAGAAATTCATTAAATAAAATTATACTTTTGACCTTTAGAAATTATAATTATTACTACATACCTCCACTCCTAGCTAGTCTTTCTTTTTCTAAGTTTTTTTTTTAATAATAGTAGTAATTAATTTAGTTTCTTATGTTTGTTATTTATCTGTCATTTTATCTATAAAGGAGTGGAGTAATACTTAATTATAGATGGGACAATGACAAAGTGGGTGTAACTTTTTCATTTTGAAAAAAAAATACCAACTATATATATATAATAAAAAAGTTTTTTGCTCTATACTAGTAGGATTTTATTTCTTGCTTGTTTTTAGAGAGTTTGTTATGTTTTTATGTCTATAAAATCAAAGTATCTGATATAATCAAAATATAAGTTTTAATAAGTTATTTTATCATTCTCTAACTATCAATAGTTTCCTGTTGTATTTTGTTATACGGTCTCATAGGGCCGATTAAGGTTCTTGCTTTTTTTTTTTTTAACTCTTCTTGTCAACCAAGTTGTCTTGTTGAAAAAAGTTGAAAATCCGAAGAAAGAAGTATTGTTTTGCAAAATGAAGCTAATCAACGGGGGGAAATAGCTTTACCACGCAATTATGGTGTTGAGAAGCTTGTATGCACAAACTATATTTATTGGAGAATGTGTATAAAGGCATATCTTCAAGGTCAAGATCTTTGGGAACTAGTTTTTGGTGCTGATACAAAAATTCCAAGTGACATTCCTGACAATGCTGAACCACAAAGATCAAATATGGAAAGACTTTGCTTATTTTGAGAACATTAATCAGTAAGGAGTTCATTAAACATGTTCACGATGTTAATTCGCCAGGGGAAGTATGAGGGACTTTGGAAAGGCTATTTTCCAAGAAGAATACAACAATATTACAGTTCTTGGAAAATGAATTGGCAACGACGACACAAGGTGGTATGTCAATTTCAGAACATTTCTTGCGAGTCAAAAGCATTTATGCAGAAATTTCAGAACTGGATACAAATAAGAGAATCAGTAAAGCTCGCTTATGACGATTTCTAGTTCGTGGATTGGAGAAGGAGTATGTGCCTTTCATTACCTCCATTCAAGGATAGGCAACCCAGCCATCGGTTGAAAAACTAGAGAATTTGCTTTCTAATCAGGAGGCTTTGGCTAAACAAATGGCCAAGAATTTCAATTCTGAACCTGGTGCTATTCCTTTCTCAAGAGGAAAGTCTATTGAGAAAACTTCAGAAGAGGATACAAATGAAAAAAGGTCAAGCGACAGTCCACAAGGGAACAAGTCCTGTAGGTGTTACAAATACGAAAAGATTGAGCATATCAAGAAAAATTGTCGCGTGAAACTCTTTAAAGCAAATGTTGCTTGTGAAGACGAAGAAGATGATCAGCTTAACTGGGAACAATGCTTCACAAGCTGAAGTAGTTGAACGAAGAGGCAAAATGGTTCTTAAATCAATAACAAACAAAGCAGTGGTCAATTATGTTAACTACAAAGAAGAGTGGATCATTGATTTTGGTTGTTCGCATCATGTGACAAAAAATGATTCATGATATTCAACACAATAGAGAACGAGTCATCATCACAGTCGATAACTCAACTTATCCTGTAATGAAAGAAGGTGTTGTTGAAGATTGGTGTTGATAATACAACTGTCAAATTGAATGATGTCTATCGCGTTCTGGGTTTGAAGAAAAATCTAGTTTCAGTGCCTTAAATCACTAATTCTAGAAGGAAAAATGCACTATACCCCCATCATGTTTAATAAAAGGAAGCTGACACATCTTATCTCAATAAGTTTTTCATGATTACATGATAAGAATCTTCCTCGAGAGCTTTAGGTAGAAGCAATTCAATGTGTATGCCATGTGATAAATTAGTTACCTCTATGGCCAGATAAAGAAAAGGCTCATTTTGAGATCTTGCATAATGTAAAGCCAAATGTGGATTATTTTCGAGTGTTTGGTTCTACTTGTTATGTTCATATTCTTAACACAAATCGAACCAAGCTATGATTCGTGCAGAAAAGGATAGAAGTGCATGGATCCAAAGACAATGAAATTTGTCACGTCTAGGGATGTTGTATTTGATAAGGTGTCTTCTTGGTATTTTGCTAAGAAATTAGTTGTTGATTTTGATGATGATCAAGATAATTTTGAGTATTTTCCTCAAACTAAGATACAAGCATCTTGTAATGGTGATCCTAGTTGTAAAAAAAGTGAAGGATCTCCAAGGTTGAAAACTTCAAGTTTAGAAGGTGGTGAAGTAGGCAAATTATAAGATGTGCAAGAGAAATAAGACAATCAGACTATTTCAAGGATTATGAAGTACAGCTAAATCATTGTATGGTAACTTCTACTTTCTTTGTTGGAGCATTAAATGAAGAAGAACCAATGTGTTATGAAGAAGCTAAGAATCATTCGAGAGGGAAGTAGCTGATGCAAGAAGAAATTGATGTTTTGAATAGAAGTGAGGATGTGAGAGCTTGTGCCAAAACCAAAAAATTGTATCCAATCTACTTGTAAATGGGTTTATCGTGTGAAGAAAAAGTCAGATGGCATGATTGATAGATGTAAAACACGTTTTATTGCTCGTAGTTTTTCTCAAAGTTATGAATTGGATTACGAGGAAACCTTCAGTTCTGTAGCAAAAATGGTTACAATGAAGGTCCATTTTTTCACTTGCTGCTTATAGAAGCTAGAAGCTATGGCAACTTGACGTGAATAATGCATTTCTCTATGGCAAGTTGGATTGTGAGGTATTAATAGAATAATCCCAAAGATTCACTTCCAAGTAATTTTTAAATTATGTTTATCGGTTGAGAAAATGCATTATATAGACTTAAACAGCACTACGTGCTTGGTATGGTAAAGCTTGCTCAATACTGTCATATTTTGTAGATTTAAAGTTTCTTATTCAAATTCTAGTTTGTTTGTAAAATTAGAATCAGATACATATTTGTTGATTTTACTAAATGTGGATGGTATGATAATCATTCGAAAATAATGAAGTTGAAAATTTTCGCTTGAAAAATAACCTGTCAATTCGAATTGAAATAAAAAATTTGGGTGAAATTATATGCTTTCTTGGATTAGAAGTGCAGAAGTCAGAACACAGTTATTTTGTAACTTAAATAAGATATGCAAAGAGTCTCTTGGAATGCTTTGGCATGGCAGAGTCAAAAGAAATAACTACTACCCATGAAGCCATATCTCAAATTAAAGAAAGAAAAAGAGGGAGTTGCTGAAAGATGCTAGAAGGTTTCGACAACTTGTCGGTAGTTTAATTTATTTAACTATCCAAAACCAGAAATCACTTATTCTGTTTGAGTTGTTTCTCAGTTTATGTAAAGTCCAAGAACGTTTTAGCTCGATGTTGCTAAAATTCTACGTTATGTAAAAGGCTCTCTTGCTATGGTCTTATGTACAAAAGAGAGAATGATTTCTAGTTAAAAGGATTTACTGATGCAGATTGGCAGAAGATGCAATCGATCGTCGTTCAACTTTAGGATATTGCCTTAACTTAGGTTCAAGCTGTTATTTCTTGGTGTAGCAAGAAGCAATCTACCATTGCTTTGTCCAGCATTGAATTTGAATACATGGCTACACAAGAATGCATTTGGTTAAAGTGTTTGATGGGAGATATTTTTTCTAAAGTAAATTATGATGTGTTGATTTATTGTTATAATGAGAGTGTTACTAAGTTTGCTTTCAATCCAGTCTTTCACAGAAGAACAAAACATATTGACGTTCGTTACCACTTTATTGAAAACAAAGTTCTGAATTAAAAAATTGAACTGAAAGGCATTCATATTGTTGATCAAGTTGCAGATATATTTACAAAGTTTTAGCTAAGCCTAAATTTGAAAGTCTTAGAGCTATTCTTAGAGTTGTTGATTGTAGGGGTGGGTAAAATCGGATTCGGTTCGGTTTCTATAAAAATCGAATTGAATCGAATTGAAAAAGTTCAGTTTAGGTCCAACTTCGTTTTCAAAATCTTACTTCGGTTTCGGACCCTTTTTGTGTTATAAAATTTTATTTATATCTCTATTTTATATCATAATTACAATAAATAAATAAAATTAAATAATTGATAATTTTAACCTTTATTATTATGTATATTTATAAAAATTATTATTAAATTATTAATTATTTGTAATTTATAAAATTATTAGGGGGTTAAAAAATATTTTATAATCGGTTTTCGATTGTAAACCGAAACTGAACCAAATCGAACCGATTAAAACCGAACTTAATTATGAAATCGAACCAAACTGTTCCTAAGGGTAGTATCACAAATTAGTGCATTTTACTGTCAGTTTTTCATTGCTTTGTTTTGTTTCTATTCATATTGTTTTGGTATAAATTGAGTCAAAATAGAGGTATTAATAAAAGAGCTTTTTACTCTGTACTGGTGGGATTTTATTTTCTGCTTGTTTTGAGAAGAGCTTTTTATGCTTTGAGGTCTAAAAAATCAAAGCATCTGATATAATCAAAACATAAGCTTCAATAAGTTATTTAATCATTCTCTAATTATCAATAACTTCTTACTAGATTTGGTCATTACTTCCTATCTAATTTAACGAAAACTCATTTTTTTATTTAATCCCAGGGCAATATAGATATTTCAACCCAGTCAAAGCTACTGATATACTCAACTTTGTCCTTACCTTCTTGCACAGATGTCCACCCCCTCCCCCCCTAACCCTACATTGGAAGGCTATTTGTTACAACAATTGGCAATACACAGTAAAGCATCATCCTATTTTATCTTTCTTGATTTTCTATTGTTTTATTTTTATTTTCTTCAACCATTTTCGTCTCTCTCTAAGCCTACCTTTACAAGTCTTATCTAACTCTCTTCGTCCTTTACATAAGCAAACCAAAAAAACATAACTCAAAAGAGAAGAAAGCATGAAAGACTACAAAAACAAAGAATGAGTCTACACTCACTTCCTTCTCTCCCTCTTCTTTTCTTCAATGGTCTAGTTGGACTAAAGTTTATACAATTATGTAGAAGAAAGACAAAATACAAAGAAAATATGAAAGCATAAAAAGAGAAAATATGCTATTGATTTTGTTTTTGTTGTTGTAATAATGTTTGCATATGGTCTTCAAATTTCTTCCAACCAAACCCATCTCATACATACCAAACAGAACTCACTCATTTTTGGAACATATAATAAAACATGTTTATCATGTAAATACCCTTATACAACTCATCCAAAAAAAATTCATCTTCATTAGTGTCTCAAAACTCTCTCTCTCTTTCAAAAAAAGAGATCACATTTTTTTTTCATAAAAAAAGAGAAAGCAAAAACCTCACCTCTCTCCCCTCTCTTGTTTCCTTCCTTTTCTTTGTTTTTAGTTCTCCCTCTTTCTAAAATTTGACCTGAATTTAGAAATGCAGCTTTAGTTTTAAATACATTGAGGCAAATTTGACTTTCTATTCAAAAGTGAAGGTAAACAAATGGAAAAGTGATTTTATACTAGATTAGAGGGAAAGTCTTTGTGAATATGTCATATTTTTTTTTATGTGTGATTTTAGTAAACTTTAAGGGGGGTATATAAAAATTCTCCGTAAAAATAAATATAAGGAAATTAAAAAAAAGAGAGTTATTATTCAAATGATTCAATAATTAAGGAAATTCAGTAGAGTTAGGCTTAAGCATGTCATATGCTCTTTCTTGCATGTGCAAGCATGAAAGGTTTTCTTGTCTTTAATTAAGTGACCATGACAACATGCATGTCTGTATATATACAAATATAATGTATTAACTACAAACACATTCATGCATGCATGCATCTAATTCTGTTTGGGCATAGTGAATTTTTGCCCCGTGACTATATATATATATATATATATATGATCCAATGTATTATGCATGTCACATGCATTATGTATTTGTGTGTGTATATATATAAATAGACAGAAGAATTTGAAAATTCTGTCTGTCTCTGTCCGTCTGTCTGTGAATATATATTTAATCAATTATTGTTTGGGATTTAATTGATAATTATATTCTGACTTTAATTAATTTAATGATAATGTAATTTGACGATATGCTTATTGCGAAAGAAAAATCCACTATATTATATATATATATATATATATATATATATATATATATATATATATATATATAGTAGTACTAGTATACACGACAACAATTTATTAAGAGTGTATCTTATATAAATATTTTTGATGCCGACTGCTCATTTTGTATTTTTGTGACTTCAATTTCTTTTCTTCTTTTTATTTTTTATAATCATATTAAAAACCACCAAAGTTAATTTTGAATATATATTAATTTACCTATATATTTAAATAATAAAAAAAATTGTGATACATTATATGTTATGCTCTTCAAGAAACGTAATTCATTAGTATTTTTTAGCCCATCTATTTGGGTTTCGAACAATTAACTTCCTGAAAACAATGTATATATATATATGCACATCAAGTGGGTGGTGGGGGAAGGGAGATTGCTGTTGTTTCTGTGCGCGCAAACACATGTGCATGAAATCCATAGATGCTGACTCAAATTTGATACATCTTTGTCTTCTTCGATCGTATCTACATATACTTACTGTGTAGGGGGCCATACCATATAATTTAAATTAATTCATTCATATATGTAATGTATTTTAATTCCTCCTTTTTTTTAATT